>CM031609.1:39796037-39866037 GCA_018398815.1 Conus ventricosus | reverse complement strand
GCGCGCGTGTGTGTGCGTGTGTGTTTGTCAGTACAACATTATGTTAATCTGACAGTAAATGGTTTCGTGTGTGTGTGTGGTGTGTGTGTGGTGTGTGTTTGTGTGTGTGTGTATTGTGTTGTGTGTGTGTATGTGTTGTGTTGTGTGTGTTGTGTGCGTGCGTGCGTGCGTGCGTGCGTGCGTGCGTGCGTGCGTGCGCGCGTGTGTGCGTGCGTGTCTGCGTGCTGCGCACGTACGCTGTGTGTTGGTGGGGTTGTGCTTTTACCTCAGAATGAAAGTATTACAGAAAGACCATCAGACAGCAAATAGATGCAGTGTAAGGCTTTAAGGCAATCAAAAATTGACAATTTTTTTGTTCCCTAACTGCTTTTCAAAATAATTCAGAACAGAATTCGTATTGCTGAATAAAATTGTATGTATGAACAATTCAATCCGTGATGTCCTGCTTGAAATCAACAGACGTGTTCCAAAAAAGGGGAAAGATAACGCCTGTCTTTCCATTTGCAAGAAGAGTTACGTGTTCACACTTATGGTCATTCAAATAGACCTTGATTGTCAAATAGTTGAACTGAAGCGCACGTCGGGATCACGATCAGCATATCGACAGTCTGCATGGCGGGCCCGCCCTTTCACACTCATATTTGACAGTTT
This sequence comes from Conus ventricosus, assembly GCA_018398815.1. Taxonomy (NCBI): domain Eukaryota; kingdom Metazoa; phylum Mollusca; class Gastropoda; order Neogastropoda; family Conidae; genus Conus; species Conus ventricosus. Next base: position 39,865,386 of record CM031609.1, on the reverse strand, counting down.
CCATCTCTCATCGACACTCTTTCTGAAGGCGAGCTTAATACAGATTACCTCCCTTGCAGATTTTCCATTGATTATCACCCCTCTTTGCACCATGTGCAGCTAGTACAACTCGCTAAATTTCCACAAAAAAAATTTAGGGACCCCTTCTGTACACCAGCGACTGGAAGCTTCGAACAGATACCACTTCATTGTGGCAAGTGCGCAGACTACGGGTGCGTGCGCGGCAGCCATCTTGTTTTATACAGCAAGATAATCTTCACGTCTCCTGTTCTAATTTCATTACGGTATGACACAAGAGCGGTTCAAACAAACAAACAACACACAACACACAAACCAACACCCTTTCGTGAGTTAAGGAAACAACAGAACGACTTAGCCCGCTATTGTGGAGAGATATTTCTGATCTCATTTAAGTTGTGTGCACTATTAGATTATCTCCTGTGTTGATTCGGAGACCGTTCTGCGAGTTTTGCAATCATTTAGATTACAGACAAGTTCAGAAGTAACTGAAGTCAATCATTCAAATTGTACATTAATTTTGAGATGTAGGCCTAGAGGGCTGGATACCGTTTCACTATTCATTATAGAGTGATGAGAAAGTAGACAGAGCAGCTGAAGATGGAGAAAAAAAGTGATTCAGTTGTGTGTGTGTGTGTGTGTGTGTGTGTGTGGGTGTGGTGGTGTGTGCGTGGTGCGTGCGTGCGTGCGTGCGTGTGTGCGTGCGGTGGGTGCGTGTGTGTGTGTGTGTGTGTGTGTGCTTGCCCCTCGTTCTCACCACCGATCTCTTCCTTAAAGAAAACCCAAAACAAACACAACAAAACAGCAACAGCAAAAAAAAAAACAACAAAAAAAACACAACAACAAAACCCCAAACCCAACCAAACAACACCACCACCAAACAAACAAGCCATTCACATACACACCTGCACTAACACGACCTACAGCACTTCCTTGACGTCTCGCTTAAAAAAAATCAAATCAAATAACATGGCACTTGGGCCATGGTACGTGAATAACAATCGTGCACATTATTGTTCACATCCTTGAAGAGATAACGGATAGATAGGTATGACAGTTTGATGTGTAAACTGCTGAGTGAGGGCCATGATTATTACAGTGATACGAACAGAACGCGAACAGCAAGCTGCGTTGTTAGCAAAGGAAAAGCTGAGGCTACGCTCGGTGCCTCAATCTTGTTCGCTGTGAGATAACTCTAAATGATATAACCACGCACAGATCGGCACAGAGAAGCGTAGGCACACAGGAACACAGACAGAAGACAGAGAGACAGATATACAGACAGACAGACAGACAGACAGACAGACAGCAGACAGACAGACAGACAGACAACACACACACACACACACACACACACACACACACACACACACACACACACACACACACACAGAGGGACACGGACATAGACACAGACATAGACATACACTCGCACACACACACACGTAAATGTACACACAAGCATGCGAGCCAACACAAGCAAACACAACGTAGCACGTTGAAAACACACACACCACGCCGCACGCACGCACGCACGCACGCACGCACGCACGCACGCACGCACGCACGCACGCACACACACACGCACACACACACACACGTACGCACACACACACACACATGCAAGCGTGCGCGTACGCACACATACACATTCACGTAAACACAGCCTTACGATTTAGCAATATAATCTTTCCATGACCGTGGGTGAATATCATTCTCCCAGACTTGAAAAAAAAGTTTGATAATTTTTTTTCGTTCAGAAAAGCAATAACATTTTCTGGAAGATGTTTTATGATTTCATTACAAACCATATCAAGATGAACAGAAGGTTCTGTCTGAAGTTTCTACTAATGTGATGTTGCATTTCTAAGCTCTGTGGTAGGTGCAGGAGAATTGCGATAGAGGTACTTTGGTGGTGCTGGTTCGGCACACAACGAATTGAATCCTCCCATTTTTTTCTGTGTACTTCTCAGTACGGTGACAGACCAACGCTGCTCTTTATAAAATTTACAAAGGTTACCGCTGTCTCCCTTTTTAAATGGATGTCGATATTCTCTCTCTCTCCTTCTCTCTCGCTCTCTCTCTCTCTCTTCTCTCTCTCTTCTGCGCTCCATGTGTGTGTGTGTGTGTGTGTGTGTGTGTGTGTGTGTGTGTGTGTGTGTGTGTGTGTGTGTGTGTGTGCACTCGCGTGTGTGTGTGATATGAAAGAAGAAAGAGAATATGATGGCCAACAGTTGTTTTTCTGTGTTTTTTTTAATGCAAGATTCCTCCCAAAAGGGAAAAAAAAAAGAAGTTAAAAAGGCAACAGTAATTCTTTAGAATTTCATGAAACAAAGGTGGAAGAGAGAGAGAGAGAGAGAGAGAGGAGAGAGAGGAGAGGAGAGGAGAGAGAGAGAGAGAGAGAGTAGGTAAAAACAGATTGAGGTACGGACCTGTTTAACCTATGCTCCATCATTATAAACGTCAACTCGACTGTATTCCATTTTACCGTAAAGAGTTGTTTAATGCAAAATCATATCACTGTGACATGTTTTAGACAGAGAAATTCCAGGAATCCAAAGACTAACAACGATCTATACACGTGAGAGGGGAGGAGAGGAGTAGGGTTAGAGGGGAGGCAATGATGTGTGTGTGTGTGTGGAAGGGGGGGGGGGGGGGGTGGAGGGGGCGGAGCGGGGGGGGGGGGGGATGAGGGTGGTGGTGGTGGTAGAGGGTTGCAGTTGGCTGTCTTCCCATTCATCAATGATACAGAAGGGGGAGACAGAGAAACCGGCAGGGGGGACAAATAGGGCCACAATCCACTTAGCGCTGCACGCGCGCGCGTGATTAGCTCGGGCACAAGAACGACAACCCATGTGATGGAGTCGGTCACGAAAGGAGAACACGCTCGAGCCGTATCCATTTTTTACATTGGGGTTCACGTGCGCTGATGAACTGGGTCACCGAGTAAGACCTCTTTCTTTTTTCTTTCCTTTCCTTTTCTTTGTTTTTTGTTGTTCTTGTTTTCTTTGTTGTTGACTATCAGGACTCCATGACCCCACCCCCCTCCATCGGTGAATTATTTTCACCTTCACCCCACCTCCACAAGTGTTCTTTGTATTAAATCGAAAGGTCCGTGTAGTTACATAGAGGACTGGACGGGTTATAGTTTTCTCCCCACCTTCCCCTTCCCCTCCTCCTTGTCCGTGACTCTCACCACCTCCACCACCCCACTCCTCCGCCATCCTCCCCAAATCACCTTTTCCTTCCGTACATCTCTTCTCTTACAAAGGTCAAGGTACATTTGATCGCTGAAAATGCTGATTTTTTTTTCAAAATTACTAAGAGAACACGTTGTACCATAAGGCTTCAAGACATCTGCTTAATGTCTGATGGAAAGAAGGTTTAGTTAGGGAGACGGACAGGGGGTTAGTAAGAGATGGGGGAAGGGTGTGGGGATGGGGGGAGGGGGGAGGGAAAGGCTAAAAGGAAAGATTTTTTTCTTGCTGCCATGATTTGATGGTCATTATGATGATGCTTTCAAAGTTCCTATCTGAGTTTAGACGGTTTCACTGTTGGGTTTCTTTCCTACTTTTTTTTAAATGTTTTCATTCGTCAACAAGGTGGTCGAGAAATTCGCGCAGCTGCATGGTTAGGAAATTTGATCAAGGCCGTGCAGACCACCTTGAACAATACGAACAATGATCCTGGATGGTGAGGCCTTAGTCTTTCCATTTGAACCCATTCTACATTGTGTGGCGCCAGGCTTTCTATTAGAACCCATTCTTCATTGTGCGGCGCCAGACTTTCCATTTGAACCCATTCTTCATTGTGCGGCGCAGACTTTCCATTTGAACCTTTCTTTGTGTGCGCTAGACTTCATGAACCTACTTATTGTTTGCACCAGGCTTTCCATTTGAAGCCATCATACATTGGTGTTGCGCCAGTCTTTCCATTTGAACCTATCCCACATTGTGCGGACCCAGTCTTTCCATTTGAATCTATCCCACCATGTGTGTCCAGAGGTTTTCCATTTGAACTCATCCCACAATGCATGTCCAGACGCTTTCCATCTGAACCGATCCTATATCAGTTGTGTGCCTCATGGCTTTCCATTTGAACCCATTCCACAGTGTGTGTGGTTCCTTTTCATATGAACACATTCCACATTGTGTGTCCGGAGTCCGTCTTTCCATTTGAATTTATCACACACTGTGTGTTCAAACCCCTTTCATTTGAATCCTCCCACACTGTGTGACCCCAGTCTTTTAGTTGAGCCTACCCTACATCGTGTGGCTCCCGTCTTTCCATTGAAGTCCATCCACACAAATGTGGCCCCAGTCTTTCTATTGAAGTCCATCACACACTATGAGTTTTTGGTCCCAGTCTTTCCATTGAAATCCATCGATTCTAGAGTCTTGTGCCTGAGCTCATCTGTTCATGTAAACGTGCAGCATGCATGCACTTTGAGCGGTGAACAGACAGGTCCAGGTGATTGATTTCTTACTGGATGCGTAGTTGAAGCAGAGAGGCAAGACTGGTCGAAGGCACTGAAGAGTCAGCGAGGCTTTCGCAAGGATGCATACCTCATAGATGTTTTTATTTTTATTTTCAAAGACACTGGAGGTGTTTTATGTAATTATGAATTAAAGGCTACGGCTGGCCTGCATTAGGAAACCCTCAGGTAATTCATAGTGAGGAAAACGAAAGGAGAGAAAAAAAAATGATGAAGATGAATATTCTTTTGATAAAGAAAAATTTGATGAATAATTTGTTTTTCTTTTTTCAGGAACTCCTCCCCCTCCCTCCCCCCATTTAGAGTAAGGGCGATTGCAAGCTGGGGAACCTCGGAGTTCTTTTCGTCTCAGCACAACGGATATTATACTCAGCAACATCCATTAAGATTGAAGCAGAGAAACCAAATTGGTGTAATTCATTTGAATTCAGACTGAATGTGAATGCTTTACTGGTTTCGGTTCCGAAAGTGAGAATTTACAGTCACAAACGCGCTGTGATAAAATATTGTTATCATTTAGAATTAACACTGCTCCTCAGCGAATGTGATAAGCCTCAAAGCCACGAATATCCTCCGTGTAGTGGCTCATACGGATTGGGGTGCAGACAAACGCGCACTTCTCCATCTTTACAGGGCGTTAGTTCGATCCAAGTTGGACTACGGCAGCATCATTTACGGCGCCGCTAGAGCCTCGTATCTAAAAGTCCTTGACCCAGTTCACCATCAGGGTCTTCGCCTCTGCCTTGGAGCTTTTCGTACTACACCTGTTCATAGCCTATATGCTGAGGCAGGAGAGTGTTCCCTCTCTCACAGAAGAGTAAAACTTAGCTTTAAATTACTACACACAGCTTTTTTCAGAACCAAACAACCTGCCTACGACTGTTTCATGAATCCTCATTCCCAAGAGAAATATAAAGGAAGACCATCCAGTATTCTCCCTTTCGGTATTCGCATCCTTCCTTTTCTGGAGGAGGCGGATATTGATGTTGGGGTCATCTCTGACGTTTCCAAGTTTCCTCAACAACCTCCTTGGACGTTTTCATCTCCTGAAATTAGGTTTGATCTAACCGTGCAGCGCAAACAGAACACGAGTTCCTTAATCTATAAGCAACCTTTTTGTAGACATGTGTTCTAACCTTAAAGAACATGTTGTTATTTTTACCGATGGTTCAAAGTCTGATGTTGGTGTAGGGTCCTCCACATATATTCTAGCTTCGGGAGAAGAAATGTCCAAACACATTCCTCTGAAAGCATATTTACACTGCGGAACTTACTACACTACTTTTGGCTTTGGAGTTGATCAGGCAGTCCCAGTCTGGGAAGTTCCTTATTTGCACAGATTCTCTTTCGGCTTTAGAGGCTATAGGAGCAAGAAACATAAACATCCAGCTCTTATTAAGTTTTTTTTTTACCATGTTTTCTTCTTTAGTTTCTAGGGGGTTTGAGATTTTTTTGGCCTGGGTGCCAGGTCATGTGGGGATCAGAGGCAACGAAGAGGTGGATCGGCTTTCTAAAGAGGCTGTCCATCTTCGTCCTTCTGAACTGCTTTTACCATCTTCAGATCTGAAAGGCAAAATAGCTTTGTCATGTGATGCAGCCGCACATGGCGACATGTGACGTTCAATTTACGTGGCCTGACCAGTGTGATCGGTGTCGCTGGTGGCTATAGACGTAGGGTGATTATTGGTTGAATCGCTCGGGAAATGGACGGACGTTGTCCATTGGTCAAGTAACCAAGGGCTGGTAATGTGTAGAGTTAGATGAGTACTCACTGAATATGTAGTCAGGAAGACCGCAGGAAGGAAAAATTAGGTATAGGAAGGAGATGGCTTGGGGACACTGACCAGACAGGTTGTTTGGAACTGCAGAACGAGATTAACCTGTAATCTACCATTACCAGCCCTTCCCGGTGCTGTGGCAGCACCAGTAATGGGATAGACGACTGTGGCAGTCGGACAACAAGTATTTGGGCTCCAGTGCTGTGGCAGCACCTAATTGTCCAGAGTTGGAGAACCTAGTTGAAGAGGACAACGACTGCGGCAGTCGTGAGAGAATTTTGAAAGCGTTTGTCATGTTGACCCACTATGATTTTTGATTGTCCCCCTGGGTCGGAACTCAGATATTGTTCCTGTATTTTAAGTCATCTTTAAATCCTTCTTTGGAAAATGTATAAATTGTTTCTCCATTGAGGAGGAGAAACCGGTAAGAGATGTACTTATGAATTACTATGTAAAATGAGATGAAATTTGGTCTCAACTAGTAAATCTGTGGAACGATTCTACCTCCACTGGAGAGGAGGAACAAAACATAATTGTTTAGTAAATTATTCCCCGGAGAAGAGGGGGAGAAGAAGAGTTATTGGAGTGCCCTGGTTGTTTGGGGCGACTGTATGTGCACGAGTGAATGCTGAGCTGAGTGCGTGCATGCATTTGTTTTCAGTGTGACAGTGGTGACCCTGACGTAGAACTGGGGTCATTCGATAGACTCCCGCACCGATAGATCCTGCATCCGATGATAGATCCCCACGATAGATCCGCATCGTAGATCCGCAAAGGGTGGTGGTTAGTGTTGGGATCTATCGGTGGGGGATTATTGGGGTGACGTAGACTGGGTGTCTTTTTACTTCTCAGGGAAAAAAAAATTAAGATTTGCATTTGTGCTTTTGTGCAAAGAAAGTTTTTTATAATTGATTTGTTGTGATTACTGTTTGGCAGTTTTATTTTTCATTGTTTTTGTATGGTGTTTTCGGGTGTTTGAGATTTCGTTTGTTGCTCTACCTGTTAAGGTTTTTTTGTGTGGATTTCTTTTTAACCTCTCCCCCCCCCCCCCTCAGGACGATAGCCTCAACCTCCTCTTGCTCGTTACTGGCAGCAGGGGCAGGGCGTTGAGGAATCGTGTCCTTCCCCTAGGCATTAGATTTTGTTTTGTCATCTTCCCAGGACTGATACCCCAACCTCTTCCTGCTTGATTTAGCAGGGTCATGGCGTTGGGGAGTCGATAGTCCCTCCCCTCTCATTAATATCTATTTCTTTCCTTTCTGTCGTTTCATTGGGATGATTCTCCTTACCTCTGAGTGTGGGATCGACTTCACCTCCGTCACTCAACTAGTGTAGGTGGTGGAGTTGAATACCGCTCAGTCCAAATAAACATCTTTTTCATGATTATCGTTTTGGGTTTTTTTGTTTGTTTGTTTATTGCATTGTATTGTTAGTATAGTGTGTGTATTATTATTTGAATACTTCCCCGTCTCCAGCTTTACGGGAGACAGTTGCCATTAGGGTGCTGTCTGAGGGTCTCTTTCACTTTTTCTGATTTCCCCTATCTATACCAGACCTGTCTAGTCTTTCTTTTCCTTTTCAACCCCTTTACAAAAAATCTCCAAACCTTTTCTTCAATAGGCCCCTATCTAGCTTCTTTTCATCACTGTCATCTTTTAGGTAGGATTTCCGTTAGTGTACGTTTTCTCCCCTTCTTTTGATTGTTCATTGATTCATTTGTTTTGTAACTTTATATTCACTTATTGTTTAAGGCCATTCATTTATTTTGTGAACTCATCTATTTTGTTTTACCAAGAAACTAAGTAAGAAAGTAACAACTACAATAAGAACAGTTAAGAACATAAACATTATAAGGAATTTATTTCCGGGAAAAACTTTGTTTTGTCTGTTTTCTTTTCATTGGGGAAAAAGAGCTATTAGTATTGGATTTTATTATTTTAGCTGTCTTTTTCCCTGTAGGAAAGAATATTGGTGAAAATCTCTTTTGGAAAGATCACATTGTCAATTGTTATTAGTGCTTTTCTTTTGTAAGCCTTTATTACGTTCTTGTTTATACCGGCATTTAAATTCTTTATTTGTACATACTGTAACAAAGGTTTTTTAAAACGTATATAACATCACATATCGACTTATTTTTAGTCATGTTTAGTCATTGTTTCTTGTTTGTTTGTGGTAACGTTCATGATGGAAAATTTTGATGAATATGTACGACAGGCCGAGCGTTTAGGGTTTGAAGGTGATAAATTAGCAAACTATGTCCAACAATGTATGGACAGGGCAGACAGAGAGAGAGAGAGAGAGAGAGAGAGAGAGAGAGAGAGAGAGAGAGAGAGAGAGAGAGGGAGGGGAGAGAGAGAGAGAGAGAGAGAGAGAGAGAGAGAGAGAGAGAGAGAGAGAGAGAGAGAGAGAGAGAGCAGAAACAACTAGAAGAAACAGATAAAGAACGACAAGAAACTCTAAAAAGATTAGAGTTTGAAGAAAAACACTACAGAAAGAGATGGAACAAAATCAAAGAAAACTAGAGATAGAGGATAAGGATAAGGCAGACAGTCTCTGACATACCAACGGACAAGCCGACGTACATACTGGACTCTGACATCCTTTACAGGCATGTACCTGGACAAGACAACAAACAGATTGTGGTTCCTAAACCACTCGGGGAAACAGTATTACATACGGCCCATGATGCATTGTTCGCAGGTTATTGCGGTATTAAAAGAACGTTAAAAAGAGTTCTGGATTCATTTTTGTGGCCAGGAGTCACAAAAGAAGTTACACAGTATTGTCGTTCTTGTGACATTTGCCAAAAAAAAAAATCCCTCAAAAAGGTCCTTTTGATGTCACTGGAAAACTTTCTGGAGTGAACTACAAAGTGAAAATGACAAATGCTGAAAAGATATTCCATGTAAACATGCTAAAAAGGTATGTTGAGTATACGACTGTTGCCATTAACGAGTCAATTGAATGGATATGTCCAGTGTCTGGAACAGATGTGGCTATTACAGAAATCACTGGTTCTGATTTTGTACCTGATGTCACATACACAGATAGAGCAAAGACTGTGCAAACAACAAATGTGGGATTGTTAACATCTATCAGTATAGATGATACTGTACCTCTTCCCACTCTTTCTGTCAAGGGAGAAACTTATCATGATGTTGTTTTGTGTGATGATTTATCTTTGATTCAGAAAGAACAATTGGAAGGTATTTTGAAGGACTTTCAGGATGTCCTGACTGATACCCCAGGGACAGTAACATAAATGAACCCCATACTATTCATTTGAGTACGGAAAACCCAGTCCGAGTCAAACCATACCCCTCCCATTTGCGAAAAAAACAGGTTGTCGAAAGAGATTCAAGCTATGCTCGGGTTGAAGGTTATAGAACCGTCCTCATCACCATACAGCTCACCAGTTGTTATTGGTGGACAAACTGATGGCTCGGTGCGGTTTTGCATCGATTACAGCAAGTTAAACAAAATCACTGTATTTGATGCAGAACCTATCCCAGACATTGAGGAACTTCTTTGTCAACTGTCAGAAGGAAAATATTTTGTCAAAATAGACTTAACTAAAGGGTGTTGGCAAATCCGATGGCTGAAGCAGACGAGGAAAAAAACAGCTTTTCAGACACCTTTTGGACTGTTTCAGTGGACGAAAATGCCATTTGGATTACAAAACGCCCCAGCTTCTTCTGCCAGAATGATGCGCGCACTAAAACTTCATGAGTGTCGAGCTGTAAGTTTTTTTGATGACATTTTGCTTGCTGCAAAGTCATGGAATGATCTTCTGGATAACTTGAGAGCTGTTTTTTGTAAACTCCGGAATTTTGGTCTGACGGCTGGACCATCCAAAATTCGTGCTGGATTCAAGACTCTTGAGTTTTTGGGTTATGTCATTTCTGTTGGGAAAATGACACCAGAGGAAAAGAAAGTAGAAAAGATCTTGGCCTTGAAGAGACCCACTACAAAGAAACAGATAAGATCACTCCTTGGATTGTTGTCCTATTACAGAAGATATGTACCGCACTTTGCGTCCTTGACAGCCCCATTGAGTGACAAAAACAAAAGTATCGTCTGGTCAGATGAGTGCCAGAAAGCTCTGGAATGTGTTCAAAACACCTCAATTCATTCCCTGTGTTGCTTTTGCCCTGTCTTTCAGAGGATTTTGTTTTGAGAACTGATGCCAGCTTCAAAGGTATGGGAGCTGTACTTTTGCAAGAAAAGAATGATCGTTACACCCTGGCATTGCAAGTAAGGTTCTTGCCAAGTCAAACTCAACATTGAGAGGAGTGTCTTGCACATGTTGGCTATGTAGAAATTGCCAGATTCCATTAGGGGAGACAGTTTCAGTTATAACGACCGCCATTGACGTTTTGCAGTTGTCAGACCAATTATGCCGTAGATGGGCTTTGTCATTGCAGGAGTCAAGTTTGCATTGGATTACCTGGACTCAGAATGTCATGGCAGATTTCTGTCCGTGCGTGATGTACAGTTCCTTCGTGCAGCTACAAATAGGATAGACTGTTTCGATGTGGCCTTGTCATTGCTGGATTCAAGACTGTTTTGACGTTTGTTTTCATTGTGGACAGGACTTTCTAGTTTGTTTCATTGTGGACAGACTGTTTTGACCGTGTTGTTTATTGGACAGTTTTCCTTCGTTTCGCTTTTATTGTGGACAGACTGTTTCTGCTGTTTGTTTTCATTGTGGACAGACTGTTTCTCTGTTTGTTTTCATTGTGGACAGACTGTTTCTGCTGTTTGTTTTCATTGTGGACAGACTGTTTCTACTGTTTGTTTTCATTGTGGACAGACTTTCTTGACATTTTGGCAGTGTTATGTGTGTTACTGTCAATCTGAATTAATAAGTAGTTGTGATTGATCTTTTTCCGAAAGTGCATATGTATTGGCATTGGTGTCTCATAGTAGGATGTTACTTTGTGAATGTGTGCAGATACGTCATCTGATGTATTACAAGTGTTTTTTTTCTTCACGTTGGTCCATTGTGAAGAATGAAAAAAAAGTGTTTAACTTTCGAGTGGACTGCTTATTTGTATATTCTTGCTTGAAGAAAGACTTTTCACTTAGCAAATTTTTCTTATCAAGTGAGTCATGAGGAACTTTTCATTTTGTGAGGATTTTGGGAACATGTTTATGTGAGAACAGGCAAGAAAAAACTGTGTTTACATTTTGGTATATATAAACATAATTGGCATTTGGCATGATCAGTATCATTGTATGTTCTTTTTGCATTTTTTTTTTCAAACTAAGATTTTGAAATGTGATTTTGAATCTTTATGATGTTCATAAAGGTTAGTTCTATGACTGGCGGAAACTTTTGTGTCATGAAAAATTGGTGATTGATGGCTGAAGTTGTATATTAACTAGATATGTATGTGTATTTCCCCCCAAAAAGTTTTCTTGGCGAAAGTTTTTTTTGTCACCCCAGAATGGGGGGGGGGGGGGGGGGGGGGGGGCTGTCATGTGAAATAGCCTCACATGGCGACATGTGACGTTCCGTCGCGTACGCCCTTATTTGATATGAACCATTTCCCTAGGTAGGGAAAAGGAAAGGTAAAAGAAAGGACAATTTACATGGCCTGACCAGTGTGATCGGTGTCGCTGGTGGCTATAGACGTAGGGTGATTATTGGTTGAATCGCTCATGGAAATGGACGGACGTTGTCATTGGTCAAGTAACGAAGGGCTGGTAATGTGTAGAGTTAGACGAGTACTCACTGAATATGTAGTCAGGAAGAGCGTAGGAAGGAAAAATAAGGTATAGGAAGAAGAGGACAACGACTGCGGCAGTCGTGAGAGAATTTTTGAAAACGTTTGTCATGTTGACCCACTATGATTTTTGATTGTTCCCCTGGCTCGGAACTCGGATATTGTTCCTGTATTTTAAGCCATCTTTTAATTCTTCTTTGGAAAATGTAAAATTGTTTCTCCATTGAGCAGTAGAAACCGGTAAAAGATGAACTTGTGAATTACTATGTAAATGAGATGAAATTTGGTCCCAGCTAGTAAATCTGTGGAATGATTCTACCTCCACTGGAGAGGAGGAACAGAACATAATTGTTTAGTAAATTATTCCTCGGATAGGAGGGGGAGAAGAAGAGTTATTGGAGTGCGCCTTCTGGTTGTTTGGAGCGACTGCGTGTGCACGGAGTGAATGCTGAGCTGAGTGCGTGCATGCATTTGTGCTCAGTGAGACAAGCTTCGTATGTCAATTCGAGTTCTTTGTCCAGGCCCTGAACCAGAGTCACTGATGATGATGACGTCACCTGCATGCAGACTTTTGCGTTGTAAACATCAGGCATTCAAAGCCACTCCCTGAGACACGTTCATGTGTGCATACCCCTCCCTTCACACCACACACACACACACACACACACACGCACGCACGCACACATGCCCTTACATACACATGCGTGCGCATGCACATAAATACACACACACACACACACACACACACACACACACACGCTCATATGTGCGCTCTCATACACACACGCACACGCGCGGGCCCGCACACACACACACACACACACACACACACACACACACACACACACACACACACACACACACACACACACCACACACACGCGCGCAAACACACACACACACACACTGACTGAAACCATTTACTGTCAGGTTAACATAGTATTGTACTGACACGTTCATGTGTGCATACCCTCCCTTCACACACACACACACACACACACACACACACACACACACACACACACACACACACACACACACACACACATATAGGGTAGGGAAAAGGGAAAGGTAAAAGGAAAGAACAATTTACATGGCCTGACCAGTGTGATCGGTGTCGCTGGTGGCTATAGACGTAGGGTGATTATTGGTTGAATCGCTCATAGAAATGGACGGACGTTGTCCATTGGTCAAGTAACCAAGGGCTGGTAATGTGTAGAGTTAGATGAGTACTCACTGAATATGTAGTCAGGAAGAACACACACACACACACACACACACACAGGAGAGAGAGAGAGAGAGAGAGAGAGAGAGAGAGAGAGAGAGAGAGAGAGAGAGAGAGTTTACTTCTTTATCAGCTAACAGCTGGCCTAACGACTGCCACTTATCACAATTACAATCAGTGCAGTGACTGAATACGACATCGTCATTAAAGCCCTTTGTACATGCACAAAACACAGACCGGCTAAGCAGTTATTATTTTTAGAGACCTGCACGTGCACATATTGAACATTAACGCCTTGAATTAATAAACAATTTAGATGAAAAAAAAGAAAAAGAAAAAAGAAAAAGGATGCGGAACAGACCTGTCACCTAAGAGGTTACAAACGATGTAAAATGAAATCAGGAGTGTCATCAGTCTTCTAAGTTCGGTAGTGGTTTCAAGCGGTCAAAAGTTTTCCATTTCGCTCTGTTGCATTAATTCACTCGCATTCATGTCCTTTTTGTTTACTTCTTTGTTGGCTTCTCAGTTTAAAAAGAACGTCCATTTTATCCATATTACTCAGTTCTCTTGGAAGGAAGGAATAAGATTCAACATGGGTGTCAGTACCGAATGTGGTATCAAAACCTTTGTTTGAAGTCTGACCCCAAGCATTTGGAAGGTGGTTGGAGTGTGCACAGATGCTGACTGTTAAGACAGAAGCTGATTCCTTTTAACCTAACTCTCTCAAGTGGACTTTGAACCATGAGCCCCGGATCAAGAAAATACTGCTTTATCCACCCAGACCACTCAGGGCCCACAAGTTAACTCAACTCTTCGTCCCATATAGGCTGCATAGCAAGGCTGAAGATCTACACAGGGCGACGAGAAGTTGGCACAACGACCGCAGTCTAACGTATGTTTAGAACTGATCGCAAAACAACCTCAAAATTTCTTTAAAAAACTGTCATCAGGGACACAGTTTATTGAAACACATAGACGGGAATCCCACAAATTTGTCCACTGCCAGTGTTGAAAGACTGGTTCGAAGTTCTAAATAAAATGAATGATTTTGTTCAATGAGCTCGTTCCTAGCGATGCCTGGGTCTTAATTTACTTATAAGAAGGAAACTCCATACATCACTAGACAAGCTCGTGGATATGTCACATTCAGCTGTACCTGTTGGAGTGCTTAAGGCAGAAAGAAACTATATAGACAGCTTGACAGCAATGTAACACTTTAAGTATATAAAATCCTTGGCTTATTTCAGGCGGATAACTAGTGTCATGTTGTTGAGTGATAGAAAAATTCAGACTTTCAAAATTTTCCGAGACAGAGGTGAGTCAAAGCGTTGCTTACACAATGGTAAAGTTGTGCATGAATGGTCAGACAAGATCCAGGTGTGAAGGAACCGTATGGCTTTGATCTGTTGACCTGTGTATCGCTTTCCTGTGGCTATCCACCTGAAGGCTGCAGTTAGGGAAGTGTTCAAAGCATTAGCTTTGTTGTCATCACACATAGTGACTATGAATTAATGTAACGAGTCCCTTCGCTTTACCGTTGTGGATACTTATCGCCCTCTTCCCTCAACGTTCTTAGGTACTTACTGGGTTCACTTGCTGTTGTCACTTGAGACACTTCATGTTTACGTCGCTGGCGACAAAAGAAGCTGGACTCCAACCAGAACTGACCACAAGTTCCTATTTCAGTTGGCAGCGGCTTCGGTTGCGACTCTAAAGATTGTGGTTGTTGTCGTCGTCTTCATCGTTGTTGTTGAATGGGTATATCACTCTTAAACATGTAATGGCGTAAAAGGCAACACATGACAAGAGTTCCATCTCAGAGTTTTCAGTTTGCGTTCCGTGCGGGGGTATTCTAACTTCGTGGGCACAAACACAGCTTACAGTGTTTTGGTGTTCCCGTTGCAGTAAATTAACGGTTTAAAAAATCTTATCATGTTTTCAGGGCTGGTTGCTGCAAGTCTATGTAAAAAAAACAAACGAAAATTTTGAACCAAAATGGTCTACAAGTTCAAATGCATAGATCTCCTACTGATCTTACTCGTAAGCGAATTTAAGGTTTTAAAACAAATCACTGGAGTGTACACTGTTCTATAAGAATACCACAGTCTTCTCCACCCGTGTTTTATTTGGAGTCTATGTGGTCCAACAACACAGGTTGACCACCAAACAGGTAATTAACAAGATCAAGGTGGATTACGAACGTAATTTTGATCCAGAACTTGGTGAATCAACTCAGAAGTCATCAGAAAATTCTTCCGAAACATTGATGATAAAAGAAATGCCAAGAATATGTGTAGACATGCTCTCGGCAGAGTGACAGATAAGCGAACCCCAACCTCCGATTTACGCCAGTTCGTGCGGGGAGGGGGCTTAACAGACATGACAGCAGCCCCTGAAATGCATAAGGTGCAATAATCCGATTTAGAACAGTTATAAAAATGATAAGTCTGTTCAATGTGAAAGTTTCAACGTCATGTGAAATAGTTAAAAAAATCAAAGGTATATACGCTAACCGTGCGAAAGGCTCAATGTTGTGTGAAATAGAACAGTTAAAAAATGATAGGTCAGTGACATGTGAAAGGTTCAATGTCTTTTGAAATAGAACAGTTAAAAAATGGTAGGTCAATGACATGTGAAAGGTTCAACGTCTTTTGAAACAGAACAGTTAAAAGAAAATGATAGATCAATAAAATGTGAAAGGTTCACCGTCTTTTGAAATAGAACAGTTTAAAATATGATAGGTCGGAGACATGTGAAAGGTTCAAAGTCGTGTGAAATAGAACTGTTAAAAATAACAGTTCTGTGAAATAAAATATGACGACTTTATCACAACCAAAACTGAAGTTATGGGAAAAAAGTAAAGTTTTAATTTGTTACAGCATCAAAAGTCAGAAGGAGTCATATTACATAAAATCTCAGCGTGTTGCAGAACCATCATATTGTAAACACCTAGTGGATATCTTTCCTCTTGGTTGATTTCTTTTGAGGATGGGGAGTGAAGGGAAGGGGGGTGGGGTGTGAAGATTAAATGAGTGTCAACTGTTTCAAGTTTGTGACTGGCGAATATGTACATCTCTCTCTCTCTCTCTCTCTCTCTCTCTCTCTCTCTCTCTCTCTCTCTCTTATATATATATATATATATATATATATATATATATATATATATATATATATTTATACATTAAGTAAAAGCCGCGTCAGAATGGTGTTCTAACCACTTTAGAAGTTTTGCGTCACTTGCCTTTTTCCGTTTTTCTGAGAGTGTGTTCAACGTGTACATGAAAGGGTTAACGGCAGAATTAAAAGGTAATATGAAAACAGCCAGTGCAACGTTCGCTTCTCCAGGGATGGGAACACCAGCTGAGACCAATATGCCACACAGTCCAATGGGAAACCAACACAGGAAATCTGTCACTGCCACAGTGAGCAACCGTCGAGCTATGGTCATGTCACGTGACTGTTTTGTTGTATTGACTTTCAAAGCATTGTTTTGTATAGACCAATAGATAAGAGCTTGACCAGTGGATATGAATAAAAACAGAACAAAGTTTAAAATGATTACAATACTGAAAGAATACAGTTTACCTTCAAACTCTTTTCTCGTAACGGGCAAAGGAATACAGATGCCTGTCTGCCCATAAAAGTTCCAGTGTGATGTCAGTGGAAGTAACGGTATCAAGCCTAGCAACCAGCCAACTAACCAAGTCATCAGGCAAGCCACTGTTGATGACGTTCTGTCAAATCGTAACGTGCTGAATGGAAAGTGAAGAACCAGGAAACGATCCAGTGTGATTAACCAGATGATCAGCGCTGACACCTCACTGGACACCAAAGACAGGAAACCAGCCATCTTGCAGACCCAGCTGGTCTTCCATGTGTCATCTTGGTGAAGATATCTGCCACGGAACTGTTCATCAGCCACTCCTATGACGGTAATGTACACACCCATAAGAAAATCAGCAGCGTTAAGATTGATAACAAAGGTGCTGAAGCTGCTGGATGAGGCCACGCTCCGTGGAAACAAACGTACACCGCAACAGAAAGCATTGCCAATCACCGACAGACTGGCGACAACCCACAGAAACCCTCGGTAAACTCTGGAACTTAATAAATCCTCACACGATGAAATTTCGTCCCTAGGAGCATGGCAAGATGATATGTCAAAGTCACAGGGAAGAATCTGGTTGCAGCAAAGCTTATAATTTTGCGTGACAATAATTTTCATGTGAGAAAGACCTTGGAATATGTCTGGTGGAAACGTTGTCACAGGGCTGCCGTCCATGTACAGCTCAGTCAAACGTGGTGAGGACTGGAAGCCGCTGGGGCTTATGGTATGGATGGGTGAAGATGTGAAATTCAGCTTCTGTAGTCTGCGAAATGATATAAAGACTTGTGTTTGTAACACCGACAGTGATGTATATGACAAATCTATAATCATCAGTTTGTAATGATAAACATTAGAGGCGTGATCAGCGTGCAGTAAGGTGAGAGGGTTGCTGGACAGGGACAGAGCGTGAAGATTTTCTAAACCAAGGAAACAGGTCGTGCTGACATGCTGAAATTTGTTGCTGCTGAGGTCTAGAATTCTTAAATTCGGCATGTTCAGGTTAAACAAAAGAGTTAAGGAACATTTAGCAAGGATCAAGTGAAAAAGACGAGAATGGTTATTGACATCAGCCGGTGCCATACCAGAACCTGTGGCATCCAAGTAGCGGAGCTGAGGGAAGAGCGTGCTGGAAAAAGGCTGAAAACACAGGAACGTGTGACCTTGACACGCACAGTGCACAGGACACATGTCACATACTAATTCATCATCATGTAACGGACAGTGAGGCCAGCCATCACACAGGTGGTCACCATGCACACAGATGGAGGAAGCTCTGCATTTAAAAAATCCTGCGCACATCGGACACTCACATCCCTCTTCGTCCTGGTGCTCAATGCAGTCGTTCATCCCATTGCATCTTGTGTAGACAGGCAGGCAGTCATTGAACTCCCCAGGACAACGATAGTGACTATCTGGACAGGGATCACTGGAATTCATTGCAACTGCTGTAAATTTATTGATTCCATTGAAATCGATCAAAGCTGGAAATGGTAAATACATGTATGTAACAATTATGTATCTGAATGAATCACAGTCCTCATCTGATCTGTCCTGACAATCAAACATGTGATCACACACATTGCCATAGGGCAGACATTGTCCATTAATGCAGGTAAATTCATTGACACAAAATGGATACAGGCACATGGATTCATCACTCTGATCCTCACAATCAGTCATGAAGTCACATAGTAGTGTGTGTGATAGTGTGGTGAATTGATCTGTACATGTAAATACTGGGAAAACAGTATTTGCTGATTTAGTTTTATTTGCAGTCGGTGGTTGACGGTGAATTTCACGTGATACAAGTTCGTCTTTACACACTGTAAATGTATTAGATCCACACGGCAGAAATGTGTGGGTGACATGGCCATCGTGGCACTCCGTTACAAGATGCCGACCTTCAGACCAGAAGTATGTGCTGATTAAGGCAATGGACTGTGAGTGATAAGAATGCATGTGGGTCTTGTTTGGTCTGAATTCACATAGTGGCGTTAGGGACCCAACACAAGTTTCGGAGCAGGTATGTATCAAGGTACCTGTCCTGTCTAGTCTAGAGGTTTGAAGAAAGAAATGGCATTTCTTTTTGCCATTGTGAACAATGTGATGTTGACTGGAGCAGTGATAAAGAACGGAACGTTCATGCAAAAGCTTATGTCTGTACATGTTAGAAACTGACATATCATTCGAATAATAACCATATAAAGTGATAGGCCATAGATCTCGCCAGTAAGTGTTCGTTAAGGTTTTAAGTGCACGAGACCAGTCACCACACATTGGGAAACTCATTCGACTCCCAGCTTTTTACAATACTGATTGAGCATTGGTATGGGGTCTGCTTGGTTGCCATCCACGCCATGAAACTTGCCGAATTTATAGCAGCTATTATATAAAGCCACCAAGCCCTGGCACTCAGGACTGCTGAAGGGGCAGTGCTCTGTCTCGTCTCTTCCATCTTCGCACTCTGCTTGCAAATTACAAGCTATGTGCTGATGGAAACGGGAATAGTGGTTCACAGAACAGTTCCACAAACCATTTGGCAGCTTTTTAGGAGCTTCATTCTCGATAGAAAAGAAAAGAACAAAAGAAAGGGTGCTGATTTGCCCAAATAATTACAATTTACCATAAGACTGATTTTTATGGCATTGAGAATAAGATCATGTGTGAGAAGTCTTTCTGATAATCTGATCCGAAACTTTAATTCTCTGTAGCCCCCAACAGAATCATCATAGTCCATGGAATGATAGAAAAGTTTAATGAAACGATACTGCGGTCTTTCTTTGAAACTGACCGTGATCATTGTTCTGTTCGGAACTGACACATTCTTCTCTACATAAGAAACATCAGAGCACTTAGGATTTTCCTCATCCTAAAGTATCCAGAGACTGGCGACGTCATAACCAGACTTAGATGTTTTGAGGCTATAATATCGCCGTTAACAAAAACCAAATACATCTGACAGAATTCACAATACAGCAAATGTGACTAACAATCTTTTGCAGATCAACAAAATCCTGCTAACTGACCATCAATATTCATTCAACTAAGAAAGTAAAACCCGTCAACCAAGTAAGCAGTCAAGTATCTGACTTGTCCGGGATTGACGGTCCCTCACGAGTCTCGGGCTCGCCAGCTTTGGTCAGTAACATAAGCACAAAACAATAGCAGAAAAGGGCTATATTTGGTGCCTTATTTTAATCTAAATTGGTAGTAGTTTTTCCACAATATCAATTTGAAAAAAAAGGTTGGCTAGTATGCTAGGATATGTTCATTCGATTCATAAGTATAAAATTTGCCAAAGCTTAGAATTTTATTCATTAAAGGGCCGGTGTCGTATATAATACTGTCGCCGTAGAATTGTATCGCAGCGATAGCATTTCACGTGAAATATTGTTGCAGCGACAATATTTTCTGGAAAAAATTGTCGCGCTTCAACTTTTCACGAAAAATGTCCTATAGAATATTGTAGCTGTCCATAAAATACTATCGCTCGAAATTTTGCGACAGCTTTCTGCGACAGGACACTGTGAAATATTGTAGTTAGTGAATGCTGTCGCTTGCGACGCATTTTCATGTGAAATATTACTGCTAGTGTTAACATTTCCCGTGAAATATGGTCGCAGCGTTAATATTTCACAGCGACGATTTTTTTCTGCTTAGTGAGAAAACGTCGCCGCTGTTGAGCGTCAAAATATCACAGAAAATAATGCCGCCTGCCCTGGAATGAAAAATTGTCGCAAGTGATTTTTTATCATAAAATGTTTTTGACGAAAGTCAAATTTCCATTCGTGTATGTGTGTCGTCGTCGGTTTAATGTTCTTCCACTATATTGATTCAGACAGTTTATGTGTGGGTAAATAAAGTATGCAAGTGATGAAGTGTATTATTCCATTAACGATAGAATATACATCCCCTGCTCCCCCCCCCCCCCTCACCCCCCCCATCCCTCTTCCACCTTAACAATTTTAAGTGAGAAGTGATAAGATCTACAGATAAGGACCAACTGAACTGTTTAACAAACGCTTACAAACTCAGTCAAGAACAGAGTAATTGTTTAAAATATATCGTAAAGGCAATGAAGTCGATCCATCAGTATAACCATCAATACCCGAATGTCTTAGGAGCTCCCTTGCTCTTGGCATTGAATCAGCAAATGACTGACATTCAAGGATTTCCCACACATACATTTAACATTATGACAATATTTTGTTTTCAATACGTTCAAACGGAATCTATGGATTAAGCTTTCAATCTCCCTAGACGAGGAGGAGACTTGTTTGAACGTTTTCCCATCGTACCTATCACTAAATTTGTGTGGTGTGTGTGTGTGTTGTGTGTGTGTGTGTGTGTGGTGTGTGTGTGTGTGTGTGTGTGTGTGTGCGCGCGCGCGCATTTTTGAACGCGCGCGCGCGCGCGCGTATTGTGTGTGTGTGTGTGTGTGTGTGTGTGTGTGTGTGTGTGTGTGTGTGTGTGTGATGTGAAATGTGATGTTTTTATCAATATTGTAGTCCTAGGACATTCAGCACAACGGAAGTAGGGGAAGATCGGGTAAGTAAGAACCCCTAAGAAATGCAGCCCTACCTTCTTCACTAATTTTAGTTCACCCAAGGTTAATTATTTGTAAAGCTTACCATAGGAGCTTCATATAGTACAGCCATCAAATGGCTATCTTTATTTCAAAAAGTTCTATATAAGAAATCATTAAATTCTTAAAGAAAAGGAAGCCCACTTTAGACATCATTTTGGGTTAAATGGACCAGAGAGTGGTAAATATTGGGCCACGGGCCTATATTAACCGACACGCATAATTCATAAACCCAAACCAATATTGTTGGTCAGTTGGCCATATAAGATGTGTGAGCATGTTCGATAATCCATTTAAAGGCACCTAAGATCTCAACACATTCATAAACTAAACTTAAAGAGTAAATGATTATCCTTAATTGTCAGAACAGAAACACAAACATAATAGAGTCTAAAAGCTAATACAAGACCAAATCGCAGAACAGACAGTTTTCAGTTGTCTTGCTTTAATTGCAGTGCTTCTAGGGCACTTAAAGTCATGAATTTACAAACGAGTCAAAGTAACCCATTTTAGTCACAAGTAACCCAAAAGTTATCAGAGGCCATAATGCAGAGCTTCAGGCATCATTTGGCTTTGTTTTACTGCAGTCCTTTTAAGGCATTCAAAGCTCCAAGGAAGCCGTAATTTGATGTTAATTAACACAGTATTTGGTTGAAAGGATCATCCATTTCTTTTCGAAAGCTATTATCTAGGTTAATGAAATAAACAACGCAGGAAAAAATGCAGAACGTAACGTTCAAAATGGGTTTTCTTTCATTACGCTCGTTTTAAGGCACCTAAGGCCTAAATATAATATTAAATAATAAATATAATAATATGTTCAAAATGTGAAACATAACACATTTATATAAATTATCTTTTGTTTTGGATGGGTTCTTTTAAAAAAGACAAACGAATTAATGATCGAAAACAAAAAAGAAACGTTGAAAGCACCGTCAGTTCAGTTCAGTGACTATATATAGTTCAATATTTGGATATGTTTCTTCTAAACAAGTGGATGCCACACACGCGCGCGCGCGCACACACACACACACACACACACACACACACACACACACACACACACACACACCACACACACACACACATACACACACTGCCGACAAAGCTGGATCTTGAATCTCTCAAGTCTTGCGGTAGAAGACAGAACCAAAATTTCAAAAGATGAAGTTCCTCTTGACCAAGCTCAAAGACATGTGTTCGTTTTGTGATGGCGCGAAGTTTAAGAAGTAAAAAGTCACATAGTCCAGTAAGGTCGAAGCGGTTAAATAGCTAATAACGCAAATTTCTCAAATATCATTGTCATAATTGTTTCTCTTTCGTCGTCATACACTATTTAGGCCTATTAATAATGAGCAGTCCAAAAGCTGCAACTTGTAATAAGTATACTATAATGCCATGGAACTACCACACATCATTTTCTTTTTTTGTTTTTGTTTGTTTCTTCTTTAAAATAAGATCCAAATCAGAAATTCGGAGACATTTGAGGTAGAAGAAAGGAGTTTTAAGAGTTGGGTGTAGATGTAATGAATTACGAAATCCATAATATAAGAGTGCGGCTATATACGATTTCGTGTCTCTCGTTGTCTTCCCATGACTATCCATATGTCTTCCCATGACTATCCATACTGATATTCCACATAGCCCTTTCACCCTATTATGTAATATTATGGGGATAATTATATGATTTGTTCCCTCGGCTTTGACCTCCTCTCTGCCCCATCCATCTCTGACCTCATACTCCATTCAACGGTTCGTGTCCCTCCTGTACTGTAAGGGAGTGCATGAGTGAGGAAATGTATGTGTGTGAGTTTGTGTGCGTGTGTGCCCACGCATGCGTGTGTACATGCGTGTGTGCACAGTCTCTCTCTCTCTCTCTCTTTCTCTCTCTCTCTCCTCTCTCTCACACACACACATACACACACACACACACACACACACACACACACACACACACACACACACACACACACACGTGGAACACGTAAACGCGCATGCGCGGGCATGCACAAACAAATTCAAAACACACACATGCACTTCTAGACAGAGATTATTGTGTAACTTGCAGGGTTTGTGGGGAGAAGTCTTAAGGGTTCTATTCAATTGTCTAGGGGAAAGAGTATCGCCCCACGACAAGATGTTCAGAGTGGGTGGGGTATGTAAAGTGACAGCTGACACGGGGGTATCCTAGGAGAGAGAGAGAGGGGGGGGGGGGGGAGATAGAAAGAGAGAGAGAGAATGAGAAAGCGAGGGAGGGTGAGGGAGGGGAGAGAGAGAGAGAGAGAGAGAGAGAGAGAGAGAGAGAGAGAGAGAGAGAGAGAGAGAGAGAGAGAGATTGCATGATTATGGACAAATGAATCACAAATATATTTGAGCATAAATGCAGTTGTTTCAGGGTCCACACACACACACACACACACACACACACACACACACACACACACACACACCGTCGCGCTCTCTCCACATACTCGCACACATACTTGCACGTCCAGAGAGGAGAGAGAGAGAGAGAGGGGGGGGGGGGGGGGGGGGGCGGGAAAGGCAGAGACCAACTGACAGACAGTTTGATGGACAGAGTGAAACTAAAGAGAGTCAAACAGATAGAGGAGGGGCGATACATAGAGACAATTAGCGAGAAAAACAAATAGAGACAGAAAGATAGACCGACAGTCAAGCGGACACAAATAAAATCATAGACAGAAAGACAATGGGGCAACTGATACGTAAAACCATGAGAGAGGGAGGTGGGGTAGAGTTGGGGCAGAGTCCGAACATGTCTTCGACGTCGTTTTTTTACGTGAAATGCTGTCTCAGAGCGACAACATTTCTACGGCAGCAATTTTTTTTACACGAAATGCTGTCGCTGTGACATAATTTTATTTTTAAGCAACGACAAGATTTTATGGACATTTCTCGTAAAATCCTGTCGCGCGACCAATTTTTATGAAATTAAGTCGCTCAGCGATAATTTTTCATGAACCAGCTGCAGTATTTCCCGGGAAATACTGTCGCCGCGACAACGATTTTATGAGCGACAGTATTATATACGACACCTGCAATATTGAACTGTGTATCTTTGGGTATTTCTATCTTTCAATTAATTCATTTTGTTTTGCTTATACCCCAGCTGACCGCAAAGAGCCATGCCAGGGCTGTCACTTCGACAAATTAAACTCACAAAATAGGTTTTTACACACACACACACACACACACACACGCACACGCACGCTTCAGTTTCAGTTCCATCAAGGTGTCACTGTGTGCGGATTAGTTCATTTATGGTACACCACAACTGCCAAGTTTCGTGACCACACTGCACATTAAAGCTGATAGATTTAAAAAAGAATGATGACTAAGATAAGAGAATTCAGGAAGAGGGTCTCATGTCTACGATTTAGCAGATGTCTGACCTACACATTAGCCCAACGCACTGGTCAGGCCTTGAATGCCTGCCTAACACTGGCTGTGCCATTATTATCATTGTGTATGTATGCGGTTGAGTGTGTATTTGGGCACACACACACACACACACACACACACGGTGTGTGTGTGTGTGTGTGTGTGTGTGTGTGTGTGTGTGTTGTGTGTATTTGCACGCGCATAAGTGCTGCTTTTGATTATTTGTGAAAACGAATCTTCAGAAAATGACATATCAGATATCTGTAACACCAGATATAAAAAGTACGTTGAAAAATTGTAGTGTGGGAGAACAAATGTAGGCTAACACCTTCATCATTTATTTAATTACTTGGCAAAGATTGAAAAAGAAATGGAAAAAAAGAGGGGGGGGGGGGGTAGGTGTAGGGGAAGAAATAAAGCGGGAACACGAAAAATCTAGCCAAAAGATTATTAACATAAAATCTTTCACCAGCATGTATGGGGACCATTGTCATCCATCTTGAAGACAAAAACTATTATCACCTGCTCCAAGGCCTTTCATCTGCAGATTCAGACTGGTCTGGAAAACACGGCTAATTGTGAAAACAGTTCCCTACATATCAACTGCTCAATCGTTTTTTTTTGTCTGCTGATTCGAACTAGTCAGAGAAACTGATTCTATCTGTGGTCGTTTGGTATGAAATGGAAATATATACAGTCTGTACTTCTTTGTGGTGTTCGCACCACCAAGGGTTCAAAAACAAATCCAACAGCACCACAAAGCAGCAGAAAAAATAAACGAAAAGGAAGTGCTGTCAGAAATTAAGTTGTTGAAAAACATATGACGTAAACGGCATTAAATGAAAGAGAAAATTGTTGACCCTATGCTTGAGGATCCGTTCAAGGATGCAAAGGAGGCCAAAAGGCGTCTGCAGTCAGCTGTACTATTTGGTATAACTTGTTGTGCTTTTGTTATTAGCTGAACTGTACAAAGCAGCCTCGACTTGGATCCACTGAAAGATATAATCTCCCACTGACAGACCAAGCAAAAACATGTTGAAATATTTAGTAGTGGGAGAAAACGAATGCTGGAAAACAATTCCTTCATCATTACATCAATAACTTGGCCAAGACTAAATACAAAATCGAAAAAATACAGGGATGGGGGATGCACGGTAGAAGGGGGGTGGGGGTGAGGGGATGGAAGAAAATTGGAACGAAAAATTAAGGTAATAGATTATAAATATAAAAGCTTTCACTATTAGCATGTTGGAATATTGCAATCCATCGTACAAATAACACAATTAATATCACCTGCTCCAAGGCCTTTCGTCCACCGATTAGAACTTTTTAAGGAGACACGGCTGACTGAGTCTTGCACCTAACATCAAATGGAAATATACCACAGTCCATAATTCTGTGGTATTCTCACCCCCAAGGATTCAAAAAGCAGAATTCAACCCACCCTAGAACAATCAGCAAAGGGTAGAAAAGTAAAAGAAAGGGGTGCTGCGAGGAACTAAGTTGCTGAAAAACTAAAACCATTCAGTAAACGGCATTAAGTACAGGGGAAAACCTGTGCTTGAGGATCCATTCAAGGATACAAGGGAGGTAAAAAGGTGTCATCAGTCAGAGTGGTCAGGTCTACTGTTTAATAACATAAGCCTTGTTAGGCACAAACGTGCTGACAACAGCTAAAAATTGTATGTGTCTGTGCGTGTATGTGTATGTGTGTGTATGTGCGCACGCAACACACACACACATACACGCATGCGTGCGCACGCAAACACACACACACACACACACACACATACACACACACACACACACACACACACACGCACACACCACACACACCACACACAACACCACACCACACACCTGTTACGGATGCTTTGGTGCGTGTGTCTGTCTGACTCACAGAAATTCGGATACGTGTACGATTTTTAATTCACACACACCCACACATTCGAAACATGGACAGCAAGGCAACAAGTCAACTTTTTCTCTTTTTTATGCTGCCCGAGCCATCAACACACAAATACACACAAAAACACAACAATATCAATAGAGCGCACGCCGTAACTCTAGGCGTACAGTTCACGAGTTATATACATGTAGACTAAAACTTATTACTGTTTTCATTTGGCCACGTCCGGCTCAACACGACAGTCCACAGACGTCGCAAGTCTCTCGTGGAGAATGCTGCAGAAGAAGTCCCTCTCCTGGGACTCACACAGTCAGGAGGAGCAGCTTGCAGAGTCCACACAAAACCGAAGCGACGGCTCTGTCCACAACAGGAGCGAAGGCTCCAACAGAAGAAAAGCTGCGTCTCACACACAAAACAAGACGTTTAATTGGGTCTAACACCACAAAGCGACAGTCCTGGTACAGCAGAAGTGACGGCTCTGGTACGCCTGGCCCAACAGGTCGCTGGTTCAAAAACCTCAGGAGTGGTGGCTCTGGCTCAGCAGCAACAGCGGCTCTGGCACAACTGGCACGAAGGGTTACTGTCGACTCCCACGTCGACCTCTCCACACCCTCAGCAGGGTGGAGACAAGGGACAGATCTCGGCTACGCCCCAGACTCGGGCGCAGTGGCAGGTAGGGTCACTGTCGACTCCCTCGTCGTCCTCTCCACACCCTCAGCAGGGCGGAGGCAGGGGTAGGCTCCGGCTACGCCCAGACCCTCTAGCAGTGGCAGCCAGTTCCCGGTCACACCAGGACAACGACTTTACCTGGGGGAACTGATAACTACCGTGATTATCTAGCCTACTATCTGGCTATTATTTATCATGGTTATTAATCATATTCATAACCAACAGTTACTTTATATTTCACCAGAACTTGGGGAAAATACCCATAGCGAAATCTATAACGTTCAATACAATATCACAATAGAACATTCTCTTTTCCGAAATCATGTTTTACACATCGGGGGGAAATGATTTCCACATGTACCCGTTCGAAATCATTCTTTACACATTGGGGGAAAGAATTTTCACATAGACCTTTTTACGATAAACCAAGAAATAATCATTGCATATAATTAACGATTTCCTTCCGTCTCTTTCATCAAGATAAGAATGTTTTTTATCATTTCATGTCTCTTCATCACAACAAGAATGTTTTTTATCATTTCACATACTCACTACATCTCAGAGAATGATATCTGTTCATAAAATTATTCATTAGTAACAGTAACAACCCTTAGCACATATCAAGGAAAGATTTCCACACACATCTTGTTTATCAACAAATAGACATTCATTATTCATATCAAAGGATGGTTTACATACATATCACAACCATCAATACACGATAGTTTCCATCGCTCACTTCTGGAGCTGACTATCAACAATATCATTACAATACATTAGAATAAACAAAGCTTTTTTTCATCATGAAGCCATGAACGAGCTAAGCCACTTCCTTTTCCGCTCACATCATCAACAAACTTTTTTCTTCTTCTATATCATACTTTCTAAAAAACAATTTCCTCCCTATCACCCTATCAAGTCACAAGTACACCCAAAACAACAAAATACTTTTTTTAAAATCTAAAAACCTTTACTAGGCGCTGAGAAAGTTTACAGTCGCCTATAAGAGGGGAGAACGATTTCGGTTTACGATGTAAGATTGCTAATAATTAAATACCTGACTGCCACAGCAACTCGTTCAGGAGTCCCGCTTGGGGCCACTGAGAACTTGCACTGCCGGAACTGCTGTGGAGACCGCCTGATCGTTTCAGCTCACCTGGCTTATACAGAGCGCAGGTGAGCAGCAGTCACGTAAACTAACCAACCGGTTTCCGTGTGAACATGTTCCGGCAAACACGGTTATAAAAATTTGTGACCGGACAAAAAACTGTCCGTCACAACACCATTGCTTATACATTCACATCTGTGGACTCTCCGCCTAACACACTTGCGCTTCATGATGCACACCAGTTCACATACTTTTACAGTAAAAAGAGGGGATTCTGAGATATTCAAAGTCATCTCTGTTTAAAAAATTTTTTATTTCTTCATCCCAACAACCATCAACAATCATGATACATTTTTTGATCTTAATAATTATACCATTGGTTTGAAGATTTTTCACGGAACTGAATATCTGAGGAAAAAAAAAGAAGCAAAAAAAATCAAAATATAAATGAAAAGTGAATCGCAAATCAAGATCCCGAACAAAGACACCTGATCAAATAAATCTGATAATTTGAAAGGATCAAAATTACATTAATAACTGAACAAACATATCACTAACCATACACACTGATCTCCCCCCCCCCCCCCCCCCCCCTCCCCTTCCTTTGAGGCAATATGCTACATTCATTTATTTTAATTGTTTTCATTCCTCAAACAGTGATAATTATATAATTTCCAACACAAAAGAAACATTTTTGCAATTGACTGCTTCACAGTGATCTCATATGTATGCATATTTTCTTTTATGCTGAAAATTGTCCATTCTCTCCCACAGTTATTTTTCACAATATAATCCAATACAAGATAACATCACAATATCAATGATCACAATAGTAACATTACTATCATAACTGAGAGGCAATGAAAAACGCAATCCCCATTTCGTCCCCGAAAAATGTCACCTCAGCCAAAATAATGTGAATTATGCACGAGGCATGCAACACACGCGTATGTTGTATTGCGACGATCTGTATGACAGGCCAGTTGGTCATGACAGGAACATACTGTGATGCATGCAAACAGCCCATGAACAGTCCCCTATAAAAACACACATTGCGTTTTACTGACACTCGTACGCACCATGCCGCGGTTAACTACAGACCAGAGAAATCAAGCCATTGGCATGCTGAGGGCAGGCACTGCTCACATCAGGGCCGCACAACATTTCAATGTACACCCATCAACCATAACCGTCTGCGACTCAGCACCAAAACACTGGAAGTATAAACGACCGTCCACGCCCAGGCGTCCAACGTGTACGACGGCACGACAGGACCGCTACATTGTCACGCAGCACCTCCGGAATCGTTCCAGCCAGCTGCACAAACAGCCCGCAACAACTATTGGGACTAGAGAAAGACCAATCAGCAGCCGTACCGTGCGTCGGCGTCTGGCAGCAGCAGGGCTACGGGCACGTCGACCATACCAAGGTCAGATCTTAAACCCATCGCCATCGACTAGCACGCCAGCGATGGGCTGCCGCAGGTGGCTTTCTGGGGAACAGGGTTTGGGGAATGTTGTTTTTTTCGGATGAATCCCGGTTCAATGTCTCTTTCCCCGGATGGCCGTGATCGTGTGTATCGACGTCAGGGTGAACGTTTGCGCAACCCGTGTCATTGAGCGAGATCGTTATGGGGGTGGAGGGTAATGGTCTGGGGTGCCATAAATGCTCAATTTCGATCGAGCTTGTGTTTGTGCCAGGCAAACTTGACGGCAAGGCGTTATATTGACACTGTTCTTGAGCCAGTTCTTCTTCCTCTCTGGAGACAGCATGGTGGCAACAGACTTGTGTTTCAGCAGGACAATGCTCGACCCCACACAGCCGTTCTCACACGAAATTTCCTTCGGGACAGCAATGTGGATGTCATGCAGTGGCCCTCCGTGTCCCCAGACATGAATCCCATTGAACATTTCTGGGACGAACTTGGACACGTGTGCAAGGTCAGCAGAATCCCCCAACTACCGTTGCCTGAGCTCACCCAAGCATTGCAGCATCACTGGAACGTGATACCGATCCGTATCATCCGTCGTTTGTGCGCTTCAAATGCCCCGACGTTTTGCAAGCTTGTGTTCGTGCTCAAGGGGGACACACAGATATGACAGTGTATTCCTTCTGTCGCGCCTAAATGGGCTTCACTTCAGGCGAATGTGCACCTGTTATAGGCAAACTAATGTACAGTGGTCGCACTTTTGTCACACGTATATTGCTTTGATGTGTGTTTGTTTTCATTTCAATAAAATTGTCAGTTGACAATGGAATTGCGTTTTCTTTGCCTCTCAGTATATAGTATTAACATTGATAAAGAGTACTGGTAATAATAATATTGATATAACTAGAATGATGGTAATAAATAATAATGATAATAATGATAATAATGATATGCTAATAGCCATCATAATAGCATGGACCAATATATTAGCAATTATGTTATCAATATCAGTGTCATCAAGACTATCAATAATTCAGTAGTCATAGCAGCAATACCAAAGTTTATGTATGCATTCTAGTTTTAAGTTGCAACTTCAATTTTAACAATGCCATTTTGTACATGTGTTATAACAAAAGTGAAAAACCCGCTGGATTGCAATTCAACAAGACTCCTTTTATATCACACACACACACACTACCACACACACACACACACACACACACACACACACACACACACACACACACACACATACACATATATGCATATATATACATACACGAACATACACATACACACACACACACACACACACACACACACACACACACACACACACACACACACACACACACATGTATATATAAATATACATACACTACATACATAATATATATAACACATGCATACATACACATACATATCATAATACAACACATACATAACACACATATACAACATACTATGACACCCACATATATAAAATACACATGCAAATATATTTTTCATAAGATGTATCACATACATATACATACATACATACACACACATATACATACACATACTCGTATATATATATAGTAAATAATATAATATATATATATATATATATATAATATATATATATATATATATATATAATATAATACATACATACATACATACATACACACAGTACATACATGTACACTCATGTATCAATACACAAGACTTTCTCTATTTGAAAGCCAGCCTACATACATACACACCCACTCACCCAAACACACTTATTCACAAACACTTCAATGCATTTCGTCTCGCAGTCATGACTCATACGCACACATTGAAATAAACTTGGTAATTTGAATCTTACTAAAGGAGTAGAATGAATTAATTATTCTGGCTTATTCATTGGGGTCTTCAAATAGAGGTTTAAAGTTTGTCCATTTCATTTCACACTTGTATAGGTCATTATTAGCTGATGCTATTAGTCTTTCAAGGCTGAATCTTTCTCTGAGTATTTTTTTTTTAACACTGAAACTATTGGATGACTTTTTTAAATTTATTTTACATCTATATATGTAGTTCTTTGCTATTAAGATTATCAAATCAAATACTGCATCAGTTTTTAAGTCGACTCAGTTCCAAATATGACTAAATTTCTGAAAATTGTAGATTACACACCACTGAACATTTTTCCCTGAATACATTTTCTAATGCTTTCCAAACCTTTACACATGTTTTCACCTCCAGAACATGTGTTCAATACTGTCTTTCCCTTGGTTACAAAAACTACACTTTTCATTGTTAGTTATTCCCATTTCTTTTAGTACTACATTAGATAGCTATAATTCTGTGAACAATTCTTATCTGCAACCATTTCAGTTTGATATCTTTATAAAGTGAATTTTCTGGAAGCACACACTCCAAGGTATATCTCTGTTTAACTTGTCAGCCCATTTGGTACAACAGCTTGGTCTCCCACAGTCTTTGTTTAATATTTTATAGTATACTGGGAGCCTTTTTCAACTACATTGCATATCTTTTTAGTGCTGCATTGTATTCTAATGGTATATTATTCTCAATATGGAATCTCTGTTTCTATATAGTTTTTTTTTTAATTGATGCTATACAGCCGGCATATGATAGAAAGTCTATTTGTATTCTGTATTTTGCTCTGAATTCTTCCAGTGTTAAAAAAGTCACCATTGTCTTTTATCAACTGAAATATTCTATTAACGTTCTTTTCATTCCAGCTGTTCAAGTTTATCATTTAATTACCAACCTTAATGTTTTCATTGTATAAAATAGTTCTGCTAATACTTCTTCAGCTTTTTCTGGCCTTATTTCATAATGTATTTGTTTATATGAGGAGAACACATGCTGCCAGAATATATTATCTTTGCTTTTCATGCATAAGTAGTTTGGAGAATATTCTTCTATTTGTTCAATAAATGGATAGCAAGAAATCATAAAATCTTCCATTTATGGCTTGTGTTTTAAGTCTTTTTAACAATGTTAATTTTAATGCTGCAATCTTTGCTTGTATATGTGGTACATTCAGTCCACCCTCTTTTTCATATGTTGAATAGCCGTCTTACGGCATATTTTGTCTCGTTTTCTTCCCATATAAACCAAAAACATAATCTCTGTAGCTCTTTAACAAAAGAATCTGGGGGGTTTGGTAGCAGTAGCCAAAGATGAGTAAGTTTGACAAGATTAGAGCTTTAAAACTGCTATTCTCCTAAGGGTGTAATTTCTCTTTTCAGCCAGGTTTTGAATAGTGCTTTCACTTCAGTCATTTTTTTCTTGTAATTTCTTTGTTCCATTTCTGTAAGGTCTTTTAGTAAACCAATACTCCAACTATCTTAAATTCATCTGATCTCACATCATTTTTAAATGTTCCATATATTTCACATTACAGTTTTTTTTTACTTCCAAGCCAAATAACCTGTGTTTTTTCTTTATTTAAAAACAGTCCTGATGTCTTTCCAAACTTCTCGACAAGATGGATAGATTTTTCAAATGAATTTTTTCTCCTTTGATCATCAGTTGTGTGTCATCGGCAAATTGTGATATCTTGTATTCATGTTTCCCAATCCAAATCCCTTTTATGTTTTTTTCTTCTTCATCATAATGAATAATATCTCCGCACAAAGCACGAAAATATACGGTGACATGGGTCCCCCTGCCGACAGCCTCTCTCAATCGAAAACCAATCTGATATCTGACCATTCACAACAACAGTCGACTTAATATTTTTTATATAAAATACATATCCATTGACATATACTCTTTCCAAATCCAAAGGCTTTTTAGAACTTTGAACATAAAGTTCCAATCTAAGGAGTCGAACGCCTTCTCAAAGTCAACATTAATTAACATACCTGGAGTATTCTTGAACTGAATGGTTTATTAGATCATATATTAGTCTAATGTTGCATCCATAATCTATTTGGGACAAAACCAGTCTGATCGTCACTAACTAGTGTTGGAAGTACCTTTTTTATTCAGTTAGCTATACATGTTGAATCCTATTTATGTAACATTAGTAATGTAATAGGCCTCCAGTTTTTTTACATACTGTTTTGGTTTACCTGGTTTGGGGATGCATGTAATTATACCCTCTCTCCTGCGTATGGAGAGTTCTCCCTCTCTGTAGCTTTCATTCAAAGCCCTAACCACCAGATAGCCCAACTGCTTTCAGAAACACTTGAAAAACTCTGCTCCGAATCCATCTGTTCCTGGACTTTTCCCATTCTTCATGTTTTTGTAATGCAGCGCTTGCTTCCTCCAATGTTATTTCCCCCTCTAAAGATTCACTGTCTTCCTCTGTTAAGTCGGAATTTCGTTAACTAAATCATTATTTCGCATTTTTCTAGATCTCTTTTTTGTATAGTTCTTCATAAAAATGTTGAACTTCCCTTTTAATCTCACCTGTCTCTTCTATATCTGTTTCCTGAGTGTTCACGAGTTTTGTTATCTGCTTGTTAATAAAGCTTGGCTTTCTAAGCTACAAAAATATTTAGTTATTTTTCCCCATCTGCAACCCATCTGCCTTTGTATCTTAACATACTCCATTCATTGTCTTTTCTCTCAGAGTTGTTAATTCTTGATTATACACGTCAAGTTCTTTCAAATCTTCTTGTGTTATTTTGTTCCTTTTCTTCAATTTTCTTTATTCTTTTGTATAACGTTTTTTTTCTTTTTGGGTTGATTCTTTCTTTTTCATTGTTGCATAGGAAATAGTCATAGCTCTTATTTTTCATAAGTAGAAAATCAAGAAACGTCCTGTCAGACACTGTCAATTTTGGTATTCGAGTCTTGATGATTATTGTAATTTTCATTGTTTTGGTGTATTTCTTTTTATTACGTTTTGGATTTCTGTGTTTATTTCATCCAAGTATTTTTTATCTTTTAACAAAGAGATATTGAATTTCCAAAACGTACTGTGTTTAGTGTCATTCCCAAATTTCAGTTCAGGGTGATCAGTGAATGATCCGACCTATACCCCGGTAAGATACTTGTATCCTCAAAATACCAAATAAATAGTCTGATAAGAGAAAGAAGTCTAATCTACTTTGATGTAAAGGTGAAGGCCGTTCCACGTATATCTTCAGCTGCTTGGATTATTTTCCCTCCAGATATCTGTTAATATTAGTTCAGTCATTATATCTCAACAGCTTTCTTCGCCTTGGGATTATTTACATGTTTGTAATTGAAACAGTCAATTTTCTTGTTCTAGTGAAACGTTAAAATCTCCTACAACTATGATATTGTTATTATTGTATGCTTTTAATTTCTGCGTAATTTCATCATAGAAGGCTGGATTGTCCTAATTGGGTCCATATACATTTAGTAACAGCAGCTCTTTCTCCATAGCTGTAAAAGCATAATGATAAATAAATTTCCATTTGGATCTGTTTCAACTTTATTTATTTCAAATTAAAAACTATTATTAAAAAGGACCGCAACCCCCCTAGAAGATGAACAATGAGATGCGAAGAAGCATTTATAGCCCCATCTGATTTTATATATTTGCATTTCTCTTTGAAATGTGTGTCCTGCAAACAGTATATTGAAAAGCTCTTTTTTTTTTAAGGTAATGAAACACATCTCTTCTTTTCTTGCTATTTCCCAGACCTTGACAATTTAGAGATGATATTGTCAAGGCGTGGTATTGTCTGTTCTATTATTCATTATGCATTTAAAAGTCCACACTTTATTTTATTTGTATAATGTTTTCACCCTGGTATATAATTGTAAAAATTAAAGTTTTTAGTTTTTAGTAAGCCTTTTGTCAAAGTCATATTTCAGTGCCTGTGATGAAAAAACACATGTTCCAACTAACACACACTGCACGAGCTCCACTAATCCAACTTTCAAAATGCAAAAACAATACACATTGATTCTTTGATATAAAAATAAACATCCACCAGTTCAAGTGCATCACCATTCAACATTGTACACATCATGTATCCCCCCCTTTGGAAATAATATGCACCTAATAACCATGAATGCGAATGATCTTGTCCATTGTTCAAGAAGTACATCAGTTTGTTCGAAGTTGTAAATATCTTTTATATTTGCCCCTTTCCCCACTCCCTTGCATTCTGCATTCATACCAACTCTCACAATCATACACTAAACATAAGAACTAAACACAAAAAAAGAAAACCATAAAAAAACACATAATCATACCTATCTTGGGTTCACCATCCATACACAACACCATTTTGTATATCATAATGTATATTTCTATCATAGTTCATTGCCAGACAACAGAACGATGCCCTCCGGGGGTTGCGACCTTGTCGTGGTCAGAGGGCTTGCGCGGTCCAGTGATCCCTTAGGCTTTGCTGGCGGGGGCATCATACTTGGAGATAGGCTGGTTTTTTCAAACTGCTTCTAGGTCCGAAAAGCCAAGATGCTGTCTGGCCTAAGCGTAACGTGGTAAGGAGTTGATGCCCCTGGTAGGGCTTCCCATGTCAGATAGGCTAAGGGTGAGGATCCTGACTAAGAGTAACCCGCCTTTCTCCTTTTCTTGTTTTCTGCCTTCCTTATTTGGCCCTTTTCTATCTTCGTCTCCCCTTCAAGTCTTCTTTTCCACACTCCTTTTCTCTCTGTGGTCTCCTTAAGATCCGCCGCGTTTGCCGTGCGGTGCGACCTGTGTCGGAGGGAAATGAGATCCTGGTGATTGAGAGGGCCAGCGCTCTCAACACATCACTTTGGCTCGGACCTCTCCTAGATAGGGAGTACACTTTGGCCCGGGTGTACTAATCGGCTCCCTTCTTGGGGCTGGGTCAAGACAGGCAGTTCCCTGCTGGCCATGTGAACCCCTGCAGTGCTCAGCTCTCTGTCCCCGGGAGTTGAGCATGATCAGGGGGGATAGGGTTGGTGGTTTCTGTTTGTCGTATATCTCTCCCGAAGCCTGGAAGGGGTCAAGACATTGGTTTCTTGGCCCTGGCCCCTTAGTTGGACTCCAAGGTGGGTGGGTAAGGGAGGGATGAAACACAATAAAATAAATATGGCTTTTTCAAGAAATATCCCCCCCCAAAAAGAAGAGGAAGGCAGCATCCCCTATTTCAGGGGATTTCGATACTGACAGTGATTCCGATACGGAGGTTAGACAGAGGACAGGTTTCTGGGCTTCCTGGCTCGTGATGGAAGGGACGGAGCAGGAAAGACCCCTTTCAGCTCTGAGCCCTTTTGCTATCCAAAAGGGCTTTCAAGGCTTAGCAGGTGACCCTCGGTCCATCAAGAGGTTGAGGAATGGCTCGTTTCTTATTCAATGTAAATCACAAAAACAATCTGAACAGCTGCTGAAAGCAACAAAACTAGTGGACAGGGAGATCAGGGTGACTCCCATAAACAGTTGAATTCGTCGAAAAGCGTGATTCGCTGTCGGGATTTATCAGGTGTCTCAGAGGCAGAGATCAAAACGGAGCTGGCGTCCAGGGTGTGACGGAGGTGCGCATGGTGACGGTTAAAGAAAGGTGCAAAAGAGTGGCCACCAACACCCTCTTTCTAACATTCTGCAACCCTGTGCTTCCTCCGGTCATCAAAGTCGGCTACCTGAATGTCCGGGTTCAGTTATATGTTCCGTCCCCGTTGAGGTGCTTCAGATGCCAGAGGCTTGGCCATGTCAGGGACCGCTGTTCTGGGCAGGAGGTGTGCGGTGTTTGCTGCAAGGCAACCCATGATGGGCCGTGTCAAGATCCGGCACATTGTGCTAACTGCGGTGGCGACCATCCCTCCTCTTCAAGAATCTGTCCTCTTTGGATTCAGGAATCCGCAATCCAAAGAATAAAAACTGAAAAGAAAATTTCCTTTTTGAGGCCCGCAAGCAGGTTGTGGGCAGTCAGACGCCGACAGCCTCTTCCTATGCTTCGGCCGTAAAGAAAGTTCTCACAGTTCCTACTCGGTCAGTCTGCTGCCAGACTGATGAATTCATGTTTTCGAAGACATTGCAAGGAAGAACTGTCAACTCTGGTGGAAGCAGGTCCACCACCTTCCAACCCAAAGTGACTGCCCCTGGTGGAGGCAAAAAATCCGCCACCCCTCAGACTGCCAGCAGTCTACAACATCTGCTGCTGGGCAGATTAAAAAACCAGCAATCCCCCCTCGAACTCCTCTGTCCAGTGCCCGTGCGGGCAAGAGAGTTCAACCCAGTGTGGAGATGGTGGAGATGAGGAAGAAACCTCCACCGTCTCCCAAATCCAGACCTTCTTCACCTGTTGGCAAGTCTGCCAGCAGGTCTGTAGACCAACACAGTTCAGTGAAACTAAATAACAAATTCTCTCCATTGGAAGCAGACGTTGAGGAGGAGATGACCTGATCTCTCTCCTTTTCGCCCTCTGTACCATGGATTGTACAATATTCCATTGGAATATCCGTGGACTAAATTCCAACTTCGAGGAGCTGCAGCTTCTGTGTCAATCTATAAAACCTTCTGTCGTAGCTCTTCAGGAAACTCAAATTCAAAGCCAGAAGACCTTTACTCTTTCTGGCTTTAATATTCTTTCAAAACCTGCACAACCATCCACGTTGGGACTGTCGGGCGGTGTTGCCCTTCTCCTACACAAAACTTTGTTGTATAGTTCTGTCGCTCTGTCTACCTCCCTTCAAGCTGTAGCTGCGAGAGTCACTCTCCACAAGACTGTGACAATCTGTTCCCTTTATCTCCCACCTTCTGTCCCGGTTTGTCGTCAGGACCTTGTCAGTCTGATAGGAGAACTTCCTCGACCATTTTTGCTGTTGGGCGACTTAAACAGTCACAATCCTCTTTGGGGTAGTGTCAGTACGTCATCCAGAGGTCTGCTAATTGAGGATGTCCTTTCGGATTTGGATTTGTGTTGTCTGAACGACGGATCTGCAACTTACCTCCACTCTTCCACAGGTTCACTTTCGTGTTTAGATTTGTCGGTTTGCGACTCCTCGCTGGTCCTGGACTATGAGTGGTCTGACCATGACGATCTGCACGGAAGTGACCATTTCCCTGTCCTTCTACAACCTGTAATAACTGAACACGTCTCTGTCTCTCAACATCTAAATTATAAGAAAGCAAACTGGGATCTATTTGCAGCCACTATTTCTCAGGAATTCCAGGACACTGATTTTCTTCAGAGTCCGGACCCAGCAGAATCACTGACTAACACTGTGATCAAGTGTGCTAAAGCTTGTATTCCAGTGTCTTCCGATAAACTTCAAATGCCAAAAACACCCTGGTTTGATTCAGACTGCCAACAAATTTCCAAAGTTCGAAAACGGGCTCAGCGTCAGGTGTACCAACGACCTTCGGGTCCCAACGCTCGAGCCCATCAGAAACTCCGTGCCAAATCGAGACACACTTTTAAAATCAGTAAACGTCAGTCCTGGAGAAGTTTCTGCTCCAGGCTGACATCGAAAACTTCCAAGAAAAAAGTGTGGAACATCATTAAGAAAATCAGAGGGAAGAACACCTGTCCCACTGTGAACCATCTCAAGTTTTCTGACTCTTTAATAACAGACAAAAAGCAGTTGCTAATCTGCTTGCTTCAACCATTGAAAAGAATTCCTCCTCTTCTAACAAATCAGCCACTTTTGTCAAAACAAAGCCCTAAAAGAAAAATCACCCTGCAACTTTTCGTCCGACAACATGGAAGACTACAATCTTCCTTTCACGTTAAACGAGCTGAAATCTGCCTTACTTTCTTGCAGCGATTCCTCTCCAGGTATGGATGAAATTCATTATCAACTGTTGAAACATCTTCCGCAAGAAGGTCTGAACATACTGCTACAGGTATACAACCATGTGTGGACTACAGGTTTCTTTCCACCTCTTGGCGGAAAGCCCTCATTATTCCCATCCCCAAACCTGGAAAAGATCTTTCTAATCCATCAAACTACCGTCCATAGCTTTGACCAGCTGTGTCTGCAAATTGATGGAGAAAATGGTCAATGCTAGGCTCATGTGGAAACTCGAAACCAATGGCCTTTTGGCGAAAGAACAGTGTGGTTTCCGCAAACATCGACTACCGTTGACCATTTGATTCGTCTGGAATCTACACTTCGGAACGCTTTTTTGAACAGACAGCATGCAGTGGCAATTTTCTTTGACTTGGAGAAGGCCTACGATACCACCTGGAAGTCGGGGATACTTCATGATCTCCATGATCTGGGTTTTTCGAGGTCATCTTCCGCTTTTCATTCAAAATTTTTTGGCAGAACGACAGTTTCAGGTCCGGGTTGGCACCACTCTCTCTGATGTCCACGAGCAGGAGTTGGGTGTTCCACAGGGGAGCATACTGTCTCCTGCCCTCTTTAGTTCAGCAGGGTTCAGACTGCTCATTGTTTGTGGATGATTTTGCTGTCTACGCAACTGGAAGCCTGTAACCGAGTGTCCAGCGCAGGCTCCAGCTTTGCGTAGATAAAATCCATCGGTGGGAGATGAAAACGGTTTCACCTTTTCTCCAACAAAGACGCAGTGTATTCACTTCCATAATTTCCGTCAGTTTTTTCCAGATCCTGAACTTCAAGTAGGGAAATCTCCCATTCCAGTTGTTTAAAGAGGCCAAATTTCTGGGAGTCATTTTTGACCAGAAACTTAACTTTCTCAGCCACATCAAACACCTCAAAACTGCTTGCCAGAAAGCACTGAATATTCTGCGGGTCGTAGCGCACACCGACTGGGGCGCTGATAAGAAAACTTTGCTGCACCTCTACAGAGCCTTGGTCTGTTCCAAACTGGACTACGGTTTGTGCTGTTACGGCTCCGCAAGATCGTCTTACCTCAAACTCTTGGACCCTATCCACCATCAAGGGCTTCGTCTCTGTCTTGGAGCGTTCCGCACCACCCCTGTGTACAGCCTGTACGCAGAGGCGGGTGAACCTTCACTGTCCAACCGCAGGCTGAAACTGTCTTTGAATTATTATATCCGACTGTTCTCAGAACCGCAGAATCCTGCCTATGACTGTGTCTTTGACCCTCCGTTCCAAAGTAAGTTTGAAAATAACCCGAAATGTATTCCGCCGTTTGGTCTTCGTATGCGGCCTCACGTGCGGAATGCAGGTCTAGACCTAGGAGTTGTGTCCGATTTTTCCAAGTTTCCGGATCAACCTCCGTGGACCTTTTTCACACCAGAGATTCGTTTCGATCTTGCACCTTTTCGCAAAGAGTCTACCAGCTCTCTGGCGTACAAGGCATTGTATGCTGACCTCTGTTCCAAATTCCCATCCTGTCAAAAAGTTTTCACTGACGGTTCCAAGTCTGAAGATGGAGTGGCCTGTGCAGCCTACTGCCCTGGGGCTCCTTCTCAGATACTGTTGGAACATATTCATTCCGATGCTTCTGTCTATTCTGCTGAACTTACCGCTCTGGTTTTGGCTTTGAAGATAATCTCGCATTCTTCGAAGAGGGACTTTCTGGTTCTGTCGGATTCGCTGTCAGCTTTGGAGGCCATAGCTGGCCGCAACCTTCAGCATCCAGAACTTTTACTTTTTTTTGAACTTTTTAGCAAGTTGAAGGCGGACGGTTACAACATTACTCTTGCTTGGGTTCCTGGTCATGTTGGCATCGGCGGGAACGAAATGGTTGATCGTTTAGCCAAGAACGCCACAAGAGAGAAACTGTCCAACGTTTATATCCCCTGCTCAGATGTGAACCCAAAATTAACGATTATGTGAGAGACCTCTGGCAGGAGGATTGGAACACACAGACGAGTAACAAACTTTTTCAGATCCGTCCAAACCTTAAGGACTTCCTCCCATCTACGTCGGGAGGTCGTAAAGAGGAAACGGTTCTGTGCCGGCTGCACACCGGCCATTCGTATTTTACCCATTCTTACCTTTTAAAGAGTGAAGAAGCTCTGTGGTGCATTCCATGTCATGCGCCACTCACAATGAAACATGTTCTTTTAGAGTGTTGGGACTTGCACGATGTGAGACACAAACATTTTACAGCGGAGTCCATGAAGATCCTGTTCAGGGATGTCCCGCCTGATGTGATCCTTGAGTTTTTGAGAGAGATTAATATTTTTCATCTGATTTAAGATTTTACGGAAGAAAGATTTTTAATGCAATTTCTGGTGCGTTTCTAGACGATGTCATTAAATGAGATGTGTGAAAGTTGTTTTTTTTTTGGTTTTTTTTTTAATGACTGGTGAGTTGATTTTAACGTGGTGACAGCCCTGATGTGGCCCTTTGC
Organism: Conus ventricosus; assembly: GCA_018398815.1. Taxonomy (NCBI): domain Eukaryota; kingdom Metazoa; phylum Mollusca; class Gastropoda; order Neogastropoda; family Conidae; genus Conus; species Conus ventricosus. The sequence goes on along the minus strand of CM031609.1, from coordinate 39,823,269 downwards.
GGTCGGCTGGGCTATAAGCAACATTATCTTATCTTATCTCCTAACAGAGTGATGAAAGAATGTTAATACCCAGTTCCTTCTTTTGTTTCACCATTGAAAGAGAACTATGAATAAGACAACATCAGTACATTATCTCTATCAGGGGGGAAAAAGCATATCCTTTCCTTGGAATCACTATGAAAAAAACAATGAAAAAAACCCCACGAAACTCCTGTTCAGCTGTGTTACTTAGCACACACGGAAAAGGCTCAAACAGCCAGTGTAATCAAAGAATCTTTAAGCAGGACATACCGGCACTACATTCACCGAAGACAGTATCACTTCTAGCCTATCTTACAGTCATGAAGCACATATAAATTTACAACAACAACAACAACAAAATAATAAAAAATAAAACCCTGTCAGAGAAGGAACTAAGTACTTTGGGTAGCCAACTCCAGACTGACAACAGCCTACAGTTGGACATTAATAGCTATACTTTAAGTTTTGAGCACTGAAAACGTTTCTTAACAATCACAATGTGATGACAGAACAATCAAACGTTACTACATAATCTATAGTATTCTTTTAATTTTGGCCATTAAACTCCTGAGGCATGAAATGAAACTGATGATTGTAATTTGAGTGATCGTTCCATTTCCCCCCTAACAGATCAAAACAAACGTGTCACGTGGCTACTCTGCATCCGCCTTGACCCTTGACCCTCGATCTGAACTTCCAAGTGACACAAGACCTTGATCTAGAGTTTACAATGCACTTGATACCAAAAAAAAAGCTTAGTTGAAAAGAAACAAGCAAATTTAAACTTTTTAAAATGATTTTGAATAACCAAATTACTTCATAAACTTGAAAATAAATGTTCCAAACGGCATCTGAAAACTATGGCTATCATTTAGGCTACTACGTGTCAGACCCAAACATTCAATTTTAAGACAGACAATACTTTACCCAGGATCACTTTATCACTAGGCGTAGGTCTAATCTTGCACAAGCATTTACTTCTTTGCCCATGTGGCACGATCAGCAGAATGTTTGAACTCTGCTGAAGATGGAACGTTGACGATCTTACCGTTTTGCGTTTTCATAATGACTGAGCCGTTTCTGGTCCAAGCTTGTGCACAAACACTGGTATCACTTTTCACAGTGCATAGTAGTGTGTACGCTCTGGGAGTAAGATCTTCTACAAATACTGTCTTTGTACCTTTAAGACCTTTCCGGGCATAGAGCACAGTATCTCGAACGCGTCACGACACGAATCGTACCACAATACCTCTCGGTTTGTTGGTATCCTTGGCGGAGTCGGTAGATCCAGCAGGTCGATGTGGTCCGACTCTGTGCACGGCCTCGATCTGCTCGCTCGTGACTTTCAGCTTCATTTTTCAAAGTCATCTCAGTTGATGTGTGTTTGGTGATTTATGGCAGACTACACCCTTTCTCCTGTCGAGGGCCTGGTATCATATGTTTCAGCATTGTTCACCAGCGTCCCCGTCGAAGAAAGCATCCACATCATCAAAGCAAGACTCCAGGCTGACGACACTCTGCCCCAGCGTACTACGCTTTCCGTGGACAGCATCTGTGAACTCCTGGCTTGCTGTCTTAACACCACTTACTTCACGTTCCAAAGCAACTTCTACCAGCAGACCGCAGGAGCGGCCATGGGTTCTCCAGTCAGCCCCATTGTAGCCAACCTCTTCATGGAGGACTTCGAGGAGAAGGCCCTGGCGTCTTACCATTCTCCTCCACACTGTTGGGGCCGCTTACGTGGACGACACCATGACCACCCTCAAGAGGGAGCTGGTGGAGGACTTCACTAGCCATTTGAACAGTCAACACCCTGCTATCAAATTCACTCATGAGGCGGAGAACAACTCGATTGCCATGCCAGACACACTCATTACACGGACAGAGGACAGCCTCTCCTTCAGTGTGTACCGCAAACCTACCCACACCGACCAGTACCTACAGTTCGAAAGCCACCAGCCACTGGAACACAAACTCGGAGTAATACGCACCCTCACCCATCGGGCCAACACCATATCTCTACTCAGGATGCCAAAGACCAGGAAATGGAACACCTCAAACTGGTTCTCACCATATCAGGCTATGAGAAGTGGGTGCGGAACATCCCGGCTGGCAAGAAGATTACACCGCATCCTACCACCAAACAAGACCAAACCAGGCGTAAAGGACATGTCACCATCCCCTATGTCTGCGGTGTGACTGAAGCCTTGAATAGGAAGATCAGGAAAATCGGCGTCTCTATACATCCCAAACCTGTCAACACTATCTGCAGCCAGTTGGTCGCCCCCCAAGGACAAAATTGACAAACGGGACAAGTCTGGTGTGATCTACCGAACAGACTGTCGTGACTGTGAAGAGAACTATGTCGGGGAAATTGAGAGAAACCTTCGAGAACGCTTGACAGAACACAAAAGGGAATCATCACCAGTAGGCGCCCACCTACACGCCCAGCAACATCAGTTCGATTATGAAAACATCAGCGTTCTCGACCATGACAATAGATGGTTTCAGCGTGGGATGAAGGAGGCTATACATATTGCCGCCAACAACCCCACACTCAACCGGGACCGGGGCAGACACACCTTGCCATCGGTGTACAACTCCCTCATTGTTCAGTCACATGACCAGGGTTCGACCCGTGGTCGTGTGCACTGAACGCCAGTTCACCCAGTAGCAACACGACCACTGAAGAAGATGGATGGAGGTCTGTCGAAAGCTCCAAGTAAGTGCTATTCCTAGCTGAGTGACCTGTTTAAATCCGGTAGTCGTTATGTCATTTATGTATGCCATTGGAAATGCCCAGTATGAATCTGCCCCATTCTCTAGGAGTCTTCGCAGTGTTGGCCTTGATATCATTCGAATATGTGTTTGGCTGGTGATGTTCCTTGCTCTTTCTGTAAATCTGGATTGCAGCCACTTCCTCTCTTGATGGTGAGCTCTTACTTTGATCTTGTTTGTTGAGGTAATTCTTTTGACTTCTTCTCACATCAGACCGGCCAAGCTATACTGCAGTTATTATTGTTGCTCACCTGCCAGAGCGTCCGCATATTTGTACCTTGATTGTCCAGATATCCTAAACGTTAAAGAAAAAAAGAAGAATCTTACAGTTTAGAATCAAAGCATCAGAAACTATTGCAGACGACACTACCATTTACATGGACAACTCAGAGAAGTCACTCACTAAGGCCAATACATGGATTATAATTATTTTCTAGAATGTCTGGACTGAAGGTTGATAATAACTTAACATAGGTAGTGTGAACATAGAGTAGCAAACAAGATTTTTTAGAAACTTTCAGTGGGATCCATGTATCTTTAGAGCAACCTATCCTTTTCAAACAGATGAAATATGTGAATATGCAAGCACATTACATGATATCAGATGATAATTGTAAAGTGGAAAAAAGGGAAAGATCACTCCTCTTGGGAAAATGCTGTTTATCAAAAGATCGATGATTAAAAAACTGCACTTTTCCCAAAATGTGTCAGCTTCTTCTCTTCCTGTCCTATGGGAAAATAACAAACATTAAGTTCTTTTTCCGAACGGCAGATTCAATCAAATTTAAAAATCTGTGGTTTCACGATCACATGTGAAAGCTGGACATAAAATGCTTTTTTTTCTTTCCTTTTAACTGTGAATGTCCTGTTTGGAAAGGACTTGAGTCAAACATTAGTTCAGGTCAAAAGGTATTAAATATGAAGCCACTTCTTTTTAATGACATGGTTAAGTTGTTTAGATAACAAAGCGAAAAGAGAGTTAATGAAGTTAAAAGTTTATCATCCTGTTTCCAAACGCCATAAAGGCTACAACAAATACTCTTCAAATAATGCCACGGATTGTCTTGCCGAGTTATTCACTTTTATGTGAAAATAAACAGAGACTGTCAAATACCTTTGTTGTTGTTTATGTGTTGTGAAAGAGCGTGTGGATATAAATATTCATCGAATTTAAAATCAGGTCAATGATAATGCCAACTTCTCAACATTTTCAAGATTCCCCCCCCCCCCCCCCCAAAATATCATCACAAACAGTATTTGTTACCACGTGAAAAAAACTTCAGTCCTCAAAACCATTGTACACACAGTCAGGCTGTGAAATTACTGTACTGCCTGTGGCAATGATGTGGACAGTGGTGTGTAGCGTTAAAGCGGTATGGGTAACGAGAAGTAAAAGCCCGTAAGTACTATGAAGGAACGCCGCATTACCAAACACTGGCTTTTAACTGGAATAACAATTTTGCTGCACAGAACTGGTAAAATTATTTTCACCTGGGATTAGATGTGAAACACACAGGCAGACAGGCAGGAAAGCACGCGTGATAAGTGCGAAAGTATGCATACACGTATGTGTTATGTGCAAGGTTGTACACGGATGTTCAGTGATACTAGTTCAGAATCTCTGAACTCTTTCTTGGCCACACTCACACTGGAATTTAATGCAGCTTTTTCATATGATCGAACTGTTCTAATTTTTGAGAGAGCAAGAGAACGAGCGAGCGAGCGAGCGACCGAGAGAGAGAGAGAGAGAGAGAGAGAGAGAGAGAGAGAGAGAGAGAGAGAGAGAGAGAGCGAGCGAGAGAGAGAGAGAGAGAGAGACACACACACACACGCACACACACACACACACACACACACACACACACACACACACACACACACACAGAGGCAGCCACTCGTAGACAGATATTAGAGAGAGAGAGAGAGAGAGAGAGAGAGAGAGAGAGAGAGAGAGAAAGGCAGCCACTCATATTATATATATAATATATAATATTATATATATATATAATAAATATATATATATATATATACTTTTCACAAGAAAATGTAGCTTGTTTTGCTCTTTCATGATTTTCTTTTGCTTCTTAGGTGGCACCTTTGGTTGGTTTTTTGAAAACTCAACAAATATACTACGGTATTGCACACCAGCCTTTTCTGGGATTGCATTCTTCTTAAAACTGAAAAGGCAGAGGAGTCAAATTACCACTTTCCGCGGTCACTGAGGAGAAATAACAAGGTTTCGAAATATCGGTATATGACCAGGAGTTTTTATGTTAGTGAGTTTCCCTCCCTATTGGAGGATGTCTCCCCCTTGGAGACTATAAGCTTGCTGAAGGCTCATTTTTAGAAGCATTTATTTTATTTTCTCCATTCACCCACTCAAGCACATACTGTTAGTTAGGCAGAATCATCTACCACTGCAGATATGAATGCTTATTTCCCCCTATTTCGTCAATCTAAGACATAAGAGCAAGCTTTGTTTATAATTCAATATTTCTTGCAGTCATTGCAACACCAAGCTGCTCTGTAAGTTGCTGGAACGGTGCGCGGTACTTATCCTTGGAATTTATTAGTTTGTTGTATATATATATGTATATATATATACAGAGAGAGAGAGAGAGAGAGAGAGAGAGAGAGAGAGAGAGAGAGAGAGAGAAGCTGCAGCCCATAAATCACGCAAAAGGTGGAGGGAAAAGAGTGAGGAGCAACAGCTGTTGAGTCACGCGGAGACAGGAATGATGTATAGGCCTCGTGTTTTACGACCTCAGTCAGGTGACATCCGTCATGTGATTGATAACAATACCAAACAGAATCAGATTCGTGCTGTGTTTTTATTATATATATACGAGATGTACTCATTGTAACTGGATTCAAATCCTGTTAGAGTATGTATCAGCTTCGGCTAGAAAAAAAAGTACTTCCCATGTGCTTGATTTTATTTCCTGGTTGGTTTGTGTTTCTTATAGTCTTTTTGTGCCTGTTGATTATTCTGAACTTGAAACAGATTTTGTTATTATTATAGAATTATTTGATCGGTGGCTATTAACAAAAAGGATGCATGTGCATGATCATATTTTTGTAATTTACTCAATCTTTCTGTCTGTGTCTTTCTGTCTGTCTATCTCTCTCACACACACATACATACATATATACATACAGACAGACAGACAGACAGACACACACACACACACACACACACACACACACACACACACACACACACACACACACACACACACACACACACACTCGCGCGCGCGTGCCCACGCTGGTGTGTATTGTGTGTATGTGTTTGCATTAGAGAGAGAGAGAGAGAAAGAGATGTGGGGGTGGGGGTGGGGGAGGGGGGGGGGGGGACAGAAAAAGAGAAAGAAGCGGCTGGCTGAACCACGCAATAAGTGAATGGTTGGACGTAGAATAAAACATCAGAAGGAAAAGATCAGATTTTGCCTGATAAATTCATATCCAAATCCGGAAACGTGTTTTCAACTATCTCAACTATTTTTTCGTCTAATACTTTCTAAGCAAAGTTAAATATGTTTAACTGTCCATTTTCAATTTCATATGTATTTCTTTCTTTACAACATTTGTGCTTGAAGTTTTTAAAACAAGTATGCACGCTATACTTCAGTTAACTGTCATTTAATCAAATAGTGATCAGTCCATTGTTAGGATTTTGATATATGTCGATGTTTGATATATCATGTAAACTACTTTTCACGACATTTTTTAAAAATAAATGTATCTATATAGAAAAGATTTAAGCGAGGTGACAGCTCTATTATGGCACCACCCTCTCCGCCGATCTCCTTGAGGTCATCTGCGTTATATGAAAAAAGGAAAAATTAAAGTTGAAACCCGTTAAACCTTTTCGCATTTCACAAAAGGATCCTGTAAAGTATAGGCTACAAAGTGAAAAACAGCTTCTCCTAAAAACGATGCTGTAGATAATTCATAAACCCCTTTTCTCGTCAAGGAAGTGGACATTGTGAAAGTCTCTAGCGGGATAGAAATGAACTTTGGGAAAATGGTCGCATGAATTATAGTTTATCGTTTATATATTCTTTGGGGGGGGGGGGGGGGGGGGGGGGGGGGGGGGGGGCGAGGGGCGGCCTTAAAAGACATTGATCTACAGGGCCCATTTTTTTTCTGTGGAATAATCATTTTGTGAAAGGAATGAGATCTAATTTGTTTACTTGTAATATCGAGCGCATGGGAGACAAGATTCCATTTGCTGACAGTCCAGCAAGGTTGCAACGAAGACTTGCCCTATTAATTGACAGTCAAAAGGACTGCAGTATAGTTATTGTGATTCCCTTTGCTGACAGCAGCTATGGCCACAGTAAGGTATTATCATTCCCTTTGCTGACAGTAGAACAGGGCCACAATAAGTTATTATCACATCCCTCTGCTGACAGTAGAACAGGACCACAGTAAGGTATCATCATTCCTCTGCTGACAGTAGAACAGGACCACAATAAGTATTATCATCCTCTGCTGACTTGAACAGGGCCACAGTAAGGTATTATCATTCCATTTGCTGACAGTAAACAGGACCACAGTAAGGTATCATCATTCCCTTGCTGACATATAAGGGCCACAGTAAGGTATTATCATTCCTTGCTGACAGTAAACAGGACCACAGTAAGGTATTATCATTCCCTTGCTGACAGTAGAACAGGGCCACAGTAGGTATTATCATTCCCTCTGCTGACAGTAGAACAGGCCACAGTAGGTATCATATTTTTTTAAGCAGCCCTTATTTCCCTTGCTGACAGTCGAACAGGGCCACAGTAAGGTATTATCATTCCCTTTGCTGATAGTAGAACAGGGCCACAGAAAGGGTTATCATTCCCTTTGCTGACAGTAGAACAGGCCACAGTAAGGTATTATCATTCCCTTGCTGACAGTAGAACAGGGCCACAGTAAGGTATTATCATTCCTTTGCTGACAGTAGAACAGGACCACAGTAAGGTATTACCATCCCCTTGCTGACAGTAGAACAGGGCCACAGTAAGGTATTTTCATTCCTCTGCTGACTTCATAGGGCCACAGTAAGGTATCATCATTCCCTCTGCTGACAGTAGAACAGGGCCACAGTAAGGTATTATCATTCCCTTTGCTGACAGTAGAACAGGGCCACAGTAAGGTATTTTCTTTCCCCTTTGCTGACAGTTAGAACAGGACCACAGTAAGGTATTATCATTCCCTATGCGACAGTAGAACAGGGCCACAGTAAGGTATCATCATTCCCTTTGCTGACAGTAGAACAGGACTACCGTAATGTATCAAAATGTCTCTTTGCTGACTGTAGAACAGCGCTACGTGTAAGGTGTTATCGTTCCTTTTGCTGATAGTAGAACAGCGTCACAGTAAGGTTTCTGTAAATTTCAGCTGTATTTGTCATAGGAATAGAGTAATTGGCAAGATCTCGATGAGGAAATCTGAATTTTGTAAAACGATATTTTAGATCAAAACATTGACAATGAACGAAGAAGGCGACTTGCTCAAGGGAACTGGCGCCGTCAGTCATTTTGTATAGTCGCAAGCCTGTTGGGAAAAGATCCTTGGCATGCGATATACGAAATGAGAGCTTATGGACTTTACTTTCAATGTGCCTTTTGGATTCTTTGGTTTCTCTCATAATGTTTGTGAAATCAAGAATTTTTCAAGGTTGTTCGACGGACAATTGAAAATGGCGCCAAAATTAATTGTGCAAAATGTCAGTTTACAGAAAATATAGGGTTCTCGGCCCAGTAGGATTGTAACGAATAAAACACAGTCATTTGTGTGACTTCAGTAACGTATATACAACAATGAAGGTTCTGAGATATTTGTATTTTAAAGAGTTTACACCACCACACAACACACACACACACACACACACACACACACACACACACACACACACACACACACACACACTGTCACTGTATAAGACAGTAGACAGGGATATATGTATGAATATATCCCCCCACCTTTATAACCACCCCTCCCCCTTTTACCTGAGAGTACGAACGCCACACAACAACACACAGACAAAGGGAAATATGGTGCCAAACAGAAGGCTTTATTTGCATTCACACACGCAGTCTCACTAACAGAATAGCAGATGAAAACACCAAGATCTTTACATCCAGCAGACACACGCAGTTCTCCCCACACGCAAAAAAAAAGCAAAAAAGAATTTCCGACTATACTAATACCACCAATGCGCGACCATCATCACATGGCTCCTTATGCAGTCCTGTGCACGCACGTGCTGCACATTCACATGTAGGGACCCTTCCTCAAGAGGCAAATTACACACCTCAGCCCACTGAAGGCCAATACCAGAAGGAACACGGGCGAAGAACTACATCACCTGGTAATCCCGGGCTGAAATAATAAACAAGGTTGATATTCCATCGAACCCGAGATGCCCACGCGATGCTTCAGCGTACACCTGCTTCTCCCGAACTGTATTCCGTATACTATTTTTTTTACTATTGGTGTCAGACATTCCCTACATCCAAACTCAATTCCCCAAAAAATCATTTAAAGCACTTAAATTGTTCAAGTGACACGAAACTCAATCTTGCACTTTAAGTATCTCACTCAAAGACCGTGGCAGACACTCGACACATGCACACTGAAAAAAAGAAACAACAACAAAGAAAAAGTGTTTTCTTATATCACCACGTAAAAGTCTGTCTCTGATTCACCACGCCCTCACATCAATGTACCAAGAAAAACACAAGACCTGCACTGAAGCGCTTGAGATGAAGCAGCTGGAATAAAGTAGTGATGAATCGAAGAGTCCGGTCCCCTACCTAGTAGGCACCAACTACATCACTCACAAGTCACACGCAGATGATATACCGCAGTGAGCCCTCGAGGTGCTTGCCCACCCCAATGAAAGGATAGAACCGAAGTTGGAACTGTAAACACTGGGACTGCAGAAGACGGAGTCGGCGTCCAGTCCGGAACACACCCTGCCGGATCCAGGTGCGTCCCCACTCCAGGCAGAGGAATGGGCAGGGATGACAGTGGAAGTGGAGGTAACACCCCACCCCCCCCCCCCCCCCAACCCGAGAGGCCGACCCTCACGGATTTGCTGTGCAGGGGAAGGTAAGGAAACTCGCCGGAAACCTTGGTCAAAACAGGAACGACACACACTAGACGGGCACCCTCAGTCACCGGACACTGCCAGACAGTCAACGCCCTGGTAGATGCAGAACCCGTCATTGAACACCGGAACACCGACAGTCAAAACTCAGGGACGACACACACTGGACGACACCCTCAGTCGCCGGGACACTGCCAGACAGCCATGCGCCCTGGTAGATGCAGAACCCGCCACTGAACACCAAAAACACCGACAGTCAAAAACTCAGGTAGGGTCAAAAAGGAACGCACACACTGGACGACACCCTCAGTCACCGGGAACACTGCCAGACAGCCAGCGCCCTGGGAGATGCAGAACCCGCCGCTGAACACCGAAACACCGACAGTCTAAACTCAGGTAGCCAAACTTCAGAGAACTATAAAAAGCTCATTCGGCTCAACCCGTCTCAACCAGTTTCGACCGCGACACCAGAATGAGCTTTTTATAGTTCCTCTGACAAGTAAGACTTCAATAACCAAAAATTACGCCCCTACAAAAAAACATATTGTGTAGGGTTATCTGTTTTCAATACTAATTCTAAACTTTTAGTTTTTTTTTTTTCTTAATTCATTTTTTTTTCCTGATCTTTTTAAATAAATCATTTTCGCGCAAACATTTTTCAAATGAGTCTTGTTTTTCCCATGTGAAATAAAATCGTTTTAACTGTTCTCTAAAGTCTTTTAAAAACGGGTTTATATTTTTGAAAAAAAATCCCCCATTATTAGCATTTTCCCACTGAAGGGCTTTTTTTGAAAGTGTTTCTCTTTTTAACTATGTCTTTTCTCCCAAAAACAGCATCATAATAAATATGTTGCTTTCCTTAAAAAGTTTTAAAATGTTTAAACATCACTTGTTTTTTGCTGGGTTAAACAAAAAATTTATTTAACATCTGCCCATAAAAACCTTTTCTTAGATATGCTTTGTTCCATTTAATGTTGGACGAAAATCACAATATGATCAAAATTATGCGTAAAGTTTGAAAGGTCGGGGGCAAATATTGTTTTTCCAAAAACCAGTCTGCCCAAAATCAAGAACATGGGGGTTTTTGTTATAATTTAAAACTGCCCCATGTTTTATACAAAATTTACAACCCATTTTTGTTTTTATCAGCCTCTGTAAAAACTTGTTCAGTATAAAAAACCCTATAAGGTCTAATGTGAAAGATTAAATCCAATTTCAGTGCGAAAGTTTGTTTCTTTAGACTAAATTTAAATTTTTGTCAGGGTTGAACGACCTTATCCCCCCCCCTCGTAAAAAAAGACAAAGTAACTTTAAATGTCAAGTCTAAGTTTTGCCAGCTAATTAAAATTTCCCTTTTAAAAGGAGTCACAAACCCCCACAACCCCACCCTCCCCACATCTTTTAAGACAAAAAATTTCAAAACATTGTAAACTGTTCCTAATTTCTTTTGGGAAATGAACTGTAATTTTGTAGAGTTTTTAAAAATGATTCTCTTCTTGGAGGAGTACGTTTATTCCCATAGGCTTTATTTCAATCTCTTTCCGACATTGCCCCTCGGCAAAGACTTACATTAAAGGACCGAGTTGAATGCTTTTCTAAAATTTTTTTGATGGTTAAAAAAATGTAAGGGGCTTATAAATTCAAATTTTTGTCCTTTAAATTGGTTTCCCAAGTGCCATTTGGGTCGGTTTTTTCGAACATTTTATATTCATACTGGCCAACATTATTTGCTTCTAGATTGCGCAGTTGTTTAGTTTGGGAAAACTTTTGCTGTCGCCAAACCTTTTTTGGTTTTAATCCCCATCTTTGGTACTAAAAACCCTAAAAAGCGCCTATTCCCCGTTTTGCTCAAAGTCCGCCGTCTGCAAGGTTTTTAAAAATTCTAAGTTAAAACCCCTTCAGGCGCAATTAACCCCTGGTTTTTTGGGCCCCCCGCGACATTTTTTTTTAGTAGCGTTTATTTTATTTCCAAAAAACAATCTGCGGTTATCACTTTTCACGTTTCCCCCGTTTTGTTGTGATTTTTTTTTTAAAAATCCAACCTCCCCAAACTATTTTTTAAACTGAAAATAGGGAATTGTGTAATTTCTAATGCAATATGCAGCTTTCCCTGACGGAAGACTCTTAAAACAGTTGAGGGCCCCATATTAAGTTTTCATCTTGCTTAGCTCATCTAAATGAACTAAGTAATGAATGTAATGCAAGATGAGGGTTTTCCCCCCTCATAAGTAGTTTTGTCGGGTTTTGTAAAAATAAATCTTTAGTGCCCTATGTTAGCTTAAAAGCCTAACATTTTAGTGCTTTTATAAAAAAAGTAGTTTGCTTTTCAGGTTTGAATGTTAATTTTGTTTTTTAGATTTGATTGTTATTTGAGAGTGATGTCAAAGTTACTCAATGTTTTTTTGTGAGAAAAACCGAAATACCACAGGTATTTTTAATGGCTAATTAAGTTTCTTTCCCCGTATTTTTTTAATTTTATTATTCTTTTGGTTTCGTTTATATTAAACCATACGACTTTGTAAATTTTTCATGGAGCGCGACCGTTTTGGTTCCACAATTGTTTCAATAGCATGTTCAAAAAAACAAAGGACGGTTTGGTTGTTTTTGTTACAAAATTTTTTAAAAAAATTTAAAAATGAGCGTTTTTAAAATATATGATGCAAAATTTTCTGTTGGGCCCCCTAAAAACTTAAAATATAAAAACTGATACTTTTGTCTTTTTCGTACCCAACTGAACTTTTCATAAAAGGTGAGTACCCCCTTTAAACGATATCTTAACCCCCCTATTAAAAAAAGACTACACCCGAAATTTTGGTTTAGTCACCGATGCAGTTTTATCAGACCAGTTAAAACTTTGCTGTGTTTTGTGCAAAACGGGGGTTGGGTGTCGTAGTGTCATTTAAATCATCCTAACCTTTGGTGGGTCAGTGTACAGATTTCATTTTTTTACCCTTCAAGAATTTTGACTAAAATGCAAGCGCCTTTCCGAATGACAAAACGTTTACCCATTCACAACAGAATAGACTGAAGGTTTTTTAAAAGGATCTGTAACGTTTAAATTTAATGTTAAGACAGATTTTAACAAAAGTGGGTTTTAATCAGGCTTGGCACCCCTTTTTTTTGGGGGCGTGCACAGAAAGTATAATATGACTGGAATCCTCCTTTAACATCTTTTTTTTCGGGCACGGGTGTTCCCCGGGTCCATAAGAAGAAAAAACGCTGGAAAAACATTTATTTGACACTTCAAGGGCTAATGGAGGGGGAAAATAGAACGAAATAAACGCTCTATTCGATTCTTTGGTGTTTGCTAGGTTCGCAAGCACAAACGAGTCGGCATAATGATTCTTTACTGGCTTAGATCCCAAAAAAAACAATACTTACAATTTAAGGGGACCCCTTTTTAATTTACATTGATGTTTCTTCAATATTCAAAGGTCCCAAGATGTTTTACAATAGAAAGATAAATAGACTTTGCTTTTGGGCACTTTTTAAAATGCTGCCTTCTGCCTCAGACCCGGGTAGGAACAATAAAAAAAAAAATAAAATCATTAAGGAGGCAATGAAAAGGTCGGAAAAAAACGACTAAATTCTGACCCTTAATATTCCAAAGCAGTAAAAAACCAAGAGCCCCCCCAAGAATAAGTCCCCAAATCCCCGAGGCCCAACCCAAAAGGCCGTAAAGAAGTAAAAAAAAAAAATGCCCATGAATTGAAAAGACAGCGCTAGTTTTTGGGATTAACTGCCTGGGTTACTTGGTCTTTATCTTACAAAAATTTTTCCCCCCATATAAGGAACTAATCCCCATAAGTGCTCACCATAAAGCCAACTTTTTGCCAGCATAAAAAACCAGCTAAGATATCCCTAATATCCCTGGCAAGAGTCTATAGCTTTCCACTTTTTTTTTTAAAAAATCCGCAAGATGATCAAGCTTTTTTTTTTTACCATTTTTTTATCGGGTGGAGGAGATGGCGTGGAGGCACTAAACTTTGCCCTCCACCCCCGCTGTAATAGCCTCACCAGTGTATTTTCCCCCAAGGCTGTTTAACCTTGCTAATGGACACCTTGCTCTCAAAAACGTTTTTTTATTCTTTCTGCTAGTGTTGTGTCTTTATAAAATTTTTTGGATATTTCTCTTATTCGCTCATTTGAGTTCGTTTTTAAATTCGGAAAAATTAGACACCGCTTTTAGCATTCCGTCTTTTTTTTCAAGATCTTTTTTCTTGGTTTATTTTTTCTTTAAACATCAGGGCCCTAAGTTAGCATCACAGCCTCAACGATTTTTTTTTTCTTTTTTAAAACCTCACTACTTAAACCAGTTTTGCTAAGTTGTTTTTTAAATTTGCCTCTGATGGTTCTAAAAGCATGATTGGGGGCCACGTTTCTCGGGGGGGTGGGGGGGAAAATATTTTTTGTTTTTTGCGTTTTTTTGAAAAACGGGTTTTTCTGCTTTTAATTACCCCTGTTTGACTTAAATCTTTAAGTTCCATGTTTTGCTTTTGGGCTATCTTTTGGGATTTCTTGTAGCGTGTTTTAATTTTAAGCAACTGCCCCCCTATCTTTTTTGGTTTAGCAAGCAAGGCGTTTTGTAGCTCATGGGGTTTTTTCAATAAACCCCTATGGCAAAAAACTTTAAGGGGTCTGTTTTTTTTGTCGGAAACTTGCCCCGGGCCGGGGTTTTTGCATAAAATGGCCATCACATCTCGGTCAAAATCATTAGGGTCTAAAACTAGGGGTTCAATGCCTAAATTTTGGGTACAATGATTAACAGGCTTTCTTTTAAAATTCCGCCGCAATGAGGGCGTTGAGCGATGCTGTGTCAAGGGTTTTTCCTCTTTTTTCTTCGGATCAAAATCATAATTTTCTTCATCTTCAATGCCGCCTTTTTTAAAAAATAACTTTTTTTTTTGCTTCAAAAAAATTAAAAAGTATATGGTTCTTTTTCTGCCCCAGATAAAGCCGGGAAAAAACCCCTTTGGCGTAAAGGGGAAAAAACAAAATATATTGTTAAAATAATCCGTCTATTTTGATGCAGACAAATTTTTACGTCAGTTTCCCCAAGCCTAGGGCAGATGAGTGATTGTCCCACCCCTCTACGCGACTTACTTTAAAAAATAAAAATTCAAAATCAAAGACACACCAGGACAGTTGTGCAAAATTTTGGGGCGGGAAATTTTTAAAGAAATTTTTTTAAAAACTTGAGGGGAAAGAAATATTTTCTTAAAAAATGGAATATTTTTAACCTTTTTATCTATGGCTACCGAGTGAAGGGCCGATTTGCTTTCAAGGAAAAATAAAATAAAGCAAAACACAGAAAGGGCCCTCAGATGCGAAAGCGGAAAAAAGCAGCAGCTGTAAGTATGCGTAGGGGAATCGTTTTCAAACCCCCTTGATTTTGAGTTTTTTTAAGTGGCATGCCCCCATATATAAAGGGAGCATTAAAAGACGATTGTCTAGAACTAACTTTTAAAAATAAAACTGTTATAGACAACAACAAACCAAACCCAAAACGCATTTCCCCAACTTAATTTGACGTTGTTAGGAACTTAATTTAGCAAGGTTGATTGACACGATAAAAGTTTTTAAAAAATATATTACAAGGTGGACACCATTCTAACACCCAAAAGAGGGCAGCACAAAATGGGAAATTTATGTCCGCCCAAAAACAATTAAAGGATTTATTTCTGTGCGAAGATGAAGACCCTTTAAAAAACAAAAGAAAAATTTCTTAAACCCAAAATAACGAAAGTGCAAAAGTACAATTGTGGTAGTCCAACCAAATCTACGTAGCGGGTTAGCCTTTTTCAGCATTTTGATGAGATAAAAAAATTTTTTCGGGGGGGGGGATGAAGTCCCAACAGCAGACTTGTGTTTAAAAATCTTCATTTCACGTGTAAGACTTGATGATTATTTAACAACAAAATACGGGTTTTTGGATTGACCAAAAGGGCAACGGGATAAGGTTGCATGGAAGTGGGAGAAAGGTTAAAAAAGTAATAAAAATTCAAATTGAAAAGAAAAAGATGCGATAAACCGCTTAAATTTTAATTTGTTTTACTATATATTGAGCTGAAAAATTCAAGATAAAAAATTTAATTATATAGAAGGAAAAATTTTTTTTTATTTAAAAAAGCATGTTGTTCTGTTACCCAAAATACCCAAAAAAGAGATAGAAGGCAACATTGACCCCCGGCCCTCTCTGCTGCTGAAGTAAAAAAATTAGATTAACCAACATTTCCAAATGCAAAAAAATAGAGCGGACCCTTTTAAAATAAGCAAAACCAAAAGAAAGGGATTTGCTGCCTTAATCTGTTAATATTTAATATGGGCATCGACTTTTAGTGCTCTATCAGCAAACAAGTGTAGGCCTCTTTGCAAAAAGGCGCAGTTTCACCCTAGCTTTACCCCTTTGGGGGTTTTTTCTTTAATCTTGGCCCGTGTTCATTAGCTTAATGCTGTGGAAAAAAATAAAAACTAAAACCCAAAAAAACAGCCTGGTTCAATAATAACAGCTAAACTTTTTCGTTCAAAATACAATAAAATAAAGCACTAGCTGACAAAAACCGGTGAAGAATTTAAACGTTTAAGGTGATTTTGATGATCAAAAGACAAAAATTTGATTTCAAAAAAGGGGGGGACAAGTTTTTTTTAACGCCCAACCTGAGCAGATAAAAAAGGAATGTTTTAAAAAAATAAAAGAAAAAATTTAAAATTGTCTAAACGTCACATTAACAACGCCAAAGGTGTTTATACTTTATTTTGATCTAAGCATAAAAAAACCATCGATATTTATTTAAATTTTTTTTTGATTTTAAATAAATTTTTGGGTTTAAAAAAAAACCCGCAGGAAAGATTTAAAGGGCCAGTGAAATTTTTGAAGCAATGGTAAGGGAAAAAGATTTTCAAGGCAGAAAATATTGATTAGAAGTCATTAAAAACCCCCAAAAGTACAGCAGTGTTTTATGCTTTTCTCAAGTTCCCGGGGAAACTAAAAATGACCCCCGTTTTAAATAATGTTAGCTGTTTTTTAAAGTTTTTGTAACAAAAAATGAAGAAAATCTAGAAGTCTGGGTCTCGACAAAGAGCTATTCTTTCCCCTAATGACTTTAAACCCGGTTTGGGAGCCATGTTTCCAGTTTGATGTGGCCCCTGAAGAAGCAAAAAAGAGGGTTGGTTGGTCAGAGGGCGAAGTTTAGAGATCAGATTAAAAAGGTAAGTTGAGCGTTTTAGGCAGGTTTAATTCATACCTCCAGCATTTGGGACAAAAAGAGCAGTTCTAAAATAAAGAATTCGGAAAAAAAAATTTTCATGTGGTGTGTTCTCGCAAGGGTGCATTTCGCCTAAAAACGGAGAGGGGTCTAACTAGAACCTACATTTAAAGATCTTAAATTTAGTGGAAAAACCTTTCCCCTTGCGTGGTTCCTTGATCTTTAAAAACAAAACAAAACCCAAAAACTGTCAAAATCTACACTGGGATGAGGAAAAAAAATCTACAACGATTAAAGTGTCCAAAAAAGTCCCAAGATTGGGGAGAGACAAAAATCATGTTGCTTCCCCACTGTGTTTTCACAGGGGGTACGCATTACAATTGTACGAACAAGAGTAACTAATGCGCATACTTCCCCAAAAAAGAGCAAACAAGAATTCGTAGAAAAAGTTTTAACAAGAATGCCATCTGCTCAAGCCGCAAGCGAAATAAAAATTGTATCGGCCCCGTTGCGTAATACAGAACTAACTACGCCCCACCCGGGTCTAAAGTTTGTTTTATGAATGGAAACGGGTGCAAAATTCTCCATAGTAGTTTACGCAGCTTTGGTCGCTTATTGTTTTTAGAGGGGCCAACCCCCCAAGAAACCCAAAAAAGACTTTGTGAGTAAACACCAATTTGTTTATTTTTCCTTCTTTTTGTCAGGCGGAGGCGCCATTCAACGCCAGAATTTAAAAGAGGACCAAATGCGGTAGAAGATTTTAGCGCATCGCAAGTGCGTAATGTTGTTTAATAAATTAATTTTTTGAAAACTGATGAGCCGGAGATCAAACAGTATGACTTACCCACATTGTTGGGTTTTCAGTTTGGGCCCCTTTTCGAGAAGCCAATCCCACGTAGAGACCATGATCACATTTTGGGGAAACAGAGGGGCAGCGCACGTAAATGCAATCTTCAAATAAAATTTGAACCCCAAAAACATGGAAAACTTCCCCTCTTCTTTCATACTTGCGAGGGTTCGACTTCATCTTATAAAGAAAGAGTGCACCCTTTAGGGTGTCATGCATTCAAGTCTCAGAAAGCATGTGTTTACTTTAAATAACATGTTTTTTTGACTCATGCGCACATGATGGGACATTAGGTCGCTGGGTTGTCTTAAAAACCTGCCCAAAAAGGAAGAATATTTTGCCCAATTGTTTTGAAAGGGCGTTTTTCCCCTTTTAGAAAATGAAAATTGGGAAAATACACTTCCCCCCAAAAACGCGTTCTTTTTGTCTTAGAGGAAGGGCATTGTGTTTGATTACCGCATGCTCAAGTGCGTGGCAGAAGTAGATTGTAAAACGATGGAGACATCAGACTCCTATTGTGGTGTACATGTTTGTGGCGGAAAGTCTTTGAAAATACAGAAAGACTCATGAAAAATTATATCCGGTCCCGCGCATTACATTTTCTGGCCCCGGATGATTGGGATGCTTTTTTAAAGTTTATGGGTCAGATTGTTTATTTTACCTGCCAAAGTTCAGATGATTGAAAAAGGATTGGTGGAGGGAAATTTGTATGGCGCGTCTTACGTAAAGCAAAAAACAAAATACTTGGACGACTTGATCCCAGTAAAGGTTAACTATCTCATGTATTTGAGCAAACAATTGTTGGTGGGCTTGGGGCAATACTTTCCTTACGCAACTTTAAAAAGCAACAAACGTCAATCCGAAAAAAATTCAAAAGGCATTAAAGTGGTTGGGGAGTTGCGCCGGGGCAACGCGTGGATACATTCAGAAATTGATTAGAATACCTAGAACTCCATGACCCCATTGCTATCCATTAGCTCAGAAAGCCCAAAGTGGAAAAAAAAGAACCCCCTAAACTTGTGCCCAATTTGAGGGAAAAAAAAAATTTTGTCTGTCATTACGATTCTACAATTTTTTTTAAGGATGGTTTGAATTTGCAGCCCTTCAACGTTAAAAATTCTTTTCAAGAACATTCATGAAACCAACATCATGAAGAACCTATTCAGAAAATAAAACCCAGGCTTCAGAAAAAAAACTTTTTCAAGTTGATGAACAACAGCGTTTTGGAAAGAAGGGAAAAACCCCACAAGGTAAAGTGCAATTAGCCCAGGAGAACGAAGAATTAAGTGACTTCTAATAATTATCAGGGCTTTAGAAGATTTTATGATCAGCTTTTTGAAAATGATAAAAAAAGAAAGTCAAATTGGGCAAACCCGTTTTTTTTGGGTTTCCCTTTTTGAATTATCAAAGTTTTGATGTTAGAATTTTTTTATGACTACTTTTTAAGCCTCGTATCCCCAGTCCCGAGTACTTTTCACAGATACAGATAGTTTTTTTTATAATACCCTACGAAGTATCTATAAAGACTGGATTAGAAGAGCTAAAAGGGGATGCGGGATGGTCGAAACATGATTACCCTAAAGATTGCCTTTTCTTCAATTACTAAAAAAGGGTTTTTGGGGGAAAAAATGAAAGGGGAAAATTTTTGGAAGGTGATTAAGGGATATTTGGTTTTAAGGGCAAATTACAGTATTTCGACCAGGAGAAAAACCCTTTAAGAAAAAAGGAATATTCGCAGGTTGTGCGTAAAATTCGATGCAACTACAAAGAGCATTTTTTGACAAAAAGATTTTCATCATGACAACTAAAACTACCTAATCTACTGAGACAGCAAACATTGTAACAAAGAAGTCATTAGATGAACAAACACAAAAAGAGTATTGTTAATCCAGAGTTTTTATATGCAATCGGGCAAGGAGAACAGTATAATTACTATTTCTTCAGAAGAGTTTTATTCGGGGGTTTATATCTTTCCCCAAAAATTTTTTTTGAAGATCAATCGATCATTTCCAATTATTCAAATTTTTTTTTTTTTTGCTTACGGCTCGAATTTTTTTTTATTTTTCAAAATATTTTTTCTCCCCTTTTTATAGACAAAATTTGGGTTGGGGGCGTAATGTCGGGTGCCCCTGCCCTGCCCAAGGAATCTCCTGTGTTTCTTTAAAAAAGCAGAATACGTATCATTTTATTTTTGAATTTTTTTCCTAAAATTTTAAACACGCCCTTTATGTTTTGATTAATTCTAAGGCCTTTTATTTTCATCTTGCTTTGTTCCATTCTTTCTTTTGGGCTTCCCTTTTAAAAATTAAATTATTTTATGTAAAATTTAATTTTAAAAGGGAAAACGGGCTGGCGGGTTATCGCAGTTTTTTCTTCAAAAAGATCTTTGAGGAGCTGGTTGTTTTGTTTGTCAGTTTCTGTAAATTTTAAGGGCGGTTATTTTTACAATTCTTTTTATTTCTAGGTCAAAGCTCCAAAACTGGACGGTTGCCCCGATGCGAGCGTCCCCTTCCCCCCTTCCCCCCGGTAAATAAAGGGACCTTACTTTTAAACCCAAAAGGGAATAGTTTGTGGGGAAAACTCTCCATCCAACATCTTTGTTTGTTTTTTTATTGCCTGTACTGGTTTTTTCCCCCCTTAATTTAAATTTTTCATTATTCATTTCGCTAGAAAATGGGGCGTCTTCTACCCCTTCTGTGTTGCGAGAATTGTCAATCACCCTTTTGTGATATGAGGAGAAAAGTCTTTAGAAACTGTTTGTTAAAATTTTCAACTAAAGCCTGTGATCGTGAATCCTGGATGCTTTTTAAAGGTAACTTAGTTTTAACAATAATTGTTTACCGGCCCTTTTAAATTTCCCACCTGACTTGATCATGCGAGGATAAGTTTTCGGGCCCCGTTGGTATATTGTTTTTATGGCAAAAGCAACAGCAGAAGCCTCTTTTGTGTTAAGGGTTTGCATTTTTGTACTTTAAGCTATGTCAATGACTGTAAGTGCGTATTAAAAACTTTTTTGTTAATCGTACTGGGGTAAATAAGAAACCCTTTGATGGGGTCGTTCGGGTTTTTTTTTGCAAAGTGTGGTTCTGTATTCTTAGGTGCCCGGAAAAAATTTGCCAATCGCTTGTTTAGATAAAATTCCTTTTTGTTTGTTCAATGATCCCCGCTTGGCTTAGCTTTTTTTTGCCGGATTCCCTTCAAAAACCTTTTGGCGAAAAATAGATTTTGTTATTTTTATTCAGCCAATATTATGCGCAACAAAATACACGACGGTCATCCCAAGACAATAAACACGATTTCTTGCATCTTTTGTTTTTCTGATGGCTGATAAAAGTCACTGAATTTTGGTGGGGGCAATGTCTCGATTGGTTTGCCTGTTACAAGATAATATTCTTTTATTGCTTGATCAACATCTTTAAATGTGTAAGCTGCATGTCCCTGTTTTTCAGGGTATCGTTAATAAAATCAACTGCTCAATTCTCTGCTTTTCATAGGCGTCTTGTGCTGCGGCTAGTTGCTCCATAGCTTTGTTATGTCTTTTTCTCTCGCCGTCATCCCGCAGTTTACTAAATGCGTAATTACTTCGCTAAAAGCAAGCGCATTAACCACAGCGCCGCCTATCATCATTACGAATGAAGCCATTTTTATAAATGTATTTTTTAATTTTACATATTGATACTGTCAGGAATTGTTCCTTGCTTAACTAGAAAATCTTTTGTTGCGAACGAAGCTGCTATAACAGCAATCAGCTTTGCTGAGTCTTCAAAGCCTAGTTTGCCAAGATCTGCTGGTTTAATTTTTAACAAGCTTTTACAAGCATTGTGTATCCTATACTTAGACCTCCAATAACAGCAGCATGGTATACAAGATTGGTACAGTCTTTTGGCGCTCATTTTAAAAACAAAAAATAATTATAATTAATAAAAACATTGAACACCGATGATCTACTACAGCTACAGGGCAGCCTAAACCTTCCTGAACTTATGATTACAAATGACCAGGTTGATGAGCAAGCTATTATGCCCAAAAAGGAGAGGCTGTATTCTTTGGCAGCATGCGGAAAAAACAAAACAGTTCCTCGGAAATGAATTTAGCATAGAACAGATTCAACAAATGTCGCCGCAAGATATTGTAAAGTATCATAACATGTATGAAGCGCAGCTGGGATCAAGAATGGTAAAAAGTGTAGGCCAAACGGTTCTTAGGTTGTACACTAAACTAGACAGTAGATTTGCTCCCATTGATTCTGAACAAGATTTTATGTATGAATTTAACGCAGGATCCAGTTTTAACAAAGTCATTAGAGTCTCTAGGATGTGATCTGTATTACAGATTTGGAACATTGTTATCGCCGTTAATCATGGGATTAATAACTTTTAATCATATAGATTTTATTTCCCTTCAAAATGACCGAGCCAGAAAATCAGCAGAATCAGAAAACATTGAATCAGGTGAAAGTGGTCACTAAAACACCTCATCCTGGACGCATTGCGGCAGGAAAAAATAGCTGAGTGGAACAAACAAAAAAAATTACAGTTACAATCACAAAATATAACTCATCATGAAAACATAACACCGCCAACGCCAGAACAAGTTGATTCAATGCAGCTTAAAAACTCCATATGATTCAAGACCTACAGCGCCAAAGTCTTCATGGAATTTGAACTTAAAACTGTTGCCATTTTTGGCGCCCTTGCTGCTGCTGGGGGCGGTTATTACAGTCATAAAATATATAACAATGGCAACAAGAACCAAAGCAGACAAAAGAATCTGAACCACTAAATACAGAAGACAACAGCACGCCAGAACCGCCAACAACAAAAGATCATTTTGATCCATTTAAGATGGAATAATATTTTAAGAAACTTAATTTAAAAATTTTTTTGATAAAAATAGATCATGACGGATTATTATTTGTTTAAAATGATGGAGTCAATAAATAAAGACATGGAGTCTATAAAAGACATTTCCATAGACCAGAATTGTAATCAATGCGGTTGCTTACGATGTAGAACTTCATTAAGATCTATGCTAACCAATCTCGCGCCAAAGACGCTGAGCAAGACATCCTCGCCAATGACACGTTTTTTGAGGCGTGTGTGTACTATATTAGACATTTACTATTTAAGATAAAAACATAGATTGTCTTGTTTTTTGATAATTATAAGATAACTTAAATAAGAACTTGGTTGTACTTAGAGGATGACTTAATTACAATCTTGAGGTAACTTGAGTAAGAACTTGAGGATGACTTGAGGACGACTTCAGTTAAGAACTTAGAAGTGACTTGAGGATAACTTGAGGACGACTTGAGTAAGAACTTGAGGATGACTTAGAAGTGACTTGGGGTAACTTCAGTTAAGAACTTAGAAGTGACTTGAGTGTGTGCATGCTTGGGGTGGGGGGCAAGCAGGGTAGGGTGGGAGTGGGAGGGGGGCGCGCACCTTTGATTATTTATAAGAAACAAATGTCCAGAATATGATATAGTTATTATCAGTAAAGCAACAACAATGACAGCAGCGACAACAACAACAATAACAGCATATATACAAGCACAATTGCACGCACACACACACACAAGATAGGGAGGTGCTTGCATGGAGAATGGGAAAGGGTTTTATGGTTGGCGCTTAAGCGCCGTAAATTCAAGACGGCTGTCAGTCTCTCTGTCAACTGAAGATTATTCAAAGCAGCCACCAAGTGCATTTATCAAAAGCTTGATTTAATAAACAAGACAGTTGAATAAAGTACACTCTGTGGCCGCCCGAAGGCAGCCAAAAAATAGTTGAAGCGGGCGTTGAATAGGAGCAAGAAGAAGTTGAAGCAGAGCCCCGGCTATGCATAACCTATTATTTTTAGAATCATGTCATTTCCCCTTGCTGGGCGGTTTGCGACAAGCAGAGCCCTGGCTATGCATAACCGTTATTTTTAGAATCATGTCATTTCCCCTTGCTGGGGGTTTTGTGACAGGTGCTCTACTGTGACTGTTGCTGCCCCAAGTCGCCTTCGCTGCTAGCCAGGCGGTTACAGCATAACCGTTACTATTTTTAGAAGCCCGTCACAGTAGTTCAGAAAACTTGCCAGCATTAACCGTTACTTTATTGGGAAGCTTGGAGCTCATCTGTTTTTGGTAGTGAAAGAGAGCATGACCAATACTTCTTAAATTCAGGACTTGCAACATGGAAGTAATCTGTTTTAACTTGCTAGAAATATACCTCATGGAAGCCTGACAGTGAAAAACTGTGGATATCCATAAAGGATCTTTGCAATAGCACGCAATTTGCGCGCAATGATCATCAGAATAATCACATTTCTCTTTGAGCCATTGTGCCCAGTTTGAGCAATCCTACCTTCTTTCCTTTCCTCATCAAACCATTTTTTGCAAAGATTCAAAAAATGCCCAAATTGAACGTAGATCATGATTGTTTGAGCATCCTGCTTCTTCACATTTCTCACGGCCTTTTGTAGCCTGTCAACAATTTCATTTTCATCTGCTGTTTGCGAAAAAAAGGTTATCCGAAAACGCTTCTCTTGAATCGTTAAGTTAAGATCTGCTTAATTTGATACAAGATAGATATGCAGCTCATGATTGGTCATCTCTTTCCTGCTTTTCTTTTTTCCTTCCTTTTGTTTAAACAATTGTAAAAGAGATTTTTTGGGCTGTTTTGGCAGTTTTTGTGGGCCTCTCTCTCTGCTTTACGAGCCGCTTCAATCATTTTTCAAAGAAATCTTATATTTTCATGTAAAGCATTCTTTTCTTTCCTCTGTCCACAATTCCGTTGGTGTTGGCGGCGGTAATGGGAGATTTTGAGCTTGTTGGAAAGTTGTAGCTGATTCCATGTCTTCCACACCCAAATAATTTAATCTATAAAGTTGTTGAAAAGGTATTTGTGATTCAAGAACTTATTCTAACTCAGAATCCACACTGTCTTCTGAAACTGCAGCTATATTTTGTGCCATATGCAAACACTTCTCTCGCAGAAAAAGCACCGTCTTCACACCACCACAGCACTAGGAGAAATGAACAACGCAAGTGCTGGGCGGAAATGTCGTCACTACTAATCAGCTGATTCTATCTAGTCTTGTGATTGGCCGGCCGTGACATCAGCCCATCGCGTGATCCGAAAATCGTCATGTCCGGCCACGTAGTAAGTAATCGGATAGTGCAGAGTCCTTAGGTAGGCCGGCAACTAGCAATTAAAGGCTTACCTGCCCCACCGTTTGTATATGGGGTGCGTTCAGCGGCTGCTGCTTTTCCCCTACGTTACACTATGGGGTATGTTCAGCCACTGCTGCTTTCCCCTACGATACTCTAAAAAGTTTAGTAAATTAGTATTGTAGGGTCGTTATTTTTTGGTTATTGAAGTCTTACTTGTCAGAGAACTATAAAAAGCTCATTCTGGAGTCGCCCGGTCGAAACGTGTTGAGACCGGTGTGAGCCAGAATGAGCTTTTTATAGTTCTCTCCTTCAGAAGTCGGTCGAGGCATACCCAGAACCCCTGCCCCAACGGCAGAAATAAACTTGAGCACAAGGCCAACCCAACCTTCGCTGATGAAGCCTCAATTCGTACTAACTTGCAGACACACGACGACACTCCGAATTCACCTCGGAAACTCACAAGACAGCACTCACATGCACGGAATTCCCCTATTACATCGAAGAGCTCCAGTTCCACGAGCGTTCGTTTACGCACGTAAAACCCACTATTCCGGCGAGTTTATGCGCTCTCCTCCTTCGCCTCTCCACGGACTGGCAGGAACCATGCACTTCATGTCCACTGCCAACCTGGGAATAGACGGGCCACACTCCACAATTGTCACTGAGGCGACCTGTATCTGTTCGTGCGTCACACACACACACACACACACACACACACACACACACACACACACACACACACATGAGATTCATCATCAAGGCTACATCCCCCCCCCCCCACATTGTTATAACCAGCCGTTAGCACCCGGCTACATCCCCCCACCCCTACACTGTTGTAACCAGCCGTTAGCACCCGGCTCCATATTGATAAGAGATATATTTAATGATATATTAAGCGAAAAGTTTCAACTTGGATTTTATCAGCGTTAGACCGTTTAATGCCATTTTTTGGAGCAGAGGAACAGATATAGATAAACATCTTACTAAATACAGAACAAAGATTAGTCATATAGATACACACCTTGTCTAATATATAACTGAGTAGGAGTTTATTTTTCATGATGAATGAAACAGCTGAAGCCACACAGAAGCGGCAAATTAAGCATCCTAACTTGAGTTTGTCATGTATGGTGAATCAAGCACGTGAAGCCACAAGAAAGCAGCAAGTTACACACACACACACACACACACACACACACACACACACACACACACACACACACACAACACACGCACGCACGCACGCACGCACACACACTCTTTCTCTCTCTCTCTCTCTCTCTTTCCCCTCCCTCTCTCTCGCAGTCTCACTAACACATTTTGTCCTACCAGAAGACATCCTCGATCCAAGGGGAAAAACCATCATCATGAACACTGTTTCTGCATCTGTGAATATCAGTGATATGTGTCCGGGCATAGATTTCTTATTGAGCCAAAATAACCAAAATGTCACAACGCTATACTACAATGTATCTTCATGTTATCCAGACAGAAATACAGAACTGGCGAAATCGTTTGCGTTCTTGGGAATGTGTAGTGGTATTATGGTCTGTAAACTTCGAGTGCACGTGCTACCTGGGTGGATTGTGCGCGTGCAGTTACGACGACTGTCATACTGGTGTGATTCTAGCACATGGTCTACAAGAATATGTTCAGAGGGAAAGATAAGCTTTATTGAATGCAATTTTCATACAAATGAAGAAATATTCTTTCACTTCGATAGTAGATATTTTGAAATATCAAACACAAACTATCCTGAAGTTCAAATTATTATCAAAGTAATAAAGAGCCATAATGTAGTCATACAACACGTGTCTGAACACAGCCAGTATATCACAGTACCCTATTTACCAGAGATGTTTATCTGTGAGACGTTAACTTTCCCCTCCAGAAGTGCTATTATGATTAGTATTCATCAGGCATACAAGCTTCACCACTGTTCTGAAAATATGAAATTAAAATTATTGTACAGAATCCCAAACTCATCTCATCAACGAGTTGCAGGTGTGCATGATGTTTTTTCCAGCATCTGTCTTTGTTTGCCTCACATGTTCAAATCATGTTTCATTTTATAGAAGGCATTCATGCGTGCTCAAGTGTACTTGGAATGTGTC
>CM031609.1:39792377-39795037 GCA_018398815.1 Conus ventricosus | reverse complement strand
TCTCTAGTGCAATCATCTGATCGAAAATCGTCCAATCAGTCCAGGTGTCTGTGACATTCATTGCACGTTGGCTGAATAATACATATGACCATTAGAGCATAGAAATCCATGTCTTTGGGGATGTCACAAAATGCCTCGTCACTGTTGTCCGAACATCCTGACGAAAATCACAGACAGCGTGTGTTGCAGTGTAACAGTGTCATCACATCAAACATGGCATAGTTGGTGTGGTTGTTTCTCATGAAGAACCTTGACAGGGTCCTGCTGGCCAGTCTGGTTGACAAAGGCACAAAACAGAGAGTATGTGAATTTCTCACAGTACGTTTGAGGATCGCATGACAAGAATGCGTGCGTGCTATGATTCTGTGAGCAAATTAAGAGAAGCTGCGGCGTGTTTGTAACAACAGGTTGGAGTGAATTAGGAGGGGTAAATATAGTATGTGAAATAAACGAATTGTGCGTGTTTAATCGTACTTCACATAGAACGCTCCTTGTTACAGTCTCAAATGCTTCATCAACAAGCTCTATAAAATAAATTGATCCACTGAGTGTCGAAGTCCTAACTAACCTTGCTGGATAATATTGATATAGTCCTATCAGACTGAGGTGGGGCATGAAGTAGACCACGGTGTTATCAGACCATTTACGAAACCTACTGTACGTAAATGGCCCTTTTGCCCATCCTGACATGAGACCAAATGCTACTACGAAAATGTAAATTTTTCCAAAGATGGCAAGTGAATCTTCTTGTTCCTGTCTTGTTTTTAAGAAAGCCAACGTTCCCCCAATCGCCTGACATTCGGAACTTAAAAACAGAAGACATTCTGTGTCTTTCAGCATGAGTAATTTAAAACACTTGTTGTGTGATGCCACTAATCCCCGGCATCCATGGCTGCTGAAAGGACAGTCTCCCGTCTCATCACGTCCGTCCTCACACTCGTGCTTTTGATTGCAGTACAGGTGGTTACGAAATTTAGGGTAATGAAGGACTGAGCAGTTGAACAAATTGTTAGACAGTGTCTGAGGTTGATCATTCACAGACACAATTCCAAAATACACTTTGAGCAATGCATAATTGCCTCCTATGGAATGAAACATGATTTGTGAGGCAACAAAGACAGATGCTGGAGAAAAACAGTCAATGCATACCCGTGCAACTCGTTGATGAGATGAGTTTGGAATTTTGTACAATAGCTTTAATTTAATGTTGTCAGAACAATGGTAAAGCCTGTATGCCTGATGAATACTAATCATAATGGCACTTCTGGAGGGGAAAGTTAACGCCTCACATATAAATATCTCAGGTAAACTGGGTACTTTGACATACCCACTATGTTCAGACAAGCGTTGTGTGATTAAATTATGGCTCTTTATTACTTTGATAATAATTTGAACATCGGGATGGTTTGTGTTTGATATTTCGAAATAGTTAGTATTGGAGTGAAAGAACATTTCTTCAAATGAATGCTCATTGCAATCGATAAAGATTGTCCTTTCCCCTGAGCGTACACTTGTGGACCACGTAGTAGCATCACACCAGTAAGACAGTCGTCGTAAATGCAGGCGTACAATCCAGCCAGACGGCACGTGCACTCGTAGTTTACAGACCATAATACCATCACACATTCCCAAGAATGCAAACGATTTTGCTAGTTTTGTATTTCTGTCTGGATAACATGAAGATACATTGTGGTATAGCGTTGTGACATTTTGGTTGTTTTGGCTCAGTAAGTAATCTATGCCCGGACACATATCACTGACATTCACAGATGCAGGAACAGTGTACACGATGATGGTCTTCCCCTTCGGATCGAGAATAGCTTCAGGTAGGACAAAATGTGAGTATGCGTGCGCGCGTGTGTGTGTGTGTAAGCGTGCGCGCACGTCCATGCGTGTACGTGTGCGTGCGTGCATGAGTATGCGTGCGAGCGTGCGCGCACGTGCTCATGTGTGTATGTGTGTGTGTGTGTGTGTGTGTGTGTTCGATCTTTAACGTCTGTTCATTAAGAGTGATATTAAATGTGTGTGTGTGTGTGTGTGTGTGTGTGTGTGTGTGTGTGTGTGTGTGTGTGTGTGGTGGCTTCATTTGCTTGATTCACTGTAGCTGATAAACTGAAGTACGCCTGTTTGATTTGCTGCTTTCTTGTGGCTCCACGTGCTTGATTCGCAATAAATGATAAACTTCTGCCAAACTATATTAGACAAGGTATATGCCTTCCATTTCTCCCTCGACACCTTCCCCTTTTCTCCCCCCCCCCCCCCCACCACCGTCTTTTCTCTCTCTCTCTCCCCCCCCCCCCCCCCCCTTACTTGGTGATATACATGTGTGTGTGTGTGAGAGCGTGGTTGGAGGGCCTATTGGTGTAAATAATGTCCTGCATGCGGCAGTTGTTGACCTCTTTTTTTTTAACCTATTTTACCGAAAATTTGTTTAAAATACAAGTCTGAGAATGAACCGACTGTTGTTTTTATTCTTGTATTTTACCGTTTCTGGTTTCTACTTCAGTCAATTCTACAGGGTGCGGAGCTCAGGACAACAAGAGAGCATTATTTTTAAATATATTATATATATATACAAGGTAAAAACATCTGCCTGTTCTCATTGTTTGGTTGTGGTGCGGTGCGGGCAACGGAAAATTCTACCTGTGAAAATATATATA
>CM031609.1:39737377-39789877 GCA_018398815.1 Conus ventricosus | reverse complement strand
CAATTAAAAAAAAAAAAACACCAAACAGCAAACAAAATCAAACACATGGGCAGTGCTTATTTGCCGAAGTCAGGACTCACCCATATAGGATTTGAATCCTGTAACAGTGAGTACATTGCGTGTATATACAATCCAAGCACAGCACAGATCTGATCCTCCTTGATATTGATATCAATCACATGTCTGATGCTGCCTGAGACCGTAAATCACAAGGCGAATACATCACTGCTATCTCTGCGTGATTCAACAGCTGTTGCCTCTCTCTCTGTTCTCTCTACCATTTGCGTGATTTACGAGCTGCTGCCCCTCTCTCTTCTCTCTCTCTCTCTCTCTCTCTCTCTCTCTCTCTCTCTCTCTCTCTCTCTCTCTCTCTCTCTCTCTCTCTCTACGAGCTGCTACCTCTCTCTCCTCTCTCTTTCTCCGAGCTGTTGCCTCTCTCTCTCTCTCTCTCTCTCTCTCTCTCTCTCTCTCTCTCTCTCTCCTCTCTCCTCTCTTTCTCGAGCTGTTGCCTCTCTCTCTCTCTCTCTCTCTCTCTCTCTCTCTCTCTCTCTCCTCTCTCTTTCAAAAATGAGAAACGTTCGATCATATGAAAAAGTTATATCCTATTCATTACATTCCAATGTGCGTATGAGCAAGTCAGAGTTTAGAGATTCAGAACTAGCGTTATTGAACATCTGTGTACAGTCTTACACATGCATGAGTGTGAGCATCTTTTGCATTCACCACCGAGCTAGGCTGCCTGAACTGACAGTATGTCTAGCAGTAGTCCTGGAGAAATAATTTTACATTCTGTGCAGGAAAAGTACTATTCCAGTCAATAGCAAGTATTGGTAATGTGGCATTCCTTACGCAGTAATTACTGTCTTCGTCTCACGCCTCGTTACCCATACCACTTTAAAAGCCACACACCACCGTCCTCATCAGTGCACAGACAGTATAGTCAGTACACAACCTGATGGTAAATACCACTTTAAAGCACACACAACCGTCCTCATCAGTGCCACAGACAGTATAGTCAGTAACAACCTGATGGTAAATACACTTAAAGCCACACACCACCGTCCTCATCAGTGCCACAGACAGTATAGTCAGTACACAACCTGATGGTAAATACCACTTAAAGCCACACACCACCGTCCTCATCAGTGCCACAGACAGTATAGTCAGTACACAACCTGATGGTAAATACCACTTTAAAGCCACACACCACCGTCCTCATCAGTGCCACAGACAGTATAGTCAGTACACAACCTGATGGTAAATACCACTTTAAAGCCACACACCACCGTCCTCATCAGTGCCACAGACAGTATAGGCAGTACACAACCTGATGGTAAATACCACTTTAAAAGCCACACACCACCGTCCTCATCAGTGCCACAGACAGTATAGGCAGTACACAACCTGATGGTAAATACCACTTTAAAGCCACACACCACCGTCCTCATCAGTGCCACAGACAGTATAGTCAGTACACAACCTGATGGTAAATTCAATAATTTTGAGGACTGAACTATTTCACTTAGTGAAAAACAGTGTTTGTGACAATACACCTTTTTTCAACTTGAAAATGTTGAGAAGCTGGCATTATCATTGACCTGATCTTAAATTCGACAAATATCTAAATCCACCCGCTCTTTCACAACATAACAACAACTAGAAAACTATTTGTCAGTCTCTTTTTATTTTGACATGAAAGTGAATACTTTCAGCAAGACAATCCTTGGCATTATTTGTAGAGTATTTGTTGTAGCGCTTATGGTGTTTGGCAACAGAATGATATTTTTATTTTAACTATATTAACTCTTCGCGCATTGCAATCGAAACTTAACTATATGACTAAGAAGTGGCTTCAGGCTCAACACCTTTCGAGCTGAACTAAATTTTGACGCAAGTCCTCTCAAAACATGATATTCACTGTTCATAGGAAAGAAAAATAAATCACGCATTTTAAACCCCAGCTTTCATGTGTGATTGTTTTTTTAATCTGATGATTCTGCCATCCCGAAAAAGAACTTAATGTTTTTTTCTTTCCCATAGGATAGGAAGGGAAGAATCTGACAAATTTTGGGAAAGGTTCAGTTTTCGAGTAGTCGATCTTTTCATAAAAAGTATTTTTCCCGAGAGGAATGGTCTTTCTTTTTCGCCACTCTACAATCATTATTTCATATCATTGTGTACCTGCAAAATCTTTTAAAAATAAATTTTTAATCATACATTTGGAGATTACAGGTGCGCAAAAAGAGGACAGTGCGCAGAGTCAACACATCAGCAGCATCTCCGTAAGTCGCACCCGCAAATACCTGACTCACAAAACAAAACAAACAACAACCAAAAACAACAACAACATCGAAGCAAAAAAAAAAAAATCAAGCACAATACAGTTTCAACTAAATCTGTCTGCACGTAATTTTCTTTCTGATATAACGTAAAGGCATGCTATGCACTACAGCACAATATAACACAATACAATAAAAAATACAATCAATCCAAAATGATCTATTCAGTGGAGTGCTCCTTTGTTAATACTATACCTGCACTACGACCGCCCCTGACACCAGATTTTTACACATTGTTGGTTCGACCTTTAGGTGACTTCAGCTCTAAACATCCTCAACGTGACCTTAACTAAAGGTAAAACCTGTCCTTCGGTTTTTTTTCAGAATGTCAATTTAATCCATGCTTATTTCATTCTACTTTATTGACCTACATTAATCTACATCTTGACATGATTTCTTTACAGCCTTAAACTGACCTTAGTTTTACATTGAACCTCATCCTGTTCTTAATATGAAGAAGACCTAAAACTGTCTTTTGTTCTAAGTAAGTTTTTTTTTCTCGTTTTTATTTTTGAATTGTGACTCAGGATCATAATTACCCTTATTCAGTGTTCCAATGAATGTGTGTACTTACTCCATTTTGTTCAAAATCAAAGTGTTTCATTTCCAGATTATGAGAGTATTTTTCCATTTGATATCTTAATCTCAATTCTTTACAGAATGTTTGCACTGATGGTCTTATTTTGTTCATTCTGCATTTATTTATGAATTTTTCCAGTAAACTTATAAGGTCAAGAATTTCATCTGTTTTTGTGTTGTCTTCAATGCCCAAAAGAATCAGTTCGATGTTAAATGACAGCCTGTGACAAGTTGCACATGTTTCTCTCAGAATTAGTTGTAGCTCTATCCAAAAAGAACGAGAAAAGTCACAGTTATATAGATAGTGTTGGATGGTATCTTTTTCATGGTTACAAAAATTGCACATGTCACTGTTAACTATTCCCATCTTCTTTAAAACGGTAATTGTCACTAATATTCTGTAACATATTCTAAGTTGAAACCGCTTTAGTTTTATTTCCGATATTCTCTCAACTTTTAAAAAACCTTTTCCCAATCAACTGGTGTTATAAGTTTTTCTTCCCAGTGCACAAAACGCTTAATATTTAGAATTTCTATTTTATTAAGTAGGATATTATAGTACCTTTTAGTTCCTTTGGATACACAGATTTTCGAACGTATTGCCTTTGTACAGGAGTCGCCTACATTATCATTAATGACAATTTGTCTTGTTCCTTTATACTGTTTAATTGTTTGTAAACAACCCATGTATTCTAAGAAATTTACTTTGCTATTGATCTTGTGTGAGAAAGCTCTGTAACTTAGGAATTCTCCATTGCTGTCTACAAGGTCTTTGATGAATACAACATTCCTCTGTGCCCAGTCTTTGTAATACAAGACTTCATTCGCAATCTTACATTTTTCATTATAAAAGATTGGTTCAGCTAATAGCTCATTTCCGTCCTTAAGTTCAATTTGTCTACAAAATTTTACATATGCTGAGAAAACATTTGTCCAAAACTGGTAAGACATGTTCGGTTCAAATCGTTTGGGTCCGTAACTTTGTATTAAATCAATTTCTGGACATAAAAGTCTTGTTATATGAATCCACTTTGGGGGTTGAACTATGATCTTTCTCAGCCAAGCTGATTTTAATGCCTCTATGTATGTCTTGAGCTCAGGAATGTCAATGCCTCCTTCTTCAGTATTGTGCACAGAGTACTTTCTCTGGATTTTGTCCGTTTTTTAATCCCATACAAAGTTAAAACACATTTTCTGTATTTGTTTGATCTGAGTGTCTGGGGATTTGGAAGCAGTATCCAGAGATAGGCGAGTTTTGATAAAACTAAAGATTTAAGTACCGCCACTCTACCTAATGGTGTAACAGTCCTTTGCAACCATATTTTGAACAGATGTTTTACCTCTAATAACTTGTCTTTCATATTTATCTCTGTGACTCTCTGATATCGTTAGTAAACCAGAGCCCTAATATTTTAAATCCAAGAGGATTCCATTCCATATCTTTATTCACAATATATATATATATATATATATATATATATATATATAAATATATATATAATATATATATATATATATATATATATATATATATATATAATTCGAAGAGTTTTTCTTGCTACCTAACCGTACATTGAATGTTTTTGAGTATTTCAATTTCAGTCGTGATATAATTTCAAAACTCATTAAGCCTTTGGAACAGCTTTTCATAAGAGTTTTTGTCACCTTCCCATGTAAAAGACGTATCATCTGCAAAATGACAAATCGTAAATTCTGTGTCAGCCAGCCACTTTAATATCTTTTATATCTCTGTCATCTCTTATTTTACAACTAAGTATTTCCGCACATAAACAAATAAATAGGGTGATATTGGATCTCCTTGCCTGCAACCTCTTTCTATTTTGAAATTTGAGGACATTTTCCCATTTGCTAACACGTAAGCTTTTATGTCTTTGTAAAAGACAGATACCCATTTCCGTATTTCATCTCCAAAACCAAATCATTTTAGTGTTTTATCCATATGTGACCAGCTAATAGAGTCGAATGCTTTCTCGAAGTCAACAGAGAATAATAAACCGGGTAATCGTTTTTCATGAAGGTAATGGATAATGTCATAAATAGTTCTGATGCTGTCCCCTATGTATCTTCCAGGAACGAACCCTGTCTGGTCTTCGTTTATGAGTTTAGGCAAGATCGATTTAATTCGACTGGCTATAGACGCTGATCCGATTCTATACACAACATTTAGAAGAGTTATTGGTCTCCAGTTCTTAAGGTATTCTTTGGGTTTATCGCCCTTCTGTAGACAAATTATGATTCCTTCTTTCTGTGTAACGGACATTTCACCTCTAAAGAACCCTTTATTTGAGGAACGAACAACGAAATTGCCTAACTGTTTCCAGAAGAATTTGAAAAAAAATAACTGTCATCCCATCTGTACCTGGACAGCATTAATTATAGAGCTTTTGACGCTTCTTCTAATGTTACGGGCCCTTCTAACTTATCAGATTCTGTTTTTGTTAACCTAGGCAAGTTATGAATGTAGTCTTCCATAAGGATATCTTCTGTATTTTTGTCCTTGTATAATGTTTGATAAAAAAATTCCTCGTTTCTTTAAGAAGGTCATCTATTTCAGACAGTATTTCTCCTCGTTTTGTCACACGTTTCGTCATCTGTTTGCTAACAAAGTGCCTCTTTTCCAAAGAAAAGAAATATTTCGTTGTTTTTTCACCCTGTGACGCCAATCTGGCTTTTGATCGAAGAATTATACCGTCTATCTTCTTTTGTCTAATTTCACTTAATTCTTCTCTTTTCTCTTGTTCTACCTTTAAATCAGATTCGTTTAAAGGTGAGTTTTTTTTCTAGTTCTACAAAACTTTCTTTTCTAGATGTTGTTCTGTGTCATCATCTTTTCCTTTTCTCTTATACCCTATGATATGGTCTGAGCTCTTATCTCCATAAGTAATACATCAAGGAACAGCTGATCAGAGATAGTAAACTGAATTTGGTCACTAGGAATTTGCTCTATGTTATGTCGATCGTAAGGTAAAGCTGCGTACTGCTCTTTAGTTTTCTTGATAGTTTCTTTAACAAGTTCAGTATAAGAAGTATTTTTTCAGTAAAGATGAATTAAATTTCCAAAGACTTCTCTGTCTTACTTCTGCTTTATATTTCAGACTGATACAAACAAGCGAGTGATCACTTCTGTGTCCATATAAAATGTCGGCTCCCTTGACATATGTGATCAGCGAATCGGACACAAGGTTAATCTAAACGGCTTTGTTGGAGAGGATTGAGTGTTCTCCATGTGTATCTGTGAGCTTCAGGGTTGAGTTCTCTCCAAATGTCAACAAGTTCCAAGTTTAACATCATCTTAATAACCTTTTCCTGAGACTTACGATTGTTAATATTTTTATAATTATGGTAGTCAAGGTTTGGGTTAATAACAAGGTTCTAATCTCCGCCAACGATTATGGTAGGGATCCGGAAATTTTCTATTCTTTTTTGTTATTCTGCATAGAAAGATGATTGGTCCCTATTTGGTCGATAAATGTTAACTAGTAAAATGTCTTTTTCCATAGTGCTTAGCACTAATACTACATAATTTCCTTTTTCATCTTTTACTGTCTTTTTTTTTCATCTTAAACTCAAAGTTGTTATTTAACAGAATAGCTACTCCTCTAGATTTACTACTATTTGATGCGAATATACTTTCAATTACCCCATTCTGCTCTAACTTGACGATACATTTTTTGACTGAAGTGAGTGTCCTGTAGGAAGTAGATATAATGATTTTTCTGACGAAGAAACTGAAATACATCTCTTCTTTTCTGAAGATTTCCTAAGCCCTGGCAGTTAAGTGATGATATTGTTATATTACTCATTTGTCTTACTCTTTTCCTTTGTTTTCCTTTGTTCAAAAGCACTTTGGCAATACTCATTGCTACATTCTTCAACCTTCGTTTTGCTCTTCTTTCAATTGTCTGGTATATGAAAAGGATCGAACCAGTTACCACAAAAAGGAAACAGTCTCCAAAACATTCATGTCTATTTGACATACTAGACGTGTTTACCCTATATCGCACAAGACAAACAAACAAGTAAAAATATCCAAAAACAGTTCTGAAAAAAAGACATTCCTCTGACCATCGTATGCGAACATGTGTGTAGTTCGAAGAGGAGAAAGGCAAACATTATTTGAATTCGACATTACAGAGAAAAAGCAAAATCTGACAGCACTCAACAAAAATCACACTTTATAATAAACAATCAGTGTACAAATTCACTTTCTGACTACATATAAGACATAATCATAATTTTTTCTTCCTTTTTTCTTTTATGAGACGAATGATGAAAATCACAAAGGACAACAACAGCTTCGTAATTCAAGATGACTACTGAGTGCAATGAGGTGTGTTTGTAAGAATACCTACAAGTGTTTCGGATTGCACGTTACGCAGGTCTCAAATGTGTGTGTTTCTCTATCTGCTCTATGTGTGTGTATGTGTGTGTGCATGTGTGTGCGCGCGCACAAGCGCTCGCGCACAAGCGCACGCGCGCCCGCCCGCGCGCGCAAATGCGCGCGCGATGACTATGTATATACATATATGCGTTTAAGTGTCTGTCCGAGAGAGAGAGAGAGAGAGAGAGAGAGAGAGAGAGAGAGAGAGAGAGAGAGAGAGAGAGAGAACTTGACACACTTTGACACTTTGATATTTTATTGTCATTACCAAAAGGTCTTATGACAAGGGGGGTAACGGGGTAATAACTCATTCCTCTTCCTTACACTACAAGCGATATTACACAGTTATTCCCAATGATCAATCAAATCAAAACAAGCAAAACATAAAGAAAAGAAGTAGACACGAATCTCCGAATATCCTCTCAGACACGAGTACCCTTTTAACATTACAATAGCACAACAATGACAACCACAACGACAAAAACAACAAAATCGACGACAACAACAACAACAACACCGCACGCACGCACGCACGCACGCACGCACGCACGCACGCACGCACGCACGCACGCGCACGCCCACACACCACCACACACACACACACACACACACAAGGAAAATGTAATATTACAGATTGATCCGACCATCCACTCTTTTAAGCGATGACTATGTTACTAAACTATTCCACATGTTTTTAGTCATGTTTTTATACAATATTATAAATGCTTTTGTCTTATTTTCATTGCTTCTGTAATGAATTTAGCGACTGACTTGATTATACAGTCGTCATCAGACGATAACAAAGAAGCAACATTTTGCCTTTCACAAACATCCGAAGTAAAACAGGAACATTTTGCACGCACATCACTGTATGCAGTACATGAAATAAGAAGTGCTTTTCATTATCAATGTATATCTACATGAAGGGCATGGTGATTCTGTGGATGTTCCACACTCGAACCATCTTTTGTTGAGAGAGGAGAGAGAGAGAGAGAGAGAGAGAGAGAGAGAGAGAGAGAGGAGAGAGAGAGAGAACACGCGTGCCGTACCATGCAAACTTGCCTTCGAGTGACTCAATGCGGCGTTCATGGCCTACGTGAGGAGAGCGGGGTCGAGCTACATGGTGTGTGTTGTGTGTGTGTGTGTGTGTGTGTTGTGTGTGTGTGTGTTGTGTGTGTGTGTGTGTGTGTGTAAACTCCATCAGCAAATGCTCAAGTGACTCATCTCTCTTTACGCTCATGAACATTTTGTTCAAACTTAAACTACAAGAAAGGTTATAAGAATATTCCAATCATGCATTCACCGTCTGCAACACACACACACACCCCATCCACCCCCACACCCCCGCCCCCAAACTAACTAAATAAATTTATAAATAAATTGATAAATCGACACCTAAAAAAACGAGACAGTATGGACAGGAGCTATAACCTCCAAGACATTCCCAATAGAATTTAAGTACTCAATGCACTTGGCCACTCTCCACACCATTCCGCACACAGAGAGGTAAATGATATACACATTGCAACAACAGCAAACATTGTGTGTTTCATCATGAAAAAAATTATCATTTCCAATGCATAAAAAAATAAATACACAAATGAATAAATGAAATAAAGTGGGAGGTCGGGCATACAGTGAAGCGAGCGAAGGGAAAGGCCAGCGCGAGGGACGGGGAGGACCAGGGAAGGGAAGGGAGTTAGGGATAAAAGAAAAACAAATAAATAAAATTTAAAAAAAATAAAAAAGAGGGAAGGGGGAAGCAGAGGGATCGGGTTCAGTCAGACGCCTACAGAGAGAGAGAGAGAGAGAGAGAGAGAGAAGAGAGAGAGAGAGAGAGAGAGAGAGAGAGAGAGAGAGAGAGAGAGAACGAACGAACAAATGAATTTTATTGGCATTAAGCTGTACAGCTCCTTAGCAAGCGTCGCGATGTACATTGACAAAACGCTACACGATAATATCATTGACATGGAAACCAAAGCAATGCATTCTTTTTTCTTCTTTTTTAAACATTAGGGGGAAGTCAGGGTATATTGAACCCCTTAAGAATACAGTTAATTGTTCAAACATGATCAGGCAGACAATTGAACTTTGATATTGTTATATAGCTTTTCATGAGACTACTCATAAACCAAAGGGCGAGTGTCAGCATTGTTCCTGTTTAGTGCTATGAAAGAAAATAATAATGACTGGAAAGGTTCAATTTTGCACAGCATATTGATAAAATGAACCACAGCAGGGAATGTTGAACCGATGGTCAATATTGCCAGCTATTGGTGTAAATGAGTCTCCTATCTCTCCCCCCCCCCCCATTTCATCCTCATTCCCTTTCCTCTTCCTCCCCTTCTCTCTTTGTTGTGTGTGTGTGTGGTGTGTGTGTGTGTGTGTGTGTGTGGTGTGTGTGTGAGAGAGAGAGAGAGAGGAGAGAGAGAGTAGAGAGAGAGAGAGAGAGAGAGAGAGAAACGAAACGAAACGAAACGATTTATTGCTATAAAGCGGTACAGCTTCCTTAGCAATATGGCGCGATCAACAACAGCACAACAAAACAATGAAATAATGCCGCGCGGTAAGTCCGACATGGAAACCATGGCAAACAATGTTCATGAGAGAGAGAGAGAGAGAGGAGAGAGAGAGAGAGAGAGAGAGAGAGAGAGAGAGAGAGAGAGAGAGAGAGAATAAAAAAAGACAAGAAGACTGTTAAAATAATTTAAACACATTAATGATTATTAATATTTTTACAGGATGGTGATCGCTGCTCAATATAGCCAATAATTTCTGCAGTGAAATAAAATATTTCAGATTGCAAGTGTCTGAAATACAGCAATTATCTCCTTAAAAACAAGAACAACAAAAAGAAATGAACAAACCATGTTGACTATCAATTAAACGATCAGCAGAATTCAACAATGGAATAAAAATGTTCAGTTTAGGTACTTCCCAAACTGTTAGCTTAAACGTGATCACTAAGTTCAGTGTATTAATGTTTTGTCGTCTTGAGTTGAAGATAATCTGAATCACCATTTCTTAGAAAATAAAAATTCCGCATGCTAATGCAAATGAAACGTTTACAGTACGTATCACATTCAGCTGTTAACTTAGTATGAAAACTTCCTTTTCGGTCATAATGATCAGTAATAAAGTAAAGCACGTAATTTTTTTCATGCAGTATCCACATGAAGAGTGCAACATATCAGTATGAAAACTTCCTTAGTTAGGTCATAATGAATAGCAATAAACTAAAACACTGAAAACTTTTTTCTTGCAGTATCCACAGGAAGAGTACAGCATCTAATATAAAAACTTACCTTCGATCATAAACGATTGGTCATAACTAAAACACTGAACAACATGTTTCTTGCAGTATCCTCAGTAAGAGTACATGTCAGATGTGCAAGTGGCGGCCTTAATCTTGACAAATGTCACATATGTAAGGTCTGTTTACATCAGCTGCTGTGCATGCAACGTGAGCCCACTTGTTGCACCTGGTGTTTTGACACTGAATCCTATCCTCCTCATGCGTTTCACAGCAAATGCAACATGTCCAGTCTTCAACTTCAGGGGCAGTTTTCTGGCTGGTGGTGTCTTTGCTGGCCTTTGGTTGGATGATTTCTTTGCTCCGATTTGACTTTTAGAAATCTTTGATGCCTTTGGTGATCTGATAACTTTTCTGGCTTGAGCAGCTAGATGTTCTTCGTATGGCTCGACGTTATCACAAAAGAATGTGACTGATGCTGAGCCTCTTCAATAAGCCAGATTTCTCCTTTGGCAAGGGAGAGATGTCTTCTGGCGAAATTCGTTGTTAATCAAAGATTGTCCTGCTGAAAACTGTCCTGCTGAAGACTGTCCTGCTGAAGATTGTCCTGCTGAAGATTGCCCTGCTGAAGATTGTCCTGCTGAAGACTGTCCTGCTGAAGATTGTCCTGCTGAAGATTGTCCTGCTGAAGACTGTCCTGCTGAAGATTGTCCTGCTGAAGACTGTCCTGCTGAAGACTGTCCTGCTGAAGATTGTCCTGCTGAAGACTGTCCTGCTGAAGGTTGTCCTGCTGAAGACTGTCCTGCTGAAGGTTGTCCTGCTGAAGACTGTTTGGTGTTTTGTGAACAACTGACTGACAGGCGTTCACCATTGGAGCAGTTGATGGCTGGGGGACAGCTGGTGAAGGGATCATTGCTGACCGAAAGACTGTCACAGTT
Source organism: Conus ventricosus (assembly GCA_018398815.1). Taxonomy (NCBI): domain Eukaryota; kingdom Metazoa; phylum Mollusca; class Gastropoda; order Neogastropoda; family Conidae; genus Conus; species Conus ventricosus. The sequence goes on along the minus strand of CM031609.1, from coordinate 39,778,366 downwards.
GGGGGACAGTGCTGGCTTGGAAATCGACACTGACTGGGACACAGTGACTGGGTAGGGGCTATCAGGCCTACTGGCAGGGGACAATGGCCCCTCTGAGGACTCTCACCTTCCTTGAGGCAGTAGCTTGATGAAGGACTGTTACTGGCTGAGGGGCAGTGGCTTGTTGAGGGACTATTCCTCACTGGAGTGAACAGCACACAATTGTTGTGGCCTACATCAGCTCTGAGTTGACAAATTGTAGATACAGTGCCCGTTCTCCTGCAAATTTGTCGAGGTTGTACTTGACAACACTCTTCCGATGTGCATCAACAACTATGACGGGCTTGCACAGAAGGATGAGAGGGCACAAAGTTCAAGTTCTCCAGGTAACTCTGTTGGGGCGGACATCTTGATAAGCGTTCTTCAATCGCTGTGAAGTTGATCCTGCCATGGGTTGATCACCATTCAGGACATCCTGTCCCAGTCCTTTGTAATCCTCAATGTGAGCCATCATGAAATCCACAGTGTCTGCCCCAATTTACCTGCTCTCAGCTGCTCTCTTGCCTTTAGGCGAGCATCCTGTGGGCATCCATTGCGTCTCGTTTTGCTGTTTGGAGATCTTTGTCCAGTCCAATAGCAATACTCCTGAACAAACATCTTCATCAGGGTTAGTGTTCAACACTTTGCAAGTGCCTTCTGCAAAAAATGACTCACATCTTTCTGATCTGGAGTCATTTTTCATACTCGTGTGTTGCCTTGAATCTGTGGTAACTTCTGGTGCTTTGTCAGTATCTGCTTCAGAAGTTGGTGATTTTTCTGCATGTACTTGAAAGGACGCTGCTGTGGAATCACACTGGACCTGTAGCGACATCCGCAGTCCAGTGTGTCTGCTTCAGGTGACTTTGTGGTGAAAGTTATATGAGGCACAAAAATCAGGGCCAAATACCACATTTCTCAAAGCTCGCACAGCGTTCTGTATACTTGCAACTTGACAATAGCTCTCGTTCAGCAGATGAGCACTTGGCATACTGTGACAGCTTTTCCGGAATTGTTTCGCATCCATGTAGTGACTGCTCTGTTGTAGGCCTGTTTGAGAGGCTGGAAAAAGGAAACGTCCAAAGGCTGCAGGCGGTGGCTTGTGCGTGGTGGGAGGGATAACATTGCCACTCCATAAAGGAAACATCCAAAGGCTGCAGGCGGTGGCTTGTGCGTGGTGGGAGTGACAAACATTGCCACTCCATAAAGGAAACATCCAAAGGCTGCAGGCGGTGGCTTGTGCGTGGCGGGAGGGATAACATTGCCACTCCATAAGGAAACATCCAAAGGCTGCAGGCGGTGGCTTGTGCGTGGTGGAGGGATAACATTGCCACTCCATTCTGCCTAGCAAGGTCAATGGCTTCAAGATTTTTTGTGTGGCTGCTATGACCGTCCAAGATTAGTAGTACAGCATCCTCTTTGGTTGGTGTGACAGAAGAGATGAAGTGTTGAAGGTAGACCAAGAAAGTTTTCCTTGGTCATCCACCCACTGTCGCTACAGGTGACCAAAGTTCCTGCAGGGGCCCCCAACTCCAGCTGAGGGTTGAATCCGCTTTCGCTTAAAAATGAGCATGGCGGAACGTATTGTCCTGCTGCACTCATGCAGAACACGCCAGTTGTTGTGACTCCTCGCTCTCACTGGTCATGGACCGACTTCTTGGCTTTTGCCTCGTTTTGTTAGCACTCTGGGAGGTTTATGAACAGTAGAGATTCCTGTTTCATCCATACTGAAAATACGGGTTGCTGAGAGGCTATACCTTTCAATGAGGTTTTCCAGATACCCAAAGAACACCATCACATTTGCTTTACTGAAGCCGTGAGCACGTGCAATGGAAGTTGCCTCAGGCTGACGTAAGCAGATGTCCGGATGACGAGACAGAAAACCTTGTACCAGTCTTGACCTGCAGTCCTCTTGACAGAGTTGAAACCATGCTTCAGACCATTCCTGTCAGCAATGTCAAAAGCGAGTTTCATCAGGTCCCCTCTAGATAATCCAAAGAGCATTCTGTCCATATCCAGAATGTACTTGACAAGATCTTCTTCTAGATCAGGAGGCAGAAAGTTGGGCGGACAAAATGCTTCACTGTGTCATTTTGCCCACTTGCTTCGGTTGTGCATATGACGTAAGAGGGTTGCCTTTGGCACACCAAAAGCCTTTGTTGATGAGTTGAGACCTTCACCTCTTTTCACTGCAGGATACATCTGGACAGGTCATCTTCCGTCCATTTGCCGTAACTGAAACCAGCAAAATAGCAATTAGAGGGAGAGAGAGAGAGAGAGAGAGAGAGAGAGAGAGAGAGAGAGAGAGAGAGAGAGAGAGATTGTGAATGTGTCTGCGTGTGCGTCCTTGATTGTTGTGTGTGTGTGTGTGTGTGTGTGTGTGTGTGGTGTGTGTGTGTGTGTGTGTTGTGTGTGCATATGTATGTATGTGTGTGTGTGTGTGTGTGTGTGTTGTGTGTGTGTGTGTGTGTGTTGTGTGTGTGTGTGTGTGAGGGAGAGAGAGGTTGTGGTGGTAAATGTCTCTTAAGCTAAGTGAAAAAAGATGATAAACAATCTGGGTATATTGAACCCTAAAGGCTAAATTGAACCGGAAGTTCGACTTACCCATTTGAGGGAGGTTCAATTTAGCAAATACATGTGTATTCTGAAGTACAGCAAATGGTACCATTTTCTAATTCCATGTGACATAAAAATATGTCTTGTCGGTAGGAAAACGTCCAGTGTATCTAAAACTTATATCAGCTTGAAAGTCAAATACCGCATATTCCTTTGGGCATACATTTCACATGACTAATCTTAGACAAATAGTGCAAAAAATCAAAAAAGTCTCACCGTCTTTCGCTGTCCTTTTTGGCAGCCATTGTGATATGATGAAAGGGACAGTATTCTGGGCAGCTAACAAAAGATAACTCGTCACGGTGGCACGCTCCTTCATATAGACAGAAACAAGGGGTACAATAAACCTGGCAGCTCAATATACTCTTACTTCCCCTACATGACAAAGTCGTGAACGACAAACTGTCTCTGACATGTGTGCACAATCTGTTCAGCGGAGGACAGTCACCCCAGTAGAATTGCACCAGGCCGAGGAGAGCGTGGCAACCTCCGTAGAGCACGTGCTTGCATCTCTGTGTGTTGTGTGCTGCTGGCACGTCTTCCTTTGCGCAGGTGGGAGAGTTTAAACACGTTCTTCCGACGACATGTTCTTGTGTTCCTGCTTGACAAACCAGAATAGACAGTCGTCTTCCGAACTCGGATCGCAGGCAAACTCCAAAACAATGTCATCCGTTCGAACAGTAAACACACCCACGCCATCTGACTGGTGAAGCACGATCTTTCGGAATGCTAAATTTCTGTGCTTATCCCTCAACCGTCTCTGAACTTGCCGATCAGTCAAAGTGCCAACATAATCTTTCACCACACCCGTGTCAAAGCCTGCTACTGTTCTGTCGATAGAATGTTCGAGGCCTATGTCGATGACAGAGTGTTGGATCTCCTGTTAACGATGTCGCACTCAGACTGACTGGAGTACGAAGGCAGAAGACTGTCTTGAACATTGGACGTGTCATCTCGCTGTCAACATCTGTTGGCCTGATGTGTTCAATAACATCAATAATATCCTGTTAGTAGTGCACTGTGTACTGTGATCTTCGACTTCTGTGTCAAACAGGGCTAGTTGATTCACTACACAAGCGTTTCCGTTATCTGCACCAACCTGTTCAAGCCGTGTATTTTGCTGCTTTGCTCTTTCCTGATCACGTCGCACCTGGCTGGGCGGTTTCTTTCGGTAATATTGAACTCGCGTTTTTCTCGATTCAAGACGGGATCCGCCATTATTGTTTTGACAGGGATGGTTGGCTTCAGTTGCAGGACGACGACGGTGTTGCTGCCTTCACCTGTAATTTTCCAGCTTGAGACTGTGTTCTCGGTTAGCAGGGCGCTCAGGGCTGTCTCCACAGTCGCTGGAAATCCAGTAATTGGCATTGTCAAGGACTAATCGAAAATAATTTCGCAGCTTAGACAAATGGCGCCCTGTCGCTTCGTGTCAAACCACGTGACCTCCCGAGAGAGAGAGAGAGAGAGAGAGAAGAGAGAGAGGGAGGGAGGGAGGGAGGGAGAGAGAGAGGGGGAGGGAGGGAGAGAGAGAGAGAGAGAGAGAGAGAGAGAGAGAGAGAGAGAGAGACTCCATTTTCGATGCAAAAAACTCTCTCACCATACTCCGACCCCTAAACCCCGTCCCCCATCCACACCTTCCCCGCGACCTTCCAGCCCTCTCCTCCACACACACATGCCCACCACATATGCTGGTGTAAAACAAACTAATGAAGAGAACTTACATGAGCAATACATCTATCTTGCACTCTCAGGGAAGCTAAAGGCAAAAAACAAACAACAAACAAACAAAAACATCAATATATATTTCGACAAAAGTGGATCGCTTCATCTATTCAGTAGTCCAACGTTATTTCGGCATCGAAAATTCAAATCATGCATTAATATCACGGATGTTTTTCATGCAGGATTGTAGGAAAAGCGTGGTATCACTCGATCTGTTTGAACTATAAACCACAACAATAGTAATTGATAATGATAGTGTCCCACACCCCGACACCCCTTCCGCGTGTGCCGCTCTCCCGCGCCCCTCCCCCATCGTCGCAATTGATTTGAATGGGGTGGGGGCGTCCCCCCCCCCCCCGCCCCCGCTGCCCCCGCATCTTACAACAATAACAAATAGAGGGGGGGGGGGGGGGGGGCGAACATGCATACACCCACACACCTTCCCCACCCTCCCCCACCCACCCCTCCCCCACTCCTAGAAGGGAGCTCATAAACGGGATATGTTTTCTACCTCCAAAGATCAAGCAAAAACAAACAAACCAAACACAAAAAGATCAATATTACTCAGACAAAGTCTTTGGCAAACACATTATAAGTAGCATAAATACACATATCAGTAGACTCTGAAAGCTTACAGTGCAAGATTCAAACTGCAAAGCATTCAAACCAGAGTACAAAATTCAAACCTGAGAACCATAACAGAAAGAAAACAACACCAAATGGCAAAAAAGAAAAAATAAGCCGTAATTCACTGCTTCACCTTGAAGTTTAGCAACGTTCATTTCATATATTTTGACAACACTTCTTCAACATTCATTTGCACATCTAATTTCAGAGTCTGTCCATTCTTGAGTTTAGTTAAAATCTTGCCGTTGAAGACCACGCAGTCAAAGTCGGAGTGTTCTGAGGCTTTCTTCAACAGTTTGTAATTTAACTGCGTGAGGTCCTCACCACAGATACCCCGGAGTGTTTCAGTCTGCGTCGTCGGCGAGCACTCGACTCAGGAGTCTCCTCGAGAAAGCCTGCGATGATGGGGCTGTGGTCGGGTTCCTCCTGGCTTGCCGACTCGGTGGGCCATCTCGATGTCTTCCTGCTCGTACAGCAACCCCACCTTCTCGCTGAAAAATGTTCACACAGCCTTGCACACAGTTGTCTGTCGTTTCGTCCAGCCTGCTTCTCCGGCACCCGTAGACTCGAAAGTTGAACTGACGACTGTGTTGTTCTTGATCGTTCATTTCTCTCTTTAGCACACTGTCATCTTTCTTGCGCGGATCCATCTGTGCACGTAGTTCTACGCACTCTGCTTTCAGCCTCGCGATTTCTGCACTTAGGCTGTCTCTTCGGTTTTCAACTCAAATATGTCACTTTCTAACTTGTCCATTCTCATGTCCTGCCTGGCGGCTACCTGTTCATTTCTTCTCTCAGTTCTTTTATATCTTCTTTGGTTGCTGAATTGACAAGACTCAGTTTCATTTCATCAAGAGTTTCTTGCAGAGCCATGTCTTCCCTCACTGCTACACTATCTGTTCTGTGTTTCTTCCCGTCTGGTTTTTCCTGGTCTTTCTCTGTGTGAGGACTGACACAAGTATCACTTGCGGACGATGTTGACGATGGCTTTTTTGTTTTGTTTGAGCCCCGTGACCAATATTTGGAGATAGTACCAGTCATACCTCTCGAAAACTCCCTACCTGTATAGCTTCGTTGATTCACTCAAACACACTAACAACACACCACATTTTGTCAGCTCTCGTTTGAAATCACTTCACATGAAACATGGCCGCCTCTTTCGTCCTCCGAATGACAAATTCTCAATGTTCAAAAACATATTACTATCGACACAAACTGTTGTTGAAACTCGCTCTGCACACTGTTCGCCATAAAGATATGCTTCGGTGTTTCGCCATTGCACGGACCTTTCCACCATGCTAAATTCTAACTCTGGTTTACGGAAAGAAGGGAGAGAGAACGGAAGAAACAAGTCCTCTCTGTCCGTGAGCGCTGGTCCGAGTCGTGTACCTGCATATCCACATATTTCATCTGCTTGCAAAGAACAGTTTGCTCTAAAGATGCATGAATCCCACTGAAAGTTTTAATTTCTAAGAAAAATCATCAGCCAGTTATTTCTACTGTATGTTCCACTATATTTAATTGTTATCAACCTTAGGTTCAGACATTCGAGAAAAAATTCTAATGCATATAATGCCCCACTGAAAGACTTTTCTGAGCTGTCCATGTAAATGGTAGTGTCATCTGCAGTAGTTTCTAATGTTTTGATTCTAAACTGTTTAATCTAATTGTTTTTCTTTAACGTTAAAGACATCCGCACAAATCCGGTACAAATACGTAGGTATGCAGTCACCATGTCCATGTCTGCAGCTCTTTCTAGTTTAAGCCAGCTTGAGTATTGATGAGGCATTTCTGTACATAGCATGAACCAACGAATAAATCAAAAGAAAAAAACACACCTCAATATGACGTTTTCATAAATCCCAGTGGAAACTCAGTGAAATGCTTAACCAAAATCCACTGTAAAAACAAACAAACTGGAATATGTTTGATATAAGTGAAAAGATGTACATCATAGGGTAATTGAAAGTTTTGTTCATTATATCTCCCCTTGATGAAAGCATTGTTACCACCATGAATAGTGTTGGAAAATGCATGTCAGCGTTTGGCAACATATCCTGATATCATTTTTTACATGAGATGTTCAGAAGGTTACTACGTTCCCATTCTTAATTACCTGCTTTGGTCTTCCTTGCGATGGAATACGAATTACAACATCGTGACATTAAGAAGTCTCACTGACACATTGGAAAAAAAGAAGCCTAAAGTGGGAAAGAAAAAAAACCCAACTCCCACAGTAACCTCAGATGTGAAACTATCTGGACCAGGACACTTGTAATATATTATTCATGTATCTGTCATCATCATCATCATCATCATCATCGTCGTCATTTATCATTATTATTTTTATTATTATATAATTACCCTCCTGCTCCTCCTCCTCCTCCTCCTCCTCACTCACCACCACAGTCATCATCATCATCATCATCATCATCAACAACATCATCATCAACATCATCATCATCATCATCATCAGTTATGTCTTCTTTTTTTTTTTTTTTTTTTTTTTTTTTTTTTGCTGTCCCCACCTCTGCGCCACCTCAGAGGCAGTGCACCCATGCCACTCATTCCGACGCCCCGTCAACAGCCACAGCCCGGTCGGCCCCGCCGCAGCCCCGGCACCGGCAATCCACATGGAGCAGTCAATGTCAAGTCGTCAAGAGGCAACCCACCGGAGGAGACACTGCACTGCTGCCGAGTCACTTCGGTGGTGTTCAGTGGCGCCTGTTCTGATCTAACATACGCAGGACACCACCTACTAAGCCCCCTACTGACAACAATAATTGCTTAGTCGCGGAGCCGGCGTGAGTGAGCTCTCCCTCCGGAGGGCGCCACCACGTCCATCCAACGACAGCCCGTATGGACTCGCCGTTACCGGTGACCCCGACGGAAGCAAACCAAGGCACAGACGCGGAGAGGACATCGAAATTGAGGTCACCATGAGAGCAGGGCATGAAGGGCCAAAGAATTTGAGACATTTTTTTTTTAATGCTGATCAATGGAATGAGGATGATTAAGATGATGCTACGGATTTCCATTTCGGTCTGAGACTACATGACAGGGCTGTACTCTACGCTTCCTTTCATAATATATCCTGGCGTCAACCAGGCCCGAGAGATACAGGCACCTGCAGTGTTGGTCATGAAATTTGAGCAACACGCTCAGAAACGCATCCATTAAGTGGATGAAACTCGACTGTGTGGTCCCACTCTTCCAACTGAGTCCGCAGCAAACTCAACTCTGGGTAGGAGCCGGTCGGAGCAGAGAAAACCCACATGACTCTGATGGGATTCGAACCCACGACCTCCCAGCCGGAGTCCGCGACGCTAACCACTTCGCCACGGCCGCTGGTCAGTTATGTCTTCTTGATTCGTTTATTTACTCTATCAGGTCTCTGTCTCATTGTGTGATAGTACAGCGGCATTGTCCTGCAAGTTTATAAGTAAGTCATGCATTTATTGAGACTCCAGAGCTGCTGGTAGGCGTTTTGATTCTATATAAAGAGATCTTTTTGACTCTCCTGTCTAAAAAAGCTGGCCAATGTACCTACAAAATTATTACTTTCTAGGTTATAAAGTATTTATTTGTCTTCCTACATCATAAAGCAATTAAGCCATGACCCCTCTGTACTGCCAACCATATTTTGTTCATTCCGAAGTTCCTGTAATTCATATGGATATGCTCCACAAAGTGGACAAAGTTTTGAGTCTTTCTTTCGAGTATTATCAAATCCTTTCGCAATCTCTTTTTGCATCTGATCGCTTTTCGTATCATCTGTTCAGAGCCACAACAATTCTGTCTGTCTGTCCGTCTGTCTGTCTGTCTCTGTCCCCCCCCCCTCTTTTCTCTCTCTCTCTCTCTCTCTCTCTCTCTCTCTCTCTCTCTCATAGTTTTTTTTATATTATATGTTCAGAGCCAGTAACGTATCTCCAATTTTTTTTCATTGGGAGTGGGTGAAGGATGGGTGGGGAAAGGTTGGAGGGGATCGGGCTGGCAGTTTGTTTGCTCACACGCAGTACCCTGTAACATATATATTCATATACTGGATAATGAGTGAAAAATAACTGGTAAAATGATCGTAGCTATGTGGTCCCACAATGCCTGATCTGCATAGCCAACACAAAGAGAGGTGGAGAAATTGCACAAGCCATTGGAAAGAACCTCATTGAGAATCATGGAAGTGCTTTCTCAGCACTTCTCGAATGTTCTTTGGGACATGATACATCTCGAAGGCCAGTTGAAATCACCTTGTGTGGAACTGATGCATCTGCCAGATCGAGCCACACCACGTTGAAGTCCCGTTTCACCGCTGCAGCTCTATGGATCTCTTCCCAAACCGTAGTGGCATATTCTATATAGCCAGACACGCCTGGGATGCTTCCTTTCTGGACTGACAAAATTCAAGCACCCCTTTCTGTCAACCATTCAGTTAGCATGGCCGCCATGACAGAAAAGATTATTCCGTCAACGTTCAGAAGTGATATTGATCTAAGCTCGTTGATGTCACTTGAGTTCTGCTCTTCGGGAATGTACACTCCATCAGCTATCATCCATTGGTCGCTGATCTTCAAGTTGCTCCTGTTATTCTTGTCATTTTGTGGAAGCAGATTTAGACATTTTGTAATACAAGATATAGGATGGGAAGATGGAACGTTGAAGCCACACAACACTCATGAATACGTTGCAGTATTTCGCTTTATTATAAAATGTTTTTCAGCACCAACACTAGCCAACTGACAAACAAAACAGCATAGAATTCTGTGGTTGTGAAACTGAAACGAGTTCTCTGGAAAAAGAGTTCACCTGTAAAAGTTCATTGAGAGATGGTGGATGGAGGGGAAATTGTCGGAAGACATGGAAAAAGGGAGGAGATAGGAGGAAAGGTGAGGGTGGAAAGGGTGGAAAGCGATGAGTGACAAGTGGAGGGATGGTGGTGGAATGAACTGGGAGGGGGAGAGACAGTGAAAACAACAACGATTATAAAAACAATACTAACCAACATCATTGTTATTGCCATTACCTCTGCTACCAGGTAATGGTAATAATAGCAACATTATCTTATCTTACCTCTGCTACCATTGCCGTAAGCAAATAGATGAATAAATAAATTCATAGATAAATAGATAAATAAATGAAGAGATAAATAAAGAAGGGGTGAGACGGGAAGGAGGCGAGGAGAGGGGAATGGGGTGGGGGCACGAGGTGTGACCTGAGGTGGATATAGGATATTCCATTGGTCCAGGCGAAAGATTTGGCTCTGGCTTCTTAATCACTTTCTTTACTCTCTGGTGTTAGTGGCTTGTCATTGAACTTTTTCTCTGCATGCAGGCCGCAACAAGCTCTGAATTTCACATGGTGTTTCACTGTGAGGATCAGAGTATGTTTTCCTGAGATGCTGCATAAGAGTTTCTTTGTCTACTGTGAATATCCCTAATTTTGGCCGCTCGGGTAGTTTCCTAGCGAACTGGAAGGGGTCTCTGAAGAAGCAATTTTGGGGTTTTCTTCTTTTAGTTTTTCTCCTTCCCGCTGATTCGGCTTTGCTGAGGGCACTGTCATGTTTTCAGATCTTCCCAAAGCTTCTTCAATTCTTTCTTGTCAGCTTCTGAGACAGCCTCTGTCTTCTTCTTGAGACTCCTCTTTCTCTTTAGGATATCATCAATCTCTTGCTAGCCATCTGGATGTTTGATAGTGTCTTCACTTTTCGTTGTTTTACTCCATAGAAGTCCCTATAGGTTCCGTGTACAGTGTCACCAAATGCTGCTACTTTGTTCCCCAGAGTACTTTTTCCAATCGGGCGCATCTAGGTTTTGGACGATTTTTTCGTCTAGATTCTTCCATTCCACTTTTGCACTTGCAGGTGGCAAGTAGAGTTTCTGGCGTTTGGCATCGAGAGCCTCCATAAATTATCGTCTGAAAAACCCGCGGGGGTGGCCTAAGCACTGTGGTTTGAATCCTGGCCTTGTTTTCCTACGTCTTAGCTGCTAGCGCAGTGTGCTGCTGCTCATTCTTCAGTCATCATACAGCAGAGAACAGAAAAACACGGGGTCTAGCTCAACCGGTCTCAACTCGTTTCGACCGGTTGAATCTAGACCCCGTGTTTTCCTGTTCTCTGACAAGTAAGACTCAATAACCAAAAATAACGATTATCTACAAACTTTCAGAGAGTAACGTAGGGGAAAGCAGCAGTGGCTGAACATACCCCATAGTGTAACGTAGGGGGAAGCAGCAGCCGCTGAACCACCCCATATACAAACAGTGGGCAGGTATCCGATTACTTACTACGTGTTCAGACATACCGAGACGTTTCTAGACGTTGTCTAGACATGACGATCACGCATGGGCCGATGTCACAGCCGGCCAATTAGCAGGGGGCTTACAATACGGCGCTCACATGACCGGGTTCGTTGCGACACCAAACATCTTTCCTTAGCGTTGACAGCTCAAAGAATATTTATGTTAAAGCAAGTTGTGTGGCATATTTCTGCCGCGGTGACATATTTTTACCCGCGTGACATTGTTTCTTTTGATTTGACCTGTGACATTGTTTCTTAGCGTTGACATATAAAAAGGTATTGACACAGTTTATAGTTTTGTGTTCTTGGAGATATGCAGTTAGTTTTTAAAATGGCGGATCAGGCAACAACATCAGGAACGCCAAGAACTGTTGAAAGTTTTTTAGCCAGCATTCCATTTAAAAAAGAACATTTGGAAGAGCAAATAGGGGAAAAAGAAAAAGAGTTGAGAAAGATAAAAAAACAAAGAGTGAAACAAGAAGAAAGAGTAAAACTAGAAGGACAAAAATTAAAATCATTGACTGATAAAGAAACAAAATTGAAAGCTGCTCTTGATGAATTAAATACTCAATGGGATGTGGCAGAGGATTTCACAAGACATTTAAGGTAATTTATTAAAATTTTTGTAGTTGTTTTTAAAATTATAGCATTTTTACTGGAAATAACTATATTATATTCTGAACATCTGTTTCTTATAAATAATCAAAGGTGCGCGCACACACACTACCCAGCAAACAGACACATGCAGAGAAAAGAGAGAGAGTCCAATACCACTCCGAACAGAAACGCGTAAAACTGAAAAGAACAAAACATAAACACACACGGACACGTACATACACTCCCTTGTACAAGCGCGGGCGCGCACGCACACACACACACTTCAGTAAGGCAGAGCATGATATAGAACTCAGGGATACAGACAGACAGACAGAAACAAAGACAGACAATAAGAAGAGAGAGTTGAATATGCTAGCAAAAGAGAGCACACACAGCGCTTATTTCCCTTGGACCGTTTCATGGAAAGTGTTGGAATTTTTTATGTTCCCGTTGTGTGGTCGTGGGTAACACGGTGTGTACTGCTGTCTGTCCATTACCTGGACTTGGGCCTCAAGGGAGAGAAACCTGTTACCCACATTTGAACGACTTAGCTGGTAAGGTTAACTAAGTTGCCTCAAGTTCTTTAATTAAGTTTTTAATCAAGTCACCTCAAAGTTCTTAATAAGTTTTTAATTAAGTTGTTTATTAACTTCTTTTAAGTTTCTACTTAAGTCACATCAAGTTCTTCACCCCCACCCCACGCATGCACACACTCAAGTCACTTCTAAGTTCTTACTTAAGTCATCTTCAAGTTCTTAATTAAGTTCTTAATTAAGTTTTTAAATTTTAAGTTACATCAAGTTCTAATAAGTTTTTGATCCAGTCACCTCAAGTCGTCCTCAAGTCATCCTCAAGTCATCCTCTAAGTACAACCAAGTTCTTATTCAAGTTATCTTATTATTGTCAAAAACAATACAATCTATGTTTTTATCTTAAACAGCAGATGTCTAATATAGTACACACATGCCTCAAAAAACGCGTCATCGTTGAGGATGTCTTGCTCAGCGTTCTTGCGTGAGATTGGTCAGCATAAATCTTAATGAAGTTCTTACATCCTAAGCAACCGCATTGATTACAATTCTGGTCTATGGAAATGTCTTTTATAGATTCCATGTCTTTATTTATTGACTCCATCATTTTATAATACGCCATGATCTTTTTTTATCAAAAAAAATTAAAATTAAGTTCTTAAAATATTAATGCATTTTAAATGGATCAAAATGATTTTTTGTTGTTGGCGGTGCTGGCGTGCTGTTGTCTTCTGTATTTAGCGGTTCAGATTTTTTTGACTGCTTTTTTTTTTGTTGCCATTTGTTTATATATTTTATAACCGTAATAACCGCCCCCCAGCAGCAGCAATGGCGCCAAAAATGACAATAGTTTTAAGTTCAATATTCCATGAAGACTTTGGTGCCCTTAAAATTAACTTGTTCTTGTTCTGGAGCTGGCATTGAATCAACTGTTTTGGCGTTATGTTTTCATTATGAGTTATATTCTGTGATTGTAACTTTAATTTTCTTTGTCTGTTTAAACTCTGCTACTCTTTTTCCTGCTGCAACACGCCCAGGATGCTTTAGCTTTTCAACTCGTCACTATCTCTACCTGATTCAGTGTTTTCTGATTCAATGTTTCCTGATTCTGCTGATTTTCCGGCTCGTTCATTTTGAAGGGAAATAAAATCTATATGATTAAAAGTTATTAATCCCATGATTAATGGCGATAACAATGTTCCAAATCTGTAGTATAGATCGCATCCTAGAGACTCTAATGACTTTGTTAAAACTGGATCTTGCGGTTAAATCATACGTAAGATCTTGTTCAGAATCAATGGGAGCAAATCTACTGACTAGTTTAGTGTATAAACTAAGAACCGTTTGCCCGACACTTTTTACCATTCTCGACCCCAGCTGCGCTTCATACCTGTTGTGATACTTTAAAATGTCTTGTGGCGACATCTGTTGTATCTGTTCTATGCTGAATTCAGTTCCGAGGAACTGTTTTGTTTCCCACATGCTGCGAAAGAATACAACCTCTCCTTTTTGGGCATAATAGCTTGATCATCACTTCTTCTTTTGTAAGTCCAAGACTGTGTAGGCCGCTCTGTAGCTCTAGCAGATCATCGCTGTTCATGTTTTTTATTAATTATAATTATTTTATTTTTTAAAATGAGCACCGAAAAAACTATTACCAACCTTGTATACCATTCTGCTGTTATTGGAGGTCTAAGTGTAGGATACTCAATGCTTGGTAAAAGCCTGTTAAAAATAAAACCAGCGGATCTTGGCAAACTAGGCTTTGAGGATTCTGCAAAGCTGATTGCTATTATTGCAGCTTCGTTCGCTACGAAAGATTTTCTAGTTAAGCAAGAATAATTCCAGAGAATATAAATATGTAAAAAAAAAAACATTTATAAAAAATGGCTTCACTCGTAATGATGATAGGGGGCGCTGTGGTGAATGCGCTTGCTTTTAGCGGAAGTAATTACGCATTTAGTAAACTACAGGATGACGGCGAGAAAAAAAGACGTAACAAAGCTGTGGAGCAACTAGCCGCAGCACAAGACGCCTATGAAAAGCAGAGAATTGAGCAGTTAGATTTTATTAACGACAAACTGAAAAAACAGGGACATGCAGCTTACACATTTAAAAATGTTGACCAGCAATAAAAAAATATTATCTTGTAACAGGCAAACCAATCGAGTCATTGCCCCCCCAAAATTCAGCGACTTTTATCAACCATCAGAAAAACAAAAGATGCAAGAAATCGGGTTTATTGTCTTTGGGATGACCGTCGTGTATTTTGTTGCGCATAATATTGGCTGAATAAAAAATGAACAAAATCTATTATCGCCAAAAGGATATTGGAAGGGAATCACGGCAATAAAAAAGCTAAGCCAAGCAGAGGGAGTCAGTGAACAAACAGCGAAGGAATGGTTATCTAAACAAGCGATTTGGCAAATTTATTTACCTGCACCTAGACGAATACAGAGACCACACTTTGTGAACACAATACCGAACGACACCCATCAAATGGATCTTCTATATTTAACCCCATGATACGATTAGACGAAAAAGATTTAAGTACGCACTCACAGTCATTGACATAGCTTCAAGGTACAAAGATGCGGAACCATTAACAAAAGAGTGCTTCTGCTGTTGCTGTCGCTATACAACTGATATACCAACGAGGTCCTTTAACTTACCCTCGCATGATTCAAGTTGATGATGGAAAAGAATTTAAAAAGGGCAAGTGAATCAATTATTGTTAAAACATAGAGTTACCATTAAAAGAGGCATTCCAGGAGTTCATAGATCACAGGCTTTAGTTGAAAACTTTAACAAACAGTTAGCTGAAAGACGTTTTTCTTACCAGTATCACAGAGAGCTTTTTGACAATTCTCGCAACACAGAATGGGTTAGAGACTGCCCTCAGTTTTGCGCGCAATGAAATAATGAAGAATTTAAAGGCCTAAACCAGTACAAGCAATCAAAAAACAAACAATAAATGTTGCTGAAGACTCCAGTTCATCCAGCAAACTATTACCGTTGGTTTAAAAGTAAGGTACCTTTATTTACCGGGGGGAAGCAGAAGGGGACACTCGCATTAGGGCACAGATCCAGTTTGGAGTGTTGATCCATATGAAATAAAAAGAATTGTAAAAATGAATCCCCCCGTGTATTATTTACGAGAAACTGACACAACAAAAAAAACCAGCTCCTCAAAGATCTTTTGTGAAGGAAGAACTGCAGATAATCCCACCAGACACAGTTCCAGTTGCTTAATTAATTTTAATTACATAAATATATTTGTGTCTAAAATGGAAGCCCAAAAGAAAGAAACGGAAGCAAGAAGGATAAATAAAGAGGCCTTGGAATTGATACGAGAATCATTTAGGGCGTGTTCTCTATTAGGGAATTAATGCAAAAAATCAAATGATACGTATTCTGCTGTTAAAGAAACAGTTAATAGGATTCCTTGGCACAGGCCAGATTGGCAAGAGCACTTACAGCCCCTAAACCTATATTTTAACTATCAAATATGGAGAAAAGAATATTTTGAAATAATAAAAAAAATTCGAGCACGTCAAGCAGAAATAAGAAAAAATTGGAATAAATTGAAGATGATGTGATTGATCTTCTAAATAAATTTCAGGAAAAATATGAGCCCGAATATAAACTCTCCGGTGAAGAAGATATATAATTATACTGTTCTCCAATGTCCATATGCATATGAAAACTCTGGATTAACAAATACTCGTTTTGTGTTTGTTCTATCTAATGACTTCTTTGTTACACAGTTGTGTTGATCTCATGTAGATTAGATCGCAGTTTTACGTTGTCATGATGAAAAGTCTTATTGTCAAACAATGCTTCTTTGTAGTTGTCATGCGATATGTTTGACTGCACAACACTGCGAGATATTCCCTTTGCTTTCTTAATGGTTTTCCTCCTGGCTTGAAATACTGTACATTTTCGACCTTAACCCAACAAACTCTTTAATCACCTTTCCAGATAATTCATCCTTCATCTTTCCTAAAACCTTCTTATTAGTAATTTGAATGCAAAGGCGAATCTTTAGGGTAATCAGATGTGTCATACCATCCTGCATGCCCTTTCGCTACTTCTATTTCCATGTCTTTATAGATGTCTTCAGTAGGGATATCTATAACAAAACTATCTGTATCTGTGTAAAGTACTCTGGACTCTGGATACAAGGTTTAAAGTAGTCATAAAGAATTCTAACATCAAAAGCTTTGATAATTCTAAAACAGTAAACCCAATAAAAACGGGCTTATCCAATTTAACTTTCTTTTTTTTTTTATCATTATGCCAAAAGCTGATCATGAAATCTTCTGAAATCCTGATAATTTGGTTTTGAAGTTAGCTTAATTGCTTCGTTTCTCTTTGGTGACCAATCTGACATCTTTGCGCTTGTGCGGATTCTCCATAGTCTTTCCAAAACAGCTGTTGTTCATCAGCTTGAAAAAGTCTTTTTCTGAAGCATCTGTGGATTTAGTTCTGAGATCAGTGTTCTTCATGATGTAAAGGTTTCATGAACTGTTCTTGATCAAAAGCAATTATACGATGAACAGCTGTCAACTTCAAACCAAAGTCTTAAATAAAATTGTAGAAGTCTGTAATGACAGACATAATTTTTTTTTGCCTCGAAGATTAGGCACAAGTTTAGGTGGTTCTGTTTTTGCCATCTTTAGGCTTTCTGCAGCTAATGGATAGTCATTATGCAGGTCATGGAGTTCATGAGGATATTCTAAGTCAACTTCTAGAATGAACCCATGCTGTTTTACCCGGCGTCAAACTGCTCAACCACTTTAATGCCTTTTGAAATATTTTTCGGATCACCGCCTGTGTACATTTTAAAGTTACGTAATGGAAGCGATTGCGCCATAGCCCAACCATACAGATTGTTTGCATCTAAATACATGAGATAGTTAGACCTTTTACTTGGATCATAATCATCTAGGTATTTGTTGTTTTTCTTTACAGTAATGATGCGAACGCCATTACTAATTCCTCCACGCAATCCGTTTTCAATCATCTGAATCATTGGTAGGTCAGACAATAAATCAATCTGTACTCCAGTAAACTTTAAGAAAGCGTCCCAGCTCATCCCAGGCGCAGAAATATAATGCGCAGGATCCAGGCTATAATGTTTCATGCAGGTCTTTCTATAATTTTCAAAGACGTCCGCCAACAAACATACATCTGCCATCAAGTATGAATCATGATAGTCTCCCATCGTTTTACAATCTAACTTCTGCCACGCATCTTGAGCATGCTGGTAATCTGAATCACTGATGCCCTTTCCTCTAAGACCAGAAAAGAACGCGCCTTTAGGGGAAGTGTATCTTCATCAAACCTTTCCCAACTGTTCATGTACTCATAAGGGTAAACACCCTTTCTAACAAGCGTTGGGTCAAAATATTCTTCCGTTATTGGGGAAGACTTTAAGGACATAGCTAGTGACTCTAATGAACCCATCATGTGCTGCATAAGGTCATAAAAAGACATGTTATTTAAAGTGAAACACATGTACTTTTCTGATGACTGTGCAATGCATGACACCCTGAAGGCATCGCCCACTGCTTTCATTATAAGATGAGAGTCGTAACCTCGCAAGTTATGAAAGAAGATGGGAAGCTTCTATGTCTTTGGTTCAAACTTTAGTTGAAGATTGCATTTACTGTGCGCTGCTCCTCTGAACTTTCCGCTAATGTGATCATGGTCTCTTACTTTTGGATGGCTTCCTCACTGAGTTCTAAACCACAAATCCAACAATGTGTGGCTGAGTCATACTGTTTGTTGGTCTTCAGGGGTCATCTGATTTTAGATAAATTCAGATTATTAGAACAATCATTACGCACTTGCTGCATGCGCTGTAAAATCTTCTAGCTGCATCTGGTCCTCTGTATAATTCTGGCGTTGAATGAGCGCCATCCGACCTAACAATAATGAAGGCAAATGAACAAATCTGATGATTACTCATTAAGACTGTTTTTTTGAAGTTTTTGTGGCGCTGGCCCTTCATAAGGAACAATGAGTGATTCGAAGTCTGCGTAAACAATGTATGGAGAATTTTGCATCCGTTTCCAGTTCTTAAAACTAACTTTACTGCCTTCCTGGGGTGTAATTAGTTCTGTATTACAGTCAACTGGGCCGATACAATGTTTTATATGTTCGCTCGCGGCTTGAACAGATGGAATTCTTGTTAAACATTTTCTGCAGAATTCTTGTTTATTTTTTTGCTTTGAAGTATGCGTCAATAATCTACTCATTGTGCGTATCAATGTGTAATGTGGTAGCGGTGAAAACATCAGTAGTAAGTCAACATGATTTTTGTCTGGTTCGCCTATATGTTGGACTGTTCTTGGACACTTTAATCGGTTGTAGATTTGTTTCCTCATCCCATGTGTATACATTAACAGTTATTGGTTTGTTTTGTTCTTCAAACTGATCAATGGAATCCACGCTAACGGGAAAGGATATTCCGCTAAAGTTAAGATCATTGATGTAAGGGTGATAGTTAGACACTCTCTCTGCGTTTTTTGCGGACGTAATGCAGCCTTGCGAGAACACACCACATAAAACATTTGTTGTCGTCTGTATTCTTTATGTTTAAAACTGCTCTTTTTGCAACTAATGCTGGAGGTAGTGGAATGTAAGCCTTACCAACAATCGGCGCATACTTAGCCTGTTTTAATCTGATCTCTATGACTTCGCCCTCTGACCAACCAGAGCCTCTCATTTTGGCTTCTTCAGCGGCCACATCAAACTGTGTAAGCAGTTGGTCTGCCCAACCGGGTGTTAAGTCATTAGAGGAAAGAATAGTCTGTTGTTTAGCTGAGACCCAACTTCTAGGTTTTCTTCATTTATTGTTATATAGTCGATTAAAACAGCTAACATTACTTTAACTGGCGGGTCTATTGTTAGTTTACCTGGAACTTGAGAAATAGCATGAGCAACACTTGCCTGTACGTTTGCTGGATCAATGACATCTAGACTGATATCATTCAGTGCTCTTGATAAATCTTCTTGCATTGCTTCAAACAATTCGTCTGGACCTTCATATATTTTATCCATGCTGAGTTTCTTTTCTAACTCAAAATATTTATTTAAATCAAAAAAATAATTAATCAATATCGATGGTCTTTTTGTGCTTAGACTCATAAACTAAAGTATAAACACCCTTTGGCGTTGTTAATGTGAGCTGTTTAGAACAGAGTTTAATGTTTCGTTTACTTTTTTTAAGCATTCCTTTTTTATCTGCTCGGGATCTGGCTGTTGAGAAAAAGTTGTCTTCGCCTTTCTTTGAAGATCAAACTTTTGTCTTTTGTAGTCATCAAAATCGGCCTGTAAACGATTAAATTCTTCATCCGTGATGTTTGAGTCAGCTAGTGCTTTATTTATAATCAGCTTAAAGGAACTAAGTTTAGCTGTTATTAGTTGAACCATAGCTGTGTGCTTTTGGAGTTTAGTTTTTATTTTTTTGCCAGCAGCACCTACAGCTAATGAGCACAGGCCGAGAGCTAAAGACAAACCGCCTAGAGGTAAAGCTGCGGGTACGCCTATGCCCGTTGCTAAGAGACCAACACTTGTCCCCTGCCGATACAGCACTTATAGTCGATGCCCCAGTATTAACATAAGTAACAGCATTAAAGGCAGCAGAATACCTTCGTTTGGTTTTGCTGTATTTTGAAAGGTCCTGCTCTAGTTTTTGTAGCATTTGTGTAATGTTGGTTAATCTAAAGGTTTTTATGCCGGGGGTTTCTACTATCTCTTCTCTTGGCGACTCCGGTGCTGTAGGCACATTTGGATAAACTTGAACAGACATGCTTTTTTAAACATGAAAAAATAATTTAGTATTCTACAAAGTCTAATTTTTTCTCTTTAATATTCAGCTGTGCATCAGTTAATAAAAACAAATGTACATTAAGCGGTTTATCGGCTTCTTTTTCTTTCTCAATTTGAATGTTTACGTCTTTAAACCGTTCTCCCACTTCCATGCAACTCGTTATCCTCTGTTGACCTTAGGTCAATCCATAAACCGTATTTTGTTTGCTTTACAGTAATGATGCGACGCCATACTAATTCCTCCACGCAATCCGTTTTCAATCATCTGAATCATTGGTAGGTCAGACAATAAATCAATCTGTACTCCAGTAAACTTTAAGAAAGCGTCCCAGCTCATCCCAGGCGCAGAAATATAATGCGCAGGATCCAGGCTATAATGTTTCATGCAGGTCTTTCTATGATTTTCAAAGACGTCCGCCAACAAACATACATCTGCCATCAAGTATGAATCATGATAGTCTCCCATCGTTTTACAATCTAACTTCTGCCACGCATCTTGAGCATGCTGGTAATCTGAATCACTGATGCCCTTTCCTCTAAGACCAGAAAAGAACCCGCGCCTTTAGGGGAAGTGTAATCTTCATCAAACCTTTCCCAACTGTTCATGTACTCATAAGGGTAAACACCCTTTCTAACAACGTTGGGGGTCAAATATTCTTCCGTAATTGGGCAAGACTTTAAGGACATAGCTAGTGACTCTAATGAACCCATCATGTGCTGCATAGAGTCATAAAAAGACATGTTATTTAAAGTGAAACACATGTACTTTTCTGATGACTGTGCAATGCATGACACCCTGAAGGCATCGCCCACTGCTTTCATTATAAGATGAGAGTCGTAACCTCGCAAGTTATGAAAGAAGATGGAAGCTTCTATGTCTTTGGTTCAAACTTTAGTTGAAGATTGCATTTACTGTGCGCTGCTCCTCTGAACTTTCCGCTAATTGATCATGGTCTCTTACTTTTGGATTGGCTTCCTCACTGAGTTCTAAACCACAAATCCAACAATGTGTGGCTGAGTCATACTGTTGTTGGTCTCAGGCGTCATCATGTTTTTAGATAAATTCAGATTATTAGAACAATCATTACGCACTTGCTGCATGCGCTGTAAAAATCTTCTAGCTGCATCTGGTCCTCTGTAAATTCGGCGTTGAATGAGCGCCATCCGACCTAACAATAATGAAGGCAAATGAACAAATCTGATGATTACTCATTAAGACTGTTTTCGAAGTTTTTGTGGCGCTGGCCCTTCATAAGGAACAATGAGTGATTCGAAGTCTGCGTAAACAATGTATGGAGAATTTTGCATCCGTTTCCAGTTCTTAAAACTAACTTTACTGCCTTCTGGGGTGTAATTAGTTCTGTATTACAGTCAACTGGCCAAATACAATGTTTTATATGTTCGCTCGCGGCTTGAACAGATGGAATTCTTGTTAAACATTTTCTGCAGAATTCTTGTTTATATTTTTTTGTTTTGAAGTATGCGTCAATATCTACTCATTGTGCGTATAAATGTGTAATGTGGTAGCGGTGAAAACATCAGTAGTAAGTCAACATGATTTTTGTCTGGTTCGCCTATTGTTGACTGTTTCTTGGACACTTAATCGGTTGTAGATTTGTTTCCTCATCCCATGTGTATACATTAACAGTTTTTGGGTTTGTTTTGTTCTTCAAACTGATCATGGAATCCACGCTAACGGGAAAGGATATTCCGCTAAAGTTAAGATCATTGATGTAAGGGTGATAGTTAGACACTCTCTCTGCGTTTTTGCGGACGTAATGCAGCCTTGCGAGAACACACCACATAAAACATTTGTTGTCGTCTGTATTCTTTATGTTTAAAACTGCTCTTTTTGCAACTAATGCTGGAGGTATGGAATGTAAGCCTTACCAACAATCGGCGCATACTTAGCCTGTTTTAATCTGATCTCTATGACTTCGCCCTCTGACCAACCAGAGCCTCTCATTTTGGCTTCTTCAGCGGCCACATAAAACTGTGTAAGCAGTTGGTCTGCCCAACCGGGTGTTAAGTCATTAGAGGAAAGAATAGTCTGTTGTTTAGCTGAGACCCAGACTTCTAGGTTTCTTCATTTATTGTTATATAGTCGATTAAAACAGCTAACATTACTTTAACTGGCGGGTCTATTGTTAGTTTACCTGGAACTTGAGAAATAGCATGAGCAACACTTGCCTGTACGTTTGCTGGATCAATGACATCTAGACTGATATCATTCAGTGCTCTTGATAAATCTTCTTGCATTGCTTCAAACAATTCGTCTGGACCTTCATATATTTTATCCATGCTGAGTTTCTTTTCTAACTCAAAATATTTATTTAAATCAAAAAAATAATTAATCAATATCGATGGTCTTTTTGTGCTTAGACTCATAAACTAAAGTATAAACACCCTTTGGCGTTGTTAATGTGAGCTGTTTAGAACAGAGTTTAATGTTTCGTTTACTTTTTTTAAGCATTCCTTTTTTATCTGCTCGGGTCTGGCTGTTGAGAAAAAGTTGTCTTCGCCTTTCTTTGAAGATCAAACTTTTGTCAAAATGGGCCTGTAAACGATTAAATTCTTCATCCGTGATGTTTGAGTCAGCTAGTGCTTTATTTATATCAGCTTAAAGGAACTAAGTTTAGCTGTTATTAGTTGAACCATAGCTGTGTGCTTTTGGAGTTTAGTTTTTATTTTTTTGCCAGCAGCACCTACAGCTAATGAGCACAGGCCGAGAGCTAAAGACAAACCGCCTAGAGGTAAAGCTGCGGGTACGCCTATGCCCGTTGCTAAGATACCAACACTTGTCCCTGCCGATACAGCACTTATAGTCGATGCCCCAGTATTAACATAAGTAACAGCATTAAAGGCAGCAGAATACCTTCGTTTGGTTTGCTGTATTTTGAAAGGTCCTGCTCTAGTTTTTGTAGCATTTGTGTAATGTTGGTTAATCTAAAGGTTTTTATGCCGGGGTTTCTACTATCTCTTCTCTTGGCGACCCCGGGTGCTGTAGGCACATTTGGATAAACTTGAACAGACATGCTTTTTTAAACATGAAAAAATAATTTAGTATTCTACAAAGTCTAATTTTTTCTCTTTAATATTCAGCTGTGCATCAATTAATAAAAACAAATGTACATTAAGGGGTTTATCGGTTTTCTTTTTCTTCTTAATTTGAATGTTTACGTCTTTAAACCGTTCTCCCACTTCCATGCAACTCGTTATCCTCTGTTGACCTTAGGTCAATCCATAAACCGTATTTTGATGTTAAATAATCATCAAGCCTAACACTGTGAAGGTGTAGATCTTTAGACGCAAGGTCTGCTGTTGGACTTCTACCCCTCCCACCCCCAAACAATTTTCTTATTTCGTCAAAATGATGATAAGGTCTAATCCCGCTAGCGTAGATCTGGTTAGGACTAACCATCAATTGTACATTGCACTTTCGTTATTTTTGGATTAAAAAACTTTTCACTTGCTCTTGCGAATGGTTTTTTCATCTTCACACAGCAATAAAATACCTTTAAGGCGATTTTACTGCGACACTAAGATTAAAATTCCATATAGCGTCTGCCCTGCTTTTAGGATATGTTGAATGATGACGCACGTTTCGTAATATATTACTAATTGTGACACATATTGTTGCTCAATCAGCCCTGCTAATTTATCTTTGCTAACAACATCAAACTCTAACGAGATGTCAGAAATGCTGTACTTGCTTCGGTGTCTGTTGATCTGATAACACGTTTGTATTCATTAAAAGTTAGTTCGTATGACAATCTGTCTTTTAATGCTCCTTGAAAGTATGGAGCATGCGCTTTTAACAACTCAAAATCTAGGGAATGGAAAAGCGATTCCCAATACGCAAAATTTAGAGCTAAAGCCTTTTTGCTGCTTTTTAACATCTGGGGCGAGTTCGGCGTCTATTCTAAGTTTTAGTGCTTCTTCATTGCCGATTCCTTGAAACGCAAGATCTTCCCTTTCATTCGCGGTTAGCCATAGATCAGAATAGTTAAAAATATGTCTGCATTGTTTAAAAGAAAATACTTCTTGCCCCTCAAGTTTTACAGAAATTTTCTTAACGATTGCCCGCCCCAAATGCTGGACAACTGATCTCTTTGGGTCTGTTGTTGAAGCGATTCTATTTTAAAAGTAAGCCGTGCAGAGCCTGGCACAATCAAATCATCCGCTCCTAGGTCTGGAAATCTAACAGTAAGAATTTGATCTGCATCAATAGTAGATGGATTATTTGGAACAGTAATATTCCGTTTATTTCCCTTCACGCCATGGGTTTTTTCAGACTTCTATTCGGGCCAAGAATCGAGCCATATACTTGTGCCATTTTTTTATAAAACAAAATAAAAAGTTAATTATTTAAAAACATGCGGGAATTGGAGGTGAAGAAGATTATGATATTAGTGATCTTTGAGACGCCGACATGGATGAAAGGACTCCTTTGACACAGCATCGCTCGACGTTCTCATTGCGGGATGAATTAGAGGGGGCGCAAAGGCGTGAATTAACAGAAATAAGGTCAGATCATTATACCAAAGTTTAGGACTAGAACCTCCCGAAACTATATACCCTGATGATTTTGAAGTAAAAGATGACCATTTGTATGTAAAAAACAAGCAAGGACAACCTTTTCAGCTTACCCATAAACGAGACTCATCAAAGTTTGTAGGCATGGGTACAATCAAAAAACACCTTCAGGTGGAAGTTCGAAATCGCCTTGGCCTTACTAAACCAGAATTAGATAGGGAGGCAGTTGCTAAACTTCAAAACACACTACAAGAACTCCCGACAGATAACCAAATGCAAACCATGGAACTTGAAGATTTAAATCAAACAGCAGTCAAAGTAATAAATACAGTAGGAGCAGAACTCACTGAAGAAGAAGAAACAGCATTAAAAACTATACACGAACCACGGCTACCTGAGAGAGACTTATTAGCCCTTGATCGTACTTTAAGAACCGTTAGAGGTGAATTAGAAAACAATTTAGCAAAACTGGGTGTACTAGATGAGGATATAAAAAGAGAAAAAGAAAAACTCGTTGAGGCTGATGACGCCAACTTAGGGCGTGGTGTTAAAGAAAGAATAACCCAAAAACTAAAAGATCTTGAACAACAAAGATCAGCAAGACTAGAAGCGTTGTCTACTAACCGAGAACAATTACGAACTCAAGTGAACAGAATAAGAGAAAACTATCCAAAGAATTTTATATGAAGACACGACGCTAGCAGAACGAATAAGAACATTGTTTAAAGAGCAAGGTGTCACATTAGCAAGCGTTATAACGGCCTTAGATTTGCAATAAGTACACTGGCGATGGCTATTACAGGCGGTGGTGGAGGCAAAGTTCAGTGCCTCCATCACCATCGCCTGATAAATCATGGGTAAAAAAACAGCTTGAATCATCTTGCGAGTTTATTAAAAAAAATTAGCTGGTAAAGCTATAGACTCTTTACCCGGTATATTAGGGAGTATTTTTAGCTGGCTTTTGTCTACTGCAAGCAAAGTAAGTTGGCTTTATGGCCGAGCACTTATGGGCGTTAGTTCTCTTAATAGTTGGATTACTATTCAGTAAGATAAAGACCAAGTAATCCTAGGACAGTTAATCCAACAACTAGCGCTGTCTTTTTATATCTGGTCATCGCGAACAAAGCCCACGTCTTCAACGGTCCTTTGGGCTTTGGGCCTCAGGGATTGGATGACTTAATCTTGGTGTTTTTTATTGTTTGTACTATTACTGGCCCAGAATTTATGTCGTTTTTCCCAACCTTCTGTTCATTGCCGGCCACAATGATTTCATTATTGTAGTTTATTATTGTTCCTACCTGGAGTCTAAGGTCAGAAGGCAGCATGTATAAACCAGTGCCGACGACAGCAAAGTCTACTTTCGATCTTGCGTATTGTAAAAAAATTTTGGTACCTTTTATACTTGAATCTAAATCAACTGTAGAATTAATGGCGTCCTCTAAATTTGCTAAGTATTGTTTTTTTGCATCAAAGCCATAGAAGAATTAGTTATGCTCGACCTTGTCTGTGCTTGCGAACCTAGCAAACACCAAACGTAAGTACGAAAGAGTCGTTTATTCGTACTATTCCCGCTTGAGTTAGGCCCTCAAAATGTGTCAAGATAAATGTTGTCCATGCTGTTTTATGCTCTTGCTCAATGGACCCAAGGTGAACACCTGTGCCTGAAGAAAAAGATGTGTAAGGAGGATTCCAGTCATAGTTATACTTTCTGTGCACGCCCCACAAATAAGGGGTGCCTAAGCCATGATTAAGATCCGACTTTTGTCTAAAGTCTGTCTTAACATTAATATTGAATTCGTTACAAATCCTTCAAAAGCCTTCATGTCTATTTGGTTGCTAAATGGATTAAACGGTTTGTCATTTGGTAATGGGGCTCGCAGTTTCAGTCCCAAAAAACGTCTGAAGGTGTAATAAAAATGAAATCTGTACACTGACCTCACCAAAGGATCAGGATGATTTAAATGATCAGCATACGACACTCCACACCCAGTTGATGCACAAAACACAGCAAAGTTTAACTGGTTCTGATAAAACTGCATCGATGACTGAACCACACTTTGCGATGTAGTCTTTTTTAATAGGAGGGTTAAGATATCTGCTTAATGGGGTACTCACCTTTACTTGAAAAGCGACAGTCTGGGTCACAGAAATGTCGAGGGTGTCAGTTTGTTAAAATTTTTAAGATTGTAGTGCGGCCCAACAGAATATTTTGCATTAGTATTAAAATTTGAACGCGCTCATTTTATTTCGTTTAAAAAATGTTTGTAACAATAACAACTCAAGACCGTCCTTCGTTTTTTAGAACATGCTATTGATAACAATTGTGGAACCAAAATGGTCGCGCTCCATGAAATTTTTTACAAAGTCGTATGGTTTAATATAAGTAAATCCAAGAAGAATAATACGATTCTAAAATATGATAATAGATGGAAACAAAGTTAGCCAGTTAACCATACCTGATGGTTATTACGGGTTTTGCTCACTAAAAGAAGCAATGAGTAACTTTTACATTACTCTCAAACTTAACAATGCAAATTTGACAACAATGTTAACATTCAAACCCGAAAAAGAAGTAGTACATTACCTTTTTGATGTAAAACTAGCTAAAATAATTTGGCTTTACAACTGCCAATCAAGCCGTTCATAGTTTTAGAGTTGCACCAGACAAAACTACTTATGAGGGGGAAAGTCCGCTCGATCTTGCATTACATTCATTACTCTATGTTCATTTAGATGACTGAGCACTGATGAAAACTTATATGATGGAAGGCCCTCAACTGTTCTAAGAGCTCTTCCATCAGGAAAAGCTGCATATTGCGATTATGAAATTATACAATTCCCTAATTTACAGTTTAAAAGATTAGTTTGTGGGAGGGTCGGATCATTTAAATAAAAAATCACAGACAAAACAGGGAAAGTCGTAAAAAAGTGATAACCTGCACATTGTTTTAAAAATAAATAAAAACGCTACAAAAAAATGTCGCGTGGGCCAGAAAACCAGGAGTTTTCATTAGCGCCTGTAAGGTGTATAACTTAGAATTAAAAGACCTTGCAGACGTTGCGGACTTTGAACAGAACGGTGAGATAGGCACTTTGTATGGTTTTGAGTACACTAAAGATGGTGATTATAAACGCAAAGAGGTTGGCGACAGTAAAAAGTTTCCTAAACTAGAACAGCTGCGCAATCTAGAAGTAAATAATGTTGGTCAGTATGAATATAAAATAGTTCGAAAACCTGACCTCAAATGGGACTTGGAACCATATTTAGAATGGGAAATAAAAATTTTAATTCATAAGCCCATTTACATTTTTTGGCCGTCAAAAAAGTTCAGAAAAGCATTCAACTCTGGCCCTTTACATGTAAGTCTTATGCCAGATGACAATAGTCGGAAAGAGATTGAAATAACGCCGTATGGGAAAAAACAGTACATCCTCCACATAAGAGAAACGGTTTTAATAGATGCTTCTACAAAATTACAGTTCATTCCACAAATGAAATTAGGAGACACGTTCACAATAATATTTGAAAATTTCTGTCTTAAAAGATGTGAAAAGGGGTGGGTTGTGGGCGTTAGTGACGTCCTTCTAAAAGGAATTCTAATTAGCTGGCAAAACTTAGACGTTGAAAAACTTAAAGTTACCGTCGTCATTCTTCACAATGGTGAGGATATTAAGGTCATAACAACAAGCAAAAAATCAATATTAGTCTAAATAGAAACAATCTTACAGAACTGAATTGGATTAACTTACACATTTAGATCTTATAGGATTTTATTATACTGAACAAGTTTTAACAGAGAGCATGATAAAAACAATAACTGGATTAGATTAAGTTCTGTTATAAAACTATGGAGCAGTTAAACTTTATGACAAAAACCCCCCATTGTTCATTAATTTTTGGACAAACTGGTTGTGGAAAAACAATATTTGTCCTCGACCTATTACAAACAGTTTATCGTTATAATTTTGATCATATTGTGATTTTCTGCCCAACACTTAAATGGAACAAAGCATATCATGATAGAAGGTTTATATGGACTGATGATAACATATTTTTAGTTAATCCTAGCAATAAACTGAGTGAGTGTCTAGAACGCTTTTTTATATTGTTTGAAGGAACGCAGACACTATTTATTATAGATGACTGTTCAGCAGAAAGAGACATAGTTAAAAAGAGAAACACTTTGTCGAAACTAGCTTTCAGTGGAAGACATGCTGGGATAAGTGTGTGGATTTTATGCCAAAAATATAACTCAGTTTTAAAAGACTTTAGAGAACAATTAAAGACTGTAGTGTTATTTTACATGAAAGACAGAGACTCATTTGAAGAATGTTTGCGTGAAATGATGTTATTGAAAATGATCAGGAAAAACATAGGATTAAGCAAAAACTGAAATCTGAAAAGTTTAGTAAATTAGTATTGAAAACGGATAACCCTACACAGTATGTTTGTTTGTAGATAATCGTTATTTTTTGGTTATTGAAGTCTTACTTGTCAGAGAACAGGAAAACACGGGGTCTAGATTCAACCGGTCGAAACGAGTTGAGACCGGTTGAGCTAGACCCCGTGTTTTCCTGTTCTCTTACAGCCCTTTTTCTTCTGTGGATCTTCATGCTGCCATCAGTGGATAATTTTTCCGCATAGGCAAATGAGAATCCCACCTGTTCATCACTCATAGTCCCCTTGTATGTTTCCAGTCGTGAGTGGCTGGCGCCTTTAGATTAATTTTCCTCCTCCCCTTAAAAATGCTCGTAAAAATGTGAGTTAACGGGAAAAAAAGTTGTGATGCATCATTAATTTCTATTGAAATGACAGCAAATTGCAATGTAAATGAAGTTGAAAATTTGAAAGGAAAACCAATTGATGATACTTATCCACAATTATTTACAATGTAAAGAATTGATTCGTTCTTTCCGTTTATCGCATAAAAATACACCTTGAAAGGTTATGTCTGTGCAAGACACTGGATGCCTTAAGAAGCACATGAAAAGGACAAAAAGCCGATCATTCGAGAATTTTCTCTCTAATGTCATAGTTTTTCGTTAATGTCATATATATATATATATAATATATATATATATATATATATAATATATATATATATATATATATATATATATATATATATAATATATATATATATATATATATAACATGTTGTTTGTTCTCGATCTGATCGTGGCAAACTGAGCAAGCTTTATCCTTTTCTGGTTACTACCATGATGTCGGCTGTCTTTCAATGGACGTTCATTGAATCTTGTTTGTGTAATGGTAACGCAGAAACAGTACATATTCATCTCCAGAAGATTTTTTTTGTTTTCGAAAACTGTCATATGATATCTATGATTTTTGTATGTTTCATTGTCTCGTTTGTCGGCAGCCCATTCTTGGGTGAACATATTAATAAGCCTCTGTTTAAATGCATCGAGGAAAAAAAAATTCGTCTCCAACACTTTGTTGTAACCAAACAATATTAAAACCAGTCAAACACAGACTTTATTATACCTTTGAGGCCCAGCACTGTTTTTACCGATCGAATTCCAGTATCATCAAATATACTTCATGAGGAGCCCTTTCAATATTCATCTGTAAACGTCTAAATCAGAATCAGAGCATGCAACTTAAAAAAAAAAAGTATTGTATAATGGACCTCTGCCAAAATCTCCACATACAGTTTTACTTGGAGTGCTTCTTCTACTACTATTTTTGTGCTTTAGATATACGTATTATAAAATCTTTCAAGAAGGGTTTCAGAGTTAACATTTCTAACTTTCGCAGTGGCTCATTTACATCATAAATTAGAAATGAAACAGCCTCAGCTGCCCCACTGAACACATTTCGCAATACCTAGACTTCCTCCTTCAACCCATAGTACAAAGCCTCCCCACATACCTCAAAGACACAACCCACACACTCAACATGATTAACTCGCACAACACAGACCCCGCTTTTCAACCCAGCCTCCTCTTCACACTTGACGTGGTGTCACTCTACACTTCCATCCCCCACACTGATGGACTAAGGGCCCTCACATTTTTCCTTGACAAACGGCCCCCCAACCAACAACACCCTCCCACCACCACCTGGTCAGACTCGCTGAATTAGTCCTCACCCTGAACACATTTCAATTCAACAAGCACACATTCTCACAAATTAGTGGTGTTGCCATGGGTACCAAAATGGGACCAGCCTATGCTTGCCTCTTCATGGACACTTGGAACACCGCCTACTCAACACATACACAGGCCCCACACCTGAACTGTACAAAAGGTATATCGATGATGGACTGGGAGCCACATCTATGCCAAAACAAGACCTCCTCAACTTCCTCAACTTTGCCCAGACCTTCCATCCATCTATCCGACTTACCTACACCATTTCGCAGTCGGTCAACTTCCTAGACATCACCATCTCCCTAGAAGAAGGCCTACTCAAAACCTCCATTTTCTACAAACCCACCGACGCACATGCATACCTAGACTACTCATCCTCCACAACCCACACACTAAAGACAGCATCCCATACTCACAATTTCTCCGTCTCCGCAGACTCTGCTCCAGCGAGGAAGACTTCACTACACAAGCAGCCAAAATGTCACAATTCTTCACCAACCGCGGATACCCCAGTTCCATCATCAATGCAGCACTCCACCGCACCATAGCTGTATCCAGAACATCTGCTCTGGACACCCAGCATCCAACCAAGACAGACAGACCCACAGCCTACCTCCTCTACCACCCGCACACCCTCCCCATCTGTAGGATCCTCAAATCCAATTGGCACATTATACATAACCACAAACCCGCCTTCCATACCAAACCCATGATCACATTCAAACGTGACAAAAACCTCAAAGACCTCCTCGTGCGATCCAGTTTGAACAGAACCACAGCTACACCACCAGGTACTCACCCCTGCTCCAAACCCAACTGCAAAATCTGCCCCCTCACCAAACCAGACACCATCTTACAGGCCCCAAAAACTCCTTCACAGTCAAACGCACATTTTCATGTCAGAGCCGCAACATTATATATGCCATCCACTGCCAGCTGTGTGGCAAGATCTACATAGGGGAAACGTCACGCACACTTGAAACACGCATCGCTGAACATCTGGCTGATATCCGCCACCACCGACCCAAACCCGTCGCCCTACACTTCAACCACACCCAACACAACATCGACCATGTCAAAGTTATGGCACTCTGGCAGTCACAGAGTGACAGCTTTGAACGCACAACTCAAGAATCCCATCTCATTTCCAAACTGGGCACACTACACCCCCAAGGCATCAATATCCAACAATAACCAAACACACATACCCACCTCTTCCACATCAGTTGGCAATATCCCCTACCAACACACACACATACACACACACATACACACACACTTACATACACCACCACCACATCCTCTTCACTCACTCATACAGTAGTTACAGCAACCCTCCATCTACCTAATCTTAATTTTGATTTGATCCTTCCCCTTAAATCCCCCCCCCCCCCCACCCCCCACACACACCCTTTTTTTTTTTTTTTTTTTTTCATCATTATCTATCCACCATTACCACAACCATCACAAAGATATCATACCATCCTAATAAACTAGACACACAAACCCTATCATATCACACACACACACCTCCCCTGACGCAACCCCCCCCCCCCCCCCCCCCCCTCTGTTTCCTCTCCCATAATCCCCCTGGCCTCATGTCATTTCCGCCTTCATGGAGAATTACGGATAAGTCCTTTTTCATTCCCTTTTTTTTTGTTTTTCGTAGTTTGTACTGTCCCACATGTTAAATGTGATTTATTTTTTTCGCCTGATGAAGACCCAAGTGGTTGAAATGCATCGTGTCTTGTCTTGTGCTTTGTTTGTCAATGTCATTGGCGGTAAGTTCTAAAACTCTATTCCTGATCTTGCTTCGTTCGCCGCCTTCAGTCACTCCATTTTGAAATTTCCTTTTTAATTTTAGTTATATGTTGTTCACAAAATTAATTTGGATGTGTGTGTGTGTGTGTGTGTGTGGGGGGGGGGGGGGGGGGGGTCAGTTGTATGAACTATTCCTGGACACTTATACCCTCGTTTGATGAGGACTTATTTCTCTTTCATTAGCGCCTGAAGCACCGTTCTCTTTAAACACAAACCCGAGAGGCAGAGTTTGGTTTTATCTTTCGACTGGTTTCCAGATTCTGCTTTTTTGAAAGAGTGTACGAGCCGCTTTAAGTGGTAGGCCTTCAGTATTTTTATGTTTGTTCTGATGGCCAATCTGGGAGTTAGATGCAGTACGCCTTGGTCGTGGACTACAGGCAACGAGCAATCTCTTGCCTTGCACTCATTTTCAACTCCCTGTCATGTGTGCATCCCCTGTACTTTTTTGTCATCTTTCTTTGTTGGTTTATCATCAGTCTTTTTTGACTAGGGCCAGTCTCTGCAGTTGCTTTGTTTATCTCGTCCTGTTCGTCCTGGACTGCATTTGTTTCATTTTGTTCTGTATTTTGTAAACGATCATAGGAACTAACAACTTCATCTCTTGGATTAATGGTCTTGCTGTCTCTGATCAGAGATTTTTGGGTTTTGCTGAAATGTTTTGCTCTGGCATAAAATTATGATCTGCCATGATTTTGTACGTCTAAACAACCACTCATTAACTTCCTTTGCTGGTTGTCATGTCTGTCATCTTTAGTGATATTTTCCACAGAACGGGCCATGGTTGGTAATTCGCATATCAGTGGACTGTCTGAACACTGACAGTTCTTTTTGTTTGCTTCTGAAACACGTGAGTCAGTTCTGCTGTCTGAGTCTTTCACCAAGACAACCATCCTGTGCTCAGAAGTACTCCATTTGCAGGTGCGTCATAACAAAACTGATCAAAGAGAAAGTTCTGTGAAGGCTGGATCCTGCAGAAAACCTGAATGATCAACTTATGAAATGTGCAAACAAAAGACAGTATTTCAATGTCATCCAACAAAGTGTAAATGCCTTAGACACTATTGTTTAACTCTGACTGACAACATATCACAAATATATGTAAATGGCTCAGCATTGCGTGCATGATAGACCCAGCAGGGTTTCATGCTTGAATCCATTGAAAACTGTGGGCCAGATCAAGAAATGTTTTCAAAATAGATAAACGTCAGTCTTGAATAACTTCTGTTTCAAGCTGATCTTAAAGAATCAAAGAAATAGATTCAAATAATCATTTTAAGGGTTCTAAGTACTCTCTGTATGTTGTCGACTTTGTACTCTACGTAGTTGGGGCTACCTATGCTGGCGTACAAAGGCAAATCCAGCTTTGCGTGGATAAGTTCTGACGACGGGCCGAGAAAATGAGTTTGCTTTTTCAGGTACAAAACGTCAGTGTATCCATTTTCACAACTTTTGGCAGTACTCTGCTGACCCTGAAATTCGTTTGGACAAATCTACCATTCCATCTGTAAAGGAAGCTAAATTTCTTTGAGTTATCTTCAAATAAAAAATGAACTTTACATGTTGCATCCAGAATCTGGAAACTTCTTTTCAGAAAGCAATGAACGTTCTGAGAATTGTGGCACATACGGATTGTGATGCTGATAGGAAAATTCTTCCCCATCTTTACAGAGTCTGATCTGCTCCAAACTGAACTACAACTTTGTCGTCTAATGTTCTACCAGACCTTCCGACCTCAAACTTCTGGATCTCATTCACCATGAAGGGCTTCAGCTCTGTCTGGGTGCTTGCCACAGCATCTCTCTCCAACCATCCACTGAAACTTTCTTTGAACTATAGTTTGAATCTCTTCTCTGCCCCCCCCCCCCCCCCCCCCAAAAAAAAAAAAAAAAAAAAAAACAAGAAAAAAAAGAAAAAAAAACTATGCTCATGACTGTGTTTATTATTTTTTAATCTCAAGTTCCTGATGAATTTGAAGACAACCCCAGTTCCATTCCACCCATGGGAATTCCTATTATTACCCATTTGAACATTGTAGACACTGACTTTGGGGTACCATAATGTTCATCCACACTTTCTGAAGACTCACCATGGACTTTTTTTCGCCATGGAGATACGTTTTGATTTGGCCTCATATTGCAAACACTCCTCCAGCTGTATGGCTTACAAGACATTTTTTGCTTAACTTTGTTCTAAATTTCCATCAGTTCAAAGAACATGTACTAATGACTCTGAGGAGGGCGTTGACTCTGCTGCGTATTGCGCAACAGCTCTCCTTCACAGAGATGTTCAAAACACAATCTCACAGAGAGGTCCATCTAAACTGCTAAAACGACAGCATTGGTACTGATACTTCAGATGGTTTCTAAATCTAAACCTAAAAACTCCCTCATTCTCTCTGACTCCCTTTCTGCTTTGGAGGCCCTTGCCGACCGTAACGTCAAGTACCCTCAGCTGCTGAAGTTGTTTGCGCCTGTGAGTGGTAGACTGACTTGCCGAGAATGCCACAAAGAGAGTTGAGAAGATTAGTTATTACTCACACCGATCTAAACTCTCAAACTCAGGCTTACATCACTGACCCTTGGCAAGAAGCATGGAACTCATAGACTGTTAACAAACTCTTCTAGATCCATCTAAACGTTGTGAAGTTGTTTTTTTTCATCGTATGCCACTGATGGCTGTAAAATCTTGTGCCGTTTGCACACAGGCCAATCCTTTTACACCTATTCGTATCTTTTAAAAGGTGAAGAAGCTCATGGTGTATTCCATGTGATGTTCTGGTCACCATAAGACATGTTCTTACAGAGTGGTGTGACTAACTGATGTTGTACATAATCAATTTGTAGCCAAGTCCATTAAAATCTTGTTAAGATATGTCCCACAGAATGTGATGTTTAAGTTTCTGAACAAGATGAACTTTTTTATTTGATCTAAAATTTGACAGAAGAATGATTTAATGCAATCAAAACCTATTTTGAGAGTTGACTTCAATGAAGTGACAGCCCTGACATGGCCCTTTGTGGTCAGCTGGGCGATAAGCAAAATGAAATGAATGAATTCAAAAACAGAAGTATTCTAAGGCACACGCTTGAATATTGTGGGCCCATGGATAAATAACATTCTCCGCTGAACCCCATGTTATAATTATGATTCGAATATACGATATTTTAGCATACTAGTCCTCCTTTTGAAAACTGACATTGTGTGAAAACCAGTTAAAAATTAGGTGAAAATGAGACATCATACGTGGTCAGCAACAATGGTCCTTTCCTGCATATGATTTTGTTATGTGCTCATGTTACTGACCAAGGCTGGCAAGCCCTGTCCACCTGAGACTCGTGAGGAACCGTCTACCCCCCGAAAGTCAGAGACTTGGCTACTTACTTGGTTGATGGGTTTTACTTTCTCAGCTGAGTGAATGATTGATGGTCAATTGTCAGGATGTTTTTTTTTTCCCTAATCTACGGTAGATTGTGTGTTCAGTTTGTTGTATTGTAAACTCTGTCAGTTTTTTTGTTTGTTTGTTTGTTTTTCGTTTTCTTTGTCTTTTAACGGTGGTGTTACAGAATCAGAAACTCTAAGTCTGGTTATGACGTCACCAGTCCTCTGGATACTTCAGGATGAGAGACAATTTCGACTGCTCTTATGTTAATCTAATAGAAAAGAATATATCTGTTCCAATCAGAACAATAGTCACGGTCAGTTGCAAAGCAATAATATGGAGTTTTATGAGTATCAA
This sequence comes from Conus ventricosus, assembly GCA_018398815.1. NCBI lineage: Eukaryota > Metazoa > Mollusca > Gastropoda > Neogastropoda > Conidae > Conus > Conus ventricosus. The sequence goes on along the minus strand of CM031609.1, from coordinate 39,741,920 downwards.
ACTTTTTTATCATTCCATGGACTACGATGATTCTATTGGGGGTTTAAACAGAGAATCAAAGTCTCGAATCAAATTACCAAGAATAAAAGAGTTTTCCCACCCATGATCTTATCATCAATGCCATAAAAATCAGTCTTGAAGTAAATTGTAAATACCTAGACAAACCACAACCCTTTCTTTGTTGTTTTTCTTTTTTCTCTGAGAATGAAGCTCCTAAAAAACTGCCAAGTGGTTTGTGGAACTGTTCTGTGAAGCACTATTCCCATTTCCATCAGCACATAGCTTGTAATTTGCAGGCAGAGTGCGAAGATGGAAGAGACGAAACAGAGCACTGTCCCTTCAGCAGTACTGAGTGCCAGGGCTTGGTGGCTTTATGTAACAGATGCAATAAATTCGGCAAAGTTCAAGGCGCGTACCGTAACTATGAAGACGCTATAGCATTAGTCCGTCAGTATTGTAAAACGCTGGGAGGTCGAATGAGTTCCCAATGTGCGTGGGTGACTGTCTCGTGCACTTAAAAGCCTAACGAATATTACTGGCAAATCTATGGCCCGCTTAACTGGTTATTATTCAAATGATATGTCAGTTCCTAACATGTACAGACATGCGATTTTGAATGAACGTTCCGTTCGTTATCACTACTTCAGTTCAAAACGCATTGGTCACAGTGGCAAAAAACATGTCATTTATTCTCAGAAACCTCTAGACTAAAGACATATAACTGCTCCAAGACTTATGCCTGGTAAACCCAAAACCGCTTTGTGAATTCAGACCAAACAAGACCCACATGCATTCTTATCACTCACAGTCCATTGCCTTAATCAGCACAGACTTCTGGTCTGAAGGTCGGCATCTTGTAACGGAGTGCCACGATGGCCATGTCACCCACACATTTCTGCCGTGTGGATCTAAACATTTACAGTGTGTAAAGACGAACTTGTATCACGTGAAATTCACCGTCAACCACCGACTGCAAATAAAACTAAATCAGCAAATAACCGTTTTCCCCAGTATTTACATGTACAGATCAATTCACCACACTATCACACACCCTACTATGTGACTTCATGACTGATTGTGAGGATCAGAGTGACGAATCCATGTGCCTGTATCCATTTTGTGTCAATGAATTTACCTGCATTAATGGACAATGTCTGCCCTATGGCAATGTGTGTGATCAAATGTTTGATTGTCAGGACAGATCAGATGAGGACTGTGGTTTATTCAGAAACATATTTGTTACATACATGTATTTACCATTTCCAGCTTTGATCGATTTCAATGGAATCATAAATTTACAGCAGTTGCAATGAATTCCAGTGATCCCTGTCCTGATAGTCACTATCGTTGTCCTGGGAGTTCAATGACTGCCTGCCTGTCTACACAAGATGCAATGGGATGAACGACTGCATTGAGCACCAGGACGAAGAGGGATGTGAGTGTCCGATGTGCGCAGGATTTTTTAAATGCAGAGCTTCCTCCATCTGTGTGCATGGTGACCACCTGTGTGATGGCTGGCCTCACTGTCCGTTACATGATGATGAATTAGTATGTGACATGTGTCCTGTGCACTGTGCGTGTCAAGGTCACACGTTTCTGTGTTTTCAGCCTTTTTCCAGCACGCTCTTCCCTCACTCCGCTACTTGGATGCCACAGGCTCTGGTATGGCACCGGCTGATGTCAATAACCATTCTCGTCTTTTTCACTTGATCCTTGCTAAATGTTCCTTAACTCTTTTGTTTAACCTGAACATGCCGAATTAAGAATTCTAGACCTCAGCAGCAACAAATTTCAGCATGTCAGCACGACCTGTTTCCTTGGTTTAGGAAATCTTCACGCTCTGTCCCTGTCCAACAACCCTCTCACCTTACTGCACGCTGATCACGCCTCTAATGTTTATCATTACAAACTGATGATTATAGATTTGTCATATACATCACTGTCGGTGTTAGGAACACAAGTCTTTACATCATTTCCCAGACTACAGAAGCTGAATTTCACATCTTCACCCATCCATACCATAAGCCCCAGCGGCTTCCAGTCCTCACCACGTTTGACTGAGCTGTACATGGACGGCAGCCCTGTGAAACGTTTCCACCAGACATATTCCAAGGTCTTTCTCACATGAAAATTATTGTCACGCAAAATTATAAGCTTTGCTGCAGTCAGATTCTTCCCTACGACTTTGACATATCATCTTGCCGTCGCTCCTAGGGACGAAATTTCATCATGTGGGATTTATTGAGTTCCAGGGTTTACCGAGGGTTTCTGTGGGTTGTCGCCAGTCTGTCGGTGATTGGCAATGCTTTCTGTTGCGGTGTACGTTTGTTTCCACGGAGCGTGACCTCATCCAGCGGCTTCAGCACCTTTGTTATCAATCTTAACGCTGCTGATTTTCTTATGGGGGTGTACATTACCGTCATAGGAGTGGCTGATGAACAGTTCCGTGGCAGATATCTTCACCAAGATGACACATGGAAGACCAGCTGGGTCTGCAAGATGGCTGGTTTCCTGTCTTTGGTGTCCAGTGAGGTGTCAGCGCTGATCATCTGGTTAATCACACTGGACCGTTTCCTGGTTCTTCACTTTCCATTCAGCACGTTACGATTTGACAGAACGTCATCAACATGGCTTGCCTGATGACTTGGTTAGTTGGCTGGTTGCTAGGTTTCGATACCGTTACTTCCACTGACATCACACTGAACTTTTATGGGCAGACAGGCATCTGTATTCCTTTGCCCGTTACGAGAAAAGAGTTTGAAGGTAAACTTATTCTTTCAGCATTGTAATCATTTAAATTTGTCTGTTTTTATTATATCCATAGGTCAAGCTTCATCTATTGGTCTATACAAAACAATGCTTTGAAAGTCAATACAACAAAACAGTCACGTGACATGACCATAGCTCGACGGTTGCTCACTGTGGCAGTGACAGATTTCCTGTGTTGGTTTCCCATTGGACTGTGTGGCATATTGGTCTTAGCTGGTGTTCCCATCCCTGGAGAAGCAAACGTTGCACTGGCTGTTTTCATATTACCTTTTAATTCTGCCGTTAACCCTTTCATGTACACGTTGAACACACTCTCAGAAAAACGGAAAAAGGCCAGTGACGCGAAACTTCTAAACTGGTTAGAACACCATACTGATGCAGTCTTTACTTGATAGACCGTGACATATATTCTTCACTCGATAAATCAAAATTGTGAATATTCATTTCCCAGTCATTCCCCTTTACCCCCCCCCCCCCCCCCACCCCCCCCCCCTCCTCCCAACGAAACGACTAAGAGGAAAAGAAATCCACTTGGTTTTCACAAATGAGTTCTTCTACACACTAAAATTGTATGTAATAAAACATGCTTTCTGGCTTTAAATGCTTTGGCAACGTGAAATTTTATTGATTTGTTATTTTACATAACATCAGTTTTGGCCATGTTAAGTACCATACGTTATTTCACAAAACGCTTAAACCTTCACATTATAGACCTACCACTTATAAACTATTTTATTTCAAAAGATGCAGAATCTTTCACAAGTTTTTGAACTATCATTTTTTGACTGTTCTGTTTCACATGACGTTGAATCTTTCACATGGATATAGACCTATCAGTTAAAAAAAACCTATTACACATGACATTGAAACTTTTACATGATACAGACTTTTTAAACTGTTTCAAATTTGGTCCTTGTGTGACGCAAGTTGGGGTTAGGTCAATGTTGTCGTCTAGGGGCAGGACTTACAAGGTTTTCTTTATTAGAATTAAAGAGTAGTTGTGTATTATAATTTCACCTCCATCCTCTCTCTTACTAGTTATAGAAGGAACAACTTTTCAGTACTAGCCATCGAAAGAAAGTTTTATTTTTCTTGGGACTGCTAAAATACTCAAGAGTGGCTCAGAGATAATTTTCCTGGGGCTCGTTCACTCAAAAGTGCTGGTAGCACCGAGAGACAGAATTAAAGATAATTCCAAGCGTTCAATATTGTATGAACGACAAAGAACTGACACAAGTTGAGTGTACTTTTCACACATCAACTTTACTTGTTTATGCAAGTGCAAAATACACACATGAATAAACATTAGTCAGTCTTTCCTTTTTTTCCAGGCTGATTTTGTTTTCACATTTTATCTCATCATTAAGAGAGGGAAAGTTCTGGTGAGTTGAGTTGGAGTCCACTTGGAATATTCAAACTTATCTGATGTTGGAGGGGAGTGTGAATCTCTCTCCAGGTGCTGGTGACTGGTCCACCTTCTCTTTAGGCAGGCTGATCAGGTGAGTCTCCTCCACTGTGCAGGTAGACCTGGAACAGGAACAGGAACCCATGCTCTGCTCGCAAAACAGAACCTGGTCTGTAGTGAAGTTGCTGACAGTTCGGCTTGTCGAGTTCTCACACCTGCCCTGTGTGAGATTTCAGCCAATAAAGAATTAGATTAGCATAAATATATCTGCCATAATTATCAGCGTCCTCTTCACTCAGATTTCGAGTGTATTTTAAGAACTGGTAGGAGACAGTAATAAAATGGTAAATAATTGAAGTAAATTAATTC
>CM031609.1:39709877-39732377 GCA_018398815.1 Conus ventricosus | reverse complement strand
TAGTTGTGAAAACCGTGGAGAGCTCACCGAGTCGTTGGAAGTTATTCCCCTTTGATCGGCAGCTGGCGTTTGGGAAAAATTCTTACTTCACTCGGATCGGAGCCACGAGTGGAGAGACCACGTTCTCTTTGGTGAGGCATTTTTTTATAACCTGTGACGAAGGCCACTTGTCTGCCTGACGGTGGTAGTCATAGTGTTGAGAGAGAGGAATCCCTATTCCTGCCCACCAAGTCTACATCTTGACCCTCTTCGCTGGGGGTGACCAGCTGTCGGCCATCCCATGGTGAAGGGCTGCTGGTGCTGTTGGCTCCGAGGTCCCGGACAGTCTCTTCGCTGAGGATCAGCCTGTGGGCCCACTTTTTCCCCTCCTTTCCACCCGCCGTTCTGGTGAGTTATTTTCGTGCTTCTCGGTTCTCATTTCACATTCCACAGGTGTATCGGTTGTAAATTATAAAATTATTTATTTTCATTCAAAATCTGTCGCTTCGGGTGCTGTGCTGAGGCAGTACTATAGGTGTGGAGAAATATTGTGGTTTCAGGCGCGCTGCGAGCGTTAGCCCGATTTATATATATGGAAGAGCAAGTTTAGATTTTATTCTAAATGCGCTACGCTGAAGCAGTGGCATTTTTCCTTGTCAGCGATTTGGTTGGACACATAGCGCGCCGCGCACACTTGTTTTTATTTTGGCTGAGTCATTCTTTATTTGTGTGTACCCGTCAGAGGTAGGGGTATGCTTGTTTAGTTCTATAAATTAGTATTTATTTTCTTGTGAAGAAAAAAAAAAAGAAAAGAAAAAAAACTTCAGGCCGGATGCGGTGTTGATTGAGTTGCCGCGACGACTCACTTGAGGTCGGGAAGCGAGCGTTCCTTCGCGGCGCCCCGTAGTCGGTTCCGCTCCGCCTGTTTGTTTATTTGTTTATGTATTGTCAATTTTATTTTGTTTCTCATTTATTTTACTATTATATTTCCTTTAATGTGAATGTGGTATGGGTGTGTTGTAATTTTAAAGTCAACACGTCATCTGCCTTGTTTTCCTTGTCAGTTTTTATATACCCGAGGCCTTCAGACTGAAGGGGTAGTATATATTATGATAAAAGTAGAGCTTTATCAAGTAAACGAATTTGTGTTGTTTTTCAATCATTAGAGGAAAAAAAAAAGATAGAGTATACAATAAAAGAAATGTGAAGTAATCTATTACTAAACTAGATTGTCTTGCGGGTGTAGCCCATTTCGTCAGGTAGTAGCCTGCACCCACACCATATCACAGCTGTACCTTGAATGAAATCCTAATGCCCCTTTTGTAGGGCGTTTTTCGTTGGTTGACTTGGTGTCGGCCCAGACGCCTTTTATCGCAGGACGCCCATTCCGAGAGCAGTATGAAGAGGAGCTGGACACTGACCGTGGTGCCAAGAGCGAGACCACAACGCCAGTCCTGAGCGTATCAACTGCTTTGGGGTGCACCAGTGTCTCCCTGCTCGGACTTTCCTTTAAGTTAAGTTTGTTTCTGGCTGTGTATGGGCGGTGTTTTGGTGATGCCTGGCGTGTGGGAGACATTCTGTATGGCTGTGATGTTTGTGAGGGTGCATGTGTGAATATACTAAGTGTTCATGAACTGTATAAGTATGCGAATGTTGGTGAATATGCTTGTGTGGCTGGGGTAGACCCTGTTTCGTCCTTCGTTTAATTGTTTCTCCCCTGTCCTTTCTTCTTTCTTTATTTTGGGATATATTAGTGTTTAGGGTTTAAATTTATTTGTTCCTGGGCCAGGGTGTGGGGTCTTTTGTTGGGTTATTTTGTCCATTAAGTAGATATCTTCTTTTAGGTGGCTGTCATCTTCTATTTTCCCTTCTTTTCCTATTTATCTCTCTATCCTCCCTCTTCTTGATAGTCGTCCCTCCTCCGCTAGGTGTGAATGAGATATTTTCATTAATTTAATAAATTGCTTATTTGGTTTATTGTTTTCCACGAGTGGTTTGAGTGTGTGGTCGGTGAGTGTTGTGCCCAGCCTGTCCCTCTCTCCTCTTCCACCCTCACATCCTTGATTTACGGACCTTGACCGCGACAAGCAAGAAACCAACGAGTTAAAAAAAAAATTGTCGCAGCAAGTTTACCACCAATCGCCAGAAATTTTACCGGTCTGGTGGATCGCCTTTGACCAACACATGTTATAAATATTCAAACAAAAGAGAAAGAGGTAACAGAAAACACACACACGCACGCACGCACGCACGCACGCACGCACGCACGCACGCAGCACGCACACGCACACACACACACACACACACACACACACACACACACACACCACACACACACACACACACACACACACACACCACACACACTCACGCACGTACACACAAATAAAAAACGAAAATTAAAGAAAATACCATCACCACTCCCCACTGCCCGCAAAACAAACAACGCCAAACAAACTAGCAAACAATCAAAACCAAAACACAAACCTTTCTCCGATTCAGTATTTTTCTGTTAAAAATCCGTTCCATCAAATAGATGCTGACATAGATAAGAAAGAAAACAGGCCTTTATCGTGTACTGGTTCCCCCTCCCAGTACATCATACATTGATAAGGTCCTCTGTGGTACCAGCTGCAGTAATGCATTGAGCAGCGTCGCGCTGCATGGGCTGGCGGGTCGTGGGTTCGAGTCTCACCAGAGGCAAAAGAGTGCCATCGACTCAGGTGAGAAAATTGGATCCTCCCAGGTGATGCAAGTATCTATTTCTCGGGCCTAGCTGATACTAGAACACATTTATGAAAGGAGACGATAGAGTACAGCCTTGTCATGTTGTCTCAGATTTCTTCACTGTTCACGTCCTCATCAATCATCATATAGATAGATAGATAGACAGACAGACAGACAGACAGATACATAGATACATAGATAGATAGATAGATAGATAGACAGATAGAGGTCCACATTTCCACACTACTCAGGAGGCACTCTGGAACCGAGGTGAAAGGTTTAGTGCATGCACACACGCACACTCACATACACACACGCGCGCGCATGCGCGCACACACACACACACACACACACCACACACATCTATCTGTCTATCTCGATCTATCTATCTATCTATCTATCTATCTATCTACCTATCTACCTATCTACCTACCTACCTACCTACCTACCTATCTACCTACCTATCTACCTACCTATCTACCTACCTATCTACCTACCTATCTCAATCAATACACAGGTCCACATTTCCATCCCACAGAGGCGGCAGTCAGGGACGGGGTAACGGGCTTAGTGTATGTAGATCCCAGGGCGGCGAACATCGTCAGGGTTTATAGTGGCATTCCTTCATGGGCATGGGTGGCCTGCAGTAGCAGTGGGTACTTTCTCTCTCTCTCTCTCTCTCTCCTCTCCTTCTCTCTCTCTCTCTCTCTCGCTCTCTCTCTCTCTCTCTCTCTCTCTCTCTCTCTCTCTCTCTCTCTCTGTCTCTCTCTCTCTGTTCTCTCTCTCTCTCTCTGGGGGGTCGTGAACTGCGTTTCACTCGAGCAGTCGACATCGCATCGCTCTGCAGATTTCACTTGCGTTTGACAGATATTTGCACTGTGCAGTCCTCTCCCTTGCCAGTGCCCCATTAAGCACCATGCCAGCTGCACCGCTTGTTTTCAGAGCGAGTTGTGGCACCTTCGTCCACATCTTCATGGCTTTCATGGCAAAACGAGCGATGAAGAAGAAGGCCATGCGGATCGCCATGTTGACACCGCGAACGAGAATAGACGGTGTAGCCCTAGGCCTGCTCCTCACGTTGATTTTTCTGGGGCGGACTACTTCTACGCTGTGGAGACGTCGAGCAGAACCCAGGACCCAGGACGGACTTGAGGCAGGCCTGGCTCGGCACATCAGGACGCAGGGTCAGCGTGGACAGGACTGGAGCTTCACAGGCGGACAGCAGACGGACGACATCCTCATCTCCTCATCAACCCACCAATGCCGACATCATGGGTATGTTGAGGAAATTGAACTGTGATTTCAAGGAAATGAATGATAAATTTACGGACATGGAGAGGAGCATCAGTTGTCTAAATGACCAGTTCACTGCGCTACAAAGCGGTGTAAAGGATCTGAGGGAAGAGGTGGAGACTTTAAGAAAAGAAAATCGGACCTGGTAAAACAGAACTCTGACCTCGTGACAAGAATGGAAAAATTAGAATTAAAAACTGACGATTTGGAGGGAAGGTCTAAACGTAATAATTTGATCTTTTACGGTATTCCCAGAGGCCAGAATGAATCTGCTGAACAGTGTGAAGGTAAAATTCATGACCTCATTTCGGATAAACTTGAACTGACGCGGGACATCGAGTTTGGTAGAGCTCACAGGTTAAATCAAAAATCAGACTCTCCTATCATTGTTCGTTGCTCCTCTTACAAGGACAAATTGCGTATCCTGAAAGGAAAGAGGAAATTAAAAGGGAGCGACGTTTTTATAGGAGAGGATTTTTCCACCTGTGTACGCGAAATTAGACGTGGCCTGTCCCCTCACCTGAAGAGAGCAAGATCCGAAGGAAAAAGAGCAACGATGATTTTTGATCACCTGCTTGTTGACGGTACAAAATATTTCCTAGACGATCAAGGTGATTTAAAAGAGTCCAGATAGGGGGGGTGGCCGGCCACGTGAGGAAAATTTTCTCAACACAGGTGTGACAAGTGAGGGGAACCACAGAAAACGGGCACCGGTAGAATACGCCTGTCACTGGTGGCAGTGGCAGTGGTGAGCGGTGTTTTGTGGGTCAGGGCGGTGAGCTTGTGCAATGTGCTGAAAACCGTGCAGTGAAGTAAAGGACGCGGAATGTACAGATGTAAATAAACCGTTCTCCTTTTTGTTATGGAATGTGAATGGCTTATTTTCTAAACTGACTGACCATGATTTTTTGTCCTTCATTTACGAATTTGATTTTGTGTGTTTAATCGAAACATTTATGGAAGAGTGTCGTGCTGATTCCTTTGTTGGCTATAATGTATTCTGTAAACCCGCCATTAAACTTTCAAAACAAGGGAGAAGGTCGGGAGGGGTAATTTGCTTGATAAGAAAGTTCTCCTCCTTTGTTAAGACTATTGACGTTGATCATGATAATTTCTGTCTTTTTGATTGATAAGAAACTATTTGGCCTAGATAAAGATGTTCTATATTTTTGCTCTTACCTACCACCTGAAGGTTCTCCGTTTTATACCCATTTTGATATTGATAGTGGTATTAATTTACTCGAAGAATGTCTCTTTCATTTGTTACTTTCCAGGGATGTTTATGTTATTTTGAATGGTGATTTAAATAGTAGAACCTCTAATATTTCACAGGATATTTCTGGAAATAATGATTCTGATAAACAGTATGACAGCCATCCTCTTAGTATTAACCGGCACTCTCAAGACTGCATTTTAAACAACTATGGAAAGATGTTACTGAATGTATGCACTGCTTTTGATCTGTGTATTCTTAATGGAGTGTGTAATGGCGACCATGAAGGTTGCTACACATACATTTCTGACTCTGGATGCAGCGTTGACGATTTTTTTCATATTTTCTAATGATTTATTTGCTCGTTTGTTTGATTCATGCAGGCTAAGTGTCTTAGAACGTATTGACTCTGATCATTTACCTGTGTCACTTCATGTTGTTTTTCCTAAAGAAAGTATTGTGCATGCCTGCAACCTTGAACAGAAAAATGTCATAGAAAAAATATGTATGGAATGATGAAAATGCTAGTTTGTTTCAAGATGTTATGCAGTGTAGAAACCCAAGCAAAGCTAGATAGTGCAATGCATTTATTGGATGTGGATGTAAATCGAGCGTTGAACATGTTTAATGCATGCATAAAAGAAAGTGCTGTCTGTATGAAAAGATGTATACCTTTGGATAGCAGTAAAACATCGACTGATTGGTATGATAAAGAATGTGAATTCTTTGTAGATAAAATCAAAACCATCCGTGACAATCTTGATGCAATCCTTCCCAACCAATCTTTACGATAAATACTGTGGACCACCTTTTTGTACTTTTAATCCTGTGGATGAAAAACTGATCAGCGATCTCATAAGTGAATCCTCCAGCAAAAGTTGTGTTCCTTGACCCCATCCCTACTTCCCTCCTTAAACGGTGTGCCTCTCATTTGATTCCTGTGATTACAAATATTGTAAACAAATCTCTCTCGTCAGGCATAATGCCTCCTCAGTTTAAGCAGGCAATGGTTACCCCTCTCTTGAAAAAGCCAGGACTAGACCTTAATAAGTTAAAGAACTATAGACCGGTGTCCAACCTCCCATTCCTCTCAAAAATCCTGGAAAGAGTTGTGCTGAAGCAGCTTCAGGCTCATCTTTCAGACCATGGTCTTCTTGAGGCCTGTCAGTCTGCTTATAGGAAGAATCATAGCACTGAGACTGCTGTATTGAGCGTACTGGACTGTTTGCTGTGCAAATCCGACAGTAAACTTGTTTCTCTCGTAGCCTTGCTTGATCTGAGTGCTGCTTTGATACGCTAGATCACACTACTTTACTTGAAAGGCTTTAGGGTCACTTTTGGTGTTGATGGGATAGTTCTTCAGTGGTTCGAATCATACATCAGAGATAGATTGCAGGCGGTGGTTGTGGGTGGTGTAAGGTCTACTTTGTCACCTCTTTTGTATGGAGTACCACAGGGGTCAGTATTGGGGCCCAGTGTTGTTTACATTGTACTCACAGCCCTTGTCGGATGTTATCTCGGACCATGATTGTGATTTTCACAAGTATGCTGATGACACTGAACTTTCTAAGAGTGGCACACCTGATGTGTTTGTTTCTGTTCAATCTGGGGTTGTCTCGGTGTATCAGCAGTGTGCAGGAGTGGATGACAAGTAATAAGCTTAAATTAAATTGTGAAAAGACTGAAGTCATGCCCGTTGGAACCTCCTCCTGCCTCAAACTCGTTGAGTCAGAGTCAATGGTTGTTGATGGTACTGAATTACCTTTCAATAAGTCTGTCAAATACCTTGGTGTTACCATTGATCAGTGTCTGACCATGCAGAATCAAATATCTGTAGTCTGTCGCTCATCCTTTTTAGAGCTGAGACGTATTGCTTCCATCCGACGCTTTATATCCAGGGAAGTAGCTGTCAGGCTAGTCTGTGCCATGGTGATGTCAAGATTGGACTACTGCAACTCTGTTTATGCTGGGCTTCCCACATGAACAGATTGCTCGGCTGCAGAGAGTCCAAATAGCGCTGCACGACTTGTTTTGAAGAGGAGGAGGTGTGAGCACATCACTCCCATGCTGATCGAACTGCACTGGCTTCCCATACAGTATCGGTGGCAATTTAAACTGGCAGTTCTTGCTTTCCGCCACTTCAATGAATCTCTTCCTCACTATCTCTCTTCTTCTCTATGCACCTACAAAGCTCTCGTACCCTTCGCTCTTCTTCACAAAAACTTTTGAAAATCCCTAAGCGTTCTCTGAAATCTGTTGGCGAAAGAGCCTTCAGTTTTTAGAGCACCTTCTATTTGGAACTCCCTCCCTGAAGACTTTCGTAATCAGCCTACTCTTTCTTCTTTTAAATCTCAGCTCAAAATTTACCTCTTAAAAAGGCCTATTCTCTTCTGTAGATGACTAGATCTCTCCTAAATTTCTCCACAACTAGTTTGGTGAGGCAGTTTATGCATGCTGGTGCGTCTGCAATTGTGTATTTTCTTTTTGCTGTGTGCATGATATTGTATGAATAAGTGCAAATGGTGGATGTCAGCGCATTGAGTTGTACAACAAGAAATGCGCTATATAAGTATTATACATTATTATTATTATTATACTAGTAAAAGAAATGCAAGGAGGTTATTACGAATTAGTCGTCGCACTTTAAAAATAGGAGATAGGGACGCTTATACAATTGCTAGACGGGAGTATAAACACTTGTTACAGAGGAAAGAGAAAGTGTTCAATAAGTCTTTATTAGATAAACTCGTTTCATCAATAAAGTGCCAAAAGGAATTTTGGAGTACTATCCGCAGAGTTTCTGTCAAAAGAAGACAGCCTAGAAACAGTATTACCCTTGATGCATGGTTTCAGCATTTCCAAATCTTATTGGATTCAAATGTTGATAACACACCAATCGAAGAAGTGTTTGATGTAGGCAGTGGTGATTATATGAACCGACCAATCACACAAGAGGAAGTACTATTAGCAATAGGAAAACTGAAAAATCGTAAGGCAGCTGGCCCTGACGGCATTATTGGTGAATTATTCAAACATTCTTCTAACCAGGTGGTAAACTTCTTTCTAAAGTTGTTTAATATATTATTTGATAGTGGTACGTTTCCGGATAACTGGACTGAATCAATTATTCTGCCATTTTATAAGAAGGGCGATGTTAATAATCCCAGCAATTATAGAGGGATTTCCCTCTGTGATATCAGTAGTAAATTGTTTGGAATGATTATTAATCATAGACTGCAAGAATGGATAGAAGAAAATAACATTACATGTGATCATCAGCAGGCTTTAAAAAAGGTTATTCGACTATTGATCATATGTTTACATTGCTTGCACTTGTACAAAAGCAGTTTTCTTACAACAGAAAATTATATGTAGCTTTCATAGACTTCGAAAAAGCTTTTGATTCGATAAATAGAAATCTTCTGTGGCCAGTCTTGCATAAAGATGGTATTAGAGGTAAACTGTATAAGTGTATTAGAAGTATGTATGATAAAGTAAAAACCAGGGTCCGCTGTGGATCGAAACTTACAGATTATATTAATTGTTCAAAAGGAGTAAAACAGGGCGATGCATGCAGTCCCGTTTTGTTTTCTTTGTTTATTAACGAGTTAGCAATTGAAGTAATTAATAATGGTAAACATGGTGCTTCACTTTCGCTTGATGCTTTTGAATTGTTTATCCTTTTTGTTGGCTGATGATGTAATTTTGATGTCAGAAAACTGTTGTAGGTTTACAAACACAACTTAATAGTTTACACCGCGCTGCTAGATATCTGCAGTTAACAGTGAATATGGATAAAAAGCAATATTATAGTATTCCGTAAAGGTGGATATTTAAGTGCTCGAGAAAGATGGTTGTATGACGGTAATCTTATGCCAGTTGTCAATGCCTATAGATATTTGGGTATTTTATTCTCAACTCGTTTGAGTTTTGTTGGTGCATGCAAAGACCTGTCCAGTAAGGCTAAAAATGTTTTGATTTGTATTATGAAAAAGTTACATGTTCTTAATAATTCATCTTTTACATTATTTATCAAACTTTTTGATACCCAGGTTCAGCCAATCGTACAATATGGCTCTGAGTTATGGGGATTAGATAAAGCGGCTACTTTCTGTGAATCGGTCCATGTTTTCGCATTGAAGAAGTTTCTAGGAGTTGATAGACGTACTCCAAATGATCTTATTTATGGCGAAACTGATCGATTTCCTATTTACATTGTCTCTGCCGTTAAATGTATCCGATACTGGCTGAAATTACTTTACATGGATGATACCAGAATACCTCGTAAAGCGTATAATTTGTTGCATGATTTAGATACTAAAGGTAAAAGTAACTGGGTGACAAAAGTGCGACTCTGTGTATTTGAATATGGATTTGGATTCGTCTGGTTGAACCAAGGAGTCGATAATATAAAAGGCTTTTTGCAACTTTTTCGCCAGCGACTAGTGGACTGCAGATGGCAGAAATGGTCTGACCATATTCATAGTAGTGAGAGGTTTAATTTTTATAGGAATTTTTCATATACTCATAACTTGAAAACTTATTTGAACATAGATATAGATAGACATTTAAAGCATGTAACAGTAAAATTTAGAATAGGCATATCAGAATTAGCTTGTCATTACCTTAGATATCGAACGCATACTGTTTGGGATTTGATGTGTCCTTTATGTAGAGAGTCACAGGAAACAGAAATACATTTTGTTCTATGCTGTCCAGCTCTCAGAAACATCAGAGAAAAGTACATCAAGCCTAAATATTATAGACAGCCATCTTTGTTTAAATTAAACCTACTTCTGTCTTCCACTTCTGCTTTAGTTGCTAAACAATTTTCATTGTTTCTGTACAAAGCCTTTAAATTGAGAGAAAGTGTTTCTTCTTGAACATATGACAACGATTTGCTTTTTGTTTCATTATGTATTATAATTGTTTATACTTATTGTGCTGTGTATGTTCACACACCCCTTCGTTAGGGGCCATGGCCTATTACGAATAAATTATCTGAATCTGAATCTGAATCTGAATCTGAATCTCTCTCTCTCTCTGTGTCTCTCTCTCTCTGTGTCTCTCTCTCTCTCTCCCTCCCTCCCTCCCTTGTGTGTGTGTGTGTGAATCTCTCTCTCTCTCTCACTCTCTCTCTCTTTCTCTCTCTCTCTCTCTCTCTCTCTCTCTCTCTCTCTCTCTCTCTCTCTCTCTCTCTCTCTGTACGTGTGTAGGTGTGTATGTTTGCATAATCTATGAAGTGAGTTTACTACTTTGTCAAAACAGAGGCATTCGGGTCTTCTTCTTCTTCGTCTAAACCCTTTTTTTTTTTCGTTTTGCGTTTTCACACAGATCCCGACATTTTTTTTTCTGTTATCGAAAATATTAGATATTTCTGAAATGATGCAGACCCTCAAAGTGGTTGGTGTAAAAAAAAAAAAAAGAAGAAAAAAAAGAAAGAAATAATGACAATGTTTCGCAAACGGGTCAAAAGGGAACAAAAACAATGTACAACGTTTCGACTGTTAGTCTTTTTCAAGTGACACAAAACAGAAGCTGCTTCAAAACATTCTAAAGTGACAAAAACTAAAAACACACACAAAAGGGAGGAGGCTGTGCAGACACTGGCCAAGGAATGTGAGTGAATAGAAATCAGAGGAAATCTGGACCTGAGAACAGATAGTTGTGGGTGGGAGGGAGGAGGGCAAAGAGGGGGGGGGGGGGAGGAAAGGAAAATGGACATTGGGAAAAAAAAAGGATAAAAAAGGGGGACCTCTTGCACACACACAAAACTCCCCACCCCCCAAAAACCACCATGCCCCACAGGCAAGCTTGCATGCACAAGTGCAGGTATACAACCTTCCTCCCCCCCACCCACACACACACACACACTCCCCACCCTCCGCCCCCCCCCCCCCCCCCCACACACACACACACACACGTACCATTATGGAGGGGCAGAGAGAAAGGGGAAGAAAAGAACCAGGGAGGGGGGGAGGCAAACCACGTTTACAACTCATAAAGATATGCATACCTTAGGGTGTCTAGGCATACATATGGTATATACATGCACAACCGTAAACAATTTTTTTTCTACCTCAAAAAACGTTTTTTCTTCAAAAACAACAAGAGTGGGGTGGTGTTGAACACAAACAAGCTATGCACACCTATCCTAGCTGCCTGCACGTTGCGTGCATATAACCCTATATACACAAACACAAAAGCAAAAAAGGACCTCCAACCGCCATTCAAATAGTTCACATTGCATTATTAAAATAACGACTCCACCACCTCAGTCCTTGATGTTCACTCCGTGGGGAGTGAGCGTCCCAAGCCTAGAGATCAGAGAGGATTCAAGGAATTTGCGGTGTATGACATCTGAGTGGTTTTGGTGAACAGCAGAGAATGACATGTGAAACACGTTATGTCCAGGGCTATTGAAGTGTGTACCTATGGGGGTGTCCTTATTCAGGTTGACAGCCTGGAGGTGTTCCCTGAATCTATCATCATCCAGGGTACGGTAGGTCTCACCACGGAGTTTGGAACAGAGTATGCATGAAAGAATGTATACAAGGTTGGCGGATCGACAAGTGAAGGGGGATCTGATGCTGAAGCTTTTGCCTGATGGGCCCTGAAAGTGTTAGTGGTTGTATTTAAGAAGGGGCAGGTTTTGCATCGGGGTTTGTTGCAGCGGTGGTTTCCTGGTAGAGAACTACTAGGCGAGTCTTTGTAAGCTTAAGTGGCTCGTACTAGGTGATCCCTGAGGTTGGTGTCTCGCAGGTATGCCACTAGCGGAGGTTTGTCGAAGGTGGATTTGAGTTTGGGGTCTCTCTGCAGGATGTCAAAGTTTTTCCACCGGGATGTTTTTAACTGGGAGGTTGTGTGGATGGTAGGTCAGAGTAAGGACTGGACGGTCTGACTGATCTTTGTTCTGAGAGGGGGTCATGGCCTGAGTTCTGGGCGTGCGAAGGGCACAATTGGCGGCATCAATGAGAACTGCTTCAGGGTATTCTCGCTTTCTAAAGAAGGAGCACATCCAGCTGACCTGCAGTCGAAAGTCATGATGGTGATGGTGATGTCCCCCCTCCCTGTGTGTGTGTGTGTGTGTGTGTGTGTGTGTGTGTGTGTGTGTGTGTGTGTGTTTGTTTGTGTGCGCGCGCGCGCCACATCTCTCTACCTTTCTCCCTCTCCCCCACCTCTCTCTCTCTCTCTCTCCATCCCTCTGTGACTGTGTAAACACGCATACGCGCACGCGCGTGCACACACACACACACACACACACACACACACACACACACACGCGCACGCGTGCGCGCGCGCGCACGCGGACTTACACACGCACATACATGAGCACACACACATAAGCATGCACGCGCACGAACACACACATTCAACACACACACACACACACACACACACACACACACACACACACACACACACACACACACACACACACACACACACACTGAAAGGGAAGTAGAGAACAGCATTTTACCAATCCTGACTCACTTTGTCCTCAACTAGTTTCGGACGAAGTGACCCCAGGATTGGTAAAATGCTGTTCTCTGACAAGTAAGACTTCAATAACCAAAAAATAACGATTGTCTACAAACAAACATACTGTGTAGGATTATCCGTTTTCAATACTAATTTACAAAACTTTTCAGATTTCAGTTTTTGCTTAATCCTATGTTTTTCCTGATCATTTTCAATAACATCATTTTCACGCAAACATTCATCAAATGAGTCTCTGTCTTTCATGTGAAATAAAACTACAGTCTTTAACTGTTCTCTAAAGTCTTTTAAAACTGAGTTATATTTTTGGCATAAAATCCACACACTTATCCCAGCATGTCTTCCACTGAAAGCTAGTTTCGACAAAGTGTTTCTCTTTTTAACTATGTCTCTTTCTGCTGAACAGTCATCTATAATAAATAGTGTCTGCGTTCCCTCAAACAGTCTGTACTACCAGTTGGTTGTCTGTCACCTTTTTTGCAAGACCAAGACAACACAATTATAACGACGCAGTAAGTCAGCAGGCTGAGCGATCCTGTTTACAAACTGTGTGTCTCCCCATGTGACCAAAAAATCAATAAAACACGCCTCGCGAGCTGGCTTGCGGCGCATTGCAACATATTGCATCAGCTAATGTTCTAGGCTGCCACGTTGACAATACTACATTGAGGCTGCCACGTTGACACGCGATGGGCTGATGTCACAGCCCGACCAATCAGCGAGGGGGTTACAATTACGTGAAGGGCTTACGGCGCTCACATGACCAGGTTAACCAACACCGGTTTCATCATTCTTCCACTGACTGCCGGACGAGCAGGACGCGTTTACTGTGCTCTCTACTGTGCTTGGTTGTGTTATTTTAAAAGGGCTAACATGTTTACCGAAGAACAGGTTTGTGCTATTGAAGACCACAAGTTTTACTTTAACTGTATGTTAGAGTATCTGTCGAAAAGAATTAGGTGAAGCATGTTCTCTACCAGTTAAACCGAAAGAAGCATTGCTTTTTTGGGAAGGAAAAAAGTGAACCGGCTGCTTTGGAAATGAACGACTATCTTAAAGGTTTGTTGGTTCAAGGAAATGAAAGAAATATTGCTGAACAAGATGTAGCCGGTTTCAATACGTGTTTGACTATTAATAAATAGCGCTGCATTGTTGAAAGTCGGCCAAAGCAAAACAATCCATCACGCGTTAATTGTTGGGCGCTGGCTTGAAACAGCTCAAGTCATGTTTAAAAAAACAAAAACGCTACAAACATGGCGTTCATTTCTCAAGACGCAGGTGAACATGCTAGAAAACTTATTCAACTTTCTGGGGTTTTTTTAAACTATCCTAAATTTCACAAGCTAGGAATCAGTATAAATGAACTGTGTAGCAAACGCCAAAACCATTATTAAACTTATGCAACTGGATAACGATTTTCGAATGTTCTGGCAAACAAACTAGATAGGGTTAGGCAGACCTTAGTACATCTACCAGTATGGGAGGAGTAGTGTGTAGCCAGCACTATCTCCATATAAATGCTGCAAATATACAATGACGGATGTACTAACTACTGGCGATTAGAGCCGCCATAAAAGCTCGGCTACAGCAGTAATTGCTGTAACTCTGCCAAAGCTAGTTGCAAGCCTGGTTGAGAAAAGGGGAGCACAGCAAACTAGGCCAAACAACCCTATGTGATCGCTTGCTGCCAATGACGTCAGCCCCTGCAAAGCTCGGCGGCAAACTAGGCCAAACGACCCTATGTGATCGCTTGACTGCAAAGCGCGGAAAGCACCTGCAAAGCTCAGCGGCAAACTAGGCCAAACGACCCTATGTGATCACTTGGAGTTGATTGAGGTTGCGCGCGGGGCACAACCTGTTTAGTCACAAAGCAAGAAGTGGCCCTAGTAGTTTCACTTCTTGTTTGTTTGTTGGTGTTTGTGTGTTTTGTCCTACCCCACGCATGCACACCCCCCACCCCACGCATGCACACCCCCCACCCCACCCTACCCACCCCCACCCCATGCATGCACACACTTAAGTCACTTCTAAGTTCTTAATTAAGTTCTTAATTAAGTTTTTAATTAAGTTACTTCAAGTTCTTAATTAAGTTCTTAATTAAGTTCTTAATTAAGTTACCCCAAGATTGTAATTAAGTCGTCCTTTAAGTACAAACCAAGTTCTTATTCAAGTTATCTTATAATTATCAAAAAACAATACAATTTATGTTTTTATCTTAAATAGTAGATGTCTAATATAGTACACACACGCCTCAAAAAACGCGTCATCGTTGAGGATGTCTTGCTTAACGCCCTTGGTGTGAGATCGGTCAGCATAGATCTTAATGAAGTTCTTACATCCTAAGCAACCGCATTGATTACAATTCTGGTCTATGGAAATGTTTTTTATAGACTCCATGTCTTTATTTATTGACTTCATTCATTTTAAACAAATAATAATCCGCCATGATCTATTTTTATTAAAAATATTATTCCATTTGAAATGGATGAAAATGATTTTTGTTGTTGGCGGTGCTGGCATGCTGTTGTTCTTCTTCTGTATTTAGTGGTTCAGATTTTTTTGACTGCTTTTGTTTTTGTCGCCATTCTTTATATATTTTATAACCGTAATAACCCCCCCAACAGCAGCAAGGGCGCCAAAAATGGCAGCAGTTTTAAGTTCAATATTCCATGAAGACTTTGGTGCTGTAGACCTTGAATTAACTTGTTCTTGTTTTGGAGCTGGCATTGAATCAACTTGTTTTGGCGTTGGCGGTGTTATGTTTTCATTATGAGTTATATTCTGTGATTGTAACTTTAATTTTCTTTGTCTGTTTAACTCTGCTACTCTTTTTCCTGCTGCAACACGCCAGGATGCTTTAGCTTTTCACTTGTCACTATCTCTACCTGATTCAGTGTTTCCTGATTCTGCTGATTTTCCGACTCGTTTTATTTTGAATGGAATAAAATCTATATGATTAAAAGTTATTAATCCCATGATTAGCGGCGATAAACAATGTTCCAAATCTGTAATACAGATCGCAGCTTAGAGACTCTAATGATTTTGTTAAAACTGGATCCTGCGTTAAATCATACGTAAGATCTTGTTCAGAATCAATGGGAGCAAATCTACTGACTAGTTTAGTGTACAAACTAAGAAACCGTTTGCCCCACACTTTTTACCATTCTCGACCCCAGCTGCGCTTCATACCTGTTGTGATACTTTAAAATGTCTTGCGGCGACATCTGTTGAATCTGTTCTATGCTGAATTCAGTTCCGAGGAACTGTTTTGTTTTTCCACATGCTGCCAAAGAATACAGCCTTTCCTTTTTGGGCATAATAGCTTGATCATCAACTTCTTCATTTGTAAGTCCAAGACTGTGTAGGCCGCTCTGTAGCTCTAGCAGATCATCGCTGTTCATGTTTTTTTATTAATTATAATTATTTTATTTTTTAAAAATGAGCACCGAAAAAACTATTACTAACCTTGTATACCATTCTGCTGTTATTGGAGGTCTAAGTGTAGGATACTCAATGCTTGGTAAAAGCCTGTTAAAAATAAAACCGGCAGATCTTGGCAAACTAGACTTTGAGGATTTAGCAAAGCTGATTGCTGTTATTACAGCTTCGTTTGCTACGAAAGATTTTCTAGTTAAGCAAGGAATAATTCCAGAGAATATAAATATGTAAAAAAAAATACATTTATAAAAAATGGCTTCGCTCGTAATGATGATAGGCGGTGCTGTGGTTAATGCGCTTGCTTTTTAGCGGAAGTAATTACGCATTTAGTAAACTACGGATGACAGCGAGAGAAAAAGACATAACAAAGCTGTGGAGCAACTAGCTGCAGCACAAGATCGCTATGAAAAGCAGAGAATTGAGCAGTTAGATTTTATTAATAACACACTGAAAAAACAGGGACATGCAGCTTACACATTTAAAGATGTTGATCAAGCAATAAAAGAAAATTATCTAGTAACGGGCAAACCAATCGAGACATTGCCCCCACCAAAATTCAGTGACTTTTATCAACCATCAGAAAAACAAAAGATGCAAGAAATCGCGTTTTATTTGCCGTTGGTATGACTGTTGTGTATTTTGTTGCACATAATATTGGCTAAATAAAAAATGAACAAAATCTATTATTCACCCAAAGGATATTGGAAAGGAATAACGGCAATCAAAAGCTAAGCCAAGCAGCTGGAGTCAGTGAACAAACAGCGAAAGAATGGTTATCTAAACAAGCGATCTGGCAAATTTATTTACCTGCGCCTAGGCGAATACAGAGACCACACTTTGTGAATACAATACCAAACGACACCCATCAAATGGATCTTCTATATTTACCCTCTGATACGATAAGACGAAAAAGATTTAAGTACGCACTCACAGTCATTGACATAACTTCAAGATACAAAGATGCGGAGCCATTAACACAAAAGAGTGCTTCTGCTGTTGCTGTTGCCATACAGCTGATATACCAACGAGGCCCTTAACTTATCCTCGCATGATCCAAGTTGATGATGGAAAAGAATTTAAAGGCCAAGTGAACCAATTATTGTTGAAACATAGAGTTACCATAAAAGAGGCATTCCAGGAGTTCACAGATCGCAGGCTTTAGTTGAAAACTTTAACAAACAGTTAGCTGAAAGACTTTTCTCCTACCAGTATCATAGAGAGCTGATTGACAATTCTCGCAACACAGAATGGGTTAGAAGACTGCCCTCAGTTTTGCGCGCAATGAATAATGAAGAATTTAAAGGGCTAAAACCAGTACAAGCAATCAAAAGAAAAACAATAAATGTTGCTGAAGGAGAGTCTTCATCCAGCAAACTATTACCGTTTGGTTTAAAAGTAAGTACCTTTATTTACCAGGGAAGCAGAAGGGGACACTCGCATCAGGGCAACAGACCCAGTTTGGAGTGTTGATCCATATGAAATAAAAAGAATTGTAAAAATGAATCCGCCGTGTATTATTTACGAGAAACTGACACAACAAAACAAACCGGCTCCTCAAAGATCTTTGTGAAAGAAGAACTGCAGATAATCCCACCAGACACAGTTCCGCTTTAATTAATTTTAAATTTACATAAATATAATTAAGTCTAAAATGAAGCGCAGAACGAAACAGGTATGATAAAGAAAGAGACCGCAGAATTGATGCGGGAAGCATTTGTAATAAATTCTGCTTTAGGGGAAATTTTACGAAGATTAATCAATCCATGATAACCCATCTAGATCACATAAAATCCAAAATCCCAAATTGGGAAAAAGGATATCATTGAAAATAATAAAAAAATTCGAGCACATCAAGCAAACATGAGAAAAGATTTAGATGAATTGGATGGTGCTATAATTAGTCTTGCGTTTAAAGATGATTGAAAAATATAACCCCCCTGTTTATGCTGTTCTCTTATGCCCGATTGCATATGAAAACTCTGGATAACAAATACTCGTTTCGTGTTTGTTCTATCTAATGACTTTTTTGTTACAACAGTTGTGCTGATCTCATGTAGATTAGATCGCAGTTTTACGTTGACAAGATGAAAAGTCTTATTGCCAACAATGCTCTTTGTAGTTGTCATGTGATATGTTTGACTGCACAACACTGCGAGATATTCCTTTTGCTTTCTTAATGATTTTTTTTGGCTCGAAATACTGTACATTTTCGATCTTAAACCAATAAAACTCCTTAATCACCCCTCCAGATAATTCATCCTTCATCTTTCCTAAAACTTCTTATTAACGATGAATGTAAAGGCGAATCTTTAGGGTAATCAGATGTATCATACCATCCCGCATGCCCTTTAGCTACTTCTAATTCCATGTCTTATAGATGTCTTCAGTAGGGATATCTATAACAAAACTATCTGTATCTGTGTAAAGTACTCTGGACATCTGGATACGAGGTTTAAAGTAGTCATAAAGAAATTCTAACATCAAAAGCTTTGATAATTCTAAAACAGTAAACCCAATAAATACAGGTTTGTGCCAATTTGACTTTCTTTTTTTTCATCATTATGCCAAAAAGGTGATCATGAAATCTTCTGAAGTCCTGATAATTAGGTTTTGAAGTCAGCTTAATTGCTTCGTTCTCTTTGGTGACCAATCTGACATCTTTGCGCTTGTGCGGATTCTCCATAGTTTTTCCGAAACAGCTGTTGTTCATCAGCTTGAAAAAGTCTTTTTCTGAAGCATCTGTGGATTTAGTTTCTGAGATCAGTGTTCTTCATGATGTAATGGTTTCATGAACTGTTCTTGATCAAAAGCAATTATACGATGAACTGCTCTCAACTTCAAACCATGTCTTAAATAAAATTGTAGAAGTCGTAATGACAGACATAATTTTTTTTGCCCCGAAGATTAGGCACAAGTTAGGCGGCTCTCTTGGATTCATCTTTAGGCTTTCTGCTGCTAATGGATAGTCATTATGCAGTCATGGAGTTCATGAGGATATTCTAAGTTAACTTCTAGAATGTATCCGCGCTGTTGACCCGCGTCAAACTGCCCAACCACTTTAATGCCTTTTGAAATATTTTTCGGATCACCGCTTGTGTACATTTTAAAGTTACGTAATGGAAGTGATTGCGCCATTGCCATCCATACAGATTGTTTGCATCTAAATACATGAGATAGTTAGACCTTTTACTCGGATCATAGTCGTCTAGGTATTTGTTGTTTGCTTTACAGTAATGATGCGACACCATACTAATTCCTCCGCGCAATCCGTTTTCAATCATCTGAATCATTGGTAAATCTGACAATAAATCAATCTGTACTTTAGTTAAACTTTAAGAAAGCATCCCAACTCATCCCGGGCGCAGAAATGTAATGCGCGGGATCCAGGCTATAATGTTTTCATGCAGGTCTTTCTATAATTTTCAAAGACGTCCGCCAACAAACATACATCAGCCATCAAGTAGGAGTCATGATAGTCCCCATCGTTTTTACACTCTAACTTCTGCCACGCATCTTGAGCATGCTGGTAATCAGAATCATTGATGTCCTTTCCTCTGAGACTAGAAAAGACGCGCCTTTAGTGGAAGTGTGTCTTCATCAAACCTTTCCCAACTGTTCATGTACTCATAAGGGTAAACGCCCTTTCTAACAAGAGTTGGGTCAAAATATTCTTCCGTTATTGGGCAAGACTTTAAGGACATAGCTAGTGACTCTAATGAACCCATCATGTGCTGCATAGAGTCATAAAAAGACGTGTTATTTAAAGTGAAACACATTACTTTTCTGATGACTGTGCAATGCATGACACCCTGAAGGCATCGCCCACTGCTTTCATTATAAGATGAGAGTCGTAACCTCGGAAGTTATGAAAGAATACAGGCAGCTTCCATGTCTTTGGTTCAAACTTTAGTTGAAGATTGCATTTACTATGTGCTGCTCCTCTGAACTTTCCACTAATGTGAATCATGGCTTTTACTTTCGAATTCGCTGCGTCTGATGAGAGGCCTAAACCGCAAATTCAACAGTGAGTGGCTGAGCCATACTGTTCTTGGTCTTCAGGCGCCATTATGATTTCAGATAAATTCAGATTATTAGAACAATCATTACGCACTTGCTGCATGCGCTGTAAAAATCTTCTAGCCGCATCTGGTCCTCTGTATAATTCTGGCGTTGAATGTAGCGCCATCCGACCTAACAATAATGAAGGCAAATGAACAAATCTGATGATTTACTCATTAAGACTGTTTTGCGAAGTTTTTGTGGCGCTGGCCCTTCATAAGGAACAATAAGCGACTCGAAGTCTGCGTAAACAACATATGGAGAATTTTGCAGTCGTTTCCAGTTCTTAAAACTAACTTACTGCCTTCTGGGGGCGTAATTAGTTCTGTATTACAGTCAAGTGGGCCAATACAATGTTTCTTATTTCGCTTGCGGCTTGAACAGATGGAATTCTTATTAAACATTTTCTGCAGAATTCTTGTTTGTGCCCATCTTTTGAAGTATGCTGCATTAGTTTACTCATTGTTTCGTATCAATGTGTAATGTGGTAGCCCTGTTGGTGAAAGCATCAGTAGTAAGTCAACATGATTTTTGTCTGGATCACCTATTGTTGGGCTGTTCTTGGACACTTTAATATGGCAGTAGATTTGTTTCCCTCATCCCATGTGTAGACATTAACAGTTATTGGCTGTTTTGTTCTTCAAACTGATCAATGGAATCCACGCTAACAGGAAAGGATATTCCGCTAAAGTTAAGATCATTGATGTAAGGGCGATAGTTAGACACTCTCTCTGCGTTTTTGCCGACGTGATGCAGCCTTGCGAGAACACACCACATAAACATTTGTTGTCCGAATTCTTATGTTTAGAACTGCTCTTTTTGCAACTAATGCTGGAGGCAGCGGAATGTAAGACCTGCCTACAATCGTGCATACTTAGCCTGTTTTAATCTGATCTCTAAGACTTCGCCCTCTGACCAACCAGAGCCTCTCATTTTGGCTTCTTCAGCAGCCACATCAAACTGTGTAAGCAGTTCGTCTGCCCAACCGGTGTTAAGTCATTAGAGGAAAGAATAGTCTGTTGTTTTAGTCGAGACCCAGACTTCTAGGTTTTCTTCATTTATTGTTATATAGTCGATTAAAACAGCTAACATTACTTTAACTGGCGGGTCTATTGTTAGTTTACCCGGAACTTGAGAAATAGCATGAGCAACACTTGCCCGTACGCTTGCTGGATCAATGACTTCTAAATCAATATCATTCAGTGCTCTTGATAAATCTTCTTGCATTGCTTCAAACAATTCGTCTGGACCTTCATATATCTTATCCATGCTGAGTTTCTTTTCTAACTCAAAATATTTATTTAAATCAAAAAAATAATAATCAATATCAACAGTCTTTTGTGCTTGGACTCATAAACTAAAGTAAAACAACCCTTTGGCGTTGTTAATGTGAGCTGTTTAGAACAGAGTTTAATGTTTCGTTTACTTTTTTAAGCATTCCTTTTTATCTGCTCGGGTCTGGCTGTTGAGAAAAACTTGTCCTCGCCTTTCTTTGAAGATCAAACTTTGTCTTTTGTAGTTATCAAAATCGGCCTGTAAACGATTAAATTCTTCATCCGTAATGTTTGAGTCAGCTAGTGCTTTATTTATTGTCAGTTTGAAGGAACTAAGTTTAGCTGTTATTAGTTGAACCATAGCTGTGTGCTTTTGGAGTTATTTTTTATTTTTTGCTAGCAGCACCTACGGCTAATGAACATAGGCCAAGAGCTAAAGACAAACCGCCTAGAGGTAAAGCTGCGGGTGCGCCTATGCCGTTGCTAAGAACCAACACCGTTCCTGCTGAAGGGCGCTTATAGTCGATGCTCCAGTATTGACATATGTAACAGCATTAAAGGCAGCAGAATACCTTCGTTTAGCTTTGCTGTATTTTGAAAGGTCCTGCTCTAGTTTTTGTTGCATTTGTGTAATGTTGGTTAATCTGAAGGTTTTTATGCCGGGGTTTCTACTATCTCTTCTCTTGGCGACTCTGGCGCTGTAGGCACATTTGGATAAACTTGAACAGACTGCTTTTTTAAAAATGAAAAAATAATTTAGTATACTACTTTTTTTAATCTGTTATCTTCAATATTCAGCTGCGCATCATATAATAAAAACAAATGTACATTAAGTGGTTTATCGACATCTTTTTCTTTCTCAATTTGAATGTTTATTACGTTCTTAACCTCCTTCTCTCCACTTCCATGCAACTCATTATCCTCTGTTGACCTTAGGTCAATCCATAAACCGTATTTTGATGTTAATAATCGTCAAGCCTAACACTGTGAAGGTGTAGAATCTTTAGACGCAAGGTC
>CM031609.1:39702377-39704877 GCA_018398815.1 Conus ventricosus | reverse complement strand
GGTTTATCCTTTGAGAGAGAAGGAAATGAGAGGGTATATCCTTTGAGAGAACAGAGGATGCAGGTTTATCCTTTCTGAAAAGAGAGGGTAATGATGGGAAGGGTATATCCTTTGGGGGAGGAGAGGGTAATGAGGGAAGGGTATATCCTTTGGAAGAGGAGAGAGTAATGAGGGGAAGGGTATATCCTTTGGGGGAGGAGAGAGTAATGAGGGGAAGGGTATATCCTTTGGGGAGGAGAGAGTAATGATGGGAAGGGTATATCCTTTGGGGAGGAGAGAGTAATAAGGGGAAGGGTATATCCTTTGGAAGAGGAGAGAGTAATGAGAGGAAGGGTATATCCTTTAGGGGAGGAGAGGGTAATGAGGGGAAGGGTATATCCTTTGGGGGAGGAGAGGGTAATGAGGGGAGGGTATATCCTTTAGGGGAGGAGAGAGTAATGAGGGGAAGGGTATAATCCTTTGGGGGAGGAGAGAGTAATGAGGGAAGGGTATATCCTTTAGGGAGGAGAGGGTAATGAGGGGAAGGGTATATCCTTTGGGGGAGGAGAGGGTAATGAGGGGAAGGGTATATCCTTTGGGGGAGGAGAGGGTAATGAGGGGAAGGGTATATCCTTTGGGGGAGGAGAGAGTAATGATGGGAAGGGTATATCCTTTAGGGGAGGAGAGAGTAATGATGGGAAGGGTATATCCTTTGGAAGAGGAGAGAGTAATGAGGGAAGGGTATATCCTTTATGGGAGGAGAGGGTAATGAGGGGAAGGGTATATCCTTTGGGGAGCAGAAAGTAATGAGGGAAGGGTATATCCTTTGGGGAGGAGGAGTAATGAGGGAAGGGTATATCCTTTGGGGGAGAAGAGGGTAATGAGGGAAGGGTATATCCTCTGGGGAGGAGAGAGTAATGAGGGGAAGGGTATATCCTTTGGGGGAGGAGAGGGTAATTGGGAGAAGGATATATCCTTTGAGGGGGGAGAGGGTAATGAGGGAAGGGTATATTCTTTGGGGGATTAGAAGACAATGAGGGGAAGGATTCATCCTTTTGAGACAGAGAGCATGATTAGGGGAAGAGTCCACCCTTTGAAATAGAGAGAATAATGAGGGGAAGAGTCCATCCTTTGAGATAGAGAATATAATGAGGGGAAGAGTCCATCCTTTGAGATAGAGAATATAATGAGGGGAAGAGTCCACCCTTTGAGATAGAGAGAATAATGAGGGGAAGAGCCCACCCTTTGAGATAGAGAGTATAATGAGGGGAAGAGTCCATCCTTTGAGATAGAGAGTATAATGAGGGGAAGAGTCCACCCTTTGAAATAGAGAGAATAATGAGGGGAAGAGTCCATCCTTTGAGATAGAGAGTATAATGAGGGAAGAGTCCATCCTTTGAGATAGAGTGTATAATGAGGGGAAGAGTCCATCCTTTGAGATAGAGAGTATAATGAGGGGAAGAGTCCACCCTTTGAAATAGAGAGAATAATGAGGGGAAGAGTCCATCCTTTGAGATAGAGAGAATAATGAGGGGAAGAGTCCACCCTTTGAAATAGAGAGAATAATGAGGGGAAGAGTCCATCCTTTGAGATAGAGAGAATAATGAGGGGAAGAGTCCACCCTTTGAGATAGAGAGAATAATGAGGGAAGAGTCCACCCTTTGAGATAGAGAGTATAATGAGGGGAAGAGTCCACCCTTTGAAATAGAGAGAATAATGAGGGGAAGAGTCCACCCTTTGAAATAGAGAGAATAATGAGGGGAAGAGTCCACCCTCTGAAATAGAGAGGATAATGAGGGGAAGAGTCCATCCTTTGAGATAGAGTGTATAATGAGGGGAAGAGTCCATCCTTTGAGAGAGAGAGAATAATGAGGGAAGAGTCCACCCTTTGAAATAGAGAGAATAATGACGGGAAGAGTCCACCCTTTGAGATAGAGAGTATAATGAGGTGAAGAGTCCATCCTTTGAGATAGAGAGTATAATGAGGGAAGAGTCCACCCTTTGAGATAGAGAGCATAATGAGGGGAAGAGTCCATCCTTTGAGATAGAGAGTATAATGAGGGGAAGAGTCCACCCTTTGAAATAGAGAGAATAATGAGGGGAAGAGTCCACCCTTTGAGATAGAGAGTTAATGAGGGAAGAGTCCATCCTTGAGATAGAGAGTATAATGAGGGGAAGAGTCCACCCTTGAGATAGAGAGAATAATGAGGGGAAGAGTCCACCCTTTGAGATAGAGAGAATAATGAGGGGAAGAGTCCATCCTTTGAGAGAGAGAGAATAATGAGGGGAAGAATCCACCCTTTGAGATAGAGGAATAATGGGGAAGAGTCATCCTTGAGTAGAGAGAATAATGAGGGGAAGAGTCCATTCTTTGAGAAGAGAGAAAAAATGAGGGAAGAGTCCATCCTTGGAGAAGAGAGCATAATGAGGGGAAGAGTCCATCCTTTGAGATAGAGAGCATAATGAGGGGAAGAGTCCATCCTTTGAGAGAGAGAGAATAATGAGGGGAAGAGTCCTCCTT
>CM031609.1:39694825-39702277 GCA_018398815.1 Conus ventricosus | reverse complement strand
TTTAGGACTATCTGTATACTCGATTGAATAATATACAACATACAAACAGAAAAACTATGGAAGTGTCACATACAAATTACTACATGCACCATAGTTGCAATTTCTTTTCTGCAAATTACACCAAGCATATATCTGTGACTAGAGGACCTGAAGAAACCAGTTGAGGTATTTGGGTAAAGAGACAATTTTTTTCTGGCTCAAACATATTTCCTTGCGGCTGAAGTTACAGACGCGATACCGAAAGTAAACGTTTAAAACAATGAGCATTTTTGTCTGTATAATATGACACCGATGATTGTTGTTATAATATAACAACAAAGACAACAACAATAACAACAACAACAACAACAACAACAACAATAACGATAATAGGAATTCCTCGTGCTCTTTTTTCATCAGAGCTCAACTAGCTTACACAAATAATTTAGATTACTATGTACAAAAAAAAACAAATTGTATAATCCTATTGACTCTACCAATGAATTCTCTCGTTTCGTGCACACACACACACACACACACACACACACACACACACACACACACACACACACACGCACATGTACACACACACACAAACACACACACACACACACACACACACACACACACACACACACACACACACACACACACACAAACACACAGAAATAATTGTATACTCCTATATACTCTACCAACGAATTCTCTCTTTTCGTGCGCGCACGCACGCACGCACGCACGCACGCACGCACGCACGCACACGCACACGCACACGCACACACACACACACACACACACAAATGCACCAGCAACTACTACGGAGGTTATCCTTGAATACTCGTACTACCGCCAACCTCCCCAACCCCTCCCTCCCCCCCCCCCCCCCTACCCTCTACCCCTCCCTCCCCCCTCTCTGTTACTGTCTGTCCCTCTCCCCTTCACTCTCCCTCTCTTCCCACGCACAAAGAGGCTAGCTTATCGGGATTTGGCTTTGTATATGGGTGGTTATCTGTGCAAAGTAGAGAATGGAAATTATTTTAGCTCAGATTTAAATGAAACGAGAGATGAGGTTCAGCATGATGGATGGAGAACAGCAAGCTATTCCTAATGGCAGAGCTTAAGCAGGGAAAGGCACAAATTCTCTGAAACTTCTTTCGGCAGTTATGGATGCGGAAGATTCGAGTATCACCAGAAGAACAGAAGGACCCAGACGAAGTGTTCAGTTCAAGAAGTCCATTGACATGTGGAGGCACAGTGTTTGAAATATGTTGAAACAGACAGTGGCGATTTTGGTGCTCAATTCCTCGAGATGCGGGCAACCAGTGCGACTCAGACAGAAGAGGGACGAAACGGTCACGCTTTGATAATCTACAGACCAGAGGGGCCGCACCATACATAACTCTCTTGACGTTTTTCACGCTTTTCTGTGGAAGACTAGTAGACAGGGAAGTGCCATACTTAGTCAGTAGTGGATAGAACAAGTGCAAATACGAGTGTTTAAATTTGCCTCTTTAATCGGTATCAGATTGAACTAATTTCTTTTCAAGATAACCACTCTGACAGACTCGATTTGTCTGAGCTGTCGTGTAACAAAGATTTGTCGAAAATGACACGTAGATTACAAGTGTGTTTGGAAAATTTCATGTCAGTTTGACTGATACCAAAATAAGGATAAGCAATGGAATTAGATTATGGGTCTATCTATATAGCTTCTGTTTTATCCTCATCAAACAGTAGATTGTTTTTGAAGTTCATTGTTTCACTTCGTGGACACAGGACTATATGGAGGTTGCTAAAGAACTAGTGTGATTTTTGCCAATGTGACCTTGTATATTTTTGTGTCATCCGCATAAACATGATGGGAGACTAAATCAGATCGAAGAGTGTCCAAACGTTGTTGTTAGGTAAGGACACGAGACAGGCTCAACGTCCAGAGATTTCAGACCCACAGAACATGTGTACTGTCCAAAAGAATAACCATTTCGGCAGAGAAAAAAAAGCAGAAATAACAATTCCTTTTTTTTTAAAAAGCAGTTTGTAAACCTATCGTAAGTACAACTGAATGACGAACAATCACTGTTCTTAGCTTTTGTTTTTGATAATTTTTTGGCACAATTACATGCACAAACATTCCATGATAACAAAAATTAAAGGCAAGGCACCCCATCCACTAACTAAATGCACAATACATCAATGCATTCAACTGCTACAATAATCCAATCAAATTCACAATCGTACAAGAACTGTTACAATAATCCAACCAAATTCACAAATCTACAACGATCTGTGAAGGGAATATTAGAAGGTATGAACATTTCTACAAATTATTATTTTTATCTATTACATTTCACACGATTCTATATGGCCACCACTATTTACGAAATTCAGTGAGTCACCTTTCCATGCAGTGCACATATTTGTTCGATTTCATAATTGTTCTTTAGCTCATTCAAAAAGTATTGGGGATTAGGTTATTAGTTTTACACTTATATATGAAATATTTAGCAAACAGGATAACTTAGTCAAAGCGTTCATCTGTTTTTATTTGTTCATCATTTCCAAATTAGACTAATTCTATGTTTAACTTGATTCTTACACAGTTTTTGCAATTTTCTCTTAGTACTTATCCCCTAGTTCGCTCCCAAAACTGCCAAAATAATTGCAATGCCATACGTAATGTGTATTGAGTCTTTCTCTGTCACACAAAATGAACATTTATCACTATTAGGTATACCCATTTCCTTCCAAATACTATCTGAGGCAAGAATATTATGACATCTTCAACTTCTTTAATTTTTTTCTGATTTGTTTAAGGGTCTTTTCCCAGTCTATCGCAAATCTTAGTTTGTACTCCCATTGAGCAAATGAGTTGATATCAAACGTCATTAAATCTTCCAAAATAGCATTGTAGCAAACTTTTGACCCTTTATTTACATTTCATACGACTTGTAGTGCTTTTGTCGTTTGGTTTCATTCTCCGTTATTTGTCTGAGTATGTTATTTCTTCAGACAGCTTTTTATTGATCGTAGCCAATCAATATATTCAAGAAAATCTACGTTAATGCCATATTTTCTGCAGAATCTTTTGTAATCTAAGAATTTTTCCATTTTCATCAGTGACATCTCTTACAAAAAATCCGTTTGCTTCGAGAGTTTTGAAAGTAAATACAAATTAAAAAGAAAAAAGCATCATTACTTATCCTGAATTTATCATTACAGAAACGTGAATCTGCTTGCGAATTTTGTAACTGCACGTTTTTGTTGAAGTTTTGATAAGCATAAAAGACATATTTCAAAACCAACGAATCTGTATCAGGATACAGATTTCAATTATTGCATTTTTTTCCATTTTCGGTCGGCAGTATATATCTTTTTAATGCAAGTCATCTTTAAATTTGTATATACTTAGATATATCTGGAGTTCTAATACCTCCATTTTCGATGTTGTGCACCACACATTTTCTTTTAACTCGGTCTCTTTTCGTATACCTCACAAATTCAAAATACGTTCTTTGCAATATTTTCATTTCTTTGTCTGAAGGATTTGGCAAGTGTATTCACAGGTATATCAGCCGAGAAAGTATCAGTGATTTCAGCACTGCAATCCTGCCCAGGGGTGTACGTATTTTAGACCATTTTTTTTAGCCAGATTCATAGCCTCGTTTAGTTTCTCTTTGTATTAAGTTCGGCCATTTTTTGACAAATCATTTGAAAACCGTATACTAAGAAGTTCAAATTTTGGGGGATTCCATATCATTTTCTTTTCTAGTAAGTCTTTGTTTTCCAAGTTTTTTCTCTGTCCTAGAGAAGCATTGATAGTTTCTTTTTTTTAGCTGTTGGACCAAAGTTCTCCCCCACTCCTATTTCTTCTGACGAAAAGTGGCTAGTGAATGGCAGCGTAAAAGGCCTCCAAAGATCCGACTAAAAAAGTACTGGTTTGAAGAAGACAGTCCAGTCCCAGAGAGAGAGAGAGAGAGAGAGAGAGGAGGAGAGAGAGAGGAGAGAGAGAGAGGAGAGAGAGAGAGAGAGAGAGAGAGAGAGAGAGAGAGTTTACGCATGTGCAAGTGTGCATCTGTGTATTTCATGACATTTGTTTGTTTTCGTTGTTTTTTTTTATCCGGCACAAAACATTCGCCGCGGGCCTAGCTGGCCGTGTGTCCAAATCATTGCTGTCTTGATCCACGAGGCCCGGAGACAGCCAGGGGACAGGAGATTGTTTCTCCAATGGCGACTGAAGTGCTGACGCCAATCCACTTCAGATCCTTCAGACAGAATTTGAAATAAAGATCTGGTGTATGGTGGCAAACAGTTAAAAAAAAAAAACCAGCAACGATCATCACAACAGCAACAACGACGACAATGACAACAGCAAAAACAACATGATAACAACAACAACAACAACAGCAACAAGAAGAAAAACAACAATGACGGCAACAACAACAATAATAGTAATCACGGCAACAGCAACAACAATAACAACAACGATGACAACAATAACGACGAGAAAAACAACAATAACAACAACGACGGCAACAACAACAACAATAAGAAAAGGGCGGCGGTAACAACGGTAATAACAACAACGACAGAACTCGCACAAATATGAAATCTTACCCGATGCTTTATAGAATGGTAAGCCATTGTGTGCAAGTGGAGTGGACAGCACTAAAACCCCCTTCCCACTATGAGCGAAATGACGGAGTGATCGTGTTTTGGGGCCTAAATTCGTTAAAGTTCTCGATGAATGCAGGTAGCATTCCCACTACCAGACCCTTTCACTCCTAGCCAGCTTTGAGTAATTGTGCACGGTCAGATCACTCCGTGGTCGAGATTTGTGTTCAAACATGTTTAAACACAAGTGGCACCTACTGCATTCATCGTGTCCAATTTGCATACCGCGGGAAAATTTTCGGTTGCGTGCGAGCCTTGCCAGCCACACCGATCACCCAAATGCATTCCCACTATTTTGGAGTGAAAGGGCCCTTTGTCGCTTCACTCCTGAGTGATCCACGATCACTCAGAACTTTCACGCACAACTTTCACTCCGACAGTGGGAACGCGGTGTAACAGACATACTCACTGATGTTTTGATACTATCCTCTGCGTCATGTGGACTTAAAACAAACAAACACAAAACAAAAAAGGTCACGTACGCAGACATACGAGGGCCACCCCATAAGTTCTCGGATGGGAAAAGATGGAAGTACACTGGCATTTCTTACCTAGCCCATCTTTTCAAAGTATCCTCCATCAGCGTGTATGCACTTTTCCATCCTTCTAAACCACGAATCCATCACCCCAGCCCACTCCGACTTATGTATACCAGAAATCAAGCCCTCGGCAAACGCTCGGGCATCTCAGGGCTCTCAAACGGCTTTCCTTTCAGTTGTTTTTTTTTTTTCAAACGAGGGAACAAAAAGAAGTCACAAGGGGCTAGGTCAGGAGAATACGGAGGATGAGTGACGAGCTGCACGCTGTTCTCTTGCAAGAAGTCTTAAGTTGCAGCTGCCGTGTGGGCGCTGGCGTTGTCGTGGTGGAGGAGTAGGTGGCGGATACAGGTCCGTGGTCGCCGTGCACTCCAAGCCTCGAACACTTTTGGCAGGCAGGTGTTGATGTACCATTCACCATTCACTGTCTTTCTTTCCAGAAGTGGTACAGTAGTCACATGGCCGGATCTTGCGAAGAAAACTGCAATCATTTGCTTTGTGCAGCTTCTTGATCTCTTAAATTTCACAGGTGGGGTTTCCCCTGGAAACAGCCAAACTGACGACTGCTGCTTTGTTTCGGGGTCATACTGGTAAACATAGGTTTCGTCACCTGTGACGATATTGGAGACCCTATCTGATCTTCCTCCGTCAAATGTTTGCAGCATAAACTGGCACCATTCAATCCTTGCCCTCATCTGCTCCCCAGTCAGCTGGTGGGGCACGCAACGGGCGCAACGCTTCCGTACAGAGAGATTGTGCCGAAGAATGCGGTCTAAGCTTCCTGATGAAAGGTTTAGAGTACCCTTGAGTTCATCCTCCGTGATTCGAGGATTTTCTGTAATCATGGCCTTCACTGTGCTCACGTTCCCATCGGTAGTAACTGAAACTGGACGTCCACAACGGTCACGAACTTCCAACGACATTGTACCAAACTGAAATTCTTTGAACCACCTATGGACTGTGGATAATGATGGAGCCTTGTCGCCAAAACAGTTTGTCAAACTTATAAAACTTTCCTTGAAAGACTTCCTTTAAAGATAGTCATAATAAATCATGGCACGAAAATCTCTCCAAGACAGGCTCTCTGCAACACTTTGAAAACCGTCCCCTTGCCATCCATTTTGCTGTCTAGAACAAATTTGGCTCTGACGATTTTTATCATTTTTTGTGTCATAGCTATTATGACATAGCTTGTGATGATGATATAAAAAATTGAAATTATGACGTCAGTGGTTTCTGCGCATTCGAGAACGTATGGGGTGGCCTCGTATTACCAGTGGTGAACCTGTCAGTTGTAGCCAAGAGAATTTGTTTAAGTTTCGGCCGTCAGTCGCCCCCACTTTGAAACCAAACAAGAAGAATGGAGTTGCCTACAGCTCATCTAATGTCCATCCAGCCACTGGAGAAGCAGCGATAAGGAAGTGTCTGAAAACACTCGGGGTTATTCTGAGCTAACGCTTCAGTCTTTAAGTAAGTTAAAGGAAATAAGCAAAATGTTGACGTTTGTGTGTGGCTTTTAATGCAAATTTAACAGATGCATCAAGGCGTTCTTCCATCGCAGTAACTGGCAGTTTAGTCGATAACTGTAGATCTAGTAACACACCTACGTGCCTTCTGTTGTCTTTCATACAGTGCACATTTACAGCCAAATGCATACTAGTCTAATTAGAGCAATAAAGTATGAAGTGCTAAATTATCATGACAATTTAAGCAGGGATACGTTTGTTAATTTCATAATCAGAAATTCTCATTTTTGGCTCCACATCTGGTTAGTGATAAGCCCTTGCCGTGTGTGGGTGCCCCACATCTGGTTAGTGATAAGCCCTTGCTGTGTGGGGGTGGCCCCACATCTGGTTAGTGATAAGCCCTTGCCGTGTGTGGGTGCCCCACATCTGGTTAGTGATAAGCCCTTGCCGTGTGTGGGTGGCCCACATCTGGTTAGTGATAAGCCCTTGCCGTGTGTGGGTGCCCCACATCTGGTTAGTGATAAGCCCTTGCCGTGTGTGGGTGGCCCCACATCTGGTTAGTGATAAGCCCTTGCCGTGTGTGGGTGCCCCACATCTGGTTAGTGATAAGCCCTTGCCGTGTGTGGGTGCCCCACATCTGGTCAGTGATAAACCCTTGCCGTGTGTGGGTGCCCCACATCTGGTCAGTGATAAGCCCTTGCCGTGTGTGGGTGCCCCACATCTGGTCAGTGATAAGCCCTTGCCGTGTGTGGGTGCCCCACATCTGGTCAGTGATAAGCCCTTGCCGTGTGTGGGTGCCC
>CM031609.1:39684825-39689825 GCA_018398815.1 Conus ventricosus | reverse complement strand
TCACACACACACACACTCACACACACACACAAAACACACACACACACACACACACACACACACACACGCACGCACGCACGCACGCACGCACACACACACACACACACTCACTCACACCCCACAGAGGCACGCAGGCACACTGGCATACACGCACACAAGCTCGCGCGCGCACACACGCACGCACGCACGCACGCAACGCACACGCACACACACACACACACACCACACACACACACACACCACAACACACACACAGGGAAACAGCATCATTACTATTTTTGGGCTGCTTGTTTTGCAGCTCGATCTACTCTTTCGTTTCCATATATGCCGCAGTGAGAAGGCACCCAGCAAAAAGTCACAGTAATTCCTTTGATTGAAAGAAAGTGTATTAAAATTTTATTTCAATTATCATATCTTGGCGTATGCGTGAATTAGGAGACTTTATCGAAAGAAGCCCTGCTTTCGAATCAGCACATATTAAAAGTTGACTGTTGTTTGTAGGAAAAGTTAGTATGAAATCCAAGGACTTCAAATAGCAAATAGTTCTGCACTGTATATAGATAAGTTGTTACCAAGATAAAATAACTTTTGAATTTGTAAACTAGGGATTACGAAAGCTGCTCCTGAATTTGAATTATCAAGCACTGAAACCATCCGTATATATTTTTAAATGATTATTGTAATTATTTTCGAAATGAGAGCATACGTGAGTTTTTAAAACATTAGGTGAGTCATTTTTTGATAAATCTGTGTATTTCTATATCAAAGATTGCTGTCGATTGTTTCCCATTTTGGCATTGGAGAAAACGTTGGATTTTTAGCAATGTTATTTTGATCTATATTAGTTTTTCTCAGAAGATCGCCAGAATAAGAACAGATAGATTTTGTCGAGAGTATTTTTGAGCACGCTTTCCAAAGTCCTTTTCTGAATCTAAGCATACCTCTTGAGAACAAAAATTTTTTTTGTGAGAAACTTTTCAAAACAAACTTTGAAGCAGAAGCTTTTCGGAAGTCTGTGAGTGGTAAAACACCTACCTCATTGTATGTCCCTAAATTTGATGTATGTGTGGGGGACTCCAAGGGCAATTTTATAAGCTTTGCAATCAACACTTTGAAGTTTATTTAAAAGATATTGAGGTGCATTAAAGAAAACTTCTTGAGCATAGCAAAGTCTTGAACGAACTAAAGCATTTGCTAAGACGGTTAATGTTTTAGAATCTTGAGCCCAGGATTGTTTA
Organism: Conus ventricosus; assembly: GCA_018398815.1. Lineage (NCBI taxonomy): Eukaryota > Metazoa > Mollusca > Gastropoda > Neogastropoda > Conidae > Conus > Conus ventricosus. Next base: position 39,688,587 of record CM031609.1, on the reverse strand, counting down.
TTTATAATTTTAAGGAAGTTTAAACTTTTCCTTGCTTTGTTTAGAATGTAATCAATGTGTGCATTCCACGTAAGTTTGCTACTTAATATGACTCCTAGAAATTTAACGTTTTTAACATAGTTTAAAATTATACCATCCAATGTAAATTTTGGTAGCTTTTCTGGATCATAACCAGAGTTGAAGAGCATCATGTGAGTTTTTTCTGTTGAAAGGGAAAGCCCATTTTCATGTAAGAATTTTGTTTATTTTATTGAGCTCATGCTGGTATTTGATTTTGATGTAATTCAGAGATCGTAGAGAAGTATGGCGTTTCATAGTTACTTTCACCCATAAACATATGTCGTCAGCAAACTGAGCTAATTCTGTATCTTTTGAGAGACCTTTTGGTAGATCATAAATCAGAATGTTGAATAACATTGGTGAAATTACAGAACCTTGGGGTAGACCCATCTGTAAAGGCCTAGGGATTGAATAAGTATTTCCTATTCGTGTTTGAATAGACCGCAATGAAGGAACTCTTGAATATAATTAAACATATTACCATTAATACCAATATTCTTAATTTTATACAGCAAGCGCTTATGCCATACATGTTCGTAGGCCTTACGAATGTCAAAAAATGTGGCTAATATGTTCTTGCGACGTGCAAATTGGTGTTTTACCTGGGTAGAAAGTTTAACCAAGTGTTCAATTGTGGATCTACCTGTTTGAAATCCAGCTTGATTGATAGGAATTATTGTTATGTTTATTGCAATGTTGAACTAATCTTTTAATATAATTTTTTCCATTAATTTTACATGTGTTTGACGTTAAAGCAATGGGGCGATAACTACTTATATCTTTCCATTAGATTTAACAGAATGCTATTCAATTATTAACAGAAAATCTCACGAAAATGCTAAAATCTTATTGTTAAATACAGATGTACAGTATAGTCGTATTGTTTTAATCAACATGGCAGAGACAACAAAACCAGACCACCCAAGCATTTTATTTGCTCATCTAGAGAGATTGAGAGTCTTATTCATAGACTTCGTTTAAACTCAATCAAAACAAAATACTGTAACAATGTCAGATGTATGTGCGGAGAATCCTTATGTACACGTTGTTCAAAAACAAAAGACATTTTTAAGAAATTGGGTATTGACGGTTTCACTGATGGATCGACTCCTTTGTCCTTATCTAGCATACTTAACAATTATTCTGTTCTTCAATCTGTATGTAAAGGTTTATTGCATAGTTCACTGAGTATTTATTTGTAAAATTGTTAATTTATTGATTTGATAATTCAATTGTCCATTGTTACTAGTTTATCTATTCATTTATATAATTAGGATCAAGGTGGGGTACATGACAATACGTAGGACAAAAGGGATACATTTTTATTCCATTTTTTTTGTAAACCTTGTTACAGACATATCCACTTATTCTCATTCACTCACAACTCACTATTCAATTTTTGTTAACCTTATTACAGACACATCCACTTATTCTCATTCACTCTCAAACTCGCTATTCAAATTTTGTTAATCTTATTATAACACACCCGCTTACTCTCATTCACCCACAAACTCACTATGTCTGAATCACTTTCAGTGGAAGGACACTAAATTGAAGAACACACACACACACACACGACACGCACACTGTGAGCGGCCTCCATAAACGTAACCATACTATTTAAAGAAAAATGTTAAGGACATAATCATAAGCGGATTGCAGAATGCGTCATTCTGGTGTTCCTGCCACTGTCAGAGCCGCCAGTTCTCCCGACATAAGTCTTGCAGTTTCTCTCACAGGCAGCAGCATAATATAATCTGCTCACCGCTAACCTCAACGGGCCAGTGATGTGGATGGGTTCAGCACGCTAACGGGTCGACATCTTTTGTTTATTTTTCTCTCATGTTCCCTATCCTGTCTGTGCCCTTGTCCCATGCCACTCAGTTCAGCGCCTCCAGAGAACAGCCACACCCGCCATGCCACTCAGTTCAGCGCCTCCAGAGAACAGCCACCCGCCATGTCACAGCAGCCACTCCGGCAATTCACAAGCAACAATGAATGTCCAAGAGGAAACCCACCAGAGGAGACGTGGGTGGCGCTGTGGCCGAGTCGCTTCAGTGGTTTTCAGTGGTTTCTGTTCTTAGCACTTACCACACTGTGGGATGTGATGGTAAGCAAAGAACACATTTCTAGGCAAACACCAGATTATTTCGCTGTCAGGTTTCAGTGGAGAGAGCATTCCAAGAGCAGATCGCATTGGTTGAAAATGTGACATGAAATCTAATGGTGATGAGTTTCATTCTGTTAAGGAGTATCCCTGTTTGTCTGATGTACGTCAAAACTTGTTGTGCGATATACGTTGATGACCGAAGACTGCATTCTCTTTTATGATGAATATTTGCTGGGTTTTATCAAGACTTAGCAAATTTCAGCGACAAAACAACAAATCATGCGACGTTGATTCCCAATGTTTCATGCACATAAATGAATGATAAAATTTACTGGACCTTTTCTGGCGCACGCTTGATGTTGGATTTCGTGATGCGATGCTTTATGTTGCTTTCTGAAATACTCCATGTCCCATTAGGGGTCACGGGAAATTAAATCTTGAATCATGGGAAGGAACAGCGCCAAGCCTTGTCCTACTGATACATTGCTTATGGATGCTGGAGTCTGTTCCTTCTTCTCTGACTGAGGACAGGGTCTGTCAATGCACTCTGTCCACATTGCAATAGTTATACATCATGATGATATGATATTGGTATTTTGTTTGTCTGGCACGCATCGTTTGATATTTTCTTTTGACAATCGATGAAAAAGCTCACATTCCATCGTGTACATTGTTCAAGCTGTAGAATGCGAAATGGAACAGAAGTCTGTAGAATTAGATCGATGAAAGAGAGAGATAGAGCTTAAAAAGTACAGAGGAGGAGAGGCGGGGTTGGGGATGGGGGTAGGGGTGGGGGTGGACGTCTTCCTGCGCCCTGTCCTAACCTCGCCCTCTCCTCAAAACACTAAACAGTGATCCTGTTTAGCTACAGACTTCCCACCCAAACCCTCTCCACTCTTCCCCACCCTCCCTCTCCATTTCCCATTCTCCGGTTTCCCGCTTCCCAATCCCATCTCTTTTCTCTCCCTTTCCCCCACTCTGACACTGCCCATCACCTCTGTACACTAGAAACACACACACACACACACACACACACACACACACACACACACCACACCCCCCACACACACACACACGCACGCGCGCAGCCGCGCGCCGCGCACCGCCCACCACCACGCACGCACGCACGCACGCACGCACGCACGCACGCACGCACACACACACACACACATAACACACATACACAGAAGCAGCGTATACGCGCGCGCCACACACACACACACACACACACACACACACACACACACAACACACACACACGACACCAGAGCGACGCAGCAGCGCGCACACACACACACACACACACACACACACACACACACACACACAACACACACACACACACACACACACATATACACACACATGCGCGCACACACATACTCACACACACAATCATACCCTGTCTGTCTGATTGTCGGTCGGTCTGTCTGTCTGTCTGTCTGTCTGTCTGTCTGTCTGTCTTCTGTCTCTCTCTCTCTCTCTCTCTCTCTCTCTCTCTCTCTCTCTGTCCATCCGTGTGTCTGTCAGTCTTTCGGTCTGTCTGTCTGACTGTATGTCTCTGTCTGTCTGTCTGTCTGTCTTGTCTGTCT
>CM031609.1:39667325-39679825 GCA_018398815.1 Conus ventricosus | reverse complement strand
TGAAAGAAATCTTATCACAGCAATCACACATACTCAGTAGACTTGATTCTACTGGGCATGCCGTTTCGGGCGGTTGACTCTAATGCGGCATTTCTACGTTCTCTAGGGTGCAGTTATGAATAGCGATCGATTTCTATTGCCTGCAGTTCTGAATAGCGAGATTTCTATAAGTGGTGAAAGGATTTTGCTCAGTCATTCCCGCTGAGGTAAAACAGATATAGACATGTTTCTTACATTCACCTATCATAAGTCAAGATTTAATCATGTGATAGTAAAAAAGACGTCACATCCGCCCAGCACTTAGTGTTGTTGACAACGGGCCTTGAGTTATCTCGTCATTTGGCCAGTTAACCGACTTATTCTCCTCTAACTCCACTGGGCATGCGTAGAAACGAGTAAACCTGCAATCATGTGGCCCCGCGTGCCAGCCGCCCGCCGCGCGAGCTGCATAAACCACCCCGTGTTTTTACAGCTTGTGACAGTCTTATTGAGTACGCCTGAGCTGAATGTTTGTTGTGATCTATGGCTAAGTGTGATGATGTAGACGAAGCATTATTGCGGCTATCAAAAGAACTACATATTGGTGATGATGAAGAATGTATGTCTCTTGAAGAAAAACTGTTTAGAAAAGATCCTGAAATTGTAAAATCTATTGAAGAACATATTAAATTTCACTCAGAACATTTAACATACTGGAAAAAAAGTGGAAAAAAGCTTTCAATCACCAAGGAGAACAAAGTGCTGCTGGATATGAAGCCTTGTACAAAAAGAATCTGCCCAAAAACCACAGCATTTTTCATTTCTTTCCGAAGCAAAAAATCACCACGGCTTCAAAACAACTTGAGCAAATGAAAGGAAAAGAACTGTTGAATGAACTTGAAACCCATGTAATCAAAGACAGGATTAATGGCTGTGACATTCCGGTTTTCAATGATTCTTACAAAGGATCTTGTGGCAATCAAAACATAGTAAAAAATTCTGGAAAAATAATTAATCAAAACAATCTGCCTACTTAGTGATTATGTTTGTTATGGAATGTGGATGTTGAAACTTTGTATGTGTCTTGAACCAACTGATTTTCAACACTTTGTTTATGAGAACTGTGGCATCAGCGCGTCTTGGGGGTATAAACTTATGAAAGTGGCTAAAGTTTTCAACCTGTACACGCCTTCAACAACTGGACATCACAATAACAACAGCTGTTAAAATTTTATCAAATTACAATCAGCTCTGCAAGTTTTTCAACAGACGCCTACAAGTGGACCAAAGTTTAAGTAAGTGTTTTTTCTGCACTTTTTAGAATAGTCTAGAAATAGGAAGTGAGAATTTTTTAAGCTCTCTTGAGGGGAGTGTTCTTTAATTAAGTTCTTAATAAGTTCTTGATTAAGTCGCCTTAAGTCACCTTAAGTTCTTAGTTAAGTTTTTAATCAAGTTGCTGAAGTTCTTTAATTAAGTTCTTTAATTAAGTTCTTAATTAAGTTACCCAAGTTCTTAATCAAGTTTTTACTCAAGTTCTTATTCAAGTTATCTTATAATTATCAAAAAAAAATACAATCTATGTTTTTATCTTAAATAGTAGATGTCTAATATAGTACACACACGCCTCAAAAAACGCGTCATCGTCGAGGATGTCTTGCTCAGCGTTCTCTGCGCGAAATCGGTCAGCATAGATCTTAATGAAGTTCTTACATCCTAAGCAACCGCATTGATTACAATTCTGGTCTATGGAAATGTCTTTTATAGACTCCATGTCTTTATTTATTGACTTTAACAAATAATAATCCGCCATGATCTATTTTTATCAAAAAAATTTTAAAATATTATTGCATTATAAATGGATCAAAATGATGTTTTGTTATTGGCGTTCCTGGCGTGCTGTTGTGTTCGTCTTTTGCATTTAATGGTTGAGATTGTTTGGACTTTTGGTTTTTGTTGCCATTGGTTATATATTTTATAACCGTAATAACCGCCCCCAACAGCAGCAAGGGCGCCAAAAATGGCAACAGTTTTAAGTTCAATATTCCATGAAGACTTTGGCGCTGTAGGTCTTGAATCATATGGAGTTTTTATAGCTGGCATTGAATCAACTGTTGGCGTTGGCGGTGTTATGTTTTCATGATGAGTTATATTCTGTAATTGAATTTTTTTTGTTTGTTCCACTCAGCTAATTTTTTTCCTGCCGCAATGCGTCAGGATGAGGTGTTTTAGTGACCACTTTCACCTGATTCAGTGTTTTCTGATTCTGCTGATTTTCTGGCTCGTTCATTTTGAAGGGAAATAAAATCTATATGATTAAAAGTAATTAATCCATGATTAACGGCGATAACAATGTTCCAAATCTGTAGTATAAATCACATCCTAGAGACTCTAATGACTTTGTTAAAACTGGATCCTGTGTTAAATCATACATAAAATCTTTTTCAGAATCAATGGGAGCAAATTTACCGACTAGTTTTGTGTACAAACTAAGAACCGTTTGCCCTACACTTTTTACCATTCTAGACCCAACTGCGCTTCATACCTGTTATGATACTTTATAATGTCTTGCGGCGACATCTGTTGAATCTGTTCTATGCTGAATTCATTTCCGAGGAACTGTTTTGTTTTTCCACATGCTGCCAAAGAATACAGTCTTTCTTTTTTTGGCATAATAGCTTGCTCATCAACCTGGTCATTTGTAATCATAAGTTCAGGAAGGTTTAATAGATCATCGGTGTTCATGTTTTTATTAATTATTATTATTTTATTTTTTAAAAATGAGCGCTGAAAAAACTGTTGCCAACCTTGTATACCATTTCTGCCGTTATTGGAGGTCTAAGTATAGGATACACAATGCTTGGTAAAAGCTTGTTAAAAATAAAACCAGCAGATCTTGGCAAACTAGGCTTTGAGGATTTAGCAAAACTGATTGCTGTTATTACAGCTTCATTTGCTACGAAAGATTTTCTAGTCAAGCAAGGAATAATTCCAGACAGTATAAACATGTAAATAAAAAATACATTTATAAAAAATGGCTTCACTCGTAATGATGATAGGGGGCGCTGTGGTGAATGCGCTTGCTTTTAGCGGAAGTAATTACGCGTTTAGTAAACTACGGGACGACGGCGAGAGAAAAGACATAACAAAGCTATGGAGCAACTAGCTGCAGCAAGATCGCTATGAAAAGCAGAGAATTGAGCAGTTAGATTTCATTAATAACACACTGAAAAAACAGGGGCATGCAGCTTACACATTTAAAGATGTTGATCAAGCAATAAAAGAGTATTATCTAGTAACAGGCAAGCCCAATCGAAACATTGCCCCCACCAAAATTCAGTGACTTTTATCAACCATCAGAAAAACAAAGATGCAAGAAATCGTGTTTATTGTCGTTGGTATGACTGTCGTGTATTTTGTTGCGCATAATATTGGCTGAATAAAAATGGACAAAATCTATTATTCGCCAAAAGGATATTGGAAGGGAATAACAGCAATAAAAAAGCTAAGCCAAGCAGCGGGAGTCAGTGAACAAACAGCAAAAGAATGGTTATCTAAACAAGCGATTTGGCAAATTTATTTACCTGCACCTAGACGAATACAGAGACCACACTTTGTCAATACAACTCCAAACGACACCCATCAAATGGACCTTCTATATTTACCCTCCGATACGATTAGACGAAAAAGATTTAAGTACGCACTCACAGTCATTGACATAGCTTCAAGATACAAAGATGCAGAACCCTTAACACAAAAGAGTGCTTCTGCTGTTGCTGTCGCTATACAACTGATATACCAACGAGGTCCTTTAACTTATCCTCGCATGATTCAAGTCGATGATGGGAAAGAATTTAAAGGCCAAGTGAATCAATTATTGTTAAAACATAGAGTTACCATTAAAAGAGGCATCCCAGGAGTTCACAGATCACAGGCTTTAGTTGAAAACTTTAACAAACAGTTAGCTGAAAGACTTTTCTCCTACCAGTATCACAGAGAGCTTATTGACAATTCTCGCAACACAGAATGGGTTAGAAGACTGCCCTCAGTTTTGCGCGCAATGAATAATGAAGAATTTAAAGGGCTAAAACCAGTACAAGCAATCAAAAGAAAAACAATAAATGTTGTTGAAGGAGACGTCAGTACAACCGGCAAACTATTACCATTGGTTTGAAAGTAAGGTACCTTTATTTACCGGGGAAACAGAAGGGGACACTCGCATCAGGGCAACAGATCCAGTTTGGAGTGTTGATCGTATGAAATAAAAAATTGTAAAAATGAATCCGCCGTGTATTATTTACGAGAAAACTGACACAACAAAACAACCGGCTCCTCAAAGATCTTTTGTGAAAGAAGAACTGCAGATAATCCCACCAGACACAGTTCCCCTTTAATTAATTTACGTAAATATATTTGAGTTTAAAAATGGAAGCTCAGAAGGAAGTGCAGAACGAAACAAGAATGGTAAAGGAAGAGACCTTGAAAATGATACGGAATCATTTGATGCGTGTAATGCTATTGGGGGAACATTTTCGAGGATTAATCAATGCATGCTAAATCATCCAGATCACCTACAACATCAAACCCCCAAATTGGGAAAAAGAATATCTTGAAATAATAAAAAAAATTCGAACGCATCAAGCAAAAATGAGAAAAGATTTAAATGAATTGGATGAAGCTATAATTGATCTTATAATAAAAGTTGATGAAAAATATAAACCTGAAGAATGTATACAATTATGCCGTCCTCCAATGTCCTATTGCATATGAAAACTCTGGATTAACAAACACACGTTTTGTGTTTGTTCTATCTAATGACTTCTTTGTTACAAACCGTTGTGTTGATCTCATGTAGATTAGATCGCAGTTTTACGTTGTCATGATGAAAAGTCTTATTGCCAAACAATGCTTCTTTGTAGTTGTCATGCGATATGCTCGACTGCACAACACTGCGAGATATTCCCTTTGCTTTCTTAATGATTTTCTCCTGGCTCGAAATACTGTACATTTTCGACCTTAAACCAATAAACTCCTTAATCACCCCTCCGGATAATTCATCCTTCATCTTTCCTAAACCTTTTTGTTAGTAATTGAATGTAAAGGCGAATCTTTAGGGTAATCAGATGTGTCGTACCATCCACTCGCTCCTTTAGCCACTTCTATTTCCATGTCTTTATAGATGTCTTCAGTAGGAATATCTATAACAAAACTGTCTGTATCTGTGTAAAGTACTCTGGACTCTGGATACAAGGGTTTAAAGTAGTCATAAAGAAATTCTAACATCAAAAGTTTTGATAATTCAAAAACGGTAAACCCCAATAATACAGGTTTTGTCTAATTTGATTTTCTTTTTTTTTCATTATCCCAAAAAAGCTGATCATAAACTTCTGAAGTCCTGATAATTAGGTTTTAAAAAGGTCATTAATTCTCGTTCTCTCTGGTGACAATCTAACGTCTTTGCGCTTGGGGGATTCTCCATAGTCTTTCCCAAAACAGCTTTTTTTCATCATTTGAAAAGTTTTTTTCTGAAGCTTTGGGGGGATTTATTCTGAGATCGGTTTTCATTATGTAGGGTTTTTATGAATTGTTTTTGTCAAAGCAATTAACGATGAACAGCTGTAAAATTCAAAACCGTGTCTTAAAAAAATTGTAGAAGTCTGTATTGACAGACATAATTTTTTTGCCCGAAATTGGGAAAAAGTTTAGGGCCTTTTGGATTGTCTTTGATTTTCTGGTAATGGAAGTCTTTTATCAGGTCTGGAGTTCATGGGGATATTCTAAGTCAACTTCTAGAATAAGCCCTTTTTTACGTTAGTTTAAGAGTATCAGATTTCTACAAATTTTAAATGTTTTTAATACCACCATGTACTTTTTAAAAGTTGCGAAATGGAAGCGATTGCCAACCCCAACCATACAGATTTTTTGCATCAAAATACAGAGTAGTTGCCCTTTTACTCGGATCATAGTCTCCAAGTATTTTTTTTGTTTGTTTTAACATAAGGGCGACCCTTTAAATTTCCTCCACGCAACCCTTTTTTCAATCATCGAAGATTGGTAAAATCTGACAAAAATCAATCTGACTCCATAAATTTTAGAAAGCACCCAACCTCCCGGCGCAAAAAATTTAATCGCGGGACCAGCATAATTTTTCATACGGTCCTATAGTTTTCAAAGACCCCGCCAACAAATACACCACGTAGAGTCTGATAGTCTCCCATCTTTTTACACTCTAACTTCTCCCACGCATCTTGGCATGCTGGTAATCAAATCACTGATGTCCTTTCCTCTAAGACAGAAAAAAACGCGCCCTTGGGGGAGGAAGTGAATCTTCGTAAAACCCTTCCCCAACTTATGTACTCATAAGGGTAAACGCCCTTTCAAACAAGCTTGGGGTAAAAATTTCTTTGTTTTTGGGGCGGGATTTTAAGGACATGCTAGTGACTCAAGACCCATCATGTGCGATAGAGTCATAAAAAGAATTTTTTAAGTGAAAAATGTACTTTTCCGATGACTGGCAATGCATAAACCCCCTGAAGCTTCGTTTAGTTTTCATTATAAAAGAGGTCGTAACCCGAAGTTATGAAAAAATACGGGCAGCTTCCATGTTTTTGGTTCAAACTTTAGTTGAAGATTGCATTTGTTATCGCCGCTCCCTAAACTTTCCATAATTGATCATGGTCTCTACTGTGGGTTTGGTTTTCCCTCACGAGTTCAAAACCCACAACCCAAACAGTGAGTGGCTGAGTCAACTGGTTGTTTTTGGGCGTCATTATTTTCAATAAGTTTAGTTTATTAAACAGTCAGGGCCCACTTGCTGTGCGTGAAAAAATCTTCTAGCCGATTTGGGCCTTATATAATTCTGGCGTTAAATGAGCCCCACCGCCCTGAAAAAAACAAAGGAAAAGAACAAATCTGGATTACTCTTAAGAGTTTTTCGAAGTTTTTGGGCGCGGGCCCTCAAAAGGAAAAGGTGATTCAAGTCTGCGTAAATACGTATGGAATTTTTGGCATTTTTTTTCCAGTTCTTAAACTAACTTTACTGCCTTGGGGGGGCGAAAATTTAGTTCGTATTACAGTCAACTGGCCATACAGTGTTTTTTATTTTCACTCCCCCGCTTTAACAGAGGAATTCTTGTTAAACTTTTCTACAGAATTCTTGTTTAGGGTAATGCTTTGAAGTTCCGCAATAATCTACCATTTTCATCAATGTGAAAGCGGTACCCCCGGGTAAAAAACATCAGTAGTAATAAACTGATTTTGTCGGATCACCTATTGGGGGCTGTTTTTGGGACATTTTTAAGGGTAGAAAAGATTTGTTTCTTCTCCCATGTGTAGAAATTAACAGTTAGGGTTTGTTTTTTTTTAAAACTGATAGGAATCCACGCTAACGGGAAAGGATTTTCCACTAAATTTAAGATCATTGATGAAGGGTTCAAGTTAGATACTCTCTCTGCGTTTTTAGAACGGATGCAGCCTGCGAGAACACACCCAAAAAAACATTTTTTTGTCTGAAAAATTCTTTATGTTTTAGAACTGCTTTTTTTTCACTAATGCGGGGGCAGGGGAAATGTAAACTTCCAACAATCGGCGAAACTTAACGTTTTAATCTGTCTCTAGGACTTCCCCCTTTACCAACCAGAGTCTCTATTTGGGCTTCTTCGGCCCACACAAACTGCGAAACATTTGGTCCCCCCCAACCAGGTGTTAAGTCATTATTACAAAGAAAAACCTGTTGTTTATTAAACCCCAACTTCAGATTTTTTCTTTTATTGTTTATAGTCGTTAAAACAGCTAACATTTTTTAAAACGGGGGGTTTTTTATTTTCCCGGGAACTTGAAAAATCAGAAAAAAACACTTGCCTGAACGTTTGTGGATCAATGACTTCTGACAATATCATTAGTGCCTTGACAAAACGCCTTCCAAAACCATTCTTCAAACAATTCGTCCCGCCTTCATATTTTTGCCATGTTGATTTTCCTTTCAATCAAAAAAAATTTATTTAATCAAAAAAATAATTTAATCAATAAAACGGTTTTTTTGTGCTTGGACTCATAAACTAAATATAAACGCCCTTGGGGTTTTAATGTGAGCTTTTAGAACAGAGTTTAATGTTTCTGTATTTTTTTTTAAACATCCTTTTTTATCTGCTCGGGGTTGGTGTTGAGAAAATTTTCTCGCCTTTTTTGAAGATCAAACTTTTGTCTTTTTGTAGTCATAAAAAATCGGCCGTAAACGACAAAATTCTTCATCCGGATGGGCACTGTGTTTTATTTTTATCAGTTTAAAGGGAACTAATTTTTAGCTGTTATTGTTGAACCAAGCTGTGTGCTTTTGGATTTTAGTTTTTATTTTTTTGTTTCAGACCTACACCTAATGAACATGGGCAAGGCTAAAGACAAACCGCCTGAGGTATACAAACTAAAAACCAAAACCTGTTGCTAAGAGGCCAACACTCGTTCCTGCTGTAGACACTTATATCGATGCTCCAGTATTAACATATTAACAGCATTAAAGGCAGCAGAATCCCTTGTTTGGTTTGCTGTATTTTGAAAGGTCTTCTCAGTACTTTTTGATTTGGAAATGTTTTTTAAATCGAAGGTTTTTAGTCGGGGGCTATCTTTCTCTGGGCGACTCGGGGCGCTGTAGGCCACTTTTGGGATAAACTGAACAGACAGTTTTTTTAAAAAATAAAAAAATTTAGTATTGTAATTTTCTAATCTGTTACTAAATATTCAGCTGCGCATCAAATTAAAAACAAATATACTTAAGGGGTTTTTACGACACTTTTTCTTTATAAATTTTAAATGTTTATTATGTTCTAACAGTTCCCCCCCTTCCATTAACTGATTACCTCCGTTGACCTAGGCAATCCAAAAACCCGTTTTTCTTGTTAAATAATGATCAAGTCTAACACGTGAAAATGTAGATCTTTAGCAAAAGGCTACTGTGGATTTCTACACCTCCCGCCCCCAAACATTTTCTTATTTCATCAAAATGCAAAAGGGTTTAAGCCCGCAGCGTAGTTGGTTAGGGTACCCCCAAATTTTACATTGCACTTTTTTTTTTTTTAGGGATTACAAAAATTTTTAGTTTGTCTTTCGAATGGTCCCTTCATCTTCACCAGCAATAAAATACCTTTTAAACGATCTTGCTGTGCACTAAAACAAAATTCCCCTATAGTGCTGCCCTGCTTTTTTGATATTTTGAATGAAAATCACTCTTTTGTAATATTTCTTAAATTTTGAATGATATTTTTTCTCAAACAGCCTTGCTAAATTAGGGGTTTCTAAAAACGTCAAACCTAACGGAATGTCAAAAGCTTACTTTTCTTTGGGGTCTGATATTTAAAACCCGTTTTATCTTTTAAAATTGTTTATATACAATCGTCTTTTTTGCTCCTTTAAAGTATGGAGCATGCGCTTTTAACAACTCAAAAACTAGGGTATGAAAAGCGATTTTCCATAGCATAACTTACGGCTACAAACCTTTTGCCGTCTTTAGCTCTGCGGCCCTATTCGGGTTTTGTGCTTTTCATTTTCGATTCTTGAAACGCAAATAGCTCTTTTATTGCGGTTCCATAGATAGAATAGGTTAAAAATATGTCTGCATTGTGTAAAAAAAATATTTTTTGCCCCTCAATTTTATAGAAATTTTCTTAACGTTGCCCCCCCCAGATTTGTACAATGTCCTGTTGGGTCTGTTTCGATGTGAGTTCTATTTGAAAATAAGTCGCGAGAGCCTGGCACAATCACTTCATCGCTCCAGGCTGGAAATTTAACGTAAGAAATTTGTCCGCATCAATAGGAGGGTTATTTGGGGAAAAGTAATATTCCGTTTATTTCCCTCACGCCCAAAAGGGGTTTTTTCAGTTTCTATGGGGGGCAAAAATCGAACCAATGTTGTGACATTTTTTATAAAACAAAATAAAAAAATTAAATTTTTTAAAAACATGGGAGGCATTGAAAATGAAGAAGATTATGATGTTTTAGATCCCGGGGACGACATGAGTAATTCCCCTTGGGGAGCCATCGTCGGGCCTTTATTGCATGATAATTTGCAGAAATCGGGGTACATTACCAACAAGTCGGTATAAATTAACAGAAAGTAAGGTCAATCATTTTACCAAATTTTTGGAAAGAAATTTCCCGAAAAATTTCCCTGAGATTTTGAACAAAAAAACCTTTTTGTGAAAACGCCAAGGCAACTTTTTCACTTACAAAAAAACGGGCCCCTCAAAGTTTGTAGGAGAATACAATTAGACAAAGGGCCCTTGAGCGATCGAAGTCGCCTTTGGGATTTTTTAAACCCCAAATTAAATAGGGAGGAGTTGCTAAACTTCAAAACACACTGCAAGAACTCCCAACAGATAACCAAATAAAAACATGGAACTTTTTTAAGTTTAAGTCAAAAAAGCGGGGGAAAAATAGAAGCAGAAACCGTTTTTCCGAAGAAACAGCAAAAAAGACTTACCGACCCCCCCAAAACCCCGCGAAATTTGAGGCCTTGATCGTCTTTAAGAACCACAGAGGCGAATTAAACAAAAATTTAGCAAAACTAGGTGAAAATAATGACATAAAAAAAGAGAAAAAGAAAACCGTTGAGGCTGATGACGCAAATTTGGGGCCCGGGTTAAAGAAAGAAAACCCAAAAACTAAAGATCTTGAACAAGAGATAGCAAGACTAGAAGTGTTGTCCCCACTAACCGAGAACAATTGCGAATCAAGTGAGCAAATAAGAAAACATCCAAAGAATTTTAAAGAAGACACAACGCTAGCAGAAAGAATAAGAACATGTTTAGGAGCAAGGAGCACATTAGCAAACTTTAAAAAGGCTTTGGATTTTCAATAAGTACATGGTGAGGGTATTACAGGCGGCGGGGTGCTGGGGCGGCCTCCCCCGCCACGCCTCCATCACCCCCTGATAAATCATGGGTAAAAAATACACTTGATCATCTTGCGGGGTTTTTAAAAAAAGCCGGGAAACCGGAGCTTTACCCGGTATTTAGGGGGGTTTTGTTACTGGGTTTTGTCTACTGCAGGCAAAGGTTGGCTTTTGGCTAAGCACTTTATGGACATTTGTTTTCCCTTAATATCGGGGTTTAATTTTTTTAAAATAAAGACCAAGTAAACCCAGGCCAGTTAATCCAAAAACAAGTGCTGTTTTCATATTTATGGGCATTATTTTTTTCGTGTCTTCAAAAGTCTTTGGGGTTTGGGCCCCCAGGATTGAAGACTTATTCTTGGGGGCCGACTTGTTTGTTTACTGTTGCAATTTAGGCCGAATTTATTTGTTTTTTCCGACTTTCTGTTCTTGCCTGCCACAAGGATTTCATTATTGTAGTTTATTTTGTGCTATCTGGGTCTGAGGTCAAAGGTACATGTAAACCCGTCCAACAGCAAAGTCTACTTCGATCTTGCGAATTGCAAAACCCTGTTGGTACCTTTTTAATACTTGAAGGCAAATCAACTGTAAAATTAAAAAGGGGTCCTCTAAAATTTTTCTAAGTTTGTTTTTGTGCATCAAAACCTAGAAGGATCAGTTATGCTCGTCTTGCGTGCTTGGAACCTAGCAAACACCAAACTAAGTACGAATAGAGTCGTTTTTCGTTCATTCCGCTTTTTTTAGGCCCCCAGAGTGTCTAAGATAATGTTGTCCATGCTGTTTTATGCCTTGCCATGGACCCCCAGGTGAACAGTTGTGCTGAAGAGAAAGATTGAAGGAGGATGCCCGTCATAGTTAACTTTCTGTGCACGCCCCAAAATAAGGGGGCCTAAACCCCTATTAAATCCAACTTTTTTCTAAATCTGTTAGCCTTAATATTGAAAACGTTACAGATCCTTTCAAAGCTTCATTCATTTGGCTGAATGGATTTAAACGTTTGTCATTTGGGGAATGGGGCTTGCAGTTCAGTCAAAAACTTGAAGTTTTAATAAAAAGAAATCTATCCTGACCTCACCAAAGACAGGATGTTAAAAGATCAGCATACGACACTCCCCCCAGTTTATCGAAAACACGGCAAAGTTTAAATGGGGTTTTGATAAAAAATGCATCGGGTACAAACACACTTTCGGGATGTAGCTTTTTTTAATGGGGGGTTAAGATATTTGTCCAAAAGGGTACCCCTTACTTGAAAGGCGTCAGTTGGGGCACAAAATGCCAAAAGTATCAGTTGTTTTATTTTTAAGATTGTAGTGCGGGCCCGCAGAATATTTTTTACAGTAATTTGAATGCATCATTTTTTTAATTTTTTTTAAAAAAGTTTGTAAAAATAACAAATCAAAACCGTCCTTCGTTTTTTTGAACATGCTTTAATAACGAATCGGAACCAAACGGTCGCACTCCAGAAAAATTTTTTCAAAGTCGTATGGTTTTAAAATAATATCCCTGAAAAAATAAACGATTCTAAAAGTTGACAAACAGGGGGAAAGTTAGCCATTAACAATACGGGTTTTGCTCACTAAAAGAAACAATGAGTAATTTGACATTTCTCTCAAACTTAACAATGGAATCTGAAAACAATGTT
>CM031609.1:39659825-39662325 GCA_018398815.1 Conus ventricosus | reverse complement strand
ATACATCAACACTGCAGTGTGACAGACGAACAAGAAGCATCAATCAATAGGTTGGGAGGAAGATGCAGATTAAGCTGAGGGAAGGGATGGAGTAGGGCAGGACTCTGGGAAGAGTGGTAGGAATCAAGAAGATGGCGATGTGGTTTTCCCACATGAGCTTCCCAGTTGGTGTTGAAAAAGAAAAGCAGTCTATATAAGAAGTCTATATAAATCGATGCAATAAATCAGAAACTGTCATAAAGTTTAGACACACGTACTCAAACATACACACACGCACGCGCACACACACACACACACACACACACACACACACACACACACAGGAAGAGACACACACACACACACACACACAACACACACACACACACACACACACACACACACACACACACACACACACACACACACACAGCACACACACACACAATGCACACACACACACACATGCACACAACACACACACACACACACACACACACACACACACACACAACACACACACACAACAACACACAACAAACACACACACACACACTTATATATATATATATATATATATATATATATATATATATATATATCCAAGTCACAGAGATTTCTGGCACACAAATCTATCATCAGAACAGTGCTTCCAGGCGTTGTTTTGATTCTTACAGCCAGCTGATCGATATTTGAGAGAACTCAGAACTCAGAACTCAGAATTTTAATGTACGTCGGCCTTTGGCCACAATACATGGAGGTACCAAATGGAAATGGGAGTGGTGGGGCTGGGGAAGGGAGTCAAGGAGATGGGGGCGAGCAAGGAATGAGGAGGGGGGGGTGAAGGGAGGAGGTGAAAAAGATAAATATATTCCACAGTTTCACATTCCACAATCTTGACAGTCTCTTCTAAACATAAATGTGTAGTAGAAATTCTAAATGAACGTATCTTAGCAAACAAAGCCACGCTACATGAGTGAATGATGAAGATCTATATTATCATGAAGCACAAAATAAAGTATCAAAGTTATCGAGCCGTAATAATCAGCCAGTCATTTTCGTCTAAAATATAACCTTATTTCTTTTGTTAATCGCATGGAACACATATCTTGAAACATTGTGCCTATGATTCATACTCGTTGCTTTCAACAGAACATTTACAGGCACTTTCATTGATTCTTTTAAAAATTTAGCTCGAAGGTCTATATACAGGCAACAATCAAATAAGAAATGATGCTCATTTTCAACTTGACCCTCACAAAATAAACAATTTTTATCTTCGACAGATTCACTGTACCGATGCACATTATTATTCAGAGGAAGCACGTTAAATCTTAACTGAGAAATGGCTACACGAAAACAATAGATATCCATGTCACAAACATACCTTTCTTTTTCAAAAACAGTTTTAAATGCTCTGTAAGTGCTATATCTATCCCGATCTCTGGTAGTTGCGTTCCACTCTTGAATAAAGAGATCGACAATTCTTTGTTTAAACAAATTCAAAACTGTTTAACATCACCAACTCCTTGTTGCAACCAAACAATACTGAATCCCGTTTCACACAAAGTTTCTCTCACCTTTGAAACCCAACAGTTTTTGCCAGCTCTGTCTAATTCAAGCAACATCATGTAAGCTTTATGTGGCAGTCGTTCAGCATCCATATGCAACAATTTAAACCAAAATCTTAAACATGCAACGTAAGAATTAACATACAGAGGGTATCTTCCCAGATCTCCATATACATCTTATTTGGAGTTCTACTTGGAACACCCATAAACCTTTTACATGCCATTAAATGTACTTTTTCTATATGATCCAGTCTATTTAACCCCACACTTCTGATGAGTATAATAGTATTGGCTGAATCTTTACATCAAAAATTTTAAAAAAGGTAATTGAACTCATTTCCTTATACTTTTGGAAAACCTGCACAGCTGTAAAACGGCTTTCTTTCCTTTTGTTGCCAAATGCATTGTGCCTTTTCTAGCACTAATCATAGTTGTGAAATAAACCCTAAATAAAAATAACTATTTACCACCTCTAGTCTTGTACCATCATAGAACCATTTTTCATGCTTTCCCAGGAATCCCCCTTTTCTGAATACCATAACTTTTGTTTTTTCGATATTTACATATAACTTCATGTTATTGCAACATGTGTGTAAAATATTCAGCTGATTCTGTAGACCAGTTGGGGAAGTTGACAGCAGTACAACATCATCTGCGAACAATAATATAAATAACTCCATAATACCCGGTAACAGCTGCACACCATGTTTACCCTTTTCTTCTATGTGAGTTGCCAACTGGTTAATAAACATTGAAAATAATGTGGGGCTCAAAACACATCCTTGTCTTACTCCTATTGGGCAATCAAACATTTCAGAAAATTCATGATTTGATCGAACACACGACAATAATGAATTGTACATTGCTTTGAGAGACGCCAAAAATTTCCCTTTCACATTTTGTTTTTTTATACATTCCAAAAGTTTGTGATGATGCACAGAGTCGAAAGC
>CM031609.1:39650964-39653825 GCA_018398815.1 Conus ventricosus | reverse complement strand
GATGGGAGCACAGTGTCTGAAATGATATTGAAACAGACAGTGGCGATTTTGGTGCTCAATCCCTCGAGATGCAAGCAACCAGTGCGACTCAGACAGAAGAGGGGTGAAACAGTCACGC
Organism: Conus ventricosus; assembly: GCA_018398815.1. Taxonomy (NCBI): domain Eukaryota; kingdom Metazoa; phylum Mollusca; class Gastropoda; order Neogastropoda; family Conidae; genus Conus; species Conus ventricosus. Next base: position 39,653,707 of record CM031609.1, on the reverse strand, counting down.
TTCGATGATCTGGAGACCAGACGGCCGCACAATTCATAACTGTCTTTTTTTTTCACGCACCTTTGTGGAAGACCAACCAAAAGAGCTTTTCATGGTCTAGGTCAGTAGTGGGACAGAAGACAAAACGCGAGTGTTTCAGTTGCCTCTGTCATCAGTGGCGATTTGATTTACCAAGAAAACCACTCTGAAATACTCAGTTTATCTGAGCTCTCATGGACAAAGTTTCGTCGAAAATGACAATTAGATTACGAATGAACTCGGAAACTTTTACTTCATTTTGACTGATACTGAAAGAGGAAGGATAAGAGATGGAAATGGGTAATGCCTCTGATTTTTTCCTCATTAAACTACTATTTGTTCTGGAGGTCCGTTGTTTATCTTCATGGACACAAGGCCATATGGAGGTGGCTAAAGAACCAGTGCAATTTTATCAGTGTCAGACCTGACTTGTACATGTTGTGTCATGGCATAAACATGATGGGTGGCTGAGTGAGAGTCGATGATGTGAGAAAGTGGATTGATTACAAAGAATAAACAACACAGGTCCCAAGACAGATCAATAGGAGATTCTATACTCAAGAGGAGGGGTGGAGGAGGCTTTGACTCAGATCCTAGAACAGAAACAACCTGAAACCTGATCTCTTTCCTTCATGTATGACTGCGAAAATAAAAGTGCAGTGGCTGGAATTCCCAATGAGTGCCATGGACGAGCCATCATGATGTTGTGATCAATAATTTGGTCAAGGAAACCAATCATCATGCCTGGTGATGGCCTGTCGTGTCCCTCGAAAGCTAGCTGAACTCTGTGCTTCAAGAAATGGCTCTTTCATAGTTCAAAGCCGAAGAGAAAGGAAATCAAACGACTATTGTTCTCAGGTTGACAACTACTGGCCGACCCCCCCCCCCCCCCCCCCCCCCCACCCTCCAAGCAAGCTGCAAACCAAGGTGATGTTTTCAGGTGTAAATGCCTATTGCAGGTGACAAGAGACAAGAGACAAGGAGAGGGCAGAAATGTATAGACCTCAGCAGAAAAAGGCAAATGAAGATTTATTCTCGTTATCCAGCTTATTTTTTTATCCACCCCATCCAGTCTTTTTTTTTTTTTTTTTTTTTGGGGGGGGGGGGGGGGGTGCATCAGTTATCGGATCAATGGAGGACCTAAGGCGGTCATTTTCTTTTTCTTTTTTCTTTCCTAAGGCCAAAATCCACCTCTTTATTTTTTGGTGCTTCACACTGTCCTCTTCATTGCCAAAAAAAAAAAAAGCAAAAAAAAACAAACAAACAAACAAAACACCAATTTCCACTACTAGTTTTTTTTCTCCAACCAGTCCCTTACACACCATGCATAGTATGTTTGTTAATTTACAAATCGACATGTTTTTGCAGATTTTAATGTTTTGGCGTTTGATACAAAGTGTCTCACCCCATCCAGTCTGTTTTAAAACGATGGCAGAGTTAATGATACCAATACTGAATTCTTAAATCTGAAAATTACTTTCTCTCTCTTGTTCAACAACTTATGAAGGATAATGACGACCATCAAATCAACATGAGCCAAGCGACGTTGATGAACAGTCCAATGACGTTACTCTCTGAGAAAAGTCGTGAAATCGACATTGTGTGTGATAATCAAGGTGAAGAATTGCATTTGAATAGGAATATGGAAGCATCAAACACCTTGAAGCTACTCAACTGTTTCCTTGGCAACAACGCAGTAACGTCAAAATTGAGCACGACTTGACAATGGCGAGAAAGCTGATGCTTTGTAAGTAAACAGCTCACAGCGGGTGCAATCGGAAATTTCTTATGAGATATATTGGCAGATTTAATGTAAAAAAAAACTGGCAAAGAAAGTGGACAATTCCAAGGTATTCAGAGAACGACGTTGAAGGGAAAATGATGCTACACCAGGATTATCGACGATCAAAATCACAGTAGCATATCAAGAATATACAACGAAGTGTTTATGAAAAAAAAGTGCCAATTGGATTGACAGTCAAGTAATAGAAATATCACGGGGATCCAATACTGTGCATCAATTTCCCGTGATTAGGGCTTCTTTTCACGATGATGACTTTTTAAAAATGTATGCTTTCATTCCATTTTCCACATTGTTATGTAATCTTTACTCCTCTGCTCACCATCCCTGTCTTACGACACAAGTAAACGCGTCACTTGTGAATCCAAGTGCCCTGGTCACAGAGGAGAATGTGCCTTAACCACGGAGCTGCCCAACTCTGCCTCAAGCAACTTAACTGTAGCAACAATTATCTTGTAAAAGGACAATTAAGGCAGCGTTTTTGGACTTTTCATGACCTCATCCTTGGGGACTTATGACATCCTTGAGATCCCACCTCAAGCCTGTAATTGTATCCCCACTTTTGGGAGGGCTCCAATCAACTCAAGCCTCCATACAGGAGATGAAAAGAGCTCAGCAAACTGACCCAACATTAGCCAAGTACTTTGGGAAGCAGCGAAAGCTCATCTCCGAAAACCACTTCCGCAAGGGTGAATTTATAACCGCAGGTTGGTAAAGGACCGTCAACAACTGTGGTCCCAGCTCCACACCGGACCCAATACTGGAATTGGGACATGACACTCCACTCCAAAGGCCATATGGGGGTAGGGCATACCATGTAATGGGTGACAAACCAGTACTAATGGCCAGGGATAACCAGAGGACATCAAGCACTAAGGTGATTCCTGCCCAAGCTCTCATGTACACACACACATCACACCCCCC
>CM031609.1:39640964-39643464 GCA_018398815.1 Conus ventricosus | reverse complement strand
AAAGAGGGGAGAGAGAGAGAGAGAGAGAGAGAGGGGAGAGAGGAGAGAGAGAGAGAGAGAGAGAGAGAGAGAGGAGAGAGACAGACAGACAGACAGACAGATAGACAGAAAGAGAGCTCCATGGAGACAAAAAGAAGATAGGTATGTCACGAAAATTGAATTTACAAATTAATATACATAATGTAACTGTTTTGGAATCTACATAAAATGATGATGATGATGATGATGATGATGATGATGATGATGATGATGATGACGACGACGATGACGACGACGACGACGACGACGATGACAACGACGATGATGACGATGATGGTGAAGATGATGATGACGATGATGATGATGATGATGATGATGATGATCATGATGATGATGATGATGATGACGACGACGACGATTATGATAAAGATAATGATGATGATAACAACAAGGACAACAGTATTTACACAGCCCTTTCAATCGCACAAAAAGGCAATGTAAAGCGCCTACGCACGTCATCTGCACACATGCGCACTATTACTTAAAAAGAACAGTCCTGGGCACCCACACACGGCAAAGGCTTATCACTAACCAGATGTGGGGCCAAAAATGTGAATTTCTGATTTATGAAATTAACAAATGTATCCCTGCTTACTCTGTCATAAATTATTTAGCACCTCAAACTTTATTGCTCTAATTAGACTAGTATACATATGGCTGTAAATATGCACTGTATGAAAGACAACAGAAGGCACGTAGGTGTGTTACTAGATCTACAGTTATCGACTTAACTGCCAGTTACTGCGATGGAAGAACGCCTTGATGCATCTGTTAAATTTGCGTTAGAAGCCACATACAAACATCAACATTTTGCGTATTTCCTCTAACTTACTAAAGACTGAAGCGTTAACTCAGAATAACCCCGAGTGTTTTCAGACACTTCCTTATCGCTGCTTCTCCAGTGGCTGGATGGACATTAGATGAGCTGTAGGCAACTCCATTCTTTCTTCTTTGGCTTCAAAGTGGGGCGACTGACGGCCGAAACTTAAACAAATTCTCTTGGCTACAACTGACAGGTTCACCACTGGTAACATGTCTGCGTACGTGACCTTTTTTTGTTTTGTGTTTGTTTGTTTTAAGTCCAGCATGACGCAGAGGATAGTATCAAAACATCAGTGAGTATGTCTGTTAGTGCTGTCCACTCCACTGGCACACAATGGCTTACCATTCTATAAAGCATCGGGTAAGATTTCATATTTGTGCGAGTTCTGTCGTTGTTGTTATTACCGTTGTTGCCGCCGTCCTTTTCTTATTGTTGTTGATGTTGCCGTCGTTGTTGTTATTGTTGTTTTCTCGTTATTGTTGTCATCGTTGTTGTTGTCATCGTTGTTGTTGTCATCGTTGTTGTTATTGTTGTTGCTGTTGCTGTCGTTGTTTTATTGTTGTTGTTGCCGTCAGTGTTGTTTTTCGTCTTGTTGCTGTTGTTGTTGTTGTCATCATTGTTGTTTTTGCTGTTGTCATTGTCGTTGTTGTTGTTGCTGTTGTGATGATCGTTGCTGTTTCCTGAACTGTTTGCCACCATACACCAGATCTTTATTTCAAATTCTGTCTGAAGGATCTGAAGTGGATTGGCGTCAGCACTTCAGTCGACATTGGAAAAACAATCTCGTGTCCCCTGGCTGTCTCCGGGCCTCCTGGACCAAGACAGCAATGATTTGGACACACGGCCAGCTAGGCCCGCGGCGAATGTTTTGTGCCGGATAAAAAAAACAACGAAAACAAACAAATGTCATGAAATACACAGATGCACACTTGCACATGCGAAAAAACTCTCTCTCTCTCTCTCTCTCTCTCTCTCTCTCTCGGGGTGTGAACTGCGGCTAACTGCGAGTAAGACGCGCTTCAAATCGTCTGCCATTTAGTCCCCCTGGTGGAGAATATAGCAAGTATCCAGCCACAGATCTTTGCAAGATTTCACAGGAAGAGCTATGCCATCGACACCGACTCTTTTCAGAGCGACATGTGGCGCATTCCACCCAGTCTACATGTCTTTCATGTCACGTGGAGCGAGGAAGAAATCGGCAAGCCGAGTCGCCATGCTTACGCTGCACAGCCGAGCTGCCGGTGTTACCGTTGGACTGCTCCTCACCCTGTTGTTTTGGGGACGTTTGCTGTTACGCTGCGGCGATGTTGAGCAGAACCCTGGACCCAAGACGCAGAACTCTGGACCCAAGGCGGACGCACTCAGGCAGAGCAGACTTAGCAGCACGGGCACTCGGACGACCAGCACGGACAGGACACCCCTCAAGGGCAGGCAGGCCACTCCTCCACGTCACCCGACACTGGACACGAAGATGGACAACATGACGGAGATGTTACAGTCCATGCACGCTACAATGACCAGTAAGTTCGGGGATGTGGAGCGAGTGTGCAGAGATTAGTGAACAGTACGCTGCCCTTCAAGAGTGTATGGACTGCGGAAGAGTGGTGGCTTTAAAAAAGAAACAACTTATAAAGCAAT
>CM031609.1:39632421-39639935 GCA_018398815.1 Conus ventricosus | reverse complement strand
TAGCTGACTAACGTGGCTCGGCGCTTTCTAGGTCAATCAGCGAAGCCGCCTGATTGACCCAGTATTGCTTGGGTGCTTTCTAGCCGGATCAATGCTGGCAAAAAGCCAGGTCAGCGTAGTAAAACTGCCGCTGTGGAAGTGGCTCAATTACTCCTGCCATGCAAGTCAAACACGTCATGTGTATCTTGCCAGAATGCTTTAAAGTTGGGGTTAGATTGTATGTATTTCAGAATGAGTTTTCGTTTGTTGTATAACTCATTGAAAGAAATCGCGAGTTTGTGAAATTTTGGATAAGAATAGAAACAAAATGACACTTCAATTAGTCTTCTTGCACGAGTTAAATCAACCAGCAAATCTTCTTTCAGATAAGACTCCCAGTTTTTTGTTTTTGACTGTTTCAAAATTGTCTTTGCTTTCTGAAGCCAATGCCCTAAAAAAAGAGCCTGAGAAAGAGATTTCCTTTCGTCATCTTTCACAGAGTAACAAGCACTCTGTAAGATGGGAGTCATTTCTTGAACAGTTTCAAAGGTTTTGATTTCATCAAATGGTTCGGAATGTAGCTCACAAAGCTGTGTTTTCAAATATTTGTCAAGATCTTCAACTGATAGTTCCGTTTTTTGTTGCGGAAACAAAAACGAAATGCTTCCTTTTGGCTTTGAGGGAGGAGAACAAGGCTCGTCACTCAATTTCTTTGCCAAAAAATTTGCCATGGCCTCATGATAAACAATGTATTTTTCCACAAGATCGGTCTGTTGTTCAGAAAGTTTTCCTTGCGAAGATAACAACATTTCAGCCGTTTCTTGAGTAATATTAGCGTCACTTCCAGCACTAGCAGAAGGCATTGAAACATCACTTCCCTGACTCGCCATGTTTTTAACACACACACAAGTTCTCTCTGAAAAATGCTAGCCACACTCGCACACGTCTTACAGCACGTCTGTCAGATGTAAAATGGTAGCAGTTGCCACAACACAAAGCGTCACGTGATTTAAGCTCAGCACTTGATTTGATAAGAGCTACACAAGATCTGGCACGCAGCAGGCTCGCCTGTCACGCGGTATTGCACTTGCTAAGTCATGAAGCCCAACAGCACAAATTAAGTGATCAGGTGTCAACCTAATGGCAGGTCTTTGCAGTATTCTGATAGTGCGGATTCCTTAGGCAGGTTAACAATTAGCAATTAAAGGCTTACCTGCCCCCACCGTTTGTGTATGGGGCGCGTTCAGCAACTGCTGCTTTTTCCCCTACGTTACTCTATGGGGTGCGTTCAGCCACTGCTGCTTTTCCCTACGTTACTCTCTGAAAAGTTTGTAGATAATCGTTATTTTTTGGTTATTGAAGTCTTACTTGTTCAGAGAACGGGAAAAGCTCATTCTGGAGTCACCCAGTCGAAACTTGTTGAGACTGGGTGAGCCAGAATGAGCTTTTCCCCGTTCTCTCCTTTTATTGCCTATGGTTCGTTCCATTCGTTGCGTGATCGAGCAGTACCGCTGTGTTCGTGTCCTGTTGAACAGCTGGGGCAGTATATGGCAGTCTGCTGGCCGTAATTTGCCATATACTGTACTATGATGCCGGTGCTATACTGACTGACTCTTACTGTGACCGAGGACACAAAACCTGGAGAGTGAAATGCTATCTTTGTGGGGAGTGGGCGCGTTTCTCTCTCTCTCTCTCTCTCTCTCTCTCTCATCTCTCTCTCTCTCTCTCTCTCTCTCTCTCTCTCTCTCTCTCGCTTTATGTGTGTGTGTGTGTGTGTGTGTGTGTGTGTGTGTGTGTGTGTGTGGTGTGTGTGGTGTGTGTGTGTGTGTGCGCGCGCGCGCGCGCGCACGCACACACACACACACACACACACCACACACACACACACACACACACACACACACACACACACACACACACACACACACTCGCGCATTTGTTTAGAGACGACATCGACGGTTTAGCTGGAGAGAGCAAGAGCTAGTCAATCTGATCAACAGGCTGAACAACACCTCCACAGAATTTGGCATGGAGATCAGCGCAGAAAAGACCAAAGTGATGACCAACAACCCAATCGGTTTTACCAAGACATAAGGATCAACAACAAGATGTTTGAACCCGTCAACAGCTTCAAATTTGGGTGCAACAATCGCAGATGAAGGATCAAGACCAGAAATTCTCTCCAGAATTGCTCAGACCACAGCCGCATTGACAAAGTGAAGCCAATATGGAACAACAAAAACATCTCCATCAGCTCAAAAATCAGACGGATGCGATCCTTAGTCATGGCAATCTTCCTCTATGCTTGCGAATCATGGACACTAAAAGCTGACCTCGAAAAAAGGATCAAAGCAGTTGAAATGAGGTGCTATAGAAGACTCCTTGGCATTTCATACAGAGATCACATCACCAACGAGGAAGTAAAGAGACGCATCGAGAATGAAATCGGTCCATATACAGATCTCCTCACTTCAGTTAAACGACGCAAGCTGAAGTGGTATGGACATGTCACGAGGTCATCAGGCCTTGCCAAAACAATCCTGCAGGGCGCAGTACGAGGAGAAGGCGGAGAGGTCGACAAAGAAAGAGATGGGAAAACAACATCACAGAGTGGACGGGCCTGGAGTTGAGGGACGTGTTGAGGAGAGCGGAGTGCCGGGATGAATGGAGAGGACTGGTTGTCAGAGCTACACAGGTGCCCCTACGGACGGGAGTCTAAGGGATCAAGGACAAGGACAAGAGAGAGAGAGAGACAGAGACAGAGACAAAGAGACAGAGATACAGAGAAAACAAGACAGAGAGACACAGAGAGAGAAGGGCGCGCACAGACACAAACATGCACACACGCACACACACGCACTCACACACCCATACACAGATACTCACACACGCACGCACGCGCGCGTGCGCAGACATTCACTCACACACACACACACCACACACACACACACACACACACACACACACACACACACACACACACACACGCATGCACGCACGCATACACACACACCAGGCCGGATATGATCTCTTTCTAGCAGCCCTCATCCCCCACCCCACTCCCAAGCATCAATCGGCGGTACTTTCATTCTTTTTTTTTTTTTAAATATCAAATCATGAAAAATCTTGAAAACACAGTTTTTCGTCGTCTAGCGCTCTGTTAGCAAGCGGCCAACACTAGCCAACCTGTGCGATCCATTTTAATTGGCACCACAGAGTATGTGTCAATGTCATAGACAGTCACTTAAAGTGGTAGTTCAGCGAAGCGAAATCATTGACTCTTGCCACCATGTCGCTGAACCTTTGTTTTTATTCCTCCGCAACAGATGTTCGAGAAATATTGCTTTTGCCCGTAGGGTTAGTCCCAGCAGTCACCATGCCCGACACACGTTATCGCCTGTCCTGGCAGTCGCACAGTCGTTGCTGTCCTATTAGAGAGAGAGAGAGAGAGAGAGAGAGAGAGATTCAGATCAGGTATTTTTGTTCATATATAGGGCCCACCTACCTTTCCTTCCTCACGCCCTGAACAGACAGACAGACAGAAGGACAGACAGACAGACTGACAGGGTGGGATCTGGCTAGTGAGAGTGCCACGTTATTCGTTTTTGTTTGTTTAACTTGCCATGATACATAATCCAAATCTGCAACCCGTCACCGCGGCCCACCAATATAAACTGCCATGTCAAGCAATGAAAAAACTCAACACACAAGCCGACCGACTCAGTGGCTGAAAGTCGTAACAGGGAGTCAAAGGACTGGACCTGAGCACAAAACACAGTGGGAAACGAAGACAGCAATAACATCCTCAGATAAAACAACGAAATAACCTCAATTTTCTTACACAAAGGGGAAAAAAATCCACTAGCGATCAACATGACGTCATTAGTCCCGACGTCAGAGTGGGTGTGCGTGTAGCCGACGTCGAAGATGTTTAGCAACAGGCCTATCCTGATGACGATAGTGTTTTCTCTCTCTCTTACAGTTGTTTTCTCTCTCAAGTGAACTACTTGGTAAACAAAAGAAATTAAGTTTGCCCACGAACATTCCTCCTTCTCAAATCTCTCAACAATTTAGTGAATTCTTTGTTGATAAAATCAAAACCATCCGTGACAATCTTGATGCAAATCCTTCCCAACCAATTCTTTACGATAAATACTGTGGACCACCTTTTTGTACTTTTAATCCCGGGGATGAAAAACTGATCAGCGATCTCATAAGTGAATCCTCCAGCAAAAGTTGTGTCCTTGACCCCATCACTACTTCCCTCCTTAAAGGGTGTTGCCTCTCATTTGATTCCCGTGATTACAAACATTGTAAACAAATCTCTCTCGTCAGGCATAGTGCCTCCTCAGTTTAAGCAGGCAATGGTTACCCCTCTCTTGAAAAAGCCAGGACTGGACGTTAATAAGTTAAAGAACTATAGACCGGTGTTCAACCTCCCATTCCTCTCAAAAATCCTTGAAAGAGTTGTGCTGAAGCAGCTTCAGACTCATCTTTCAGTCCATGGTCTTCTTGAGACCTGTCAGTCTGCTTATAGGAAGAATCATAGCACTGAGACTGCTGTATTGAGCGTACTGGACTGTTTACTGTGCAAATCCGACAGTAAACTTGTTTCTCTCGTAGCCTTGCTTGATCTGAGGGCTGCCTTTGATACGCTAGATCACACTACTTTACTTGAAAGGCTTAGGGTCACTTTTGGTGTTGATGGGATAGTTCTTCAGTGGTTCGAATCATACATCAGAGATAGGTCGCAGGCGGTGGTTGTGGGTGGCGTAAGGTCTACTTTGTCACCTCTTTTGTATGGAGTACCACAGGGTCAGTATTGGGCCCAGTGTTGTTTACATTGTACTCACAGCCCTTGTCGGATGTTATCTCGGACCATGATTGTGATTTTCACAAGTATGCTGATGACACTGAGCTTTCTAAGAGTGGCACACCTGATGACTTTGTTTCTGTTCAATCTGGGGTGTCTCGGTGTATCAGCAGTGTGCAGGAGTGGATGACAAGTAATAAGCTTGAATTAAATTGTGAAAAGACTGAAGTCATGCCCTTTGGAACCTCCTCCTGCCTCAAACTCGTTGAGTCAGAGTCAATGGTTGTTGATGGTACTGAATTACCTTTCAATAAGTCTGTCAAATACCTTGGTGTTACCATTGATCAGTGTCTGACCATGCAGAATCAAATATCTGTAGTCTGTCGCTCATCCTTTATAGAGCTGAGACGCATTGCTTCCATCCGACGCTTTATATCCAGGGAAGTAGCTGTCAGGCTAGTCTGTGCCACGGTGATGTCAAGATTGTACTACTGCAACTCTGTTTACGCTGGGCTTCCCGCAGAACAGATTGCTCGGCTGCAGAGAGTCCAAAATAGCGCTGCACGACTTGTTTTGAAGAGGAGGAGGTGTGAGCACATCACTCCCATGCTGATCGAACTGCACTGGCTTCCCATACAGTATCGGTGGCAATTTAAACTGGCAGTTCTTGCTTTCTGACACTTCAATGAATCTCTTCTCACTATCTCTCTTCTTCTCTCTGCACCTACCAAAGCTCTCGTACCCTTCGCTCTTCTTCACAAAAACTTTTGAAAATCCCCAAGCGTTCTCTGAAATCTGTTGGCGAGAGAGCCTTCAGTTTTAGAGCACCTTCTATTTGGAACTCCCTCCCTGAAGACCTTCGTAATCAGCCTACTCTTTCTTCTTTTAAATCTCAGCTCAAAACTTACCTCTTCAAAAAGAAGGCCTACTCTCTTCTGTAGATGACTAGATCTCTCCTAAATTCCTCCACAACTAGTTCGGTGAGGCAGTTTATGCATGTAGGTGCGTCTGCATTGTGAATTTTCTTTTTGCTGTGTGCATGAATATTGTATGAATAAGTGCAAATGGTGGATGTAAGCGCAGTGAGTTGTACAACAAGAAATGCGCTATATAAGTATTATACATTATTATTATTATTATTATTATATTATTATTATTATTATTATTATTAAGTTTTACTTTAATTTCAAAACCAAGTGGGACCAACATGACGTCAGCAGTCGTGACTTCAGAGTGGGTGTACAACTCATGTCGAAGACATTTGATAATTTCGAGTGTTTTTAACCCTTGCAGTTAAGGTTCTAGTTCAATTTCAAACTATTTACATCATCATCAAAACGTTCGCTTATGAGGCACTGCGATGACATCAAAGTCAGTGAAAATTATTCATTTTACATATAATACATATATGCCAAACCTATCAGCAAACCACCAGTCACACGTCTGATGTACGGAAAATTGCAAGGAGTGTCAATATTGATAGAAAAAAACCCACAGAGAAGCAACACGTTCAAAAGAGCAGAAAAGAGTGCAAAAATTGCCCCCCCCCCCCCCCTCCACCCCACCCCCCCTGAAACATTAGTGATAAACGACTACTACAGATCACCAGGATCATAGACGGAAGTGTTCTTGTATCTGTCCTGCCCAACACGAACCTCACGTATACGATGTTCTGAAATATACGAGGGAGATAAACTGCGCTAAAGCTCGTGTTCAGCGAGAGTGACCCCGCTGTTTTCAGGGTCTTATGTCAGCGATGGACACGGCCAAAGCAATGTCACCCCACAGTTAGCGTAACAGTTCAATCAGAAGTAGAAAATGCCAAAACATGAATGTGAAACGGCTCGCAAGTAATGCTGTCAATATTCCGATTGTTATCTTGGCGTGCGCTACAAATAAGATATTTCACTCTCTAGATCTATCAGCTACACACATAAATTGAGAAAAGGTAACTCTGTTTGCAATGGAAAGACAGGCATTATCTCTCCCTGGTTTTTCTTTCCGGAAACAGATCTGTTAAGGAGACACTCGAAGACGTATCTGTAACAACGTGGAGGTTCAGAGAGTCTAGAACGTATCTGTATTCACTCATTATGAATCTAAATACCTGTGGAGTAAATGTGGTTATAATACTATAATCATTATTAGTATCAGCTGAACATGAGTTTCGGTAGAAACGATTTCCGAACAAAACAAAACAAAAAAAAAAAAAAAAAAAAAAAAAAAAAAAAAAAACAACAAAAGCATTATGAAGTGACATTGTCAATGCGTGTTTAAAGTATGTTGTCAGAGAAATGACGAAGACGTCAATCAATCTTACAGTCAGCTGTCCAATCAGATTTCAGGACAGTACCACTGCTAGACTCAGAGACAGATCAGAGTGACAGACTCGGGCTAGGAGCTAGCAGTTCTTCGGAGAACTTGGCAAGAATCCTGACAAGACCTCCAAGCCGTGTCTGGACTGACCCGGTAAAGTAGAGTGCATGTGCGTGAATGTGCAAGTGCTTGCATATATAAACGAACATCTGTAAAGTGTAGGATAAACACTTTCAAAATTGATCGATATTTCTCTGATAGGTTGGTGTTCTCACGGATACTCACAGATGTTCAATGTCCAAACTGAAGTTTCCCCTGATTAAAGTGAAAGTACCACATTCAACCTCGTGACCGTCTTTACATTTTGGTGTACGCTGCTTCAACCTAGAGAACACTCTAATACGCC
>CM031609.1:39619921-39629921 GCA_018398815.1 Conus ventricosus | reverse complement strand
CTCGTAAAAGAAATGTTCGATATAATCAACTTTATCCCCACAGGTGGAGCATCTGTTATCATCCACTAGCTTCATTTTGTGTAGTAGTATATTTGTAGGGTAGATATTGTGCATTATTTTCCATTGTAGTTCCTGTAATCGAACTTCCTTTGTTGCAACGTGAGGGAGTGTCCACACATTTTTATCAATTTCAATGTTCAGTTTTCTTTGCCAGAAACCAATAGCACAGGGCTTTATATCTGCCCTTCCTTTCATTTTATTACGTAAAAATTGTAGAATATTCTTTGGTTTGGTACAAAAATTATATACTTCGATTTGTTCTGTGTATTCCGAATTAATCGTTCCGTTTCGTTGACTAATCCATTCTTTCCATTGCTTTGGGAGAGCGTTAATTACCGCGTTTAGTTCGAAAATAGTGATGGCAGGACTTTGGTCTATTTTTTGTTGTAATTCTTCTATGTTTAAGAGTCTAGATTCGTTCAGGTTCATTAAATCTTTTATTCTCTCTATTCCACTATTTTTCCACACATGAAAAAAGACAGAATGATTCTTATATTGTATTAACCTGTTATTCCATATTAGTTGAGTTTTGAAGTTGTTTATATTTACTCTTTCCATTGCTTTTAGCGTTTTGTTCTCCAAGTAAGTGCAAAGAACTTTTTTCCAGAATTCGCTTTTGATTTTACCAAGAGCTCTCTGCATTTCCATCGGCTTACAGTTTATTTCATATATTAGGTTGCCGCTTGCTATTTGGTGGTAATACCACTTGGGAATAAGACTCCAGCTATCATCATCCCCTGACATGTATAGTTTACCTATCCACTGAAGATAAAAACACGATTGTAGTTGACATATGTTGGTCATTTTAAGACCACCGTGCTCATAGCTGTTTTCCATCACTTTTCTCTTGACCTTTTCGAATGCTCTTTTATTTGAGTACTTCCTTTGCCAAATGAATTTATACAGAGTACGGTTTATCTCAGTGAGAATATACTCAGAGGCATAAAAAACGCGAAAAAATTGAGACAGTGCACGATTGTTCACATTGTGAACAGGACGTAAGCAATGTCGTTGGCACGTGCAACATTAGCAGTGCGTGGTGTCTTGGCCGGTTGTAACCTCGTAACAGTGGGTGAATGTTGCCGGGTCAGCGTTTTTGGCACGAGGAGTGCATTTGCCATGTGGACTACCTACGCCACGTGCATCAATGTGAATTGCAACTCAATGTGGCCCCATTGTGGGGCTATAAATTTCCAAACCCCAAAAAGTTCAAATCATCCCTTCCAGAGGCGCCAACATAATGCCGAGACTTTCTCGTCAAGATCGTTGCATAGCAATGGGGCAACTGCAGGCCGGGGTTCCAATGAGGCAGGTCGCTATCGCATTCGGAGTCCACATTTCCACCGTCTATCGCCTTCTGGACCGCTTTCAAGCAAGAAACACCACTGATGACAGACCGAGGAGCGGCAGACCGAGGGTCACCACTGCAGCCCAAGACCGCCATCTTCTTCGTCAGCATCGACGGGAGCCTTACCAAACCGCTGCCAACACAGCCAGGAACACTGTAGGCAACCATGGCAGGCCAATCAGCAACAGGACCGTGCGTCGCCGACTGAACACAGTTGGTCTCCAATGCAGGCGTCCAGCCCGGCGACCTATCCTGACACTCCAGCATCGCCAGAACCGTCTGCAGTGGGCACAGATCCACGTGCATTGGCGCCATCGGGACTGGGGCCGAGTCCTCTTCAGTGATGAAAGCCGGTTCTGCGTCGACCCAGGCGATGGCCGCATCCGGATCTGGAGAAGAGCGGGGGAACGCTTCACGGATGCCAACATCACCGAAAGGGACCCATGGGGTGGTGAAAGCACCATGATCTGGGGGGCTATCGGCATAAATCGCCGTATTGGGCCAGTCATCTTCCCGAATGTGGGTCCAGGACGTGGTAACGGGGTCACTGCTGTTCATTACATCGACCAAGTTCTGAGGCCCCACATCCTGCCGCATTTCCAGCGGCATCCACAGAACCTGTTTCAGCAGGACAACGCAAGGCCGCACACTGCCCGTGCTACGCAGAACTTCCTGAGGCAGAACAACATCAATCTGCTGCCTCACCCAGCCCGTTCTCCCGACCTTAACCCAATAGAGCATTTCTGGGATGCCCTTCAGAGGCAGTTGAACCAGCTCAACCCCAGACCCAGACAGCAGCTCAGCTTGCTGTCGCTGTGGGCCAGGTGTGGTGGCAAGTCCCCCAGAGGCAGACCAACACTCTGGTGCGCTCGATGTACCGCAGGTGCACAGCTGTGATCAATGCTCGAGGTGGTCACACCAGATACTGACATTCTGCTGTTAACACAGGGTCAAGGTCAAGTTCATGTGACCTTATTTTCTACCAGAATGAACTTTGAAAGGACACTTTTGCGGTGTTTCGATTGCTTTTTTCTCACTTTCTATTACCAGTTCAAAGGAATCGGTAGCCAAATTACATCAAAATTTCTATACAGTTTGTTTTCGCGTTTTTTATGCCTCTGAGTATATTTTCTGGTAATCCAGTTGATTGCATTACGAATATAAACTGGCTTACTAAGAAACTCTTTACTATGACTATTTTTCCACGTATACTAAGATCTCTACGGCTCCATAATTTTATAAGACTATGCATTTTATCCAATCTTTTTATCCAGTTCTCTTCAATATACTGGGCTCTTGTATTGTTTTTAAAAAATAGCCAAGAATCTTGATTTTGTCTGTAAGTTCAAACGGTATGTTTTCTTCGTCGTTGTGAATACCGATCCGCAAGGCTTTGGTTTTCGTGTGATTCAACAGAAGACCTGAAAATTTTGAGAATTCTGTGACAATCGAAGAGGCGTTTACAATGTCTTCTTTGTTTTGAAGAAAAAGTGTCGTATCGTCGGCAAATTGTTTTATTTTCAGTTGTTCAGTTTGTTGTCCATTCTGATTACACTTAGGTAAACTTATTCCGTTTATGCTACTGTTCCTAATTTTAGCCGCTAACAATTCAACTGACAGTATAAAAGCGAGGGGCGAAAACGGACATCCTTGCCTGATTCCGCATGTTTACTGGGAATGGTTGGGAAATCCAGCCTCCATGATTAACACTACAAAAAGTATTGCTAGTAAGAATTGCTATCCATTTAATAAACTGTTCGCCCGAAACCAAAGATATGGAACGCATTTAACATGAAAGTAGTGATTATTGAATCAAAGGCTTTGAGTAGTCTAGAGCTAAAAGATAACCAGCTTTGTTTGTATTGTTTAAGTACTCAATGACATCGTCGATAGTTCTAATAACTGTTGATATACTCCGACCTTTAAGATATCCAACTTGGTCTCATTAATTAATTTTGATATTACTTTGCTTAATCTTCCTGCCAAGACTTTTGCTAGTATCTTATAATCAGTGTTCGTGAGTGTAATTGGTCTCCAGTTACTCAACTGTTCACGCGCTAGCTCTTTCCCTTTATGTAACAGAATTATTATACCTTGTTTCTGTGTGTATGACAAGTCTCTTTTTCAAACGACTCGTTGAAACAGGACGTTAACAGAGTTTTTATTTTGTCCCAGAAGAATTTCATGAATTCTACAGTTAAGCCGTCACAACCTGGAGATGAGCCATTCTTCATTGCTTTCAGAGCACAACTTACTTCTTCTGTAGATATTAGTCCTTCACAAAAGGCTGCTTCCTCATCATCTAGCGTAGGGAGTTGTACACCTGCAATGAAGTTATTCATAGTTTCCTGTATATTTTCTGTATCCGTGCTCTGGTTATATAAATAGTATAATAATGAGTTTGTTCTTCCAATATCTTTATTTGTCGGTTATAACTTCACCGTCTTCTCTTTGTAACCTTGTGATAACCTTTTTCTTACCCTTACTTTTTCTAGGTTTACAAAATATTTTGTGTTTTTTTCCCCTTCCTCTATCCATTTTACCCGAGATCTAACCTGTGCACCCCTAGCTTTCTCAAGAGCTAATATTTCTAACTGCTGCTTCAGTCCAAACATTTCCCGTTGCGTTTGAAGATTAGTTGGATCGCTAACTATATGTTCTTCCAGTTTTTTAAAGCGACACTGTAGTTCCAGTGTTTCATTTTTCTTTACGTAAGCTTTATACTTACCATACTCTGTACAAAACTCTCTTATTTTAATTTTGCAAGATTCCATATTTCTGTGGGGTTACTCTTTGTTTGCTGGTTAATTTCTACAAGAGATTCATCTAGTATTTCGTTCATACGCTGTTGAAAAACCGTGTCTTGTAAATAGGAATTGTTAAAGCGCCAGTAACTGGACCCTTGATGAATGGTTATTATTTAGTTCAGTCAAAACGGCTTTATGGTCAGTGTTTGGAACCATGGTTACATCACACGCGAAGCAAAAAGGCAATAGTTCTTGGTTGACAAGCAGTAATCTATTCTACGTGCGATGAAGGGATGCTGTTTGCACCATGTGTATTCTTTTTCCGTACCGTGAAGGATCCTCCAAACATCAGTTAGGTTGGAACTCGTTATCAGTTTGTTAAGACTGTCTACCTCATTTTTTGAATGTGGGTGACCTGATATGACATCGAGTTCGCTGTCTACTGTGCAGTTGAAGTCACCAGTTACCATAAGTTTGTTATCCGAGTACTGACGTATGATATTCTGTAGTTCTGTGAAGAAACGCACTTTATCAGCATTATCGTTCGGTGCGTAAATATTTATGATGATGACGTTGAGTTCTTGGGTTTTTACTGAAGCTATCAGAATTCTATCGTATTTGTTTTCTATCTGTACTTCGCCGGAAAAATGCTTGGAGACTAAAATGACTTCCCTCTACTGTGCTTTGTTCCTTCATTATGTATGATTTCCCTCCCACTGCTTTTCCCAAATATCAATGTCTTTTTTTGTAATGTGTGACTCTTGGATACATATGATATCACATTTTCGTCCTTTGAAATAGTTAAACATCGCCTTTCTTTTCATGTTGTTTCTTAGCCCTCTGGCGTTTATAGACAATACTTTCAAAGCGTCCATCATAAAACATAAATATGTTCCGGCATTTGAATCACATTTCAGAGCTCTTAGTCCATTGACATAGCTAGGTCGTCAAACGAAGAGGCAATGAGGGGGAAGGGGGGGGGGGGGGGGGGGGGGGGGCTAGCCTATGTGGTCCTTCATTTCATGAAATACGGTGCATCGTCGTCAGTGTCACAGTCCGTGTGTTCGGCTAGTTTCGGTCGTTTGTCTGTCTGGTCCAACGTGGGAATCCTTGGACTGTGGTCGTTTTACGATCCGGAGCCGTTCCTTCTATAAGTTTTTAGTGTAGTCTGTCTTTGCTTTTTCCTTGATTCTGCTGCGGTCAGGAATTGTCTGTATTGTTCTTGGTTTTGTCTTTTCACTGTCGTCCTCGGTGTTCGGTCATGACACTGTCTTCACGTTTTCAGTCGTGTGCTGTGCATTGTCTGTTGTCGTGAGGTTGTTGTAGCATGACTTGTAGTTTCGGCATGCATGCCACACACAGGATCTCCAGCCTTATGTCCGTCGTGAAGCATGTCTGCATTTAATTGGGTTTTTGCAGTCTCTAGTGCTGTGGCCCTTGGAGAGACGTTGCGGCATTCTGCTTCTTGCTGCTGTCTGACAAGCTTTTGCTCTTTATGGTACAGACTGGCTCGGAACGGGCAATCTGCATATGTTTTTTGGGAGGGGCTCGATCGAACTCTACGTAGAGGAAGCGTCTCCTGTTTTCAGTGAGTCAATCTTCCTCTCTCGTCTCTGTCTCTTTCTAGGATGAGTTTTGAGCGGACCGAGACCCTAGCTGTTTAAGGACTGCAGCAGCTCGTCGTCAGGAAGGAAGCGGAACGTTCCCATGACGAGTTTAGTCGCTGGCGGCTGATCCTCTCTCTCACCTGATTGTGCCGTGATCGGGTCTTGATGAGGAAAGGGTTCTGGCTTTTCACGTTGATGTGAATGCCACGAAGAGAAAACCCTGCGTTAACAGTTTCTGTCTGATGGTAATGTTACGGGGATAAATCCTCACATGGAGCTATTCGTTGAGCTCGTCCATACTGTTGTGACCGCAGACTTTTCCGCAGCGGCACAAAGTTCGTGCGTTGTAAATGATTTTTTATCGAAAGCTGGCAGTCATTGTTAATTACGAAAACAGGCAAGAACGCTCACTTCGCTCTCCGACGACATCTTGCAGCAAAACACCGCGATGTCACAAAAGTCAATCACAACGACGGTGGGGGAAGAAAGAAAAAAGAAAAAAAAAGAGTGAATGAGGTAAAAGTTGGTGGAAAAAAAAAAAAAAAAACACCACCCCCACAAGCTGATATTCTTTGAAAGGAGATACAAGCAATTCTGAAGAACAAAACAACTTCAAGTGAACTACGTAAAACATAGCATTCATTGAACAATGCTTTGGTCAGAGCGGTGGGAAAAAAAACACGTCCTGCTGACTTCAGCGTGAACACTCGTCTCCGATTTGACTGTTATTTATGGGGGAATCAAAATGAATCATAATTTGAAGATATAGCAAGTAATTTGCGCTATAATAGACAGACATTTACCAAGATGAAATAACTTTTCTATTTTTAGCTAGGAATTATGAAAGCTGCTCCGTGCTATTATCAATCAACTGAGCCATCTGTGAATATTTTTAAGTGATGGTTGTACTTATTTTCTAAGTGGGTGTAGACAAAATTTCTCAAAATGTTGGGAGAATCCTTTTTTGTTAAATTATTGTAGTCAATGTCAAAGGAAGCTTTTGATTGTAACCATTTTGGAATGGGTGAAAAACGTAGGTTTTCCGGCGATATATTTTTTATCTATTTTTGTATCTTTTAGAAGATCTGAGGAAAATGAATAAATAGATTTTGTGGATTGTATATATTGTGCACGTTTTCCAAAATCCTTTTCCGAATCTAAACATACCTCTTCTGAGCAAAAATTCTTTTGTGAGAAACTTTTTAAGATGAATTTTAAAGTAGAAGTCTTTCTAATTTCAGATAGAGGTAGAACTCCCACTTCGTTGTATGTCCCTAAGTTTGACGTATGTGTGGGAACCCTAAGGCAATTTTGAAGGCTTTGCAATCAGTGCTCTGAAGTTTATTTAAAAGATGTTTAGGTGCATTAAAAAATACTTCCTGAGCATATGTAAGTCTTGAGCGTACAAGGGCAGTTGCTAAAACATGTTAAACTTTTAGTGTCTTGCCCCCAAGATTGTTTACTGACAATTTTAAGGAAATTCAGACTTTTTCTTGCTTTATTTAAAATATGGTCAATGTGAGTATTCCATGTTAGTTTACTACTTAGGATTACACCTAAGAATTTAACGCTTTTAACATAGTTTTAAAATAGTGTCGTCTAAGGTGAAAACTGGAAGCTTATCTGGATCATTTCCAGAATTAAAAAGCATCAAATTCGTTTTTTCAGGTGAAAGAGATAGTCCGTTTTCGTGTAAAAATGTACTGATTTATTTAGTTCGTGTTGGTATTTTATTTTAATATAATTCAGTGATCTTAACGGAGTATTTCTTTTCATCGTTACTTTACTCCACATACATATATCGTCAGCAAATTGAGCTAACTCTGTATCTTTAGAGAGACCTTTGGTTAGATCAGAAATCAAAATATTAAACAAAATTGGAGAAATTACCGATCCTTGGGGTAAGCCCATTTGTAAAGGTCTTGGGTTAGAATAGGTATTTCCTACTCTGGTTTGAATATGCCTACGATGAAAAAAACATTGAATATATTCGTACATGTTTCCATTAATACCAATATTCTTTAATTTAAACAAAAGCCGCTTGTGCCATACTTGTTCATAGGCTTTTCGTATATCAAAAAACGTTGCAAGGACGTTTTTACGACGTGCAAACTGATGCTTTACATGCGTTGTGAGTCTGACCAAATGTTCCATTTGAGATCTGCCTGTCTGAAATGCAGCTTGGTTGATTGGTATGATTGTATGTTTATTACAATGATGAACAAGTCTTTTTAAAGCAATCTTTTCCATCAATTTACATGTATTTGATGTTAATGCAATAGGTCGATAACTATGTATATCTCTGAGTGGTTTCCCCTTCTTGTGAATTGTGTGTGTGTGTGTGTGTGTGTGTGTGTGTGTGTGTGTGTGTGTGTGTGTGTGTGTGTGTGTCCTTCCTCTAGCGTAGTCATTGGTGTTGTGGATCTTTCTCCGGGTAAATTTCAAAGGGTTGTGTGGATGAGTGGGTTTTTTTTTTTCTAATGAGGTGAGTTTTTAGCGGTAACAACCTTGTTGGTTTTTTGGGTCGTGGGTATAGCAACATTACATATCTCTCTCTTCCCTAGTGTAGTCCCTTCTTTGGACCCTTCCAGTGTACCCTTGCTGTTAACAGATCTTTCCCGGCTGTAGCCCGCGGTATTAGGTCTTTCTTTTGATGTAGTTTTTGTTTGTTGTGGATCCTTCTTTGGGAGCCCTTTGGGTATGGATCCTTCCCCCCGGTGTGCCGGCTGTTAATAGATCCCTTTCCCATGCTGCAGTCTTAAAAAATGGGTCTTCCCCCGAAAAAGATTTTGGGTTTCGGTTTCCCCCCCGAGTGTTCTCGATGATCTGGACCTTCCTGGGGGTCTTTGTATAAAGGATCTTTTCCCGTGATGTAGTCCTCGATGTTAGGGCCCATGTCTGGTTAGTCTTCCTTTTTTTGGGTCCTTTCGGGGGTACAGTTTTGGTGTTTGGGTTACCTTGTGTAGTTGTGTTTCAAATTTTTTCCTCTGGGTTTTTCTGTTTCCAGGGTCGTTTCCCTGGTGTTGTTTTTGGTGTTCCCTCGTTCCTTGGGTTTGATTTTTGGTGTAGGTTTTGTTCCCTTTGGGGTGTCTTTTGTTCTGGGTCGTTTCCCCAGATTTGTTTTGGTTTTCTGGGTCTTCTTGTGTTTCTTTTGTGTTTGGGGCGTTCCCCTGATGTAATTTTGGTTTTTCTGGGTCGTCCTATGGTGTTGTTTTTGGGTTCCCGGTCGTTCCCCGGGGTGTCCCTTGGGGTTCGGGTTTTCCCCCGGTGTTTTTCTGGTGTTTCAGGTCTTTCCTGATATATCTGTGGGTTCTGGGGGTTTTCTCTGGTGTTGGCTTTGTATTTAGGTTTTCTTGGTGTAGTCTTTGGTGTCCTGGTCTTGTTTGGGGTTTGTCTTGGGCCAGATCCTCCCTTTTATGCAGTTGGTTCCCCGGGCCTTCCTTGGTTAGTCTGTGGGGTTGATCCCTTTCCCGGGTTAGCTGGTGTCCTGATCCTTTTTGGTGTTTTGGTGTCCTGAGTATTTTGGTTGTTTGGTGTCCCTGATCCTTCCCGTGGTGTAGTCTGTGGTGTCCCGAGTCCCTTCCTTTGGTGTACTGTGGTGTTGATCTTCCCCTTTGGTGTCTTTGGTTTTTCCCCCTCCTTCTTTGGTGTACTGTGGTGTCCCCAGTCCTCCTTGGGGTTTGTCTTGGTGTCCTTTTCCTTCCCTTTTTGTAGTCTGTGTGTCCTGGGGGTCCTTCTTTGGGGTATCTTGGTGTCCTGGCCTTTTTTTGTAGTCTGTGGTGTCCTGAGTCCTTCCTTTGGGAGTCTGTGGTGCCTGAGTCCTTCCCTTTGGTGATCTTTGGTGTCCTAGCCCCTTTTGTGAGTCTGTGGTGTCTGAGACCCCCCTGTGGGTAGTCTGTGGGGTTTCCCGATCCTTTCTTTTTTTGTAGTCTGTGGTTTCCTGAGTCCCTTCCCCTTTATGTAGTCGGGGTGTCCCCGATCCTTCGGGGGTGTATTTGGTGTCCGAGTCATTTTTGGGGTAGTCTGTGGTGCCTGAGGCCCTTCCCCGTTGTATCTGTGGGGTCCCGAGTCCCTTTCCCTTTGGTGTAGTCTTGGTTCCTATCCTTCCCTTTGGGGTTTGTCTTTGGTGTCCCCAGTCCTTCCTTGGTGTAGTCTTTGGGGTCCGATCCTTCCTTTCCCCATGGGAGTCTGTGGTGTCCTGAGTCTTCCTTGAGTATTTTGGTTCCGGGCCCTTCCTT
>CM031609.1:39596929-39618921 GCA_018398815.1 Conus ventricosus | reverse complement strand
CGTATTATTTCGAAACGCACAAAAACAACCTCCTCAAGATCTTTGCGAGGAAGAACTGCAGATAATCCCACCAACACTGTTCCGCTTTAATTAATTACGTAAATATATTGGTTTAAAATGGAAGCTCAGAAGGAAGTGCAGAACGAAACAAGAATGGTAAAGGAAGAGACCTTGAAAATGATACGGGAATCATTTTATGCGTGTAGTGCTATTAAGGAAACATTTTCGGGGATTAATCAATGCATGCTAAATCATCCAGATCACCTACAACTTAAACCCCCAAATTGGGAAAAAGAATATCTTGAAATAATACAAAAAATTCGAACGCATCAAGCAAACATGAGAAAGATTTAAATGAATTGGATGAAGCTATGATTGATCTTATAACAAAAGTTGATGAAAAATATAAACCCCCTGTTATGCGGTCCTCCAGTGCCCGATTGCATATGAAAACTCTGGATTAACAAACACGTTTTGTGTTTGTTCTATCTAATGACTTCTTTGTTACAACCGTTGTGTTGATCTCATGTAGATTAGATCGCAGTTTTACGTTGTCATGATGAAAAGTCTTATTGCCAAACAATGCTTCTTTGTAGTTGTCATGTGATATGTTTGACTGCACAACGCTGCGAGATATTCCTTTGCTTTCTTAATGATTTTTCTCTGGCTCGAAATACTGTACATTTTTGACCTTAACCCCACATACTCCTTGATCACCTTTCCAGATAATTCATCCTTCATCTTTCCTAAAACCTTCTTGTTAGTAATTGAATGTAAAGGCGAATCTTTAGGATAATCGGACGTGTCATACCATCCACTCGCTCCTTTAGCTACTTCTAATTCCATGTCTTTATAAATATCTTCAGTAGGAATAATCTATAACAAAACTATCTGTATCTGTGTAAAGTAACTCTGGACTCAGGATACGAGGGCTTAAAGTAGTCATAAAGAAATTCTAACATCAAAAGCTTTGATAATTCTAAAACAGTAAACTCAATAAAAACGGGCTTGTCCAATTTGACTTTCTTTTTTTTCATCATTATGCCAAAAAGGTGATCATGAAATTTTCTGAAGTCCTGATAATTAGGTTTTGAAGTCAACTTAATTGCTTCGTTCTCTCTGGTGACTAATCTGACATCTTTACGCTTGTGCGGATTCTCCATAGTCTTTCCGAAACAACTGTTGTTCATCAACTTGAAAAAGTCTTTTTCTGAAGCATCTGTGGATTTGGTTCTGAGATCAGTGTTCTTCATGATGTATGGTTTCATGAACTGTTTCTTGATCAAAAGCAATTATGCGATGAACTGCTGTCAACTTCAAACCATGTCTTAAATAAAATTGTAGAAGTCTGTAATGACAGACATAATTTTTTTTGCCTCGAAGATTAGGCACAAGTTTAGGCGGCTCTCTTGGATCCATCTTTAGACTTTCTGCTGCTAATGGATAGTCATTATGCAGGTCATGGAGTTCATGAGGATATTCTAAGTCAACTTCTAGAATGAAACCACGCTGCTGATCAGGCGTTAAACTGCTCAACCACTTTAATGCTTTTTGAATATTATTCCATCGCAGCCTGTTACATTTTAAAGTTACTAATGGAAGTGATTGCGCCATTGCCCATCCATACAGATCGTTGTCATCTAAATACATAAATAGTTAGACCTTTTACTGGATCATAGTCATCCAAGTATTTGTTGTTTGCTTTACAGTAATGAGGCGACGCCTACTAATTCCTCCACGCAAGCCGTGTGTCATGCATCTGATCATTGGCAGGCAACAATAAATCAATCTGTACTCCACGTTAAACTTTAGAGAAACATCCCACTCATCCCGGCGCAGAAATGTAATGCGCGGATCCAGGCTATAATGTTGTCCATGCAGTCTTTCTAGAGTTTTTCAAAAATATCCGCCAACAAACATGTATCAGCCCATCAAGTAGGATCATGATCGTCTCCCATTGTTTTACACTCTAACTTCTGCCACGCACTTGAGCATGGCAGGTAATCAGAATCACTGATGTCCTTTCCCTCTAAGACTAGAAAAGAACGCGCCCTTTAGGAGGAAGTGTGTCCTCATCAAACCTTTCCCAACTGTTCATGTACTCATAAGGTAAACGCCTTTCTAACAAGAGTGAGGTCAAAATTTCTTCTGTTATTGGCAGGACTTTAGAGGACATAGCCAGTGACTCTAATGGAACCCCAGCATGTTTGCATAGAGGCAAAAAAACATTGTATTTAATGAAAGCACATGGATGTCTGAGACGTGCAATGCATACACCCTGAAGGCATCGTCCTGCTTCATTATAAGATGAGATCGTAACTCGCAAGTTATAAAGAAGATGGCAGCTGCCATGTCTTAGGGAATCAAACTTTAGTTGAAAGATTGCATTAACTGTCGCTCTCCTCTGAACTTTCCGCTAATGTGATCATGGGTCTCTTACTGTTGATTCTCTGCGTCTGATGAGAAGACCTAAACCACAAAGATCAACAGTGATGCTGCGACATACTGTTCTGGGTCTTCAGGCGTCATCAGGATTTCAGATAAATTCCAATGATTAAAAAGAACATCATTACCACTTCTGCATGCGTTCTAAGAAGTATTTCTGCGCATTTGCCCTCTATATAATTTGGTTCTGAATGGACACCATCCGACCTGACATAATGAAGCAAAAGAACAAATCTGATATTACTCACTATGGCGTTTTAGGAAGTCTCTGTGGTTGGGCCCCTCATAAGGACAATGAGTATTCGAAGTCTGCGTAAACTACGTAGGGACTAGTTTGCAGTCGTTCCAGTTCTTAAAACTAACTTTAGATCCCGTGGAGGCGTAATTAGTCTGTAATACAGTCAACTGGTTATTACATGATTTATATGTCACTCGCGCTTGCACAATTGGAATTCTTGTTAAACTTGTTCTGCAGAAGTCTTGTTTGTTATGTTTTGTGAAGTATGTGCGCACCATAATCCTGCTATTGTTCGGGATCAATTGTAATGCGTAGCCCCCCGCTGTGAAAGCATCAGCAGTAATCACAATGATTTTTGCCTGGATAACATTGATGGCTGTTCTTGGACACTTTAAGTGGGCACCAATTGTTCTCATCCCATGTGTATACATTAACAGTTATTGGTTTGTTGTTTTCTCAACTATCATTTGGTCTACAACTAACAAAAGACACCCACTAAAGTTGAGTCATTGCTGTAAGTTCATAGTTGACACTCTCGCTGCGTTTTTGCGATTAATGCAGCTTGCGAGAACACACCAACATAAAACATTTGTCGTCGATTCCTTATGTTTAGAACTGCTCTTTTTGCGACTAATGCTGGGGTAGCGAATGTAAACTTGCCTACAATCGGTTTTGCATACTTAGACTGTTTTTAATCCGATCGCGAGACTTACCCTCTGAACAACCGAGCCTCCATATGGGGCTTCTTCAGCGCAGCGTCAAACTTGCAAGCATTCGTCTGCCCAACCATGTGTTAAGTCATTATGAGAAAGAAATAACCTTTGTTTAGTCGAGACCAGACTTCTAGATTTTCTTTACGCATTTATTGTTATATATCGAATTAAAACAGCCTAACATTACTTTAACTGGCGTCTATTTTAGTTACCCTGGAACTTGAGAACTAGCAGGAACAACGCTTGGCCTGTACGTTTGTTGGAATAAATGACTTCTAATCAATATCATTCAGTGCCCTTGAATAAACGCTCTATCTCAGCATTCCTTCAAACAATTCTTCTGGTCCTTCATATATCTTAGCCATGTTGAATTTCTTTTCTAACTCAAAATATTTATTTAAATTAAAAAAAATACTTAAGCAGAAGCAATACACCGGTCTTTTTGAGCGCTTCTGACACGTCCTCATAAACTAAAGTATAAAACACCCTTCGACCTCTTAGGAAAGTTACTGTACTGTTTAGAACAGAGTTTAAATCACGTTTACCGTTTTTAATAAGCATTCCTTTTTGATCTGCTCGCGTCTGGCTGTTGAGAAAAGTTGTCCTCGCCTTTCTTTGAGATAAACTTTGTCTTTTGAGTCATCAAATTCGGTCTTAAACGAGTAAATTCTTCAATCCGTGATGTTTGAGTCAAACTAGTCTTTTATTTATGCAGTTTGAACGATCCAAGTTTAGCTGTTATTAGTTGAAACATAGCTGTGTGCATTTGATTTAGTTTTAATTTTTTGCCAGACGCAATTACAGCTAATGAACAACAGACCGAGACTATAAACAAACCTCCTAGCTGTAAAGCTGCGTGCGCCTATGCCCGTTGCTAAGAGGCCTACACTTGTTCCTGCCGATGCAGCACTTATATTGATCTCCAGTATTAACATATGTAACAGCATTAAAGCAGCAGAATACCTTCGTTTGGTTTGCTGTATTTTGAAAGGTCCTCTCCTAGTTTTTGTGCATTTGTGTAATAATGGTTTAATCTGAAGTTTTTAGCTAGGGTTTACTACTATCTCTTCTCTTGCGGCGCTGTAGGCACATTTGATAAACCTGAACAGACATGCTTTTTATAAATAAAAATAATTAGTATTGTATATCTTTTAATCTGTGATTTTCAATATTCAGCTGCGCACATATATTCAAAACAAATGAATACATTAAGCGGTTTATTCGGCTTCTTCTTCTTTTATCATTTGGAATTTTTATTACGTCTCTCACAGTTCTCACCGCTTCCATGCAACTGATTATCCTCCTGTTGACCTTATCTATCCATAAACCGATTTCGTTGTAAATAATCATCAAATCTAACATTGTGAAGGTGCAAATCTTTAGACATAAGGCAAACGTTGGGGGGAGGTCGACAACCTCCCGCCTCCAAACAGTTTTCTTATTTCCTCAAACTGCTGATAAGGTTTTAAGCCCGCTACGTAATTATGGATTAGGACTACCCTCAATCGAACATTGTACTTTCGTATTTTAGAGTAAAAAACTTTTCACTTCCTCTTTTCAGACAGTTCTTCATCTCGCACAGCCATAAAATACCTTTAAGCGATCTGCTGCGACACTAAAACTAAATTTTCCATATAGCGTCTGCCCTGCTTCTGGATATGTTGTATGATAGAAATCACTCTTTCGTAATATATTGCTCATTTGACTGATATTGTTGCTCAATCAGCTTGCTAAATTAGGTGCTAACAACTCAAACTCTAACGAGATGTCAGAAATGCTGTACTTTGCTTCGTGTCTGATATCTGATAACACGTTGTATTCATTAAAAGTTAGTTCATATGACCAATCGTCTTTTAATGCTCCTTGAAAGTATGGCGCAATGCGCTTTTTAACAACTCAAAATCTAAGGGAATGGAAAAAAAACGATTTCCATACGCAAAATTTACTGCTACAGCCCTTTTGCTGCCTTTTAGCATCTGCGGCGACTGCGGCGCCTATTCTAAGTTTTAGTGCTTCTTCAATTTTCGATTCCTTGAAACGCGAAGATCATCCCTTTCAATTCCCGTTAGCCATAAATCAGAATAGGTTAAAAATATGTCTCATTGTGGAAAGAACAAAATTCTTGCCCCTCAGTTTATAGAAATTTTCTTAACGATTGCCCCCCAAATTCTGGACAACTGTCCTGTGTGTGTTCTGTTGTTGAAGCGATACTATTTTAAAAGTAAGACGCCCAGAGCCTGGCACAAATCACTTCATATCCGCTCCTATCTGGAATTGACAGTATAGAATATTGATCTGCATCCATAGTAGATGGATTATTTGGAAATCATAATAAGTCCCGCTTATTCCCTTCACGCCAAAGGGCTCTTTCAGCCTTCGATGCGGTCAAAATCGAGCCATATGCTTGTGGCATTTTTTATAAAACAAAATAAAAAAGTTAATTATTAAAGAAACATGGCAGCAAATTGAAGATGACGATTATGAGATTTTTTGATCCTTGGAGACACATGAGTGAATGATCCCTTAATATACAGCATCGCTTCGCGACCTCATTGCGGCGTGAATTAACAGAAAGTAAGTCAATCTATTATACCAAAGTTTAGCCAAAAACCTCCCGAATTTATAGACCTAATGATTATGACGTAAAAGATTGACCATTTGTTTGTGAGGGAGCGACCAAGACACAACTTGTTCAGCTTACATCTAAACCAACCATCAAAGTTTTAAAAAAGAGTACAATTAGACAAAGGCTCATGTGAGCGATCAAAATCGTCGCTTTGGTAATACTAAACCAAAATTAGATAGGGATGCAGTTTTGCTAAACTTCAAAACACACTGCAAGGAAACTCCGACAGAGTAACCAAATGCAAAACATGGAACGTAAAGAATTAAATCAATCAGGCAAACTGAATTATAAATGCAATAGAGGCAGAAACCATTTTCAGAAGAAACAGCATTAAAGACTATACACACTCTCCCTACCCAAGGCGAAGAAATAGCGCCCTTGATCAGCTTTCAGAACCATTAGAGCGAATTAAACACACAATTTAGCAAAACTGGGTGAAAACAGATGAGGCATATAAAAAAGAGAAAAAGAAAGAACTCGTTAGCTGATGACGCCAACTTAGGACCAATATTAAAGCAGAATAACCCAAGACTAAAAGATCTTGAACAAAGAAAGATCAGCAAGACTAAAGTGTTGTCTACGAACAGAAACAATTACGAACTCAAGTGGAGCAGAATAAGAGAATCTATCCAAGAATTTTATATGACGACACAACGCTAGCAAAAGAATAAGACCACTGTTTAGAGAGCAAGGAGTCACTCAGCAAGCGTTAGAACAGCCTTAGATTTGCAATAAGCACACTGGTGTTGGCTTAATACAGGCGGCCGGCGGTCAAAATTCCCGTGCTTCCATCGCCATCCGCCTCCCCCTGAATAAATCATGGTAAAAAAACACTTGATCAACTTGCGAGTTATTAAACAAAATTAGCTGGTAAAGCTATAGACTCTTACCTGGTATATTAGGAGTATTGTAGCTGGCTTTTGTGTCTCTGCAAGCAAAGTAGTTGCTTTATGGCTGAGCACTTATGACATTATTCTCTTAATAGTTGGGTTAATATTTAGTAAGATAAAGACCGAGTAATCCTATGCCAGTTAATCCAAGAACCAAGTGCTGTCTGTCATATTCATGTCATCGTGGAGAACAGAGTCCAGATCTTCAACGCCTTTGGGCTTGGGCCCGCGGGGATTGGAATGACTTATTCTGGGGCCATCTTGGTTTTTTTACTGCTTGCAATATTACTGGCTCAAATTTATTCGTTTTAGTCCAACCTTCTGTTCATTTCCCTGCCAACAGAATTTCATTTGTTGTTTTTTCATTATTGTTCCTACCTGGATCTGAGGTCAGAAGGAGCATGTATAAACCAGTGGCCAACAGCAAAGTCTACGTTTGATCGTGGCGTAGTGTTAAAACACTTGGTACCTTTTTATACTTGAAGTGTAAATCAACTGTAGACATTAATGGCATCCTCTAAATTTGCTAGTATTTTTTTTGTGCATCAAAAGCCAGTAGAAGGATCCATTATGCTCGACTTGCCTGTGCTTGTGAACCTAGCAAACACTCCAAACGTAAGTACGAATAGAGTCCGTTTATTCGTCTCTATTCCCCTCTAGTTAGGCCCTTAGAAGTGTCCTAACATAAATGTTGTCCATGCTGTTTTATGCTCTTGCTCTATGGACCCGATGAACAGTTGTGGCCTGAAGAGAAAAATGTGTAAGGAGATTTCCATCATACCTTATACTTTCTGTGCACGCCCCAATAATAAATTAAGAGGGTGCCTAAGCCATGAGTAGATCAGACTTTTTGTCTAAAGTCTGTCTTGAATGTTAATATTGAAATTCGTTACAGATTCTTTCAAAAAGCCTTCATGTCTATTCTGTTGCTGAATGATTAATCGGTTTGTCATTTGGTAATGGCGCTTGCAGTTCAGTCAAAATACGTCTGAAGGTTAATAGAAATGGAAATCTATACACTGACCTAACCAAAGGATTAGGTGGATTTAAGTATCCGCATACGACAACTTCCACACTCCAGTTGATGCACACAACACAGCAAAGTTTACGTTCGTAAAACTGCATCGGATGACTAAACCACACTTTTGGCGATGTATCTTTTTTTAACAGGGGGGTTAAGAATATCTGCTTAATGAGTACTTACCTTTTTATGAAAGGTGTCAGTCTGGGTTCACAGATAGGTCGAGGGTGTCAGTTGTTATATTTTTAAGATTGTAGTGGGCGGCCCAACAGAATATTTGCATCAGTCATATTGAATGCACTCATTTTTTAATTTGTGTATAAAAAATGTTTGTAACAATAACAAACTCAATACCGCCCTTGTTTTTTAAAACATCTAATACTACCAATGCGAACCAAACGTCGGCTCCAATGAAATATTCTATTCTACAAGTCGTATGGTTTAAATAAGCAAAGCCAAGGAGAATAAATGATTAAAAAAGTTAATAATAGGAGGCCAATTATTAGCCAGTTAACCAACCGATGGTATTACGGTTTTTTGCTCGCTAAAAGAAGCAATGAATAACTTCGACATGCTCTCAAACTTAACAATCAAATCTAAAAACAATGTTTGGGCCTTCAAACCTGAAGAAAAGAAGTAGGGTACTATTTTGATAAAGAGCTAGCTAAATGTAGGCTTTACAACTGCCAACGCCCGTCATAGTTTTTAGAGTTGCAGCAAACAAAACTACTTATGAGGGAGAAATCCCCTCGATCTTGCATTACATCATTACTCTTATTCATTGGATGAGCTAAGCACTGATGAAAACTTGTATGATGAAACCCTCAACTGTTTTAAGAGCTCTTCCGTTCAGGGAAAGCTGCATATTGCGAATTATGAAATTATACAATTCCCTAATTTAACATTGAAAAGATTAGTTTGTGGAGGGTCGGATCATTTTAATATAAAAAAAATCAAAGACAAAGCGGGAAAGTTGTGAAATGTATAACCTCACATGTTTTGGGAAATAAAAATAATACGTAACTCAAAAAATAATTCCGCGTGGGCCAGAGAATCAGGAGTTACATTAAGCGCCTTAAGTGTATAACTATAGATTAAAAGACCATGCAGATGTTGCGGACTTTGAACAAAATGGTGAGATAGCGCTTGTATGGTTTTTGAGTACACTAAAGATGTTTTATAAACGCAAAGAGGTTGGCGACAGCAAAAAGTTCCTAAACTAGAACAACTGCGCAATCTAGAGGCAAATATTGTTGCCATTATGATATAAACTAGTTCGAAAGCCTGAACCTCAAAATGGCACTTAGAACCTATTTAGCATGGGACATAAAATTTGAATTCATAAGCCCATTTACCTATTTAGCCGTCAAAAAAGTTTCAGAAAAGCATTTCACTCTGGCCCTTTACATGTAAGTCTTATGCCGGACGACAATATCGGAAAGAAATTGAAATAACGCCGTAGGGAAAAAACAGTACATCCTCCACAGAAAAAAGAAACAGTTGTAAAAAAGCTCTACAACAAAATTACAGTTCTTTCCGCAGAAAATTAGGAGAACACGTTCACAATGATATTTGAAATTTCTGTCTTAAAGATGTGGAAAGGGATGGGTTGTGGCGTTAGTGACGTCCTTATAAAAGGAATTAATATTAGCTGCAAAACTTAGACGTTAAACCCTTAACGTACCATCGTCGTTCTTCACAATGGTGAGGATATTAAATCATAACAACAAGCAACAAAATCAAATGTGGACTTAAATAGAAACAATCCTTACAGAACTGAATTGATTAATCTTACACATTTAGGCTCATAGGTTTTTTATTATACTGAACAATTTTTGGACTGAGAAGTATATAAAAAAATAACTGGGATTAAAGATTAAATTCTTGATAAAACTATGGACAGTTAAACTTTAATGATAAAATCCCTCATTGTTCAATGATTTGTGGGCAGACTGGTTGTGGAAAAACCAATATTTGTCCTAGACTTATTACAAACAGTTTTATCGCTATAATTTTGATCATATTGTGATTTTCTGTCCAACACTTAAAAGAACAAAAGCATATCATGATAGAAGGTTATATGGACAGACAATGACGTATATTTAGTTAATCCTAGCACTAAACTAGTGAGTGTTTAGAATTCTTTTAAAAAGTGTTTGAAGGAACGCAACACTCTTTTATTATAGATTGACGTTCAGCTGAAAAATATATTTAAAAAGAGAACACTTTGTCACAGCTGGCTTTCAGCGGAAGACATGCGGGGATAAGTGTTGGATTTTATGCCAGAAAGATAACTCGTTTTAAAAGACTTAGAGAACAGTTTAAAACTGTAGTGTTATTTCACATGAAAGACAGAAACTCAATTTGAAGAATGTTTCGCGAAAATGATGTTTATTAAACAGATCAAGAAAAACTTAGAATTAAACAAAACGAAAACTGAAAAGTTTTGTAATTAGTATTAAAAACAGATAACCCTACACAGTATGTCTGTTTGTAGATAATCGTTATTTTTTTGGGTTATTGAATCCTACTGTCAGAGAACAGGAAAGGCTGCCTTATAGCCACTTTCGCCCAAAAACTTGGTAGGAGCAGTGAGGTTAGCACAGCATTTTATCTGTTCTCTCCCCTAACGTTGTTAAACGGATTGTCTTGGAGGGTGAAGGGAAAAATGGAGAGGGGGGGGGGGGGGGGGTCGAATTCTAAACCTTGCCTGGCTATAAGCTGTGAATGTTTTTAAAATGCCTTAATTCTGCTGCTGATCCTATTGCTTCCCCTCCCCCCCCCCCCACCCCCCCCCTTGTCCCTCCGAAAGCAATGTTTGAAAGTGTTTTGAGTGAGATTTTTTCTTTGCAGTGAGCCGAGAGAGGCGACAGGAGACGGGAAATCTCAGTCCCCAACTCCCCCACTTCTTTGTCCCCTCCCTCTCCCCTCCTCTCCCTGCTCCCTCCCGCTTCCCCTCTCTCTCGTCCTCTTTCCCCCAATCGATCCCTTACAACCAACACCACACGCATGACCCACACACACACACACACACACACACAACACACACACACACACACACCCAACACACACTACAACGCATGCACCACGCCACGCACGCACTCACATACACACACACAAGCACACACACACACCAACACACACACCACGCACGCACGCACCACGCATCGCACACTACGCACTACGCCACAACACACACCACACACACACACACACACACACCACACACACACACACACACACACCAGTCCCTTTCTCAACCAATATGCAATGACACACCACCACCAACCCCGCCCCGTCTTCTCTCTCTCTCTCTCTATCTCCGTCTCCTTCCTCTCTCTCCTCTCTCTCTCCTCTCTCGCTCTCTCTCTCTCTCACACACACACACACACACACACACACAACACCAACACAACACACAACACACACACACACACACACACCACTACAACACACACATTACACATGTGTTCAGAAAAAGCATAGACGCTGGGACTGGTTTCGACGTTCAACCTTGATGCCAAAACATAAATACTAGACTTTCGAGGCTTGAACTGAATTCCATGATCTGGTAACAGCTCTGTCATGGCTTCATACTGGTAATACTCTAATCGCGGTTAATCCGCAGGAAATCGTACCCATTTTGAGCTGTTTCACTCTTTCCCTGGGTGCTAATACTCATCTCTCTCCTCCTTCTCTCTTCTCTCTCTCCTCCCTCTCTCCTCTCTCTCTCTCCTCCTCGCTCTAATCCTCTCTCTCTCTCTCTCTCTCTCTCTCTCGTCATGCTGTTCCACAAAGTCTTAAACTGTAGCAATTTCGGCGTTATGGAGGGATTGCTGTACATAGCTTTCTCATGGTTACGGCACAAAGTCTTAGACTCTCGGAGCTATGTTCACCAGCATCGTATGTATACCCAACTCTCTCTCTCGTGTGACTCCAAAAAGTCTCGACTTTCTGGAGCTGTCGCTGTTAATGTAGGCTTAGTACATGGCTCTCACATGGTTATCGCATAGAATCAGAGACATTTGGGAGCTATGGTCTCTAGTTAACGGTGATGTTTTATGAAAGCTGTGTTGTGTTATTCCCAAAGTCATCGACCCTTTGGTTTTATTTTGCCCGTTACCGTGGTGCAACAACATACCTCTGTTATGGTTATCACACAAATCTTAGACTCTTGGGTCTGTTTGCCATTAACATGGTGTTATACACACTACTGTCACGTTATTCCACAAAAGCCATAGACCCCCGTTGATGCATCGGTTCTACAGCTCTCTGTCCAGGTTACTACATAGACTCATAGACTTTGGGAGCCATTCACCGTTTGCTTCAATGCTATGAAATCTGTCGAACTTTCCCAGACAGGCATCAGACTTTCCCACACCTGTTTATCAGCAGGTCGATGACCCCTTTTTCGGCAGTGGGATCCCTTTTATCACAGGTGGCGATGCCCTGTTTATCAAGCAGTGCGATGCCTTTTTTATCAGCAGGTGGATGCCCTGATTTATCAGCAGTTGGGATTGCCCTGTTTATCACAGGTGCGATGCCCCTGTTTATCAGCAGTGCATGCCCTGTTTATCAGCAGTTGCGGA
The DNA here is from genome assembly GCA_018398815.1 of Conus ventricosus. Lineage (NCBI taxonomy): Eukaryota > Metazoa > Mollusca > Gastropoda > Neogastropoda > Conidae > Conus > Conus ventricosus. The sequence continues at coordinate 39,606,399 of CM031609.1, read as the reverse complement.
TGCCCTGTTTATCATCAGGTGCGATGCCCTGTTTATCAGCAGGTGGGATGCCCTGTTTATCAGCAGGTGGGATGCCCTGTTTATCAGCAGGTGGGATGCCCTGTTTATCAGCAGGTGCGATGCCCTGTTTATCAGCAGGTGGGATGCCCTGTTTATCAGCAGGTGGGATGCCCTGTTTATCAGCAGGTGGGATGCCCTGTTTATCAGCAGGTGCGATGCCCTGTTTATCAGCAGGTGGGATGCCCTGTTTATCAGCAGGTGCGATGCCCTGTTTATCAGCAGGTGGGATGCCCTGTTTATCAGCAGGTGCGATGCCCAGCTGTCCCAGGAGGGTCAGAGTACAAGGTTTTTCCCGACCTCGTAAATCATCTGAGATGCAGACCCACTGGTGCTTGAATCCCCTTTGTGAGTCTGCGGACGTTAAAGACCCCGCGATCTATGTCAGCGTTGTACAGGTTACAGACACATGAATATACTGGAGTACTTGAAGAGGAGTCGGGCACCTGCCAAGAGATGCCCCATCGTCCACTGCGACACTGCGATACAGACTCAGACAGCGGCGATAACTCATTTGATCTGGACAGATAACGGTACCGTAACGGGACCCTCTAGAACCAGTTGGTCATTTGGTGGTGTAGTACGACACTTGGCGCCAATATACAGAGACCTCGCGGGTAACCCAGACAGACATACAGCACCCAAGGGAGATGCTCAGCTCTATGTTCTGGCTTTACTGGACCCTCGGTCGTCAAAGAGAAGACCTGGAGATTTGATACATTGGTTTCCACTTCCGTCCTCTCTGGCTGTGGTGTAACATGACTGTGTAAGGGGCGAGAAAACAAATATATGTAACAGTGTCCACTAGAATTAACTTTGCCTCGTCGTACCGCCTTATACTCCACCGAGTTGTGCTGTTATGCGCTGTAAACAACCGTGTATCTGATTTTCTTGTCAAAAAAAAAGAAAAACAAAAATAACAAAATTTCGGGTAGGTTTTTAGAAGATGTATGTTAAGGAGTTGTGTGAATGAATGACTTGTGTGTTGATTTTAACGTGGTGACAGCCCTGATATGGCCCCTTGCGGTCGACTGGGCTATAAGCAACATTACCTTACCTTACCTTCTGTACCACAACCTCCTTGCAGCTGAGCCGATGCCAGATGTAGTGCTTTGCCCTCCAGTGGACTACATACACCAGCAAGAGAATAATAGCCGAGCCACAAAGCCGCCAAATGAAGGGAGCAAACTACAAGACAGAAGCAAGTCGAATGACAAAGTCACTGCACACCTGCTGTACTGTACTACACTCCTTCCAGCCAAGTTAACAGCCACATTGCTGTGTTCTCGTCTGGACTGCATTAGCAACAGAAGAAAAGTTGGGTCACCAGACTGCCAAATAAAGGGGGGGAAAAAAGCATTAGAATACAGAAGCAACGCGTTTCGACCATTTGGTCTTCTTCAGGCCGGACAAATAAATTAAAAAAAGAAAACGAATCAACAAATGAGAAAGTCATCAAATAAACAAACAAACAAAAATAGCCCATTGAATAATTGCTTCGAAATGTAAAGTAGAATAAAGCTTTAATAAATGATCGGGGACCAGAGAGTCCGCGCTGGTGAGTATTTTTGTTTTCCCGTCTCTATGTGCTCTCTAAGAGGCCCCGTCTTTATGTACCCCTGTCTCTATTGTCTCTATGTGCCCCCGTCTCTATGTACCCCCGTCTCTATTGTCTCTTAGTGCCCCGTCTTTATGTGCCCCTGTCTCTAAGTGCCCCTGTCTCTATGTACCCCTGTCTCTATTGTCTCTGCGTGCCCCCGTCTCTATGTGCCCCTGTCTCTATTATCTCTATGTGCTCCTGTCTTTATGTACCCTCACCTATTGTTTCTATATGTCCCCCCCCCCCCCCCCCCCCCCCCCCTCCCCGTCTCTAAGTGGCCCCGTCTTTATATGCACAAATCCTGTGAAATATTGATCGACACTGCAGAAGGCCACTTGAACGTTGTACGTAGTATTTTGAGAGGGAGACTGACGAGACATTCAACCCAGAAGCTGAAGTTGACAGCGTACATTTCCCCCGGTCCATGTTTCCCCTGGTCTGTGTTCTCCCACGGACTGTTTTCCCCAGGTCTGTTGGACTTCAGGTCTATGTTCTCCACGGCCTATGATTCCCTAGGCTTTGTTTTCTCCAGATTCGTGTTCCTCACAAGTCTTTGCTCTCCCTGGGTCTATGTTCCCAGGTCTATGTTCCCCTGCCTCCTATCGCAGTACAATAAGCTACGACCCCAGATGGCTCAGCTCACTAAGGTTGACGTCTCACAGGGACGCCCTGTGCGTGCCTCGCCCTATGTCAACACAGCGCGGGATTCCGAGGCTGGAGCGGGATTGTTCCTTGCTGGTTAGTTCGGCAGTTGAGGACGAGACTTATCTGGGTCCCGCCGACATCTTCGGGTTATCTTTTTCAAATGATTGTCTGTCGTTGCTGTTGCTGCTGCTGTCATCATCATCGTCATCATCATCATCAACATCATCATCAGCAGCAGCAGCAGCAGCAGCAGCAGCAGCATGATCATCATCATCATTATCAACATCAACATCATCATCATCATCATCGTCATCATCATCAACATCATCATCATCATCAACATCATCATCATCAACATCATCATGATCATCACCAAGTATTGCCAGTATCCTTGTTGTTACCCATTCATGTCGGTCAGAGAGACTTTAACTAGGTCATCTGATATGGAGTTGTATCCGATTTCGGGCTGGAACACCCTGAGGGAGTTGAGGTCTATGAATAATGTTCACATCATTTCCTTTACGATGGCTGGCTGAACAGTCTGGTCAGTGGGGAATATTCTCCCAGTCAGAGTTCTCCTATCACGCTAGAGTTGAACTTGGCTTCAATCCACTCATATTCCTTCTACCCTTTCTGCTTTCCTGGTTTCAATATCGCATCTGGACGAGTGTGTGTGTGTGTGTGTGTGTGTGTGTGTGTGTGTGTGTGTGTGTGTGTGTGTGTGTGTGTGTGTGTGTGTGTGTGTGCATGCCTGGGTGCGAGCGTGCATGTGTGCGTCTGTGCGTGCGTGTGCGTGTGCGTGTGTGTGTGTGTGTGTGATAATCAGATTTAACCAGATCAGCCGATTGTCTTCGTTATAGAACTGGTGTCTGTGAGCAGTTCGTGCAGTTCGTCTTTTGGTGTGTGTGTGTGTGTGTGTGTGTGTGTGTGTGTGTGTGTGTGTGTGTGTGTGTGTGTGTGTGTGTGTGTGATGTGGTGTGTGTGTGTGTGTGTGTGTGTGTGTGTGTGTGTGTGTGTGTGTGTGTGTAGCTTGTAGCAGTGTCCTTTTGACACGTGAGGAGTCCAGCAGTTGGAATGCTGTGCAGAGATCTGTTCATGCTTTTGTTTAGAGCACAAGTTCCAGTTACATACCATTAAGATAATGAATATGGTGCATGTATCCAATGTTTCCCACTTGTGCTAAGAAGTAATGCATGTTGTTTTTTTTTATTCATAGTTAATACGAACCAATTCAATCACACAATGGAGAGCCACCAGGGTGTCTTTAAAAAGACTCGTGATGTTTATTAGCAAGAAATATAACTATTTTACACTTAAATTACGTGATGAATATAGGATCGGGAAATGAAAATGATAATACAAATGGTAATACAGCCGCGGTCAGACAGAGCGAGGTAGAGTGTGCTCTAAACAGACATTTGAAAATTTTCAAGAAATTCATGATAAATAAATCTGTAAATAAAATGCAAAGCACACGTACTCCAAGTTTATCTTCCTGAAAAAACGTCACAATCAAGCATGCGTCATAATGTATTTGACGTCACAATCAAACATGCGTCATGATGTATTTCGCAACCGAGATATTCCATAAAGAAGAAAACCGTTCTGGGCCGTATTCTGGTAAAATGAACATCGGGCATCATCCGTGACCCATAATGAACATACCTACAAATTTTCAGAAAGATCGGCCTAGAAGTTTTGTCTGGAGCGAGTGGAACACATTTTGACCACGGACAGACAGACTGACACACAGACAGACAGCATTTCTTCGTTCCCATTGTAAAGAACTCCCTGTTCTTTAAGAATTGGGAGTACAAAAATAGTTCCTAGCGGTCTCCAATTCGTATGTTAGTAAGGTAATGTTGCTTATAGCCCAGCCGACCGCAAAGGATCATATCGGGGCTGAATTTGTAATGATATTGTATTGGAAAATTGACAGTCACTTCGCTGTGTTTGTAAACAGTCAAATTGTCAGCTTTGAAAAAAAATCTCGGCACAGCCTGCCAGCCTACAGTGTAATAAGCCACAGCAAATGCAAACTGAGAATCAATGAGGGTATGTTTTTTGGAGATGGAATTTTCTTTCTTTTTTCCCGGACTATCCCAGAAGGTAAACCAAATGCTATTCATTTGGCATGCGGGGAGGCAGCCTGGAGGAACAGCCCCAGGACGACCCACGGCACCAAGCAAGACGCCGTGGGAGCCACGCATAAAGGACTGCGCCAGAAGAAGGACCAAAGGCGCTAGAGACCACGCGAGACGAATGACGCAGGACACCGAGCACAACGCCAGAAGGAGCCAGGACACCATAGACTACACCACAGGAAGGACTCAGGACACCACAGACTACATCAGAGGAAGGACTCAGGACACCACAGACTACACCACAGGAAGGACTCAGGACACCACAGACTACACCAAAGGAAGGACTCAGGACACCACAGACTACACCACGGGAAGGACTCAGGACACCACAGACTACACCACAGGAAGGACTCAGGACACCACAGACTACACCAAAGGAAGGACTCAGGACACCACAGACTACACCACAGGAAGGACTCAGGACACCACAGACTACACCAAAGGAAGGACTCAGGACACCACAGACTACACCAAAGGAAGGACTCAGGACACCACAGACTACACCACGGGAAGGACTCAGGACACCACAGACTACACCACAGGAAGGACTCAGGACACCACAGACTACACCAAAGGAAGGTCTCAGGACACCACAAACTACACCAAAGGAAGGACTCAGGACACCACAGACTACACCAAAAGGACTCAGGACACCACAGACTACATCAGAGGAAGGACTCAGGACACCACAGACTACATCAGAGGAAGGACTCAGGACACCACAGACTACACCAAAGGAAGGACTCAGGACACCACAGACTACACCAAAGGAAGGACTCGGGACACCACAGACTACACCACGGGAAGGACTCAGGACACAACAGACTGCATCAAAGGAAGGACTCTGGACACCACAGACTACACCAAACGAAGACTCAGGACACCAAAGACTACACCAGAGGAACAACCTAGAATACCAAAGCCAACACCAGAGAAACGACCCAGAACACCACAGAGTATATCAGAGAAACGACCTGAAACACCAGAAACAACACCGGGGGAACAACCCAGAACACCAAGGACTACACCAGAGGAACGACCTGGAACGCCAAAAACAACACCAGAGGAACGACCCAGAACACCAAAGACTACATCAGAGGAACTGCCCAGAACACCAAAGACTACATCAGAGGAACGACCCAGAACACCAAAGACTACATCAGAGGAACGACCCAGAACACCAAAGACTACATTATAGGAACTACCCAGAACACCAAAGACTACATCAGAGGAACGACCCAGAAACACCAAAGACTACATTATAGGAACTACCCAGAACACCAAAGACTACATCAGAGGAACGACCCAGAACACCAAAGACTACATTATAGGAACTACCCAGAACACCAAAGACTACATCAGAGGAACGACCCAGAACACCAAAGACTACATCAGAGGAACTACCCAGAACACCAAAGACTACATTATAGGAACTGCCCAGAACACCAAAGACTACATCAGAGGAACTGCCCAGAACACCAAAGACTACATTATAGGAACTGCCCAGAACACCAAAGACTACATCAGAGGAACTGCCCACAACACCAAAGACTACATTATAGGAACGACCCAGAACACCAAAGACTACATCAGAGGAACTGCCCAGAACACCAAAGACTACATTATAGGAACTGCCCAGAACACCAAAGACTACATTATAGGAACGGCCCAGAACACCAAAGACTACATTATAGGAACTACCCAGAACACCAAAGACTACATCAGAGGAACTGCCCAGAACACCAAAGACTACGTCAGAGGAACTGCCCAGAACACCAAAGACTACATTATAGGAACGACCCAGAACACCAAAGACTACATCAGAGGAACTGCCCAGAACACCAAAGACTACATTATAGGAACTGCCCAGAACACCAAAGACTACATTATAGGAACTGCCCAGAACACCAAAGACTACATTATAGGAACGACCCAGAACACCAAAGACTACATCAGAGGAACTGCCCAGAACACCAAAGACTACATCAGAGGAACTACCCAGAACACCAAAGACTACATTATAGGAACTACCCAGAACACCAAAGACTACATCAGAGGAACTGCCCAGAACACCAAAGACTACATTATAGGAACTGCCCAGAACACCAAAGACTACATCAGAGGAACGACCCAGAACACCAAAGACTACATCAGAGGAACTACCCAGAACACCAAAGACTACATTATAGGAACTGCCCAGAACACCAAAGACTACGTCAGAGGAACTGCCCAGAACACCAAAGACTACATTATAGGAACTGCCCAGAACACCAAAGACTACATTATAGGAACGACCCAGAACACCAAAGACTACATCAGAGGAACGACCCAGAACACCAAAGACTACATCAGAGGAACTGCCCAGAACACCAAAGACTACATCAGAGGAACTGCCCAGAACACCAAAGACTACATCAGAGGAACGACCCAGAACACCAAAGACTACATCAGAGGAACTGCCCAGAACACCAAAGACTACATCAGAGGAACGACCCAGAACACCAAAGACTACATTATAGGAACTACCCAGAACACCAAAGACTACATCAGAGGAACTGCCCAGAACACCAAAGACTACATTATAGGAACGACCCAGAACACCAAAGACTACATCAGAGGAACTGCCCAGAACACCAAAGACTACATCAGAGGAACGACCCAGAACACCAAAGACTACATCAGAGGAACTGCCCAGAACACCAAAGACTACATCAGAGGAACGACCCAGAACACCAAAGACTACATTATAGGAACTACCCAGAACACCAAAGACTACATCAGAGGAACGACCCAGAACACCAAAGACTACATTATAGGAACTACCCAGAACACCAAAGACTACAACAGAGGAACGACCCAGAACACCAAAGACTACATTATAGGAACTGCCCAGAACACCAAAGACTACATCAGAGGAACTGCCCACAACACCAAAGACTACATTATAGGAACGACCCAGAACACCAAAGACTACATCAGAGGAACTGCCCAGAACACCAAAGACTACATCAGAGGAACGACCCAGAACACCAAAGACTACATTATAGGAACGACCCAGAACACCAAAGACTACATCAGAGGAACTGCCCAGAACACCAAAGACTACATTATAGGAACTGCCCAGAACACCAAAGACTACATTATAGGAACGACCCAGAACACCAAAGACTACATCAGAGGAACGACCCAGAACACCAAAGACTACATTATAGGAACGACCCAGAACACCAAAGACTACATCAGAGGAACTGCCCAGAACACCAAAGACTACATTATAGGAACGACCCAGTACACTAAAGACTACATCAGAGGAACGACCCAGAACACCAAAGACTACATCAGAGGAACGACCCAGAACACCAAAGACTACATTATAGGAACGACCCAGAACACCAAAGACTACATCAGAGGAACGACCCAGAACACCAAAGACTACATCAGAGGAACGACCCAGAACACCAAAGACTACATTATAGGAACGACCCAGAACACCAAAGACTACATCAGAGGAACGACCCAGAACACCAAAGACTACATCAGAGGAACGACCCAGAACACCAAAACAACATCTGAGGAACGATCCAGAACACCAAAGACTACATCAGAGGAACGACCCAGAACACCAAAGACTACATTATAGGAACGACCCAGAACACCAAAGACTACATCAGAGGAACTGCCCAGAACACCAAAGACTACATCAGAGGAACGACCCAGAACACCAAAGACTACACCAGAGGAACGACCCAGTACACCAAAATCTACACCAGAGGAACGACCTGGAACACCAAAAACACCGAAGGAACAACCCGGAACATCAGAAACAACACCAGAGGAACGACCTGGAACACCAGAAACAACACCAGAGGAACGACCTTGAACACTACGAACTACACCAGAGATACGACCCAGAACACCAAAAACTGTATCAGAGGAAGGATCCAGAACACGGAAGACTACACCAGACATAGGACCCATAACATCGAGGACTACATCACAGGAAAGATCCATTATACCAAAGACTTCACCAGAGGAAGGATCCAGATCATCGAGAACTACTCAGGGGAAGGATCCGAAACACCAAAATCTATATCAGGGGGAAGATCCATATTTTCAAGACTACAGCATAGGAAGGATCTATTAACAGCCAGGACTACACCGGGGGAAGGATCGATAACACCAAGGACTACACCAGACGAAGGATCCACAACATCAAAAACTACATCAAAAGAACGATCCATAATACCGCGGACTACAGCACGGGAAAGATCTGTTAACAGCAAGGACTACACCAGTGGAAGGATCCACAACGAAGAGGACTACACTAGAGGAAAAGAGAGATATGTAATGTTGCTTATAGCCCAGCCGACCGCAAAGAGCCATATCAAGGTTGTTACCGAGTAGATATCAACTCACAGGTCATTAGAAAAAAAAAACCCACCTCATCCACACAACCCTTTGAAATTTACCAGGAGAAAGATCCACAACACCAATGTGTGTGTGTGTGTGTGTGTGTGTGTGTGTGTGTGTGTGTGTGTGTGTGTGTGTGTGTGTGTGTGTGTGTGGATGTGTGTATGTGTGGGTGGGTGTGTATGTGTGTGTATGTGTGTGTGTGTGTGTGTGTGTGTGTGTGTGTGTGTGTGTGTGTGTGTGTGTGGATGTGTGTATGTGTGTGTGTGTGTGTGTGTGTGTGTGTGTGTGTGTGTGTGTGTGTGTGTGTGTGTGTGTAACACCGAGAACTAAAGCAGGGGAAGGTTCTGTAACACTGAGCACTTCACCAGAGGATGGATCCACAACACTGAAGACTACACCAGGATAAGGATCGATAACACCGCGGACACACCAGAAGAATGATCCAGAGCATCGAGGACAACAGAGAAAGGATCAAGAACACTGGGGCTGGCGCCAGATGAAGCATCCACAACACTGAGGACTACACCTGAGGAAGGACCCACGACACCAAGGACTGCACCAAAGGAAGGATCCACACCAAGAACTACACCACAGGAAGAGTCCAGAACACC
>CM031609.1:39589429-39591929 GCA_018398815.1 Conus ventricosus | reverse complement strand
ATCTGCCAGCTCTAGCAGATGACAAGTTGAGTGTGACCAACAGACATTTTTATGGAGGATGAGCAAGGGGGACAGTCATGGGGGAATGGGGGAGAGGTGAAGCAGATGCGGCGGTTTTTTTTTTTAGGGGGAGGGGCGTGGGGTTTGGGTGATAAAAACAATTCCATATTTCTGTTAATTCATGAGTACATTTACGGTTGTGTGTGTGTGTGTGTGTGTGTGTTGTGTGTGTGTGTGTGTGTGTGTGTGTGTGTGTGTGTGTGTGTGTGTGTGTGTGTGTGCGTGTCTGTGTGTGTGTGTGTGTGTGTGTGTGTGTGTGTGCGTGTGTGGGTGTGGGTGTGTGTGTGTGTGTGTGTGTGTGTGTGTGTGTGTTACAAATCAAACAAACTGAATGTGAAGTAATGGGGTAAGAGCATTGGGATGGCGTGGGGAGAGGTGGGGCAGATGCGGCGGGTTTTTTGTTTTTGATTTTTTTTTTTTGAGGGGTAATGGGGGCGTGGGCTGTGTGTGTGTGTGTGCGAAAAAAATATTCAATATTTTTGTTTATTTATGAGTACATTTACATTGTGTTGTGTGTGTGTGTGTGTGTGTGTGTGGTGTGTGTTGTGTGTGTGTGTGTGTGTGTGTGTGTGTGTGTTTTACAAATCAATCAAACTGAATGTGAAGTAATGGGGTAAGAGCATTGGGATGGCGTGGGGAGAGGAGCATTCATTCGCTTAACCCGCACCAGCACGTGAGTCCACGTGGTATACATTTAAGAAAGTAGACAGAGAGGAAAAGAAATAAGGCCACTCCGGCGGTTCCTTGTCCTCTTATATCTCTACATCCAATTCAAATAGAAAACGTCTTAAATGTTCTGCAAACGCAAACATTTAAAGTGGCTTATTTAAGCCGTTTCGGCCTTGTGACAGAAAGCAGCTGTCTTTTAAAGGGAAGTTACCCCGGTGGTGAAGGGGGGGGGGGGGGTGAATTGTGATCGGGAAAAAAATGAATGAAAAACTGAGAGAATGTCGATTATCCTTGATGTGATATCAATGAAGTCAATATTTTTTTTGAGGTACTCTATGAAAGTTTATTGAAATCAAGGTAAACTAAGTCCGATAAAAAAAAATTAAAAAATCCTATCATAAGAGTAGATAAGAGGAAATGTTTCCTTTCGTACGCTCCCTTCGCTTCCTGTACTTACTAACTGTTCAACAATGAAGTCGACTTACTGGCGTATTAGAGTGTTCTCTAGGTTGAAGCAGCGTACACCAAAATGTAAAGACGGTCACGAGGTTGAATGTGGTACTTTCACTTTAATCAGGGGGAAACTTCAGTTTGGACATTGAACATCTGTGAGTATCCGTGAGAACACCAACCTATCAGAGAAATATCGATCAATTTTGAAAGTGTTTATCTTACACTTTACAGATGTTCGTTTATATATGCAAGCACTTGCACATTCACGCACATGCACTCTACTTTACCGGGTCAGTCCAGACACGGGCTTGGAAGTCTTGTCAGGATTCTTGCCAAGTTCTCCGAAGAACTGCTAGCTCCTAGCCCGAGTCTGTCACTCTGATCTGTCTCTGAGTCTAGCAGTGGTACTGTCCTGAAATCTGATTGGACAGCTGACTGTAAGATTGATTGACGTCTTCGTCATTTCTCTGACAACATACTTTAAACACGCTTTGACAATGTCACTTCATAATGCTTTTGTTGTTGGGGGTTTCTTTGTTTGTTTTTTCGTTCGGAAATCGTTTCTACCGAAACTCATGTTCAGCTGATACTAATAATGATTATAGTATTATAACCACATTTACTCCACAGGTATTTAGATTCATAATGAGTGAATACAGATATGCTCTCTAGACTCTCTGAACCCTCCACGTTGTTACAGATACGTCTTCGAGTGTCTCCTTAACATATCTGTTTCCGGAAAGAAAGATCAGGGAAAGATAAAGCCTGTCTTTCCATTGCAAACAGAGTTACCCTTTCTCTGTTTATGTGTGTAGCTGACAGATCTAGAGAGTAAAATATCTTATTTGTAGCGCACGCCAAGATAACAATAGGAATATTGACAGCATTACTTGCGAGCCGTTTCACATTCATGTTTTGGCATTTTCTACTTCTGATTGAACTGTTAAGCTAACTGTGGGGTGACATTGCTTTGGCCGTGTCCATCGCTGACATAAGACCCTGAAAACGGCGGGGTCACTCTCGCTGAACACGAGCTTTAGCGCAGTTTATCTCCCTCGTATATTTCCGAATATCGTATATTGAAGTTTGTGTTGGGCAGGACAGATACAAGAAGACTTCCGTCTATGATCCTGATGATCTGTAGTAGTCGTTTATCGCTAATTTTTCAGGGGGGGTGGGGGGGGGGGGGTTCTATTAATATTGACACTCCTTGCAATTTTCCGTACATCAGAGGTGTGATGGGTGGTTTGCTGATAGGTTTGGCATACGTGTATGTTTGATGTCATCGCAATGCCTCATAAGCTAACCTCACGAACGT
>CM031609.1:39561929-39584429 GCA_018398815.1 Conus ventricosus | reverse complement strand
ATGGCTAACGCGTCTTGGGGCTCTCTCGCGTGTGAAAGAAAATGGCCGAAAATAGTGAAGTCCTGTGACTGGTGCATGAAATCATCAGAATTCTTGCCGTCCAGCAGCCGAAGAAGAGCCTTAAGAGCAGCCGCACTGTTGGTCCGAATGTGCCTAGCGCTCGTTTCTTTGCTGCTCTTGTCTCTTGCTTTCCTTACCGCTGGCACAGGCTACCCACTCGCGAATGCTCGTGGCTACAAAACGCGCCTCTGGGGTGTGATGTATGAACAGCGTGCCCGTCAACCAGTCGGAGGCCTGTGGGACAAGCTTATCCACCACTCCAGCATGAAGGCAGGCCTCTGAGTGGTCCTGAAGGCGGCCGTTTGAGAGTGGCCTACAGCGAACTTAAAGACAGGAGACTTCCCTCAGGAGACAGAGGACCTCGTGATCCCGCTCCTGCACGCCACCAGACGACCATTCCCGGCCTGACCAGACTGGAAGACAGACTTTGGTCTGGGAGCAGTGACTTTGACAGCTGTCTGTGGGAACCAGACTCACCTGATTTGGGACAAACTTTCGTCTGGGAACATCTGTTCTTCATTGTAATCTGTTTCTCGATTTTTTTTAGGCTTTGAATGGCCGAAGAAAATGAAACAGACGACAGCGTTGGTGGAAACAAGGCGAGCGACAAAAGGACACAGGAAACAAGGCTCATAGTTACGATTAATTAAAGCACAAAAAGACACAGATAAGCAAACGTTTTGACACATAGAACTTCTTTAGATATCAAAAATACACGTATCAAAAACGCACAAAACTGCAGACAGAATGAGAATTGTTCGTTACGTGCTGTATATCAGATAAGCATTTCTTTGTGCCTTGTTTTGTGTGTTCATGAGTATTTCACCTTTGAATGTTGGATTTTTTTTATCACGTCTTTCACGTAAGCCATCGTCACTTACCCATGACAAGGCCGTGGGGATACCGTGACGGAGCCTGGGCACTTAGAATTCTCCACCGCTCTCAGTTCTCATTCATGCACAACAACTTTCGATCCTTTATGCTGCCCATCATGGATTTCTTCAGTCTACTTCACAGAACCCCCCCCCCCCCCCTCTCCCTTCACAATGCCCCATAGGATGGTTTTGGACGGGGAGTCATGGCGAGTCACCATCAGGCAACTTTACAGTGCTTGGTAACTGTGAGGTGAGGGAGGCTCTAAGCTGCCAGCGTTGGCATGTACTTCTACATAGTCATTTGTCTTGTGTTCTCTGCACGAGATGCAGAGCATTTATTCTGCAACGCCTGGGTATTTTTTTCCCCATCGAGATCTGCTGTCAGATTCCACCTCCAAAACGTATGATTATTACCAGTGACTTCTATTGCTGGGTGTTTTTTTTTTTTTTTTTTTTTTTTTTTTTGTCATTGGGAAGCATTAGACCTGGTTTTGCTGTCAAGCTAGAGTCTCGTTATGGCAGGGTTGAAATTCTGTTTTATTTTTATTATTATTTTTTTTTTTTGCTGTCCCAACCTCTGCGCCACCTCAGAGGCAGTGCAGCCACGCCACTCATTCCGACACCCCGTCCACAGCCACAGCCCGGTCCACGGCGCACGAAACCCAGCCGTTTGCTCCGCACTCAGTATCAGCGAGACTCTGCCATTTCAATGGCTCACAGCTAAATAAAGCGGCCAGCTATGAACCAATCAGCGTGAAGGCGCGCACAGCGACCACCTTCAATAGCAGGAAAGAAGGACGACCTTACCCGCCATGTTGTGCGTGGTGTTGTCTGTGGTGAATTTCTTCTTCTTCTTCTTCCTAAAATACTGGTTCACTCAAAAACGAGTAGGGTCACCAGCGCGCATGTTATAAAAAGTAAAAAAAATAACATAAAATAGTGCGACTCAGACTGTTGGCCCCTGGAGCAAATTTGGCAACAAGGGGTCGCACTCGATATTCAAGAGTTAAAAGCAATGGCCAAATTCAGGCCCAGTTAACAGTAAAATATCTGGGGGAAGTAAAAAATAGAAAAACATCAATATGCAGATCTCAAAACTGTTGTATCAATTTGTTTTTTAAAAGAGATTGCATTTGTGGCAGTCTTGATGGTACCCGGCAGTGAGTTCCACAGCCGTACAGAACTGGATAAAAAGAATGTAAGTGGCTGTCAATATTTGATGCAGGTATGGTATAACACTGACCGCCACTCCTGGTGCTACTTTTATTCAATACTAGTTGTTCCATTGGAATATCAATTACTTTAGCTCTGCCTTTGAAAAAGGTGTTAGTTTAATAAAAGCTCTTCTCTCTTCTAAGGGTTTCCATTCTAATTTCCTCATGTTCTTCGAATTTCGGTGTGTTTTGGATACTGCAGTTCATCATCTTCGGTGGTTGCTGTGTTCAAATAGTCTTAGCTTGTAAAGAAGTAGACAGGATATCACTTTTGTCCAGATCTTCAAAACACCAACTTGATCAGTGCGAGCGACTGGGAAAACGGTTCCTTCTTCGAGATGAGTAAAATTCGTGCATTTTGGGGTTTGTTGACAATATTAAAACTTAAATTAAGGTCTTTTGGGTTTTTTTGTCCGCTTTTACAATTGTTCTCAGGAAGTTTTTAGTTTCCAGTATTAAGTTATCAAAGTCATATACCTGCAACGGGCCACTGGAAGGCTATACGTAGGGTGCTTAAAGTACTTAAACCGTGGGTTGTTCCCGGCCCAGTACAGCCTCTCCGTGTCTGACGTCACTGTCTGTGTCGGTTTAACACGCAGGCAAAGAATATAGTACACTACGGACGTAGTGTACTATATTCTTTGACGCAGGTGCGTGCTCCTGCTCAGGCCTCGTGCTGTTCGTTCACTCTCTCTCTCTCTCTCTCTCTCTCTCTCTCTCTCTCTCTCTCTCTCTCTCTCGCTCTCTCTTGGTTGTCTGTCTGTGTGTCTGTCTGTCTGTCTCTCTCTGTCTCTGTCTGTCTCTGTCTTCGTCTCTCTCTCTCTCTCTCTCTCTCTCTCTCTGCATGCTTACTGAATTTTGTCATTGCAGGAGTCATCATTTTCCCCCTGTGTTTTCTTCACTTAAGAATTCGGCGGCTTTTCCCCGTATTAACTTCCTCGCAACTTCAGTCCCCGCCCCTGTGCTTTGACTTACTAACTGATTGATTCTTTTCCCTGTCTGCAGTGTGTGGTGTGTGGTGCGGGCGCGTGTGCATGCCCACGTGCGGTCGTGCGTGCGCGTGTGTGTGTGTGTGTGTGTGTGTGTGTGTGTGGTGTGTCTTTCACCAGATAACTGCACGCCATTGTAGTCATCATGAATGCGCAGCTGCATATGCTTTATGCATTATCTCAGGTGCCAACTTACACAGTCATCATGTTTCGTGTTCACTATGTTGTATATAGTCTAGTGTCAGTTCTGTTTGTCCGTGTCCATTAGCTTTTAAAGCTTTTTTGTTATTTAATTTGTTTTCTTTGTTGGTTTGGATGGTTGGGTTGGCTGACTGGTTGTTGTTTGTCCTTGTTGTTGCTTTACTGTATGAAAATCGCAGCTTTTGGTTTGGTATGTCAGTAAGTCCAAGTTTGTTCTCTTCTTTGCAACTGAGCCCTGTGTTATTCATTCATTGCACTGCACCCATATAGACTGCTTTCTTTTAAGAGTAAAGACCGTTTTTTTTTTGCATGTTACATTTACTTTACCGTAGACATAACTCAGATTTAATGCCCCACCCCCACCCCACCCCACCCCGCCCTCACTGCTCCTACATGAGTCGAGTACTTGCTGGCTGGCAACCAACGCGACAATTTCCAAATCAGTTCACAGGAAAATGATAAAGAGAATCAGTCTGTGAGACTTCTTAGTTGTTTGCATACAAAGGAAAACAGCAATACTGTATTATCATCTTCCATGTAACGGGACAGTCCGTGATAAGTAACATGCAGAGCTGAGTTTTAACAATGATGGATACTCGATATGGACTACGCTGCACAACTGTGAGTACAAAATCTCTGTCTTCCTCTGTCCTGTCTTGCATTGCCCCCCCCCCCCTCCCCCCACTCCCCCCCCCCTTCCCCCCCCCTCCCCCCCCCCCCCCCCCCCCCCCCTTCTTTCCCCTCTCTTTCTTTCGCCCCGTCTCGCGTTGCTTTGATTCTCTATCTCACTCTTTCTCTCTCCCTCCCACACACATGCTCACGTGAGTGTGTGTGTGTGTTTGTGTGTGTAAAAACTCAGCATGTTACAAACGTAGCGTAAAAAAGCATGAAACATGCACACCAAAATCTGTTCATGTTTATGTGAAAATTAAGCATGTTACAATCACAGCAAAAACAAATGCATGAAACACGCAAACCAAAATCTGTTCATGTTGCCCTATGTGGAAATTAAGCATGTTACACTCACAGCAAAAAAAAAGCATGAAACACGCAAAACAAATTGTGTTGGCTAGTAATGTGTGTTTAGTCTGCGTCATGGTGAATGGGCTTGACAACGTTTTGAGGACAGCAAACAGTGAGCGTAAGTATTACCGTAAGTATTAAATCTCTCTCTCTTCTCTCTCTCTCTCTGTGTGTGTGTGTGTGTGTGTGTGTGTGTGTGTGTGTGTGTGTGTGTGTGTGTGTGTGTGTAACGTAATGTAATGTAATTGTAAAAGGATAAACATGATAAAATTATATTCCTATTCAAAACACACACACACCACACACACCACACACACACACACACACACCGCCGGAAAACTCACACACGCAGCAGACACACGAGCGCGTTCAACACTAGAAAACACGCGCACCGTTGTAAGTGAATATCGTTAATCAGTCCGAGGAAAAGATGTGTCTTTAAGAAGGTTTTTGTGTGTTGTTGTTGTCTTCAATTTAACGTCTTTCCACATAAAATGATATTAGACCAAGTTTGTGTGTGCGTTTTTTTGCCCTCTATCTGTCTCTTTCTTTGTCTGTCTGTCTGTCTGTCTGTCTCTCTCTCTCTCTCTCTCTCTCTCTCTCTCTCTCTCTCTTCTCTCTCTCTCTCTGTTCTTGGCCCTTTACTCTTTTCGATCTATATAAATGATTTACCGCTACGTATCCGATGTGACTGCGAATTATTTGCTGATGACAAAACTCTATGCATTCTAACCACCCTTGCTTGCAGGTTGTGGACGTCCGATCTACAGATAGTTTAAACAGTGCGTCTAAATGGGCGGAAATCAATCACATGTCTCTTAATGCAAAAAAAACTAAATGCATGGTCATTACTAGCAGACAAAAACGTCAAAATATGCCTGTTGATTTATTTTTCAATATTTGTTTCTAGTGGAAAAATCGAAGAAGTAAAAACACATAAAGTTTTGGGTGTTGTCATTGATAACAACTTATCATGGTCCGATCACGTAGCTTACCTACGCAAAAGAATATCCCAAAAATATTCCAGTTGTCAAAATAAAGCATTTTCTGAATATGCATGCTAGAAAACAATTCTTTCATGCCCATATACAGTCAATTATAGACTATGCTTCTACTTTATGGGATTCAGCCAGCGCAAACATTCTGAAACCTTTAGCAAGATTGCATAGGCGCGCAATAAAATTAGTTCTCTTAAAATCTAGTTCATTAACTCTAAACGATTATGAATCCTTGGATATCCTTCCCCTAAAGCAAAAACTCGAATATAATAAGGCTATATTTATGCATAAAGTGGTAAATGGAAATGCACCTCCCTCCATTGTAAACAGTTTCCGGACGAATGACAATAGGCACGTCCACAAGTTAATAATGCCTCTGCCCCGACTTGACCTTTACAAATCAAGCCTCGTATACAGTGGTGGTACGTATTGGAACAATTTGCCTCCATTTCTGAAAGAAATCTCAAGTCTTAATATTTTCAAAGAGCGCTTAAAAGGATATCTGTTCAGTAAGTTAAAAGATATATATTAAAAAAAAACTGTACTAGTTAATTCCTAAATCAATTAAAAGACTCAGTGAATAGAAATAAAATACTGTACGATTACAAGCCTGTGTTAGACGGAAATCTTGCACGTGTCATTTGAACCACAGCAATAATGGGTTAAGCTAATTGACATGTTTTACATTGATGATATCGCTCAATTGCATTTTGTGATTTGATGTATAGAGTGTATCCAAGTCTATTTGACTCTTGTTTCCCCGTTTGTATTTGTACTTTACATGTATATTCTTCCCCCCACCCACCACCCACCCCTCCCCTATCCCGCCCACACCCCATATCCCCGCTTTCGCTCTCTTTCTCTCTCTCTCTCTCTTTCTCTCTCTTTCTTTCTTTCTTTCTCTCGCATATGGATGCTTGCACGATCTTGTCGTTTGCTTTTGTAGTATTAGTCTGTTACTTCATACAGTTTGCAAGTTGACTGGTGTATTTACTTTTTCCTCTTTGTTGCCATATTGACTTGTGTGTTGTCCATGTGGGTTCTTTTTTTTTTCCCAGGGCTGGGTGGAAAAAAGCATATGTAATTTGCTTATCTCATTACCCTGGTGAAATAAAATTTCGTTCGTTCGTTCGTTCGTTCTCTCTCTCTCTTCGTATGCGTGCGTTTTGCTCTCTCCTCTCTCTCTCTCTCTCTCTCTCTCTCTCTCTCTCGCCTTGTCGGTCCAGCAGTACGGTAATTGTAATGTTGTTTATAGCAAAGCCGACCACAAAGGGCGATACCAGGGCTGACACAGCAGTACAAGTGGTCAGTAGTTCAGGACTGCAAAACCACTTTCTCGGCTCTGGGGAGACAGCATTACACATTCCGATCGGCACAGCTGCAGCGTGTAGCTCGCCACAGTTGATGTTGAGGTTCTGCGCTGCGTGTAGGCCTACCGCGCGCCACACAGAGAAGCTGGGGATGGAATGCGAGAGGGATGGGAGTGGGGAGAGGTGGGAGTGCTACTGGGGGGGAAGGAGGTTGGGCGCTCGTTAAAAATAGGCGGGCGTTCCCGCCGGCCAAGATGGTGAAATTCCGTGCGCCGTGGGTCGGTCCCGCCACAGCCCCGGCACCGGCAACCCACAGGGAGCAGTCAATGTCAAGTCGTCAAGAGGCAACCCACCGGTGGAGACACTGCATTGCTGCCGAGTCACTTTGGTGGTGTTCAGTGGCGCCTGTTCTAACATACGCAGGACACCACCTACTAAGCCCCCTACTGACGACAATAATTGCTTAGTCGCGGAGCCGGCGCGAGTGAGCTCTCCCTCCGGAGGGCGCCACCACGTCCGTCCAACGACAGCCCCCATGGACTCGCCGATACCGGTGACCCCGACGGAACCAAACCAAGGCCACAGACGTGGAGAGGACATCGAAATTGAGGTCACCATGAGAGCAGGGCATGAAGGGCCACAGAATTTTGGGGATTTTTTTTTATTTTAATGGACCCTGAGAATGAGGAGATTAAGATGAGTACGGTTTTCCCCTTTGGTTGAGACTACATGACGGGTGTACTCTCGCTTCCTTTCAAAAATATCCGGCTTTTAAACCAGGCCGAGAGTACGGCATGCGTGTTGGTCGGAAATTTGAGCAACACCTCTCAGAGACGCACCCATTAAGTAGAAAAAACTCGACGTGTGGCCCCGTTTTCCCAAAACTGAGTCCGCAGAAATCAACTCTGGGTAGGAGCCGTGGGGCAAAAAAACCCACTACTTTGATACGACCCCCCAGCGGGGGGTCCGCGACGCAAACCCACTTCCCCACGGCGGCGGTGGCGGGTTGAAATTGTTTTAAATGCTTGTTGGTTATAGTCCTTATGAGACTGGACCTGAATTTTTTAAAAAGGCGCACTTTCCTCAAACCGTTCAGGTGATGTTGACAGTTTAAAGTTGTTGGAGCGGTTGCCCAAGCTTTACTTTTCTTCAGCTAGCTTCCTTTTAAAGTGGTCAATGCTTTTTTCCAGTGTGGGTTGTTTTTGGTCCCCCAATGCTCGTCGTCAGCGAACCGAGGTGTACGAGGAGTCCCCGAGGATTCGTTCGCTGAAGCCCAAAAGGGGTTTCCCTGCTTTATTTTTTTCCCAAAGTAGATTTTTAAAAAGGAAATAGGAGTCGGGAAAGCCCTGACACCCCCTATTTTCCGGGAAAGGGGTTCCAAAATCGTTTTTTTTTGTAAAGTACTGCCATGACTCAGGTGAGTTGTTGTTAAAGTTCCCGTTTATTCACGGTCTGTCGCACTTATGTTAAAACCTGTCAAGGCACGCCCAAAGTAAACGAACATTGGCGAGATAAATTTGTTGGGGAAGTGTTGTCTGTCGGTGTTTGAGGCTGAAAATGTGTGCAGATGTTTTCCCTTTTTACCTAGTCCTGCCGCCGCTAAGTTTTCTTCTATTGGCCCCGGTCTGTTTAACAAGACTTTCAACTCATTTGCCGGGGCGGTGATTAAACTTATGGGTTTTGTGTTTTGAAAGTTTTGTTTTTATTTGGGAATGGGGGGAGGAAAGGGGGAGGGGACGTAGTTTTGGTTTTGCCCATTTTTTTGGCCCCATTTTGTTTCCCATATTCCCCGAAGATAGTGTCAATGCCTTGGCGACACGGGCCCCTCAGTGCTTTGTTTGCGGACATAATAAACCTTGGTGCCCGGGTTCTGTTTTGTGTATGCGGAAAATGCCCCTTCATTTTTTCCCTGGAGGATCAAGGTGTTTTGAAGTTGTGCTGTCTTGACAGTGTGGTCAATATTCTGGTGTCTGTTTTTTATTAAACCTCCCCGGTTTGTACAGGGTTTTTTTTTTTGTTTTTTTTTTTTTTTTGGGGGTTTCTCCCACTTTTTGGGGTTCCGCTGGGGAAAATATACTTGTCTCCTGTAGAAAAGTTCTTGGTTGCATGATCTCTGTCCGCCCCAGTATATCAAAAAAACTTTCCTTTTTTTTGTCTTCTTTTGGGCCCTGTTTTCATACCATTGCATGGCTGTATTTTTTTTGTGTCTAGCCTGATGTTCTGCTTTGGGGTCCCGTGGACCCGAACGTGAGGGACGCTGTTTGGGGTTTTTACTTTGTGGGTTTCTGTTTCTATCTAAAAAATTGGGGGGTCACTTTTTTTTTTACTGTTTAAACCCCAAAAAGTTTTGGAATCCCCTTTTTGTTTGCTGTTTTAGCCCGGGAAGTCTGCTGTTTAAAGTTTTCTTTTTTTTCCACTTCGCTTTTTCTGTTTGATTTTCTTTCACTTAGTTTTGCTAAAGTGTCTTATCTGGTTATTTTCATAGGTTTAAAGTGTGGTCGTGCCAAAGTCAGTTCTTGGAGCTTCTGAGCTGGTCTTGTTTTTTTTGAGCTTGTTAATGGGATTAAAACCTGAGGGGAGTGAGAATGAGTCACTTGGGTTTATTGTCTCAGCCCCCGGGTGCATGTGCCCCGCCGTTGCGGGCGTTTTGAGGGGAAGAGCCTTGTCCGGGTTTTAAATTTGAGTTTGGTAAAAAAAGGGAACATAACTTTTGAAAGGGTGTTGTCCCGGGTGATTTTGTGGGTCGGCAAATACAAGAAAAAAATCCGTTTTTACGTGTATATTCTGGAAACAATAGGACACACATTTCCTTTTTAAGAGTGTTAGCTTTGGTGAACAAGAGGTACCCTTTTGAAAAAGTGATAGCCCGGGTAAATTTGGGTTTGGCAAAAATAGCATTCACGACCCTTTTTAAAGAGCACCGTCCACGTTGAATCTATTGTTGTGGTAAAAAACAGGGACACATTCCTTTTTTTAAAGAGTTTCTAGTTTGGGCGAAACTGCGATTCTGGCAAATATTTGGACACCAACCTTCTGAGGGTGTTGCCCGGGTGTTGTGGCTAATGGCAAACAATAGGGGGACACCACGTTTTTTAGAGAGTTGGCACGGGGAAAGGAGGTTTGGCAAAATGAGCAACTCCTTTGTTAATTCTATTGCCCCAGCGGTTTCACTGTTCCCATCTGCCCGTGCTAGGCATCCCTTTCCCCTTTTTGGGCCCTGACCCCCAAAAAATTTTTCAAAAGGTATCAAAATCGTAAAAATTTCCTGGAGATTGTCATTGGTTTAAAAATAGTTCAATTACAGAATTTTTTTCAAATAAAAAACCCGGATCCCCTTTTGAAAAACCCCGACATGATTTGTTGAGAAAATGCTCTTTATTTAAACCCCCAAATTAATCACCAAACACTGACATACTTTCAATAAACTTTTGTGTCCACACATATTCATAACATAATCATTTTACATTGTGTTAAGTACTTTTCTCGCATCGCTGATATAATACTTAAGACACCACACGTCAACAAAATAACGATATACCATCACCACGTATCTCTTGTTTCTGTGTATGTAAGCATGATCCACAACAAAAGGTAAAAAGCGTATTCTACTATTATGAAGCAGCAAAAGGTTGGCATAATAACGCACACAATTCAAATGTCCTGGTCCCAGGCTGCTTAATGTCGTTTTAGACGAAGTCAACAAAAACAGAGGAGAGGTTTGGAAAGCACTGCGATAAAGAAAAACGGCTCAGGCCGCCACCACAAAATTGAAGCAATCCTTTTTTGCCCAATGCAAAATGCTCGTGCATTCCCGTCTCTACCCTTTGAGAACGGATGTTAGTCACCAAATCACACTAATAAACAGGCAAAGTCTGCGAATAAAACTTTTTTATAACTTTCGACTAACCATGATTTTTGTTTGTTTGATAATTGGATATTTTGACCGAAATCCTTTGAAGAAGTGTATAACCCTAGCCAAACAAATTTTGAATCACTTCCACTTTATCAAAAGTCGAAAAAATGTAACAAATTTTAGAACCACTGATAATATTAAAAACGGTGACATCCCATTTGGTCTACTCCCATTTCGTCTACTCCCATTTCGTCTACTACTCCCATTTCGTCTATTTCCATACTGACCATACTGCAAGGCTCCCCCCTGGCGTAACCAGTGTCCCAGTCTACTCCAAAGCAGAATCGATGGTCTTTAGATTAGAGTAGGGCGAAGCCCGAGAGAGGACGAAGGACGAATGAACGAAGGCCGTTAGGCCGAGTCGTGCTCACACATTTCTGTGTAGGCGAAATGGGAGTAGACCAAATGGGAAGTAACCATTAAAAACGACCAGATGAAGGAGAATCTTCGAGGATATCCGGCTGGTATCGACTTTACACGAACCATCAGATTTATCCCTTAAATTATTGGATAGCTTGATGCACTAAGAATCTGCAGCGCACACAAAACGCTAAACAAGGCACAAAATGTATCCAGATCTCTAATCTCATGACATGAAAGAAAATTCCATTTTTTTCTGTAATACAAACTTAAAATAGCAACAATATCCACGCAACAGCAATCGATGATGTATGGCACGCTCTGAATCTTATGGCAAGAAAGAAGATACTGCTTTGTATGTATTGCAGCGTACAGACAGCAACAATATCCATCAAACAACAATCAACCATTTGTGGCACACCTTTTCAGAGAAACAACACAAACATCAAAAAAAAAAAAAAAAAAGCTATGGCAGGGGCAATTAACAATACAGAAGCAAATAATTGAAAATATACTGTAATTAAAAATTCGGATTTCTGTGCGACAAAACAGTCGAAATGAAGGAAAGTAAGTTAGATCTGCCCCAGATGTAAACGTTATGTTAGTAAGCATCATTTTTTTTTCTTTTGGAGGGGGGGGGGGGGGGGGTATGGAGGGGGGCAGTGGGACGGGGAGAAAATGTACTGTACAAGTGATTTATGTAAGGATAAATAGACTGTAATACAGCATTATCCGTTTTCAAGCTGTTGCCATAAAGATTTATTTACACTTCAACAGATATGTGTAATCTGTTAAACATGAAACAGTCCCGTTTGCCTAAAACGAAGACACACTGACAAAGAAGTATTGGATTAGGTTTTCCCATTTTCCATGTAGACTGAATAAAACTAAGCATGTGATCCACATTTTCTAAAAGATATCAAGTATGAAGGTGAACTGAGAAATGATGCATTTTGCAGAAATGGGTTCCAGGGAATCGCTTAGGAAGTGGTTTCCATGCTTGCGTGTTTGTTTTTGTTTTTGTGTTTTTATATACGGGGCTAAGACATTTAAGGTACATTCAACAGACACTGGGTCAATAATTCAAAAGTAATTCAAACGTACACTATTGGGTCTTTTTTAATTGGGTAGCAAAATCAAAGGCATGTGGAAACAAACACTATCACCGGGTCAACAACAAAAAAACAAAAAACCCACCGACAATGGGTATATGAGGCGGTGATTTTTTGTTGTTGTTTGTTTTGTGATGTGTGTGTGTGTGTGTGTGTGTGTGTGTGTGTGGTGTGTGTGTGTGTGTGTGTGTGTGTGTGTGCATTGTCAAAAACTTGTATAGCATAAAGACAAACCCCGTTACGGAGATATTTTTCTTTCCCATCCGCCAAAACGTGCCACTATTTGCAGAAACTGAAGTGCACAGAAAGCTATCACAGCACAGAAGCCATTGCGCTCAGAAGGCTGTCACAGAAAACATTAACCAGAAGAGCAAAGAGAAGGCTGTCACAGAAAACATTAACCAGAAGAGCAAAGAGCAACCAGGAAATAATTCTACCAGCAATGTACGTCAACAAAATACCAGTGAGATGACAACAGTTTTTCCACAGCATTTCAGCTAACAACGCCCCCAAGGGAATATGAGGTTCAGGTGCACAATGTCCACACATACCTAAATATAAACGAAGACCCTCATCCGTAATTCATTGGTTAGTGTCGCTGGGAGGTCATGGGTTCGAATCCCTTCAGAGGTACATATGTGCGTGGGATTTTTCAGTACTGGCCGGTTTCTGCCCAGCGTTGCTAAGATTGCGATGAGAAGACAGGAACTACAGAGTCGAGTTGCCTTCCATTGATGCCTCGCTGACAGGCTGTCAGTATTGCTCAGGATTCCTGACCAAAACTGCATGTGGACCGACTCACGGGCCCGGTTGACGCCAAAATATGAGTACAACAGTAGAGCGCAGGCTTGTCACCGAGTCTCAGACCAAAAATTGAAGCTCACAGCATCATCATTTATTATCTGGACATTTATCGTTTAAAAAAGACAACAACAACAACAAAAAACCGGGCGCAGATTCTTTTTAACTTCATGGGTTGTTTCAGTGGTAGCCTCACCTTCCATTTCCTCTCCACCTGTGGTGACTTCGTGTCCAAGTCATCGGTACCGGCAGGTTCATTGCGACGGTCGCTGGATGGACGTGGTGGCGCCTTTAAGCAGAGAACCCCAACCCACCCTGGTTCCGCGACTAAGCAATGATAACCGTTGATGGGGAACCAAGCACGCCGTGTCCCGAGTATGCTGGATCACCATAGCACTCCTGGACAACCATGCTGGATCACCATAGCACTCCTGGATAACCATGCTGGATCACCATAGCACTCCTGGACAACCATGCTGGATCACCACAGCACTCCTGGATAACCATGCTGGATCACCACAGCACTCCCGGATAACCATGCTGGATCACCATAGCACTCCTGGACAACCATGCTGGATCACCATAGCACTCCTGGACAACCACGACGCCGCTGTCTGGCGCCACCTCTCGTGTTCCTCAAAGTAACCTAGTGACTGCTCACTGATGGTTGTCGTTTCTGGGTCCCTGTCAGGACTGTTCTGGGTGTGGCTGTCTTCCTGGGAGCTAGAGTGATTGGTGTGGAAGCGCTGCTACGTACATGGCACGGAAAATGTGATAGTCAAAACATCTGACTTAACCTGAAAATGAATAAGACAAATAGACAATCATGACCGTGGACACAAAAATAGAGACATAAGAGATAAAACAATAAACAAAATCCGTACAAACAACACGAGACGATAAGTGATGCGCTCCCACAAAAGGTACATTAAGTGTCATTTTGAAGATTTTGAGATTTTGGCACAGTCAGAAACTAGAGAAATTAAGCTTCACAATGATATGCTTGGTTTTGTTTTAGGTTTATTAAAACCAAAGTTATAGTAGTTTATATCCAGCTGGTAGCAAGGCGGCCATTTTGAGAAAATGCCTGTTAAAGTTGACAGAGCAATCTTGATGAAAAACCCTTAGCAACAGGGGTTTTTTTAACAGAAATCAATGAAACTTGGAGCAAACAATCTTTACTCCTTCCTGCATCAATCAACGAGACATTTATCACTAATTCGTCCTCTTTTTCTTTTTTTCAAGTGATTTCCTTTTAGAAAAAAAATGAGCATGAAACTGCAGATCACAGAAAGTGTCTCGCTCATTTGGATTTCATTTACAGTTTTGCTGATTTTGTGGATGCCCCATCATCTTGTGAAGATTTGAGATCACATCTTTTAAAAGTTTTATTCCCAAACTGCAACAGTTGCATAACTATTTTCTAAATCTCATTCATTTTTAACAGCCAAAATTTTTCTGATCTTCTGAGAGCGGCGCATTTTTCTTTCTTTTTCTGTTCAATGGGTTACTTGGTATCTGGTGAATGGCAGCTCTTTGAAGCATAAAGCTGGAAGAACATGTTAAAAAAAGAGTAAATTACCTCTTTCTACCTTATACCCCCCCCCCCCCCCCCCTCCCCTCGAGAGAAAAAAAATAGAAAAAAAGAAAATAAAAAAGACCACCTTCATTAGTCACAAGATGCATGCAATAATAAAAGCAAAATTTGCTGCCCGGTCGTGTGCCTGATGCATTCTATTGTCCGCACAATCTCCCATTTCTCCGTGGCCAAAAGTGTCATCAACGTGGACAAGTGGTGCGTCTTCTTTGTCATCGCACTCTGACAGATCCACTTCAGTTTGCAAGTCGGATTCTTCGTCAGCTGGTGCGTTGAGTTGTGGCAGCAAAGGTTCCACATGTGTCAGTTCGTTCACATCTTGCTCATCTTCACTTGCAACATTGTCGCTGTTGTCGTCACTGTCGATCGTAGTTTCCGCGTCATCAAGAAAATAATCATTAATCAGATCTGTGATTTCTTCCATTTCGGGGATGCCAGCTGCCAAACTTTGACTGAGAAGATCGGCGAGGCGTTTCTCTTTTCGCTTCTCCATGATCGTCGTTCGACATTCGCCCATCCCGACCGGTGTAAACAACTTGCACAGTTATTGCCCTTGAGATGAAATTGACCAATCGGAGGGTTGTTGCTACAGGGGGTTCATGAGTCCCTCGTTCTCATTGGCTAAACTGCTAGCGTTTGTTTACTATATTTGGAAGCAAATTACGCACACATCTTAAAATATCCACTGTAGTGAATGAGCGAGCCGTTTGCGCGGGACTTTGCTGAGTCGAACGATAGGTCATATGCGTGGGTTGCCTGTATGGTTGTGTAGTAACAAAGCCGCGAAGTCGACCAAAATTTCGATGCTTTTGTGTTGATTTTTCGTCAACACACCTTACAAAAGGGTAAAATAAGTAACTTTATAGGTCGAATTGAGCTATAAGACTTCACAATATGAATTTTAAGGGTTTAAAGTTGCCAAAAATGCGAAAAACACAAAATCCATAAAAATAGATCAAACCACCTTTTCAAGCCCGTAGGCCAAATCGCTCTCAGCGACTTAGTGTATTTAACGTTTGCATTAGTTTGTTACCAACTCCAATACCTCAGCTAAAACGGACTAATTAAAACTATCTGTGTGTGTGTGTGTGTGTGTGTGTGTGTGTGTGTGTGTGTGTGTGTGTGTGTTCAAGTGGGTTTTTTTTTTTTTTTTACATTGATACCAAACATTTTCAACGGCAAAATCAATCATGCCACATTTTCAACGGCAAAATCAATCATGCCTTATCGACTCGAACGTTCGCCCACGCCGACTACAACTATAGCCACACGCCGCAATTGGGAATAGGTTCCAAACTCCGAGTGATTCCTGTCAGGGTTTTCAGGCTCAGGCTTAGGCTGGAAAGAATATCAAATTAAATCATATCAGCTGTCACAGAATATCCCCGACCATTTATCTCACCTTTTTTTTTTTATCAAAGAATTTCTACCGTTGAAATGACACATTACCTGTGACTACGTGAACCATCCCCTTCCTACCCGACATCAGAGGTCAGGCCCTAAGAACTCACCCAGGCTGCACACCCAAAATCAACGCACCAAAGCCTTGCTTAGGAGGTCGAGTATTTTTAGAGAGGCACAATCAAATTGTTTCGAGAATTTTCATTGTGTCTGAAAAAGTTGATTTACCTTCTATTCTTTCATAAGCCAATTTTCATTGTGTCTGAAAGTTTTTTGTTTTTTGTTTTTTTTTGTTGTTGTTGCAAATATGAAGGTTTTATTTTTTTCGGGGGGATAAAAGGATCGAATCCATACTTATTTTTTCTCACTCACAATGTATAACATCTCATTCTAACTCACAGTGCATACCATCTCATTCTCACTTTTTTTTTTAAATTCAAGATGACGTCAACTTTTCCCACACTCGCCATGCAGTTCTGTATGCTGAGTCGCAGTGCTAATAATGGACATTCACTCGTTTGCTTTAATGTTGGTGCGTTTGATACAATAATGTCTGGGTTTTTTGTGACCTGATGTATGGTGCGCTGACACAATCATTCTGTAATATCATTTAAGCGATAATGTAAGACATGTTCGTGTTCAAGTGTGTCTGCATTCCCGAGTACATTTGTGCATGCATGACAAGGACAGCGTGTCTGTGTAATGTACGTGAATATGTATGTGCCTGGGTGAAAATTCTGTTGGTAGATTGTTCTTTTTTTTTTTTTTTGGTTTCCTTGGTTGTTTCCTTGGTTGTTTGTCTTTGTTGTGATACGTTTTGGGAGAGTGGGGGTTGGGGGGGGGGGGGGCGTGTTTGCCTTTTTTTCTTTAGAGGGAGGAGGCGAAGGGTAGGGTGAGGTGTGGCATGGTGGATTGAAGGTGAGGGGTATATTGTTCTCGTTGATTTTCATATGTTTTTGAGAAGAGAGAGAGAGAGGAGAGAGAGAGAGAGAGAGAGGAGAGAGAGAGTGAGTAGAGAGAGAGAGAGAGAGAGAGATTTTTCATTGGACACACATTTCAAACGGTTTTTTTCCCCGCTAATTCATGCGTATATGCTACATGAAATCAGTCAGGTAGGCGAGACATCAACAGAATGAGATCATCAAGCCTTACTGATTTCTTACCGTCGGTAGGGAATGAATACACGAGGAACATCCGCGCTCGCTCTGACCCTGTCGTTAATGACGTCACTTGTGAGATGCTACCGTGCCAAGATACCGTCGGAAACTAAGGGGAGACAGCCGCGATGGCTACGGAATCACCGGCAGACAGATAACCGGGGGTTGGTGCTTTGAGCGCTGGGAAAGGGTATACATCATCTGCCACACAAATTCTGTGACGGGGGGGGGGGGGGGGGGGGGGGGGGGGGGGGAGAGAGAAGGGATGGGGATAGGGGTGGATGACGGAGGTAGGGGAGAGGAGGGGAAGGAGAGGGAGGGTCGGCGTGTCTCACTGCCAGAATCGTCAAGAGGGAGTTAATAACCATCTGCCAAAGCTATGAACTTTTTGGTTTGACTTGTTTGTTTGTTTGTTTGTTGTTGCTGCTGTTTGGACTCGCGCGTGAGCCTATGTCATCTCTCTCTCTCTCTCTCTCTCTCTCTCTCTCTCTCTCTCTCTCTCTTCTCTTTGCTGTGTGTGTGTGTGTGTGTGTGTGTGTGTGTGTGTGTGTGTGTGTGTGTGTGTGTTTCGTTCTCAAAAAACGCTCTATAGATTTCTTAGTTTTCAAAACGAGGCCAGTGGGAGAGGGGAAGGGTGGGGGCGAGATCTGGAACTCCTTTTACTGCCACTACCTTCCCTCTTTTCTATATCTCCCCCCCCCCCCCCCCCCCCTTCCGCCCACCCCTTTCCTTTTCTCCTCCCCGCAGGTCCGAACATCCCTTTTCACTTTGTTTTCTGCTGTTCTTGTTATCTGCTCTTTATTGTCGTTATACTGTTCTTTTTTTCGTTTTGCTGTCGTAGTCAAACGTCATGCTGCTTCTAAACATCATTCAACGGAGAAACGGAACGTTAAAAAAGAGGTCTTACACAACGAGTTCTGAACAATCGGCATCAGCAGGTCAGCACCCTAGGCTAATCCTCACGGCTGTCCTTCAGTTCTTTTCTCTTTTTTTTTTTTTAAAACTCTATCTTCTGTACAGTTCCCTGGAGCTGTGCTGTTGGTTATCCAAGAGTTATATTCAAAACAGATCATTAACAGCCTCTCTCAGATGACTCTTTCCACGTGACTCGCATTTCATTGTTGGTTCCGACTCTCACGAAGATGTGACACTCCGTTTTTACTTATATTGCAAGACAAAAACAAAAAACAAAACAAAACAAAAAACCCCAAGGCTTTTGTCAAAGTTTTCACTTTCATCGCCGGTCAGATTTTGTTCACAGCAAGACTCTCGACAGGTACTTCTGATGCGCTCTTGTAAACATGTTGCTGTCGTTCATTTCAATGGGATGTGGAAAAGTCCTGAAGTGTCCACCCGTACGGTAACTGATGTTCGTAACCCCTCGACCCGTTTCTCCTTAAGGTCGTTCCGTGGACTCGTCTTCCCTCCCTGAAACAGACAAAGCTGGGTACAGATTCCTTGGTCAGCTTGGGGGTTATCGTATTCTGATGACTAGATGAATAAATCGACCCATCTTTAGATCCAACGATGGATCAGTTGATCGACAGAATGACTGACTAATTGGTCGATGGATTGATTGATTTGTTAGGTGAATTAGTGGTTGGCTGATCGATTGATCGACTGTGGCTTTGAGTGTGTGTGTGTGTGTGTGTGTGTGTGTGTGTGTGTGTGTGTTGTGTGTGTGTGTGAGTGAGTGAGTATGTGTGAGTGTGTGTGTGTGTGTGTGTGTGTGTGTGTGTGTGTGTGTGTGTGTGTGTGTGTGTGTGATAGATCGATTCGGTACAAAAAAGGATGCAATGGAAAAAGAGTGATTAATTTAAGAAATAAATAGAAAATTAATTATTTAAAGAAACGAAT
This sequence comes from Conus ventricosus, assembly GCA_018398815.1. Classification (NCBI taxonomy): domain Eukaryota; kingdom Metazoa; phylum Mollusca; class Gastropoda; order Neogastropoda; family Conidae; genus Conus; species Conus ventricosus. The sequence goes on along the minus strand of CM031609.1, from coordinate 39,565,561 downwards.
GAATAAGGAAAAAAGACGGAAAATAGCCAGATGAAACGTTTAACAGGAAGGAGAGCAGAGAGACGTTTAGAGGGAGGGAATTAGGGGTTGGGGAAAAGAGAGGGAGGCGCCTGGGAACATTGTCTTGAGCACTGACTAACGTAGCTGTCTGCAAGGTTTATAAACATATGGATACAATTTGTACTAATCCCCCATCCCCGCTCTCCTCTCGCACACACAGGCGCGCACGCGCACACACACACACACACACACACACACACACACACACACACACACACACACACACACAGCGCGCGCGCGCGAAGATTAAAAAAAGATATGTATACATACAAGAAGCAAAACGATGTTTTATGCCAAAATAAATGTGAAACGTTTTCCTTCTGACATACATTTGTAGGAAATAGGTCCAGAGGCTATGGCCTAGGGTATGTCATGATATAATATTACCTGATGATGTACCTGCTCTTTGTGGACCTGTTCAGTGGACTGAGAACGCTGGGAAGATTGGCAAGGACTGGTTCTCATTTCAGGCTAGCTGTATAAACCAGATCTACACAGACCACATATCAGCTCTGAGGGGGAAGGTGGATATTAAGGACCTGCAGATTCACAAATTCCAACATCATAAATTATGACCGTTAAGGGGAGATATAGATATTACGGGACCTGCAGATTCGCAAATTCCAACGTCATAAATTATGACTGTTAAAGGGAGATATAGATATTAAGGACCTGCAGAGTCATAAATTCCAACATCATATGACCGTTAAAGGGAGAGATGGATATTAAGGATCTGCAGATTCACAAATTCCAACATCACATGACCGTTAAGGGGAGAGATTGATATTAAGGACCTGCAGATTCACAAATTCCAACACCATATGACCGTTAAGGGGAGAGATGGATATTAAGGACCTGCGGATTCACAAATTCAAATGTCATTTGACCGTTAGGGGAAAGATAGACATTACGAAACTGCAGATTCACAAATTCAAACATCCTGTGACCATTAGTCGAAAAGCAGACATTACGGACCTCTAGATTCACAAACTGAAACATCATATGACCGTTAGGGAAATGGTTGATGTCACGGACCTGTTTGATTGTGTTGTTTTATGTTCACAGACCTACTGCTCCTAAGTTTAACCCTCAAATCCAAGGAGTTAACGTTCATCAATAATCACTTACACTGAGACTGATTCGGCAAAATTTCAAAGTACAACTTCCATTTTATTTGAAGGGGGGAAAATGCCAACCGGTTCATATTGCCCATCTGTGAGGACAATATGGACCACTGCCACGGCTAATACGAATCTTTGATAAAACAGGACTACTGAACAAAGGAACCTCGAAGTACTATTAACAATATTCAAAACTGAAATCTGAAAACTGAAGAAAAAACGACAACAACACAACGACAACAACAACAACAACAAAAAACAACAAAGCAATCAAACTGGTTATACATGGGCCGAACCTAGGACACTGCGATGCGACAAAACAAACACAGAAAGAATTCGTGATAACAGTTTAATGTTATTGCAGATCCTTCGCTTTTGGCCAGTCGATAGGGCGACTGAACTTCACTTGTCACAGACATCTGCTGCGTGTGTGTCAGTGCCAACAGCATGGGCACTGTGCTCATCCTCTGAAACACGTCACGCTCTCCGCATGGCACTCCGGACACAAATGGCAGTGACTTTAAAAGTTAGAATCTAGCTCATTATTTTCGAAGTGCTTTTGACCTGCTGGACTAGTTTGTTTCATGTTCAATTTTTTGTTAATCCCGTTTTGTTGTTGTTGCTGTTCTTGTTGTTGCTTCTGCTGCTGCTGCTGTTGCTGCTGCTGTTGTATGTTGTAGTGGTGGTGGTGGTGGTGGTGGTGTATTGCACGCTCAACTTTGAGTAGGAGCCGGCCGGGGTAAAAAGAAATCACGCAAATGTATGCCTCTCATGGGAATGGAACTCACGACCTCCCGGCCTGCGAGACCGTAACACTAACCATTGTGCCAGTGCAGTGACCACCAGGCTAGACATGATTGTGGCATTAGCACAGTACGTTGATTCTGCACGTCCACTCATCAGATAAACTCACTGCATGCCCAGTAATGTTTGTCTGTTCATTATTGTGACTGGGTGGCAGCTGGTGTGATCTGAAAGTATACAGCGCATCCTTAGTGTATTGGCAAGAGGATATTGCTGAGTGTATAAATTCTCTATACACATGTGCATGTGTGCTCGTGTATGCATGGGCTTTTTCTTTAATTTTAGCGCAGTCAACTCGTGCTTCTTGAACCTAGTTCAGCGACGAGAGTGAGAGAGAGAGAGAGAGAGAGAGAGAGAGAGAGAGAGAGAAGAGGAGAGAGAGAGAGAGAGAGAGAGAGAGAGAGAGAGAGAGAGAGAGAGAGACGGAGAAAGTGAGAGTGAGAGAGAGGGGGGGAGACAGACAGACAGACAGACAGATGATGATGATGATGATGATGATGATGATGATGATGATGATGATGATGATGATGAAACGGATGCTGATGATGATGATCACACAGAAAGAGACAAACTAATGGAAGTTCACCGGCTAGACATGTTAAAGTGTGCACACTAAATAGAGAAAAAAACTTGAATCAGAAGACATTAAAAAAGAAAACAGAAAAATGTCTGGCGTTTCAGATGGACATAACTGCAGAACGTAGACTTTTAAGATTATCCACCCGCGTCAAAAAAAAATTGTTAAATGAGCATGAGACAACCATACACAAACCTTGCAAAGTGTGCATGATCTTCCTAGTGTAAAAGACAGGCACACAAGCATCTTGAGAAAAGCGCAAAATGTAAAATGTGTGGTGTGGCAGATAGATGATGAGTATCATTCTCTGCAAAAACGCCTTGAATATCTGACGATGTTAAGAGAACCGTTTTAGAACATGTAAGACAGCAGTGTATGAACTTTAATGAATCGCAGACAAGTCAGTCGGCCATGAGAGCAAACTCCATCCTGTATCGATGTCCACTAAAAATGTTCACATTGGAATTCTTTCACATGACATCAAGGTCCTCCCTCGCCTCTCCCCTCACCCCCCCCCCTCCCCCCCCCCCCCCCCCCCCCACACACACCTACCTCCACCCCCACCCCTCCAACCCTTCCTCTCCCAACACAACGCTTTGACATGTACATGTCATTATACCCGACAGTGGTCCAACATTGGATAATTTTGCTGGATTTTCCATTTGTTGTGTGTGTGACTCCAGTCCTGACTTGTAATGCAGTTAAACGTGATTTTGATTGCATTTTATGCAGAGAGGGAGAGGGAGGGAGGGAGGGAGGGAGGGAAGGAGGGAGAGGGAGGGAGGGAGGGAAGGGGAGAGAGGATGAGAGGAGGAGGAGACAGAGAGAGAGAGAGAGAGAGAGAGAGGAGAGAGAGAGAGAGAGAAGAGAAAAGAGAGACAAACAGACAGTCAGACAGACAGACAGACAGAGCAAACAGAGTAAGAGACAGAGACAGAAAGGGAAAGAGGAAGGGAGGGACGGAGGAAGGAAGAGAAAGAGAGAGTAATGATGATGTCGTCGTTGTTGTTGAGGAGAAGGAGGGGGAGAAGGAGGATGTTGATGACAGAGAAAAAAAAATGATGCTCACT
>CM031609.1:39546929-39554429 GCA_018398815.1 Conus ventricosus | reverse complement strand
ATCACGTAGTTGCTGGATCTGTCTTTCGAAGGTCATGAGCGCCGACTTGATTTGCTCGTCATCTTTCGATATCGTGTCCATCGTGTGCGTTACATCCTTCACATGCAGCTCCAAGGCGGTCACTTTCTTTTCCACGTCTTTCATTTCCAGCTTCAGGTGATAAATCTCCATGTGCAAGAAGCACACGGAGGCTACGGTCACGCTGAGAAGCACACAGACTAGCACATTGCTGGTCTCCATTTCAGAGAAAAACATCTGAACACGTCCCCGTACGTCTTCCTCGTACCTCGTTGCGTCTTCACAAGGAGGCGTAGTAAGTCCTCAGTAGTTTGTGTCCAACCGAACCTGCTCTAAAGCAGAACAACGAGCCAGAGAACGAAGCGACATCTTGAACTTCTGGGTGAATGTGAGTACTGCCACGTCGCTTTCATCAATTCCTTCTCAAGCATCCATGGCAACGGTCTGGCATTGCCCGTGACGGGATCAAAAGTAAGCATTAGATAACGAACAAGTAGGGTAACTCTTGCTCCCAAGATGAAATAAACACACGCCCATAACTCCATACCAGTGCTGCTTACGACACCGAATCGCCTAGCTGAAATAACACAGAGCGCACAGAGCAAACAAGGAAAAATCCCCTGCCCCATTTAAAGATTTCCTTTCTATAGCAAGTCGTATGCTGCTGGGATCGCGGGGACTGCGTGACTTCACGAAAGAGCCATGCGACGGCATCATGCACCGACGACACGCATGTTTCCTCCCTGCCAGACGTGAGTGTCGAGTTACCCGACTGTCAGTTGTAACTACTTAGTTAGATTTGACACAGGTCACTGAAGACCATGTCAGCGTCGAGGTTTCACGTCCAGGGTGCGGGAAATCCCATTAAGAAGTCTCCACAGAGTCGCTTCTTCCCACCTCGGCTAGAACACTACGGTTCATTTCTAATGGCAGCTTTCCGCTGTGTTCTCCATTTTCAAACCCACCGTTCAGATCGCTACATACCGTTTTCGGAGATCTCCAAACGTGAGATCAGAGTACAAAGTCTTTTAAACTGTTTCTTTGAGGAAGGAACTAGCACGAACATGGTCTGAGTTTCAGGGAGTATGGTGAACACGGTGTCTATTGAAGGAAGGCAGTGACAGCGTTGTCAATACAACGACAATCGGCGGTTGCGCCGGAATGTTACGGCAAATTAATTTCGTGGCACACGCGCAAAGTTTGCGGACGTAATAAGCTTGAACGAGCGTTGGGTTTGCATTTAAAGAAAAAAAAAAGAAAGAGAAATTAACAGCAGTTGGATGGTGTTGAAAAAAGGGGGAGCAATCAAGCAGTAATGGTCATCCTGAGGCAACCCACCAGAGAAGACACTGCACTGCTCATGTGCTTCTGTCGCCGATTGACCGGTCCAGTAGGGCCTATATTCTAAATCATCCGGCAAGTCAAGCGTGACTGTTAAACTGAATAGACAAGTTAACGTCCCATGCACTGAAATCAGTTTTATAGTCAAATACATTATAACGTCTTGGTTTTAGGTTTTCGCCCGGCGAACTCCCGGGTACTGCTGAAAGTGAGATTTTATTTCACTAACTGATTCCCGTGCTTTCGTAGTGTGTGTGTGTGTGTGTGTGTGTGTGTGTGTGCATGCGTATGTATTTGTGTGTGGTGTGTGGTGTGTGTGTGTGTGTCTAAGAGGCCTATTTTATTTTTTCTTTGCTTGAAATACACAGCGATGCGTGCACCTATGTAGGTGTGATCTAGAAGTCTACTTTCGGTTGGGTTTCCCCCTGAAAGGCCGCTTACCTGTGGTGACTGGTGATAAAATGCTGCATCGTTAAACTTGGGCAGTTGTATATATAGTGTATTTTTGTGTCATTTTGTAAAAATACCATATTCTAAATCACACAATTCCATACCATGTTTATATATATATATATATATATATATGTGTGTGTGTGTGTGTGTGTGTGTGTGTGTGCAGGCATGAGCATATGAGCAAGGTGCGTGCGTGCATGAGTACACACATAAGTGTGTGTGTATGTGTGTGCGTGTGTGTGTCCGTGGGGGGTGTGTGTGTGTGTGTGTGTGTGTGTGTGTGTGTGTGTGTGTTGTGTGTGCGCGCGCGCGCGTGTGCGTGTATACGTGTGCTTGCGTTCGCGCGCGTGTGTGTGTGTGTGTGCGTGCGTGTGTGCGAGTGTGTGCAGGTGCGTGCGTGCTGTGTGCTTGTGTGCGTGCGTGTGTGCGAGTGTGTGCGTGTGCATGCGGAAGTGCACGCGCAAATAAGGAGAGATGATAATATGTGTGTCATAGTTAGTGTGTATGTGTATCTATGAAGTGTTTATGAATTTCGTGGAGGCTCTCCCTCCCTCCCTGCCTCCCCCTTCCCCCCCTCTCTCCCCTTCTCTCTCTCTCTCTCTCTCTCTCTCAACCCTTTTTCTCCTCTCGGCTGTTAATTACTCACAACAACACCACGACGACACACACCACACACACACACACAAAACACACACACACAAAACACACACACACGCACACACAGCACAAAGGTGGACCGGGAGAATACCAACTGCGTGTTGTAGGAGTCTGGCAAAATCAAACTCATTTGATGCTCCCGGAAAATGGATGTGGCTGCCTACAAAGGTGTAGATGGTCGAGTTACATCTTACAAGCAGCCTATACTTACTACGGGAACAAAATATTGAGTGCTGTCTAAATCACTTCAGTCTGAAATGCTCCATATCTGCTCTTGTGGAGGTGCTGCACCAATTACAGCACAACGATACTTTGGACTTTACATCACTTGGTGATGACATGAATGTCACGACACAATTTCTCTTTTAACGTCATTCTTATGATGTCATTCCAGTTTTGACGAAAAGTCTACAGTACATCGTCCTTTAAAATGAGCAGACGCACGAAATATCGGAAAAGATTTTTTTTCACTTTGCTCGTTTTATCCTTTCACTTCAATTCTCTCTCTCTCTCTCTCTCTCTCTCTCTCTCTCTCTCTCCCTCATATATATATAACATATGCTTGTGGTGTGCGTGTGTGTGTGTGTGTGTGTGTATGTGTATGTTTTGTTATTATGTATAGTATAATATATATATATATATATATATATATAATATATATATATATGACAGAGAGAGAGAGAGAGAGAGAGAGAGAGAGAGAGAGAGAGAGAGATTTTTCAAATCATGGAAAAGTGGTTTCGGGTTTTGCTTTCCGGACGTAGGGAGGGAGTGTTTGGTATTAGCGACCCCCCCTACCCCCTCCCCCTCCCTTCCCTGCGTTTGTGACAAAGTGAATACATGGTGGGTTTTTCTTTACAAATCTAAATCATTACGAACGTATATTACATTCAACACAGCACCATCAATTCACTTAAGAGCAGTTTACGATAAATCTTAGTAATTCAAAGCACATGCAGCCCCTGTAGTGAATGACCTACATTGGACGAGGAGCCTCACTTCACTTACCTCCCATCTTCACACGTCATTCTAACAATAGCTGTGGTCGGACCAAAAACTTGAAAATGCCAGATATGGTGTCCCAGAGGGGGCTCCGGTCTCGTAACTGTCTAATCTGGCTTCCAAAGGTCATGAGTGCGGCCCTGATCTGCTCGTCGTTCCTGGAAATGGAGTCCATCGTGTGGTCTACATCTCTCACACGAAGCTCCAGACTAATCACTTTCCTCGTCAACTCCTTCACCTCCTGCCGAAGCTCACTTTGTAAGGACCCCGGTGCTCTTCACTTCCTGTTTCAGACTCTGGATCTCGCCCTGCAAGAAGCTCACATAGGCCATGGCAGCGGCGAGCAGGACCAAGACGATGGCGGTGGTGTTGTCCATTCTGAGGCGAGACCTTTTGACATCGGTACACAGTTTGAACTCCAGCGTCCTGCCCAACAATGTCGTCTGCTTCGAAAACAAGGGCCGAAAACGAGGCGCAGTTGACGTGGCAGGCGAAAAGAATTCTGGGAACGTATGGCGCAACGAAAGCCGTTTCTCTCCTCATCCTCACCCAAAAGTTGGAAGCTGTAGTTTTTGGTTCAGCATTGTCTGGATCAATAGTCACACACATACTGCAAGCGATGGTGGAGGATTCGATTCACTAGAGAGAGAGAGAGAGGGGGGGGGGGGGGGTAACTACTGAAGCGTGTCGAAACAGTGTTACTATAAATCAGCATCAAGAAGAAAAAGAAAGAAAGAAAAAAAAATACACCCGAAAGAGGGGGGGTGGGGGGGGGGGGGTACCCGAGGGTGGGTGGCACCCGTGAGTGGAACCCGGAGTAGTACTGTCTTCAACTGCAAACAAACCAGCCGGGAGCAGTCCTGCACCCCTCTTGCGCTGTGTACACACAGGGTACAGGCACAAGACATTCCATCATAACTTCTTTCCGTCAAAAGTTATCTACGCCGATTTGTGCATGAGAAAAACAATAGGCTTCAGACGAAGGTTTGAAGTCAAGTCAAACACTCTAGCATTGCGCCCCTTAAGCAGGACTAAAAAAACACAAACTATGAAAGATGATTGTAACTGCACACTAAGAAACAAAAACCGTAATTTCCTTTCTCAAACAAACCAACACAAATAGCAATGCCATGGAATTTTTCGGCTCGTATTCATGGAAAGCCCACGTGGATATGTTACTTGAGGCACCTATTCAAAACCGTTATAATACATATATATATATATATATATATATATATAATATATATATATATATATAATATAAATAAGAAAAAAACAGAAATAACAAACCAGCCAGCAAACAAAACTTCATGTTTTGGTTGTTTTGATATGAAAGACAAGGAATCGTGCACCCTGTAAACTGATTTCTAGTTCGTAGCAGTTCTGCAACGGAGTGAACTGAAGAATGTACAGACCGGCATGCACACAAGCGCACGAGCCACTGGGGCGCCTTAGGCTGCATACTTACTGGTGTGACTACACCGAGAACAATAGGGAAATACTTCCGACACGTTCCGCAGAATTCTCTAGCTACTGATCCACATGCGGCTAAACCGTATCGATGTCTTTCTTTAGATCGGTCGTTGTGCGAATTGTGTGGTGTGTGTGTGTTGTGTGTGTGAGTGGAGTGTGTGTGTGTGTAGTGTGTGTGTGTGGTGTGTGTGTGGTGAGAGTGTGTGTGTGTGTGTGTGGTGTTGTGTTAAGTGATGTGTGTGAGTGTGTGAGTGGTGTGTGGTGTTGTCAATGTGTGTGTGTGTAGTGTGTGTGTGTGTGTGTGTGTGTGTGTGTGCGTGTGGTGGTGTGTGTGTGTGTGTGAGTGTGTGTGCTTGTGAGTGTGGTAGTGAGTATGTGTGGATGTGTGTGTGTGTTGTGTGTGCGAGTGTGTGTGGTGTGTGGTAGTGTGTGTTTGTGTGTGTGTGTGTGTTTGTGTGTGGTGTGTGTGTGTGGGTAGTGTGTGTGTGTGTGTTGTGTGTGTGGTGTGTGTGTGTGTAGTGTGTGTGTATGTGGTGTGTGGTGTTGTGTATGTGTGTGTGTGTGTGAAAGTTGTGTGTGTGTGTTGTGTGTGTGTGTGTGTGGTGCGTGTGTGATAGTGTGTGTGGTGTGTGTGTGTGATTGTGGTGTGTGTGTGGTAGTGTGTGTTAGTGTTTATGTGTGTGTGTGTGCGATGTGTTGTGTTTTGTGTGTGTGCGTGGTGTTTGTGTTGTGTTCCCCAAGTGATATTATCAACCGTGGTAACTACTCGTGTCAGGTTTGTAGAACTACGCTCAAGTGCCTACATCCATCCCTTTTTTCCCTCGCACCTCCTCGCCCCCACCTCTCACGCGCACCCTAATGTGTACCTGCAAAGGCAAATGAGACATGATGGATTGATGTCAGATCCACACCATTACAGCGTGCACAGAACGTGTGAACTGATCACCAAATAGGTGAAATACAATTTCAGTTAGATTCCAACATCAACTTCTACTATTAAAGAAGAAAAGGAGAAGGAAGAGGAGAAGAAGAATGAAAGGAGGAGGAGTAGGATAGGGGGGGGAGAAGAAAAGAAGAAGAAAGACCCGGATAGCCTAAAAATAATGCCACAAACGTCATGAGGACAACCTCGGTTACATAACGACGGAAGAAAGGGGTTTGGATGCTCATAGGAACCAAATATCCCAAAACGACGCAAAAATTGCTGTAAAATCTTTCTCCCACAAAATTTTAGATCATATGAAAAATTTTTCTCTTTTTTTTCAGAACTAAAAATATCACAACTCTGTACAAAGTTTTCATGACCGCCTCGGTAAGTGCTTCATGCCGGATATCTACCGAACGATCTCTAACATACCGTGCCGCCAGTCCTCTACACAAGCAAACCCGAGCAAGATTACTGGAATAACACCATCGTCAGCGTCCACCTGAACCACTCTATGAGAGCTATAACATTTCGCCCAGAGCAACATGGAGAATCAAAAGTCCAACATCCTGTGAAACCCGATTCGCCTGACTCCTCTGAGAACGTTTTGCCCACAGGGAGCAGTGGGATTACAAAAGCGGACGCCAATCACTATGGACTTTGCGAAGGCGTTTTGGATAGGATCCGACACAACCTAATGGTCCATTATTTTTTTTTTAAGCTGTCCCGCACTCCGGTGTGCGCCATCTGAACAAATGTGATCGGAGAATCTCCTGATGGACAGAAAACAGTAGTGGTCCACGGCGAAAAGCTCGGGAGTGTTTCGCAGTGTATCAGTTGTCGGACTAGTTCTTAATGTTATAGTGGTTTAAATCACAGACCTCCCGGTAAAAAAAAAAATCTCTCTTCAAAAGTCACAACTGTTTGCTGATGACACAGCTAATGTCTCGCCCTTCCACACAGGTTCCTCGACCATGCACAGCTGCAGTTAAAACCGACTGGAAGAGAGCTGGGACATGAACATTCCCGTTCTGGCAAATGATCTAGCCCCCACACCACCCCCACCACATTCCCCCTCCCCCCACCCCGTCCACGGGGAAGAAGACTTCATCAAGCAACCATTACTAACTTTCAGGGGCCACAACTTGGAAACGGACTCCAACTGTCAAGTCCCACGGATGTCGCCTCAGTCATGGTGTCGCTGGCAACCAGTAAATCCACTCCATACGCCCCTTCACCATTAGAACCTCATTGTCAGCGACGCATCTCAATTGAAGACATCAGTTTTCCAGTCACTTGAAAAGGTTGCTTACAAAATCGCCGTCCATCGCCTGCTAGAACGCGTCTACATAGTGTGGGACTCTCACATGCAACACGAAGTTGACTGTGCAAAGAAGGGCTGTAGGTTTGGTCCCATTGATATCACAGGCACATCAACAGTTTGTATGATTGTTTCCCGTGCTGGTTCAAGGTGTGTTGTATCAGCAGTCCTTCAGGGCAAAGAGTGAACAGATATTTCCTGCTGATAAAACCCACATCTACAACTGTCTTTTCTTGTTTGTTTGTCTTTTTTTTCTTTTTCCTGTGCTTGCTTTGCTACATGCTTTTTCCAAGAAATATGGAATCCGATC
>CM031609.1:39531929-39541929 GCA_018398815.1 Conus ventricosus | reverse complement strand
ACTTGTTGTAGGTTATGGATTATACTGCTACCCTCTGACCTTAGATACAGATTGGCAGATAAAAGAATTATAAAAAAATGAAATCCTCATAGCTGGAGACGATCAAGACTTAGGGCACAAAAAAATGGTTAAACCCCAAGGCCTGCTCCATCTATTTTAAAGAAAGTTTCCTTCCCTGAAGAAAGCGACCCAGTTATAAGCGCCCCACAGCCAGAAAGCAGCCAGAAAGCACTCCACCTGTTTAAAGTACCTCACCCTGACATCACACTAGCGAAAGACAGCCCTTGTGTGTGTTTTTAACTTTTACTGATTAGCCATACTTTATTTCACTAAAAATTAATCCAGCAGCCAGCACTCCTAACGTCCACAGATGATCAGCCATATAACCAGCAACTTTGCCTATAGTAGACAAAACCCAACTAACAACACTAAACCCATTATGCGGGCAGAGCATCAAGCGCTTTGGCTGCTAACTTCTTTAATAAGTTTGCTAGATGATGTAATTGTTTTCTAATCCAACTTTTACCAGGCCCGAGGCGTTGGAGGCAGTACTGGCCCCGTTTGGCGCACTGCCGGTTAAGGCATAAACGAGGTGTAGAGATAGCAAACCCAACAGCCGTTAATATACTAACTATTGTAATCCCTGTTCCCTGAACAGAATCTTTATTCTTTCAGCTAGCGTTGTATTTTCATTTAAGTATTTTGTTTATAGTTTCTTTGAATCTGGTTGTTTGGATTTTAAAATTTCCTCTGAGAATAAAACCACTTCTAACTGTCCTTCCCTTTCGCCCATTAACTTCTGTATATTCTGCTGTTTTTCAGCCTTTTCTTCTAGTCCTAAATTGTATCATCTGCATCAGCGAGCTTATTTTTTTCTCTTCTATCTCTTATTTAGCTTACTAAGTTTTGCCGTGCTGGCATTAGTTCTTCTCTTATTGTTGTAAAAGCGACCTTAGACCCCGGATGTCGCGCATAGGCAGTGGAGAATCATCAATTGATTCTAATGTTTCTCTGACTGTCTCCTCACTTAAACTCGTTTTTAATTTCTGCTATTAGTTCATCTGCTGTTTGATTTAAATCTTGAAGAGGTAGTTTTCTATTTCAGATTGTGTTTGGCAACTCTTGCCCCAAATTCTGTAAACGACTAACAGCTTCAGCTCTAAACTCTAAAAGGTTTAATTGTTCTGCCTTAGCAATAGGGGAGTTTTCGCCTAATTGTGCTTAGTTTTAAAAACTTGTTTGGGTTTTGCTTTGAAGTAACCTTTGCGCGCTCTCCTGCACCAGTTCTTATATACAAATGCCCCCCATCTTCCTCAAAATCGTTAGAATCAAGCACGTCTGGTAGCTCTCGTCCTATGCTTCTATAGAATGATTTGGATTCTCTCTTGAGGGCACATAAGACCGTATGGCGAAAGCTTGGCTGTGTCTGGAGTGGCACTGTCTTCATCTGTCCGTGGGCAGGGGTGGTTGGGTCTGTGGGGTGTGCTCGGCAGCTGGAGGGTGGTGTTTTTCGCGGTGGGCTCTGCAGTCATGAAATACGGGCTGGTACACCCATGGGAATGCTACTTTAAGGCTGTTATGAGCTGCATCCTGTAGTCTAATTTACCTCTGTTCAGGAGCAGTTATGTCCCTTGATATCTTAATGGAGTGTCCTGTGCGTGCCTGTACCCATCGTCAACACAGCGCAGGCCTCCAAGGGTGGTACGGGACTGCTCTAAAGGCAGGCGAAGACAGTGCTTCTCTGGGTCCTCCCCAGCACCTTCGGGTGTTTCTTTTTCTTCTTTGCCTTAACTAGGCTGACCCTGGAGAAAGGTCCAGTGACGGTGAGGAAAGACCCACTGACCACAGGGAAAGTCCTGTTGACAGTGGGAAAGACTACAACTTTGGATTCTCTCTTGAGGGCACATAAGACCGTATGGCGAAAGCTTGGCTGTGTCTGGAGTGGCACTGTCTTCATCTGTCCGTGGGCAGGGGTGGTTGGGTCTGTGGGGTGTGCTCGGCAGCTGGAGGGTGGTGTTTTTCGCCGGTGGGCTCTGCAGTCATGAAATACGGGCTGTACACCCATGGGGATGCTACTTTAAGGCTGTTATGAGCTGCATCCTGTAGTCTAATTTACCTCTGTTCAGGAGCAGTTATGTCCCTTGATATCTTAATGGAGTGTCCTGTGCGTGCCTGTACCCATCGTCAACACAGCGCAGGCCTCCAAGGGTGGTACAGGACTGCTCTAAAGGCAGGCGAAGACGGTGCTTCTCTGGGTCCTCCCAGCACCTTCGGGTGTTTCTTTTTCTTCTTTGCGCGCTCTCCTGCACCAGTTCTTATATACAAATGCCCGCCATCTTCCTCAAAATCGTTAGAATCAAGCACGTCTGGTAGCTCTCGTCCTATGCTTCTATAGAATGATTCAATTCGCTGTCGCAATAGTTCTTGACGTTGTCTAGGGAGTAAAGACCCCCGCTCCTTCAATTTCTTCTTGCAATGAAGGACCTAGTTCTTCTTCATCTTCTTCTTCAACAGGTTCAATCGCGTCAAAATCTTCATCCATATTTTTTATTTATATTCGTTTTTGTTTTATAAAAAATGAACTCATACGGTTGTGACCTCGACCCATACAGAAAAAAAGGGAACCCCACGGCGTAAAAGGTATAAGGCAGACTGTAATTAGTGTAAATACTCCATCAACAGTTCAGCCTGGACAGGCTTAACAGTCAAGTTCCCTGATCTTGGCGCTGACGATGTTATAATGCCAGGCACTGCTAAACTATCATTCAAAATAGATATTAAATCGACAGATCCTAATGCTACTGTTGTTTCTAATTTAGGCAGAGCAATCGTTAAACATATGGTAATCAAACTGGAGGGCAGAGAAGTCTTTTTACTAGCGAGGCAGACATTTTTACCTCTATTCTGATCTATGGTTGCCTAAAAAAGAAAGAAAAGAAAAGTTTATCAGGGAATACAAAGCCCAAACGGTCTCAAGCACAGGCTTAAAGCGGGCGATGCAAAGGGCGATGTTAAAGATGAGGCAGTCGCAGAAGCATTTGGCAACAGATTCTGCATCCCTCTAGATTTTGAACTGTTAAAGACGCATATGCCATATTACCAAGGCGCACTAAAAGAAAAACTACTTATGAACTGACATTTAGTCCTAGCGATTCTGTTGTTCTGTCTGAAGACCCTGAAGCTAAAATACACAGTCAGCGACATTTCTCTTGAGTTTGATGTTGTTACTAACCCCGAACTGGCCAGAACAATCTTAACCCAGTATAAAAATAAAACAGTTATTTATTATGAAAGAGTTATACACGCCATTACAGAAAATTAGAAACAAGCGAGACACTCTCTGGAACATACATCTAAATAAGTCTCTGAGTCTTTAAAAGGAATTTTGTTCTTATTTACTGAAGGAACAACTCCTTTTCAGAGAGAATCAGAAACGTTTTATAATCCAAAATTGAGAAGGTTGACTGTTCAATAAATGGCAAGTCTGATCAGTTGTATTCGGGTCGCGGGACTTTTACCTCACCAACACTTTGATGAAATAAGAAAGATGTTTGCTGAGGTAGGCAAAGGGATCCTGCAGTTGATCGCGTATGTAAAAAACTTCGCCTTTATGATGTAAGACTCGAAGACTACTTGATAAGTAAATATGGGCTATGGCTGGATTTTAGATCCACATTTGACAACAGATTGTTTGGAAGTGGAGAAAGGATAGGACAAGATGGTATACAAATAAATATTCGCAAGAAAGCAGACGGAAACGCCCCAATAAAAATGCATGTTTTTATGGTTTGTAATGCTCAGCTAAAAATTGAAGAAAACAGGCTAAAAGACGCAGCTCATTAAAATGCAGAAGAAATATTCTAATAAAACAGATGGATAGCTTGAAGTTTCTACCAAAGATCCGCACTGTTCTCTTATCTGTGGGATTACTGGATGTGGGAAAAAATGTATCGTACTTGATTTGTTGCAAACAATATACAGGTTTCATTACGAGCACATTGTTATATTCTGCACAACCATTAAGCACAACAAGTCTTACAAAGAAAGGAGGTTTATTTGGACAGACGAGAATATATTTTTAGTTGATCCTAGCGACAAACTGAGCGACTGTTTAGAACATTACTATAGACTATTTGAGAGAACTGAAACCCTGTTTATTATTGATGACTGTTCAGCTGAACGAGACATTGTTAAAAAAAGAAAAGCTCTGTCAAAGCTGGCCTTTAGTGGCCGCCACGCCTTAGTTTCTGTGTGGCTCTTAACTCAAAAATACAATGCTGTCTTAAAAGACTTTCGATCACAGTTAAAATCAGTTGTATTATTTTTACACTAAGGACAAAGATAGTTTTGAAGAATGTTTAAGTGACAATTATATAATAAGGACAAAGATGAGCTAAAAAAAATAAAAGAGCAGTTAGAAAATCTAAGCACGCTAAGCTATGCTTGCGGACTGACCCCCCAGTCCAATACGTTTGTTTATTGTAGATTGTTTATTATTGATTGCTTATACAATTTGTTTATTATAATTTGTTTATTATAAAAAAGAATGTCTCGAGGGCCAGAATCAAAAGCGCAGCTAGCTCTAAATGCACTGCAGTAGAGCTAAAAGACTAGGAGACACAACTGAGTTTGATCTAATAGGCGTGCCAGGAAATGTTTATGGATTTGAGTACACAGATGACGGGGTTTACAAACGAACAGAAATTGAAAGACAAAAAACGGCAGCAACATCCTGCCCTGAAGAGATAAGAAATTTAAGAGCAAAACGATTTTGGCAACGTGAATACAAACTTCATAAAAGAGAGAATGCTTGGGCGTTGCTTCCTGAAATTGACTTGAATTTAAAGTTTGAACTACGAAGCCCTAATGTATACTACGATAAGAAAAACAATTTTAGAAAGGCTTTAAATGCAGGCCCCTTTCTTGTTAGCCTAGTTCCAGGAACACAACAGAAAAAACAGATTGAAATAACTAAGCAGGGTTCTGATTATATGCTACAGAGAAAGAAGTCCTTAGTTGAAGTGGGGGGGTGACACTGTCGCTTAGAATTACCCAAAACTAGAATCACTACCTAGGCAAATGACAATGATTTTTCGCTTATTTATTACTCCGAGGGAGGGCGATACTAGTTTGCCAGAACATGCCTTTATTAGAGGCATACAAATAAAGGCTGAAAACTTGGATGCCCCTTTTAAGCTCGTTATTGTTATTACTAAAAACGGAGATGAAATAAACGCCCTTGCATCATCTGACAAGGTTACTGTGATGGTTGACAAAGACAAACTAACAGTACTCGACTTTATTTTCCTTAAGTATGTTGATTTTATTGCGTTTTACTCTGTTGATGAAGTGCTGCCAGAAGGATTACTAAGAAGATATATATAAGATTAATTAATAAAAATAATCTTATTTAAAAAATGGAGGTTCAACAGTTAGGTTAGAGCAAATAACTGAACTTCAAAAGGAAATAGAAAGCGACTTGGATAAGTATAGAGTTACTAGAAAGAAATATGCTAAAGCTTTAAATACTCTTTCTTATGTAATTACTAGTTCATCAGCCGTAGCTAGCGTAAGTGCCGGGTCTAGTGTTGCCGTTTTAGCCACCGGGGTCGGGGCGCCAGCCTCTTTAGCATTAGGGGGCCTTGGTTTAGGTTTAGGCGCCGTGTCTATGGTTGTAAGTGCTGTTTTAAAAAAATTAACTCCTAAATTACAAAAGCACACTGCCATTGTAGCCCTAGCATCAGCAAAACTTTGTTCATTGAGATTAAGAATAAGCAAATCATTACAGGATGAAAACATTACGGACGAAGAATTTCAGAAGCTTATGGCTGACGGTGAGGATTACAGACGACAGAAAATTGAACTTCAAAAGGAGTGGAGAAAGACTTTTACTTCACGACAGGTAGACACTGATGCAATTAAACAGAACATTGAAAAACAAACACACGATCGGTTAAACCCAAAATAGGGTAAAAAAGGATTAACAAAATGGTTTACAGACTTAACCACCATATAACACAATTAACACCGGTAGGCTGAATGGCTTGCCTGCATTCTCTCACGACTATTGATTGCAGCCCCACGCCGCTACTCGCCCATGGTCTACACAGTAGCTGAACTAGTATTGATCACAGGCTCAGAGGCGTCGTCTGCTTCAGATGGACATGCTCAGTAGAGAATTCTGTCACTGTCTTCCTGTGAAAAACATTTTTCGCGAGTGAGTTGACCTAATTCTGCTTCTGAAAATTTTGTTAAACGGAAGTACCGTGACGGAAATTCCCACTGCGCATGTGCTAACCTCATTAACATGATGAAATCGAAACAACATTTGTGAGTACGCATGTGTTAACCTTAGTGGGTGCTTTTAACATGATGAAACCAAAACAACATTTGTGAGTGCTCATGTGTAATATAAATAGGATAATAAATCGAGTTTTCTAGAATCTCCTACGCGATCTTACAAAAGAAGTAAGAGCAACAGAGGCACAGATAGACCAAGTAATCAAGAAATATCTCTTTAAAAAAATTTGGCAATGAGTACTGTTTTCTCAATCACAGTCCGAGTGAAGGGCATAGCGCCGCGTTACAGCGTAAATTTATTCTTCGTAGAACCCACCAGGGAAGTTATTGATTTTTCCCTCTTCACCACTAAACATGTGTTGCAGTGCGCGCGTGTGAGGGGAGAGAGGAGGGAGGGATGAGAGGCGGAGACGGACAGAGAGAAGCAAGAGAGATGCTGCGGATTATTTAATTATTTTAATTTATAAATTTTATTCTAGTTTAAAAATGAAGCCAGAAGAAGTTAGAAAGCTTTTTAATATACTTCACACGTTGAATTGGAAGGGCAGAGAGAAAGGTTAAGAGCAGGTTTAAACATCAATTACTGATCTTTTTATTCACATAAATATACAAACAAGCGTGAAGAAGGCCCTCAGTGAAATACAAATTTTTGGCCACCACAGGCCATAAAAATTTTTTGCCATATTAGTTGATTATATGGCTTCTCAAGATGTTTAATCTGACTTTTTTTTACCAGCCCTGAAGGAGTAACTATTCGCTTTAATTTAAGATTAGGTTTTACGATTAAAAAGACTATGAATAACAGTTGAATTACAATTATTTTTTTTTTTTATTTTAGATTTAAAAATGGCTGCCGAACTTAGTGTATCTGATTTAAAGAAGTGTAATGAGCTATTTGACGAGACAATGAAAGCGTTCAACATTAATTTTTGTGAATCTAGTTTTGAGAATGATGTAAACAAAATAATAAAAGATCAGGAATAGAGTTTTAGAACTTACCGCCAATGACATTGACAAACAAAGCACAAGACAAGACACGATGCATTTCAACCACTTGGGTCTTCATCAGGCGAAAAAATAAATCACATTTAACATGTGGGACAGTACAAACTACGAAAAACAAAAAAAGAATGAAAAATGACTTATCCGTTATTCTCCATGAAGGCGGAAATGACATGAGGCCAGGGGGATTATGGGAGAGGAAACAGAGGGGGGGGGGGGGGCTGCATCAGGGGAGGTGTGTGTGTGTGATATGATAGGGTTGTGTGTCTAGTTTATTAGGATGGTATGACATCTTTGTGATGGTTGTGGTAATGGTGGATAGATAATAATGGGGAAAAAAAAAAAAAAGGAGAAGAAAGGTGTGTGTGTGTGTGTGTGTGTGTGTGGATTTAAGGGGAAGGATCAAAACAAAATTAAGATTAGATAGATGGAGGGTTGCTGTAACTACTGTATGAAGTGAGTGAAGAGGATGTGGTGGTGGTGTATGTAAGTGTGTGTGTATGTGTGTGTGTATGTGTGTGTGTTGGTAGGGGATATTGCCAACTGATGTGGAAGAGGTGGGTATGTGTGTTTGGTTATTGTTGGATATTGATGCCTTGGGGGTGTAGTGTGCCCAGTTTGGAAATGAGATGGGATTCTTGAGTTGTGCGTTCAAAGCTGTCACTCTGTGACTGCCAGAGTGCCATAACTTTGACATGGTCGATGTTGTGTTGGGTGTGGTTGAAGTGTACACTTCAACTCAAGAATCCCATCTCATTTCCAAACTGGGCACACTACACCCCCAAGGCATCAATATCCAACAATAACCAAACACACATACCCACCTCTTCCACATCAGTTGGCAATATCCCCTACCAACACACACACATACACACACACATACACACACACTTACATACACCACCACCACATCCTCTTCACTCACTTCATACAGTAGTTACAGCAACCCTCCATCTATCTAATCTTAATTTTGTTTTGATCCTTCCCCTTAAATCCCCACACACACACACACACACACCTTTCTTCTCCTTTTTTTTTTTTTCCATTATTATCTATCCACCATTACCACAACCATCACAAAGATATCATACCATCCTAATAAACTAGACACACAACCCTATCATATCACACACACACACCTCCCTGACGCAACCCCCCCCCCCCCCCCCCCCACTCTGTTTCCTCTCCCATAATCCCCCTGGCCTCATGTCATTTCCGCCTTCATGGAGAATAACGGATAAGTCATTTTTCATTCTTTTTTTGTTTTTCGTAGTTTGTACTGTCCCACATGTTAAATGTGATTTATTTTTTCGCCTGATGAAGACCCAAGTGGTTGAAATGCATCGTGTCTTGTCTGTGCTTTGTTTGTCAATGTCATTGGCGGTAAGTTCTAAAACTCTATTCCTGATCTTGCTTCGTTCGCCGCCTTCAGTCACTCCATTTTGAAATATAATAAAAGATCATAGTGAACTATTTAACGAAGCAATCAAAGTGATGAACATTGACTGTAGCGATTCAGAAAAAGCTAAAATGCTGGCGGACGTTATTGTAAGGTTAACATGTCTTGAAGTGTTGCAACGCTTGGGTGAAGAAGAATAAAAAGCGGGTTTTTACTTACTTTTATATACATTTATTTTTTAATTTACGTAAATATTTTGAGTTAAAAAATGAGCCTCACAAACGCGTCTGAGTTTGAAAAACTGCCAGCCAGCGCACTGGTGAAAGGTAGTGACAAACAATTAATCAATATGTTTAGCGAAGTAGACATGAACATGATTAACCCCTCGAACGTTCATGAAAGCGTAGCACATGCTATCTCTAAAATCCCAGAGTCTCTTCAGATGGAACCGCCAGTAAAAGTGTTGTTAGCCGTTCTGATTGATTATATAACGCCTGATGATTACGGTAGCATGGGAGTCTGGGTTTCAACTAAACAGAAAGAAGTTATTAGCTATCACGACTTTAATTCTGACTGGGCTGATTACATGCTTACACAGTTTAACCATGCAAGTGAAGAAGCAAAATTGCGCGGTTCTGGCTGGTCTGAAGGGACAGTCCTTCAAATTATATTGAAACAAACAAAGTTCTATCCTATAGTTGGCAATTCTCACCTTCCTCTCCCAAAAGACTAGTTTTAAAACGAGCAGTCTTAAACATAAAAAATCCTGACAACATGTGTTTTATGTGGTGTGTTTTAGCGCATTTTACACCCTGTTATAAAGAACGCAGAAAGAGTATCTAATTATGAACAATATAAGCAAGAGCTGAACTTTGATAACATAACCTTTCCAGTGAGTATAGAAAGTATATCTCAGTTTGAAGAGCAAAACAAGCCAATCACTGTAAACGTATACACATGGTCTGTAGAAGCTGATATAGTGCCTCTAAGGGTTTCTCCCAATGCCCCTACTTTAGACGAACCGCTTGACAAGCATGTAGACTTGATACTGTTTGAAGATAGTACAAAGAGTCATTATGTATTAATCAGAACAATAAGCAGACTTATGGGGTTTACATCAAAGAATCATGCTAAGAAAGGGCTTTGTAGAAGTGTTTGGTCAGAATCCCACTATAGAAGCGGCCGCCAGCATAAACACATTGTAAAAGTTTTGTAGACTGTGAAACAAACTCTTAACTAACCAGGTTAAAGTTAGTTTTAAGAATTTACACAAATGCAATGAGCCCTACGTGTTAGGAT
>CM031609.1:39528438-39531829 GCA_018398815.1 Conus ventricosus | reverse complement strand
GTATTTTTTTTGTACATCGTGTGTGTGTGTGTGTGTAGTGTGTGAGTGAGTATGTGTGTGTGTGTGTGTGTGTGTGTGTGTGTGTGTGTGCTGTGTGTGTGTGTGTGTGTGTGTGTGTGTGGTGTGTGTGTGTGTGTGTGTTGTGTGGTGTGTGTGTGTGTGTGTGTGTGTGTCTGTGTCTGTGTCTGTTTCTGTATGGGCGTGCGTTTGCAATGGTGTAAGCTTATAAATGATACATAAAAAGAAGGAATACACAAACCGGAAACATTGCATCACACACACACATTCCCCCTCTTTCTTCTGTCTCTGTCGCGCTGTCTGTCTGTCTGTCTGTCTGTCTTGTCTGTCTGTCTGTCTCTCTCTCTCTCTCTCTCTCTCCTCTCTCTCTCTCTTCTCTTTCTCTCTCTCTCTCTCTGTGTGTGTGTGTGTGTGTGTGTGTGTGTGTGTGTGTGGGCGCGCGCGCGTGTGTGTGCGTGTATGTGTGTGTGTGGTGTGGTGTGTGTGTGTGTGTGCGTGCGTGCGTGCGTGCGTGCGTGCGTGCGCGCGCGTCATGTGTGTGTTTCTAAAAATTGTACAATTCTGTAACAATTGATAGCCGAGGGCGCGGGTGGGGGTGGGTGGGGGGGGGTGGGTGGGGGGGGCGATGTCAACGGAGGTGGCCAAAGTTGTGGAATTCGGAACTTCAGTATTTCCGGACGTGCATTACCATCTCAAATTTATGTTGCCATATTACAAATACCAGAGGCTCGTATGGTCTAAAGCAGGTTCATTCTTATTTCTAAGTTGTCAAGTGAGTTGATGTTTCAAGCTTTCCGTCCCATTGATTAGACAGCTGGACGTGCTCTGTGGACTTGGATGTCTTGTGTACTGTCGTCTGAACTGGGGTTCATGTGTAAAGTGTAAAGAATCTAAATGGCCCTGACTTGACGCTCTTCTCTCACCATAATCACATAGATCTTGTTGCGGTGATAATGTAGATAAGTATGGAGTATATGGGTCACACTGTACGTAGTTTTTTTTTCTGTTTCTCAGCTGCTTGTATGTCTGCATTCATTGGCCTATTGAATAGTTTATTTTCACAGCATGTGAGCACATCATCATCATCATCATCATCATCCTCTCTCTCTCTCTCTCTCTCTCTCTCTCTCTCTCTCTCTCTCTCTCTCTCTCTCTTCTCTCTCTCTCTCTCTGCCAATCGGTCCGTCTCGTCTGTCTGTCTGTCTCTGTCTCTCTCTGTTTGTCTCTGTCTCTCTTTCTGTTCTTGCTCTCTCTGTCTGTCTCTCGTTGTCTGTGTGTCTGTCTCTCCATCCGTCCGTCTATCAGTCCGTCTGTCTGTCTGTCTGTCTGTCTGTCCATCCGTCTGTCTGTCTGTCTGTCTGTCTGTTGTCTGTCTTTGTCTCTGTCTCTCTTTCTCTGTCTCTCTGTTCTACTCTGTCACTATCCCTGTCTCTGTCTCACCCTCCCTCCCGTTTCTCTCTCTCTCTCTCTCTCTCTCTCTCTCTCTCTCTCTCTCTCTCTCTCTTCTCTCTCTCTCTCTTCTCTTCTTCTGTTTATCTGTTGGGACGAACATACCACTCAAGGTCTTTGGAAGACTCAAATGCCAGAATGCAGTAGGACATAATTATGAAGAATTCAAACGTTGGACGGGCACACTCCTCAGACAGTAGGACATAATTATGAAGAATTCAAACGTTGGATGGGCACACTCCTCAGACGGTAGGACATAATTATGAAGAATTCAAACATTGGACGAACACTCTCCTCCCTCAGATAGTTGGACATAATTATGAAGAATTCAAACGTTGGACGGGCACACTCCTCAGACAGTAGGACATAATTATGAAGAATTCAAACATTGGACGGGCACTCTCCTCAGACGGTAGGACATAATTATGAAGAATTCAAACGTTGGACGGCACACTCCTCAGACAGTAGGACATAATTATGAAGAATTCAAACATTGGACGGGCACACTCCTCAGACGGTAGGACATAATTATGAAGAATTCAAACATTGGACGGGCACTCTCCTCAGACGGTAAAACATAATTATGTAGAATTCAAACGTTGGACGGGCACTATCCTCCCTAAAATAGAAGGACATAATATGAAGAATTCAAACGTTGGACGACCACTCTCTTCAGACAGTAGGACATAATTATGTAGAATTCAAACGTTGGACGACCACTCTTCTCAGACAGTAGGACATAATTATGTAGAATTCAAACGTTGGACGACCACTCTTCTCAGACAGTAGGACATAATTATGTAGAATTCAAACGTTGGACGACCACTCTTCTCAGACAGTAGGACATAATTATGTAGAATTCAAACGTTGGACGACCACTCTTCTCAGACAGTAGGACATAATTATGTAGAATTCAAACGTTGGACGACCACTCTTCTCAGACAGTAGGACATAATTATGTAGAATTCAAACGTTGGACGGGCACTCTTCCCAGACGGTCCGACCTTGGCACGCAACTGGGTCACAGGAAAGACAAAACCAGCTTCTGTGTGTGTATGGGGAAGAGGAGGGTGGTGGGGGGTGGGGTGGGGGTGGAAGAGGGATATGTTGTAGGTAGGGGGTGAAGGGGTGGAGTGTGTGGAGACTGGGTGTGTATGGGGAAGAGGAGGTGGTGGGGGGTGGGGTGGGGGTGGAAGAGGGATATTTGTAGGTAGGGGGTGAAGGGTGTGGAGTGTGTGGAGACTGGGTGTGTATGGGGAAGAGGAGGGTGGTGGGGGGTGGGGTGGGGGTGGAAGAGGGATATGTTGTAGGTAGGGGGTGAAGGGGGTGGAGTGTGTGGAGACTGGGTGTGTATGGGGAGAGAGGAGGGTGGTTGGGGTGGTGGGGTGGGGTGGAAGAGGGATATGTTGTAGGTAGGGGGTGAAGGGGGTGGAGTGTGTGGAGACTGGGTGTGTATGGGGAAGAGGAGGGTGGGGGGTGGGGGGGGGGTGGGGGTGGAAGAGGGATATGTTGTAGGTAGGGGGTGAAGGGGGTGGAGTGTGTGGAGACTGGGTGTGTATGGGGAAGAGGAGGGTGGGGGTGGGGGGTGGGGTGGGGGTGGAAGAGGGATATGTTGTAGGTAGGGGTGAAGGGGGTGGAGTGTGTGGAGACTGGGTGTGTATGGGGAAGAGGAGGGTGGGGGTGGGGGGTGGGGTGGGGGTGGAAGAGGGATATGTTGTAGGTAGGGGGTGAAGGGGGGTGGTGTTGTGTGGAGACTGGGTGTGCGGGGAGGAATGGGGGTGGAGAGAAGGACAGAGAGCTGAGGGACGCTCTGTCTGTCTGTCTGTCCGCTGTGTCTGTCTGTCTGTCTTCGTCTCGTCCGTCCGTCCGTCCGTCCGTCCGTCCGTCCGTCCGTCCGTCCCCCCCCTCCTCTCTCTCTCTCTCT
>CM031609.1:39515938-39520938 GCA_018398815.1 Conus ventricosus | reverse complement strand
GACAGAGCGCTGCTCCAACTGTCGCCACCTCAGCGTGCTGAGGACAGAGCGCTGCTCCAACTGTCGCCACCTCAGACTGCTGAGGACAGAGCGCTGCTCCAACTGTCGCCACCTCAGACTGCTGAGGACAGAGCGCTGCTCCAACTGTCGCCACCTCAGAGTGCTGAGCACAGAGCGCTGCTCCAACTGTCGCCACCTCAGCGTGCTGAGGACAGAGCGCTGCTCCAACTGTCGCCACCTCAGAGTGCTGAGGACAGAGCGCTGCTCCAACTGTCGCCACCTCAGAGTGCTGAGGACAGAGCGCTGCTCCAACTGTCGCCACCTCAGCGTGCTGAGGACAGAACGCTGCTCCAACTGTCGCCACCTCAGAGTGCTGAGGACAGAGCGCTGCTCCAACTGTCGCCACCTCAGCGTGCTGAGGACAGAGCGCTGCTCCAACTGTCGCCACCTCAGACTGCTGAGGACAGAGCGCTGCTCCAACTGTCGCCACCTCAGACTGCTGAGGACAGAGCGCTGCTCCAACTGTCGCCACCTCAGACTGCTGAGAACAGAGCGCTGCTCCAACTGTCGCCACCTCAGACTGCTGAGGACAGAGCGCTGGTCCAACTGTCGCCCCTCAGACTGCTGAGGACAGAGCGCTGCTCCAACTGTCGCCACCTCAGACTGCTGAGGACAGAGCGCTGGTCCAACTGTCGCCACCTCAGACTGCTGAGGACAGAGCGCTGCTCCAACTGTCGCCACCTCAGACTGCTGAGGACAGAGCGCTGCTCCAACTGTCGCCACCTCAGCGTGCTGAGGACAGAGCGCAGCTCCAACTGTCGCCACCTCAGAATGCTGAGGACAGAGCAATGCTCCAACTGTCGCCACCTCAGAGTGCTGAGGACAGAGCGCTGCTCCAACTGTCGCCACCTCAGACTGCTGAGAACAGAGCGCTGCTCCAACTGTCGCCATCTCAGAATGCTGAGGACAGAGCGCTGCTCTAACTGTCGCCACCTCAGACTGCTGAGGACAGAGCGCTGCTCCAACTGTCGCCACCTCAGAATGCTGAGGACAGAGCGCTGCTCTAACTGTCGCCACCTCAGAATGCTGAGGACAGAACGATGCTCCAACTGTCGCCACCTCAGAATGCTGAGGGCAGAGCGCTGCTCCAACTGTCGCCACCTCAGACTGCTGAGGACAGAGCGCTGCTCCAACTGTCGCCACCTCAGACTGCTGAGAACAGAGCGCTGCTCCAACTGTCGCCACCTCAGACTGCTGAGGACAGAGCGCTGGTCCAACTGTCGCCCCCTCAGACTGCTGAGGACAGAGCGCTGCTCCAACTGTCGCCACCTCAGACTGCTGAGGACAGAGCGCTGGTCCAACTGTCGCCACCTCAGACTGCTGAGGACAGAGCGCTGCTCCAACTGTCGCCACCTCAGACTGCTGAGGACAGAGCGCTGCTCCAACTGTCGCCACCTCAGCGTGCTGAGGACAGAGCGCAGCTCCAACTGTCGCCACCTCAGAATGCTGAGGACAGAGCAATGCTCCAATTGTCGCCACCTCAGAGTGCTGAGGACAGAGCGCTGCTCCAACTGTCGCCACCTCAGACTGCTGAGAACAGAGCGCTGCTCCAACTGTCGCCATCTCAGAATGCTGAGGACAGAGCGCTGCTCTAACTGTCGCCACCTCAGACTGCTGAGGACAGAGCGCTGCTCCAACTGTCGCCACCTCAGAATGCTGAGGACAGAGCGCTGCTCTAAACTGTCGCCACCTCAGAATGCTGAGGACAGAACGATGCTCCAACTGTCGCCACCTCAGAATGCTGAGGCAGAGCGCTGCTCCAACTGTCGCCACCTCAGACTGCTGAGGACAGAGCGCTGCTCCAACTGTCGCCACCTCAGAGTGTAGAGGACAGAGCGCTGCTCCAACTGTCGCCTCGTCAGAGTGCTGAGGACAGAGCGCTGCTCCAACTGTCGCCACGTCAGATTGCTGAAGGGCAGTGCGCAGCTCCAACTGTCGCCACCTGAGACTGTAGAGGACAGAGCGCTGCTCCAACTGTCGCCACCTCAGACTGTAGAGGACAGAGCGCTGCTCCAACTGTCGCCACCTCAGACTGCTGAGGGCAGAGCGCAGCTCCAACTGTCGCCACTTCAGAGTGCTGAGGACAGAGCGCAGCTCCAACTGTCGCCACCTCAGATTGCTGAAGGCAGTGCGCAGCTCCAACTGTCGCCACCTTAGAGTGTTGAGGACAGAGCGCTGCTCCAACTGTCGCCACCTAAGACTGCTGAGGACAGAGCGCTGCTCCAACTGTCGCCACCTCAGAGTGTTGAGGGCAGAGCGCTGCTCCAACTGTTGCCACCTCAGACTGCTGAGGGCAGAACGCAGCTCCAACTGTCGCCACTTCAGACTGCTGAGGACAGAGCGCAGCTCCAACTGTCGCCACCTTAGATTGCTGAAGGCAGAGCGCAGCTCCAACTGTCGCCACCTCAGAGTGTTGAGGACAGAGCGCTGCTCCAACTGTCGCCACGTCAGAGTGCTGAGGACAGAGCGCTGCTCAAACTGTCGCCACCTCAGAGTGTTGAGGGCAGAGCGCTGCTCCAACTGTCGCCACCTAAGAGTGCTGAGGACATAGCGCTGCTCAAACTGTCGCCACCTCAGAGTGTTGAGGGCAGAGCGCTGCTCCAACTGTCGCCACCTAAGAGTGCTGAAGACAGAGCGCTGCTCCAACTGTCGCCACCTGAGAGTGCTGAGGACAGAGCGCTGCTCCAACTGTCGCCATCTCAGAGTGCTGAGGACAGAGCGCAGCTCCAACTGTCGCCACCTCAGAGTGCTGAGGACAGAGCAATGCTCAAACTGTCGCCACCTGAGTGCTGAGGACAGAGCGCTGCTCCAACTGTCGCCACCTCAGAGTGCTGAGGACAGAGCGCAGCTCCAACTGTCGCCACTCAGAGTGCTGAGGACAAAGCGCTGCTCAAATTGTCGCCACCTCAGAGTGCTGAGGACAGAGCGCTGCTCCAACTGTCGCCACTCAGACTGCTGAGGACAGAGCGCTGCTCCAACTGTCGCCACCTCAGACTGCTGAGGACAGAGCGCTGCTCTAACTGTCGCCACCTCAGACTGCTGAGGACAGAGCGCTGCTCTAACTGTCGCCACCTCAGACTGTGAGGACAGAGCGCTGCTCCAACTGTCGCCACCTCAGAATGCTGAGGACAGAGAGCTGCTCCAACTGTCGCCACCTCAGAATGCTGAGGACAGAGCGCTGCTCCAACTGTCGCCACCTCAGACTGCTGAGGACAGAGCAATGCTCAAACTGTCGCCACCTGAGTGCTGAGGACAGAGCGCTGCTCCAACTGTCGCCACCTCAGAATGCTGAGGACAGAGCGCTGCTCTAACTGTCGCCACCTCAGCGTGCTGAGGACAGAGCGCTGCTCCAACTGTCGCCACCTCAGAGTGTTGAGGGCAGAGCGCTGCTCCAACTGTCGCCACCTCAGACTGCTGAGGACAGAGCGCTGCTCCGACTGTCGCCACCTCAGAGTGCCGAGGACAGAGCGCCGCTCCAACTGTCACCACCTCAGAGTGTTGAGGACAGAGCGCTGCTCCAACTGTCGCCACCTTAGACTGCTGAGGGCAGATGCTAGGCAGCTGCCAATCATTTCCGTCTGCTGAGTGACGTCATCCCCATCCACTTCTTTCTCCGTCTGCCATCCTGTATCTTTGGGATAGAGTCAAGAAAAGCCTGCTTGGTCTTCTTCTTCTTCTTTGTCTTCTTCTTGTTTGTCTCCTTCTTATTTTGTCTTCTTGTTCTTCTTCTTCTTCTTCTTCTTCTTCTTCTTGTTTTTCTTGTTCTTCTTGTTCTTGTATTTGTTCTTCTTCTCCTTCTCCTTTGGCTGACTTCTTCTTCTTCTTCTCCTCCTCCCCCCCCTCCTCCTCCTCCTCCTCCTCCTCCTCCTCCCTTTCGTTCTTCTTCTTCTTTTTCTCTGTTTCATTCTCTGTGCAATTCCAGCAACAGCACCCCAGCGCCGCTTATTCCAGCACCCCGTCCTGCCACACCCTGGATCGTCCAGTCGCAGCCCTAACACCAGCAATCCACAGGGAGCAGGCAATGTCCAGTAGACATGAGGCAACCCAACAGCGGAGACACTGCACTGCTGCCGAGTCTTGTCGGTGGTGTTCAGTGGTACCTAAATCTAATCCAGCACACGCAGGACAGCACTTACCTGGCCATGACTCGCACGCGCACAGGAAGATGGACAACACTGTTCATGCAAAAGCTTCGCCTTGGTGGATCTGAGGGTGATGCTCTCGTTTATCTCGCTGTGAAG
This sequence comes from Conus ventricosus, assembly GCA_018398815.1. Taxonomy (NCBI): domain Eukaryota; kingdom Metazoa; phylum Mollusca; class Gastropoda; order Neogastropoda; family Conidae; genus Conus; species Conus ventricosus. The sequence goes on along the minus strand of CM031609.1, from coordinate 39,516,637 downwards.
TGTCCAGGCGGCGGATGAAAAGGGCAACCCCCCTCGCCCCGTCCTCCTGGGTAGTAAATCCCAACCAACACCCCCCCCCCCTCCGCCTCATTATTCCAAAATCCCCCCCCCCCCTTTCAAAACTCTCAAAGTGTCTCATACGACAAGACAGGCCTGCTTTAATCCAACGTAGGCACCTGCCCATGTCCATCTCCGTCACACAGGCCGGGTGGATTTGTGCCTATTCTCATTCCAGGGTGTGTGTGTGTCAAGGCCATGCCCCAAATGACTCACCGGAGAGTGGCTTTGGAACAGGGTGAGGAGTACTTCTGGCTTAGGTCCAGAATCCACCCCCTCCCCACCCCTTCCACCCTCAAACTCAGGCGTCCGGATTTACTCTCGTGAGGAAATGGGGGTGGTGGGGTTACGGCAGGTACTCTGCCTCATCCGTCAACTAACCTGGTTTCGGGAGTGGACCGGGGTGATTACGATACGTTGCACCGGTTCGTTTGAGTTTCGCCAGTACCGCGCGCTGTACAATGTGTAGTTCCAGTGCCAGGACTTAAGTCATTGAGCTAGTTTGAATGATGTCGGCATCAGGATGTTTGGACTGTTTCAAAGTCTACTCCCTGTCCGTTGACTCATCTTCCTCTCAGCTGGCTTTGTGCTGTTCACGGCTGTACTAAACTGTGAAACATCCCTTGATTCTGTAGTCCTACA
>CM031609.1:39482976-39497976 GCA_018398815.1 Conus ventricosus | reverse complement strand
TGACGTCTATTTTCAGTTGTTAGCATCTTAAGTTGTAATATCAAAAATTTCACACGCGCGCACACACACGCGTGCACATGCGCATTCTCATGTTTGCACATCTGCACGTCTCCCCTTCACCCTTCTCTCACACACATTATATAACATCGTTATTCACAGTGGCTGTCCACGTAGTTTAATCTCTATATCTGAAGAGATGAAACGACCACCTACCGTTGATTCAAACTGTGATGTATGTGCGCGTGCGCGCATGTAGTGCTTTACTTTAACGTCTCTTCACCTTAAGTGACACTAGACCAAAAAAGAAAAAAATGCATGTGAGAGATTCTTTAAAGTGTTGAGTGTTTTTGAGTAAAGGTAACATCAATGCCATACTTAAGTTTTGGATTCTACAAACACAAATGATCTCAACATTACCAGCAACTATCAAAGAAAAATACCAACAGAACTAGAATGCAAAGTTTCTGAAAACAACTTCAGAAGATCAAGGTCATTAACTATTTTCTGTAATGTTATCGGATTTCGATGTTTGAGCGCAGTGCCTCCATTTTTGAGCTTTGATGGCAGGACAGTGCGCGCATGTGTGTGTGTGTGTGTGTGTGTGTGTGTGTGTGTGTGTGTGTGTGTGTGTGTGTGTGTGTGTGTGTGTGTGTAAGAATTCTGCCGTATAAACTTTTGTTGTTTTACTTTCCTTTTTTTGCCTCCATCTGGGGATTATCATGTGTAATGTTGGGCCACGACAGGCTCAAACGAACAGCGTCTTAATGACTCGGCAGCAGGGCCGTGTTTCCTCTGGTGGGTAACCTCACGACGGCTTGATGTCGACTGACTGCTCCCTGTTGTATTGCAGTGCTGAAGCTGCAAAGGACGAAGCTGGGTGGGTGGGGCTGTGTACTGGAGCTTGAAGTAAGTGCCAGGTGGAGAGGGGTGGGGAAAAGTATGGAAGTGAGATGGTGGGGGGGGGGGGGGAGGAGAGGGAGGGATGAAGATGAGACAGCTAGGGGAAAAAAACTGTTAAAAAAAACAACAGAAAACAGAAAATGACTTCTTGTCTGTTTTCCATTCGCATGTAACATGTCAACTTTAGTGCTGTTCATCTTTCTCGTTCATTTGGGCTGGATGGCTTGCAAGGACTGAATAAATCATTGTCATCACACGCGCGCCGCACACACACACACACACACACACACACACACACACACACACACACACACACACACACATACACACACCACGCACGCACGCACGCACGCACGCACGCACACACACACACACACACACCACACACACACACACACACGCACACACGCACACACATGCACACACACGCACGCATGCACACACGCACGCATGCACGCACGCACGTTCGCACGCGCACGCACACATACACACATGCGCTCGCGTGCGTGCACCCACCTACACACATACAGAGAGAGAGAGAGAGAGAAGAGAGAGAGAGAGAGAGAGAGAGAGAGAGAGAGAAGAGACTTATCAAGCACTGTTGCCTGGAAATCTCTTTTGGTACTATGTCCCGGAGATCATCACTCTTGACAGCGCTCTTTTTTACTTTTTTTTTTCTTCTTCTTTTTCTCCTCTTTCTATCCTCGCACGTGTACTGAGCACGTGCATCCATCCGGCCTCATTAGACAGCAGCGCCGACGGTTGCCATGACTGGCCCATCACAGACGTCATTAGGCAAGGCCGCCCGGGCGGGAGAGCGCAGACCTCCCTTACATTCAGATGGATGGGATCCTCGCTGTGACTGACATTGTGACAAGATCCACACCAACATGTCGTGAATACCTCCCGGAACCGGCATCCTTCTTGTCACCGATTTCTGGTTTGGTTTTCCTCTGTGTGTGTGTGTGTGTGTGTGTGTGTGTGTGCGTGCGTGCGTGCGTGCGTGCGTGCGTGCGTGCGTGCGTGCGTGCGCGCGCGTGCGTGCGTGCGTGTGCGTGCGTGCGTGCGTGCGTGCGTGCGTGTGTGTGTGCGCGCGTGCGCGCGCGCCTGTAAATTCATTCAAAGATCCAGGATTTGACATTACATCCAGATACGCATCAAAATGTAATCGGTTCGTCTGGATCCGCTCTCGAATTCAGATCCGCACTAAATGTATTGGGTTCCTCTGGATCCGCCTTTGAATTCAGATCCGAACCAAAACGCCAGATCCGCACCAATATGTAATGCATCAGTCTGGATCCTCCATCAATTCCAGATCCGCACTAACATGTAATAGGTTCGTCTGGATCAGCCATCTAGTCCAGATCCGCATCAAAATGTAATGGATTCGTCTGGTCCTCCATTGAATATTCATTTCCGCACCGACACGTGATGGGCTGGTCGGGATCCTACATGAAATCCAGATCCGCACCAAAATGCAAAGGTTTCGTCCGGATCATCCGTTGGTTCCAGATCTGCACCAAAATGCAATAATTCCGTCCGAATCCGCCATTGATTCCAGATCCGCACCAAAATGCAATAATTCCGTCCGAATCCGCCATTGATTCCAGATCCGCACCAAAATGCAATAATTCCGTCCGAATCCGCCATTGATTCCAGATCCGCACCAAAATGCAATAATTCCGTCCGAATCCGCCATTGATTCTAGATCCGCACCAAAATGCAATAATTCCGTCCGAATCCGCCGTTGATTCTAGATCCGCACCAAAATGCAATAATTTTGTCCGAATCCGCCATTGATTTCAAATCCGCACCAAAATGCCATGTGTTCATCTTTTGTCCACATTCCATTTTTCCACGGCTCTTAGTTAACATCAGTTCAGCGATTTTTTGCTTAGTCCTTTTCATAGGCAGAGAGACAAACAAAGAAAACGAACAAACAAATTAACAGACACGAGTATAAGTATGTCCTCTCGGTGCCGGTGTAACATTCTGTAATCACTCCTATCCCCGAAATCATCCCCTGGAGGGGAAGAAAGAGCACGTGGTCAAATGGCCAAACTCACCTCCCGCGGAGTAGCTCTAGACTGACCTCCCTCTTTGATCCAAAATCACTCTCCCTCTTTCAGAATTCTCAAAGTGTCTCAGACGACAAACCATACCAGTCAAAGCACACTGCACCAGACATTGAATGGGCAATGATTCTGGACCTGAGATAGAGCTGTCTTCCCCCTCCCCTCCCCACCCCCACCCCCACCAGCACCCCCCTCCTGTCCCAAACCCACTGTCCTGTGAGTGATTAGGGACGTGGTCCAGAAACACCGCATGGAATGAGTATAGGCGCGTGCCGAAACTTCCCCGCCCTATGTATGTGACGAGGGGAGGGCGGGGAGTGGGGAGGAAAGGGCATGTGCCCATATTCATTCCATGAGGGAGTTCTGTGTGGACCATGCCCCAAATCACACACCAGGAAGTGATGTGGGAACAGGGTAGGAGAGGTGGGGGAGTTCTGGCTCAGGTTCACGCCGCCCCCCCCCCCCCCCCCACCCCCCCCCCCCCCCAACCCCCACCCCACCCCTCCAAGCTTCCACCTCAAATTTAGGTGCTACGTGCTTTGATTGATATGTTTCGTCTTATGGACAGTTTGAGCATTTTAAAAGGATGGAGTGATTTCGGAACAAAGAGGAAGATCGGTCTGTGTCTCCTCCCCAAGGGAAGGGGGGGGGGGGGGTGTTTAGAGTTGTGCAGCGCTCTCTGGCACCCGCTGGGGAATGTTTTCGGGTGGGGAGTGATTACGGAACGTTACACCGGTAATTAGGTCTCGCTGCATTCTGCCCAGTAACTCCAGCAGTCAGGGACGGGTCTAATTATGAGACTGAAGAACCGGTGGCAGTGTTGCAGGCTGCTAACAACAACACTCCACGGGTCGAGAGCTGGTCTACTTCTCGTCAGTCAAGCGTCTGTTCTTTCTTTACACGGTGAGTTAGTCACATGCGCATGTGCATTTACTCTGGGGGGGGGTGGGGGGGGGGGGGGGGGGAGGAGAGAAAGAAAAGAAGAAAGAAGGTAGGAGAAATCACAGGTTTCCCCACTGATGACTGCAGCACTGAATGCTACAGATTGTTGAGAATCATTCCGAAGACATAAACCACCATATCATCCGCTTAAATCTTTTTTGTTTGTTTGTTTGTTTGTTTTTGTTAAATAATGACTGTGAGCCTGGAGCTGTCAGTGAATAATGGGCAGAAATAACAATGGAACAAATGCATGTTACTTGGCTTTAATTCGCTTTTCATTCCTTTTTTTCTGCTTGATCTTCCGTGCCACTTTAAGTGCCATTACCCCCCCCCCCCCCCCCCCCCCCCCCCCGCCACTCATTCCGGCTTCACTCAACATCCACAGCCTGGCCTGTCCCATTGCAGCCCCGGCACCAGCAATCCACAGGGAGCAGTCAATGTCAAGTCGTCATGAGGCAACCCACCAGAGGAGACACTGCACTGCTGCTGAGTCACTTGGGTGGTGTTCAGTGGCGCCTGTTCTGATCAACATACGCAGGACACCACCTACTAAGCCCCCTACTGACGACAATAATTGCTTTGTCGTGGAGACAGAGTAAGTAAGTTCTCCCTCCGGAGGGCGTCACCACGTCCGTCCAACGACAGTTCCCATGACCTAGTCAGTACTGGCACCCTGGACACGCGGCATAGACGCGGCGGGAAGACAAAAGCTTACGTCACCATGAGAGCAGGCACTGCGTGACAAGGTTGTACTCTACGGTTATATTATTATGTATTATTACTGCCATGATAAAATCCCGGCGTCAACCAGGCCCAAGAGATACAGACACCTGTAGTGTTGGTCAGGATATTTAAGCAACACTTGAAGAGGCGCAACCATTACTGAATGGAACTGGACTGTGAAGCCCCAGTCTTCCCGCTGAGTCCACGGCAAACTCAGCTCCTGGAAGGAACAGGCAGGGGCAAGAAAATCCCTAAAATACATGGCTGCAATGGGAATCGAACCCACGACTTCCCAGCCGGGAATCCGCGACGCTAACCACTCTGGCTTATATTCCAAATCTTGCATGCGCTGAATTTACAAGAATCGAAGCGATTTCAGAGAACATGAGGATAAGACTAGACGTGAGGTTACTACCGCCACGTTCTGATGCACTTTGTCTGATGAGCCGACCCGCTCGTTCCAAAAACGTCCGTTATGTGAGGAAGTCTACGGACATGTGGTCCAGTATCTTTGGACACAGGTCAATGTCACAGAAATGTCATGCTACATAGGATGCTGTTCTTTACTGTGCAGTGCCTATTTCTAATTTTGAGTAAGGAGGATTTGGCTTCAACACATAATACAATTGTATAAATGACAAAACAAACCCTAAATGCCATTCTGGAATCGTGGTGGTGGTGGGGGGAGGGGTGTTTTGTTACTTTGTTTTGATAGTTTGCTTGTCTGACTGTTTGTTTGTTTCTTTACTTGCCTGTTTTTGTTTGTGTGTTTGTTTTCCATGTAGTTTTCAGTGTTCGGGTAGGCCACTAGATTACCCAGCAACATTTTCATGTCAACTATAGTACGTCTATCTAACTTCAATCAGAATGAAAAGAAGTCAAAGTACGGACTCTTGAAAAACAGCAGCACAGACTGCTAATGCAGGAATTTGTTGTTTGTGATCAGGGGCGGGTCAGTTCGTCCGGAATCGGAGGTGTCCTTTTGTTTGTTTGTTTGTTTTTCGTAAGAGATCTACAATGGCCAAAATATTGTTGAAAAATGGGGTTGAGAGGTGAAGAGCTGGGAGTGGATGCACAATATGTTTGTCGTTTAGCAAACAGGTGCAGTCGCCGGCCACCACATTGTTAAGAATGAAGGAGGGGTGGTGGATTAAAGAGGAGACGGCGGTGGTCTTTGGTAATATTATTATTATTACCCGAAGCGGCGGAGTACATGCAAGCCTTAAGCATAGCGCGTAACAGTCCCGTTCTATTTCAGCGTTCATTCGTGAGTACGCAATAACAACAACAACAACACAACAACAACAACAACAAAGACAAAATTAATAGATAAAATCAAACATTATACGGTTACCACCCAACATCTACCGAGTACTCTTACACGTGTCAAAGTCTTGGCCGCTTGGTGATTCAGGATATCTCTATCAGCCAATTTCTGTCCCATTGCCTAAACCTAATTGTAGGGTCTACGTGTCTGAATGCCTGCTTTGTGTCACCCAAGACAACTGCAGTGTACGACCTTGTGGGCGGGGAGGGGGGGGGGGGTCATCTGCAGAGACGTAAGAAGGGGACGGAGGAGTGGTGGGCACTCTCAGGTACAGCTAAAAGACGAATCTTCCTGCCCTCGGTGTCAGTGTGCCCGGGTGGTCCCAGCACTCAGGTGTTACAAGGTGTGGAGGGAGCTGTGGTTCTGTGTGGGAACCCATTCACCGCCTCCTCCTGCAGTCAGCAGTGAAGGCTCTGCTTCCTTAGGCCCGCACTTCTCCTGTAGTGTGTGGGCCTCCGACAAGGTTCTCCAGACGTCTCTGTCCTGGGATCCTCCTCTCAGCTGGTCCAAGTGATCCAGCAAGCGTCATCCCGGTGGTGTCGGCTTCAAGGTCCCAGCACACGCCGTGTTAATCCTGGTCCACCTCTTCTCCTTTGGCAGTGGAGATTCCGGATCAGGACGTCGTCTGGTGATGGCGGTGGGAGGCTGGCGGGAGCGTGCGGGGGTTCTGCTGTCCTGGTCGACTTTCTTCCTCTTTGGCAGTGGAGATTCCGGATCAGGGCTTTGTCAGGTGATAGTGGTCGGCGGCTGGCAGGAGAGCATGCGGGGTTCTGCAAAGTCATCATCAACTGATCAAGACCTCACGCTGCGGATCGAACGCTAGGGAGTTGAAGCATGGATAGGATTGTGGTTGGCTTCCTGGTCATCGTTGTATGTCTGACATGGTGCCCGGGAGGAGAAACCTTTCCCGCGGCCACCCTGAAGAAACAAGCTATGGTCATACGCCGACAGACGCTGAAGGATACGCATCCAGAACCAGGCGCCGAACCCGAGAAGGCTTCTTTAGAGTTTGACGCGCTGAACAGAGAAATGCAGGTATTAAAAGACGCACAAAGCATCCTTCGCGATCTGGCTGCCACTTTGAAAAACAGAGAGGGTTCTCTTGAACTTGAAGCACTGGACAGGGAAGTCAGGAGATCCCAAGACCTGGAGAAGATGTGGAGAAAAGAGCTGCATGAAGTGATACGTGTGGTTGAGGGCATGAAGTCTCCTCCACCAGGAGACTGGCTGGACTTTGTCCTGCGATGTCTAAAGTCTTTATTCACCGGCTTCCTGTAACATTGACTTTTGCGGCAGCAGCAGCAACACTCATGCAGCGTAAGCCGTGTGAGGTAAAGGCGGTCAGTGAAATAGGAACGGAAGAAACGCACTTCAAAGAGACGGGTAAAGCCGTGTGAGGTGAAGGCGGTCAGTGAAATAGGAACGGAAGAAACGCACTTCAAAGAGACGGGTAAAGCCGTGTGAGGTGAAGGCGGTCAGTGAAATAGGAACGGAAGAAACGCACTTCAAAGAGACGGGTAAAGCCGTGTGAGGTGAAGGCGGTCAGTGAAATAGGAACGGAAGAAACGCACTTCAAAGAGACGGGTAAAGTTGCCTAATATTTCACTAAGACTGCCCAACACTTTTTTCTGATTTGTTCCTTCAAGGTGAGAGAGAGAGAGAGAGAGAGAGAGAGAGAGAGAGAGTTAATCCTTTTGAATAATGGAGTCACGTTACGTCACCGGAGTTACATTCAAGTTTAGCGTCCACACTATGAGAGGAGGTATGACAATTAGGGATGACCATTCCAGAAGAGTGGGGGGAAAGGAATGTATCATGCACTGCAATCTACCACCAGAACGACAACACATCAAGAGGGGCAGCGGAAAAGGCTGCTTTCACCTCGAGCCCTAGTGTGATTGGAATTCGCGACATTGGACTGAAGACTGCGAGTTGTACCGCTGAGTCAAACAGGTGCCTGTGTCTTCGAGGTTGATGTCTTAACACGATGCCAGGTGCATGGTTTTTCCCTATAGTATCGTCAGTTCCAGCAGCTGATCATGCCCAAGCCCTCTACAAGGGGTGGCATGGGAAATAACATGCGTATTGTTTTAACGTGTTTTTTTTTCTCCTTTAAGTGATCTCCATGTGTGCGTGCGTGCGTGCGCGCGCGCGCGCGCGCGCGGCGCACGTGTGTGTGTGTGTGTGTGTGTGTGTGTGTGTGTGTGTGTGTGTGTGTGTGTTGTGCATGCGTTCGTATATAGGACTTCGGTTAAAAGTTTCATCCAAAAGCCCTGATTGAGGACTGAATTCTGTACAGAAAGTGACTCCGAAGAGAAAATCTCACTGATTTGGGGCTAGGCTTGAACCCAGGATCAAGAAGGAAAAAAAACGACGTTTTCTCCACTGCGCCAACGAGCCACCTGAAGCCACACACGAACACTACGTCATCAGCTTCCCGGGCAGAGCGCGCAGTGTGTGCACCAATCAAACACACAACGCAAGAAATCACTGAAGCATAAACACTGATTTCATCACAGCGGAGAAAAGTGACCGCCGTGTTTATGGCCATAATAAAACAAACTCCAGCCCCTGTTTTCCCTTGTTGGAGCCGAACGGTTGGGGAAACCGTCAATGGCAGACTATGTATGTTACACCGCACTCTGTCATAATCGCACTTTTTGCGGCAATGTGTCAAAACGTGGCATACCCCCCCCCCCCCCCCCCCCCCCCCCCCCTTTTTCCCAAGGGAGTTCGTTACGTGTCTTCTTCCTTAGGAAGAGAGAGCAACGAGCGGATGCGCACGGCGTGAGGAAGGGTGGGTACCATTATTTTGTTGCAGTTTACGACAAACTGGGGCGAGATTAGCGCTAGTGTTGTGAGACACTTTCACATCCAGTCAGTTTGTCTACAGATTCCTACTTTTTTTTCTTTCTTTATTTCTTTCTTTGTTTTGTTTTGTTTTGTTTTTCTCATGCTTTAATCTGGAGAAACCTTTTGCATCTCTTTCTCTCCTGAAACTAACACTATTTCTTTTCATTTCTCTGTTGAGAGTCAGAGAGGGATGGAATGAGAGAGAGAGAGAGAGAGAGAGAGAGAGAGAGAGAGAGAGAGAGAGAGAGAGAGAGAGAGAGAGAGACAGACAGACAGACAGACAGACGGACAAACAGAAAGACAACTGGCGGAAAGAGAGAGAGAGGGGGGGAGGAGGAAGGAAGGAAGGGATGCGGGAAGGAGCACTTAGGGGTAAGTTTGCCTCTTAATTTTTTTTCTTTAAAGAAATACAATAAAATCTAACGATGTTGGGGGTTTTTTGTTTGTTTTTTCGCTACTATCTCTTCTAAACTGTGAAGAATCGTTAACACCCTCAACACACTGTCGCATCTGCGACAAAACATGATAAACTTCATTGAGGACTCGCCATGTTTGGATGCATTACGACAAATCGTTGATTGTGACATTGCGCGGTGTAACAAGCCCCACTCCACCTCAACACATCCCCCCCCCCCCCCATCCCCACCCCCACCGCCTCCAACCCCCACCTTTCTCCCCTTCTCCCCCCTTCCAAATCTTGCCCTGCGGCGCAGCAATAGGAAAAGCATCGTTCAGATCAGTAGTCAAGGGCGAGGCTTGTGATTTGGGTGATAAACGAGGCGTGTTGCATCGCTGTTGAAAGTTAGCAGGACGTTTCCTGGTTGTAAAGGTGTTTTTTGTGCTGTACATTTGTTGTTGTTTTTTTGCTATACATTTGTTTTTCCCAGTTGTTACATGGTTTGTGACCAAGGCCTGTTTCACAGCTTGTGACTAAGGCTTCTTGCATAGTGTGTGTGGCTGAGTGAGACTGGCTACCTAACTTGTAACTGAGGCTTGTGAAAATAATAAGCTGTCACGAATGTTTGTTACACAGTTTGGGAGTGAAACCTGTTACAGAGTTAGTGACTTAAACATGTTGCATAGTTTGTGACCGAGGTTTGTTACGTAGTTTGTGACTGAAGTTTGTTATATGTGAGTCCCATAGAAGTTATTCAGACTGCGCTTGAGGCTTGTTATACGGTTTGTAACTGAAGCTCGTTATACAGAGTGAGATGAGGCTTGTAACATAGTTTGTGACTGAAGCTTGTTACAAGGTGAGACAAGCTTGTTACATTGTTTGTACTGAACTAGTTACATCGAGTGAGACGAGACTTCTTACTAGTTTGTGACTGAAGTTTGTTACATAGAATAGACGAGGCTTGTTACATAGTTTGTAGCTGAAGCTTGTTACACAGAGTGAGAGAGGCTTGTTACAAGTTTGTGACTGAAGCTTGTTACATAGCGTTGAGACGAAGTTTTGTTAACGTAGTTTGTAACTGAAGCTTGTTGTGTATACTATGACAAACTTGCTACATAGTTTGTAACTGAAGTTGTTATAATATGACAACTTGTTACATGTTTGTAACTGAAGCTGTTACATACAGAGTGAGACGAGGTTTGTTACTAGTTTGTAACTGAAGCTTTGTTACATAGCGTGAGACGAAGTTTGTTACGTAGTTTGTAACTGAAGCTTGTTACATAGCGTGAGACGAAGCTTGTTACGTAGTTTGTAACTGAAGCTTGTTGTGTAACTATGACAATTGCTACATAGTTTGTAACTGAATTTGTTCATTCAGAGTGAGACGAAGCTTGTTACGTAGTTTGTAACTGAAGCTTGTTAGACTGAGACAAAACTTGTTAACATAGTTTGTAACTGAAGTTTGTCACTCAGAGTGAGACGAAGCTTGTTACGTAGTTTGTAACTGAAGCTTGTAGTGTACTAAGACAAACTGTTACATAGTTTGTAACTGAAGTTTGTCATACAGAAGTGTATGAGACGAAGCTTGTTACGTAGTTTGTAACTGAAGCTTGTATAGACTGAGACAAAACGTGTAACATAGTTTGTAACTGAAGCTTGTATAGACTGAGACAAAACGTGTAACATCGTTTGTAACTGAAGCTTGTATAGACTGAGACAAAACGTGTAACATAGTTTGTAACTGAAGCTTATCATGCAGAGTGAGACGAGGTTTGTTAAGCAATTTGTAACTGAAGCGTTTTACACAGAGTGAGACAAGGCTTGTTACGTAGTTTATGGCTGGGCCGTGTAAACTTCGTAGTTTATGATCGAGTCTTGTTCGTAGTTTGTGACTGAAGCTTGTTACATACTTTGTGACAGATGCCTGTTACATATTATGCCCCTAAAGACATGTGACATAAAGTATGTCAAGCCTTCTTACACAGTTATTCACTGAAAAGTGTTCTGTTTGGAGCTGATTTGGACTTTACCTGTGCTTTGTTGAGGTTCGATCATCACTTCCTTCTTGAGGCTTTAGGTGGTCGATTCTCGGGGGTTTGGGTTGGTTTCTGTAAGGCTTGTTTCGTATAATCAGTCATTTTCTTCAGGTCCGTGGCGTAGATGTTAGATGAAGTTTGCCACTTGTTTTGCTGGGGCCTTACGCATGTGTCTGACAAAAAAAAAAAAACAAACAAAAAGAAACACACAAAAGGAAAATGTTGGCGGTTGGATTTGAAATGTGTTTTGTGGTTGTCAGTCAGTTTGTCCGGGCTGATTACTAAGATGTGGGTTAAGATTTGGGTTACACCGTTGATATTTGAGGTCTGTTTCCATAACAGTGAGTGCGTGCGTGCGTGCGTGTGTGTGTGTGTGTGTGGTCTCTTCGCCTGTATTTCATGCTGTTCATTGGCTCAGTTATTCATTCGTTTGTCCGTTGATTTTTCCAGTTAATATTTTTACTGATTCCTTTGTCTTCTTTCTTCTCATCTGTTTGGCTTAAGATGCTGGTCGTGTGCACTGAATTTCTTTTTCTAAATATAAGGGTGGGTTTTTTTGTTGTTGTTGTTGTTTTCTCAAAGGCCTTGTCTTTTTGCTGTTTTTGTTGTCTTACTGGGAGTACGGTGGGGTGGGGGGGGGGAGAGAGAGAGAGAGAGAGAGAGAGAGAGAGAGAGAGAGGAGAGAGAGGAGAGAGAGAGAGAAAAGAGAGAAATATTTGTTTTTCCCCGTCACTCTCTCTCCCTCCCTTTTGCATGGATTCTTTGGGAGATGCAAAAGAAAAGGTCTCGATCAATGGCTTCATGGGCATTCCATACACGAGTTCGATTGATCTGAATGAGCATAAACCTTGTCGTGGTTCTCATTGTATTGTGTATGTGTTGCATGAAACTGTTAAAGATTATTAATGAAGTTATTAAAGATTTATTCAAACCACTGGTCTGTGTTGTTTATAGGGAATATTTGTTTTGTAGTTTTTGTGTAAGATTTTTGGACATTGAAATACCCCTTGTCGAATTTCAGGCCTGCTAACAATCTAACGTCTCATTTATCATCATCATCATCATCATCATCATCGCATCATCATCATCATTATCATCTTCATCATCATCATCATCATCATCATCATCATCATCATCATCATCATCATCACCATCATCATCATTATTATTTTTGTTATTATTATTTCTGTAGTAGTGGTAGTGGTAGTAGTAGTAGCCGTTGTAGTAGTAGTAGTAGTATCATTATCATTATTATTTTCATCATCATTATTATCATCATTACTATCATTACTACTATGAATTGATTTTTTTTCCCCAGAATTTTAACAGCGTGCGTTAGTTACTATTACTAGCAGTTTCCTGAACTCTGCACGTTAGTTTTATGCGACTGGTCACACATGGTTGTTGTTGTTGTTGTTGTTGTTGCTGTTGTTGTTGTTGTTGTTGTTGTTGTTGTTGTTGTGTGTGTGTGTGTGTGTGTGTGTGTGTGTGTGTGTGTGTGTGTGTGTGTGTGTGTGGTGTGTGTGTGTGTGTGTGCGCGCGCGCGCGCGCGCGCAATCAGTAAAGAATTACAATGTTCAGTTTTCAATTTGTGGAAAGGTGTTATTACATTCCGACTTCTTACATGTGATTTCAGTATGATTTTAGCAGAGACAGCTTTTATGTTTCAGTTGCCTTTCGCTTTCTTTCCCTTGTTTATCCTCAGCGCTTTCTGCATCAGTCTCCGATCCTGACTTTCGTTTATTTATAGAATAAACTGACAGTCCTAACGTTTATATTCGTTATGTAAATCGTCCTGAGCCATGCAGACTCTGCTTCCCAGGGGGGATAACTCTCGCTCACATGGTGAGACAATTACTGGCGCATGGCTCCAAACGAAGGCTGCTTAGCTTACGTCACCTTGTTTGCCGTGTGTGCTTGGTTCTGTTCCGTGAGCTTTGTGTCTGCAATGGCGCTGGGCGAATTGGTGCCGTTAGCCGCCTTCGTTTGCAGTTACGAGCGTGCAGTTGTCTCACCGTAGGAGCAAGAGTTACCCGTCTTGTTGTTATAGTCTGTGTATTGATCACTGCCTCACTTAGGATTTTTTTTTCCTAATAGATACCAACGTAAATATATAAGTGATTTTGAAATGTATGTAGAACTTTAATGTAGATGCTGAGTTTTTAAAATGCAGTTTTAAAAGGTATCAGGTATGTGGTCTCAACATCCACTGTTCGTGTGGTGTTGTTGTTGTTGTTGTTGTTGTTGTTGTTGTTGTTGTTGTTGTCGTCGTCGTTGTTGTTGTTGTTTGTCGTTGTTATTGTTGTTGATGTTGTCGTTGTTGCTGTTATTAATGAATCATCAAGCATTGTATGTATAACTTTCGCATCTTTATTATGATATCTGCAAACAAATTTACCAGTAAATCGCTTATTGCTATCCCATAATACATTAATTCTATCTCTTCTCTCTTTCTTTTCCTTTCTTTCATTTTTTTTGTGCCAAGAGTTTATGCAGAAAGTAAAAATGGATAACGAACAGCATCCTTGACGCATACCTTTTTTTTTACTAGCTGAATCCTTCAGACAGCTTAATAACTCGCCTCAGGAACACACACACACACACACACACACACACACACACACACACACTCACACACACACACACACACACACACACACACACACACACACACACACACACACACACACACACACACGAACAATCCAATGACGTCAGTCGAGATACATGTCGGAGGAATGATGGTGACTGATTTTAGAAAGGGGCAGGGGGAGTGGAGAAAGGGGTCTGGAGACGTGGGGGGGGGGGGGGGGGGTGAGGGGAGGGTTGGGCTTAAAAGCGGTCCCCACTGTAAAGACGTGCCTCTCTCTGCCCCATCAATATTTAGGGTGTCCTGCGCGTCTTTTAACAGGAAAGACACGGCTGAATACCACCGAAGGATCAGCAACAGCGCAGTGACTCCTCTAGCAGGTATCCTCGAGGCGACTAAAAGTTACAGCTACTGAGCAAGGATTTGCGACGTGGCTATCTTGGATGAGGGTGTGTGGGAGGGAGGGGGGAGGGGGAGGGAGGGAGGGGAATGGGAAAGGATGAGCGGAGTGAGGGGGAAAAGCCATTGTGTGGAAAGAGAGAGGAGGGAGAGAGTGGGAAGAGAAGGAGGAGAAGGAGGAAGAGAAAAGAAGGGGGAGGAGAAGGGGAGGAGAATTAGAAGGATAAAGACAATAGGTGGGGGCGTGTGCACGTAAACTCTCTCTCTCTCTCTCTCTCTCTCTCTCTCTCTCTCTCTCTCTCTCTCTCTCTCTCTCTTACACACACACGCGCGCGCGCGCGCACATACACACACACACACACACACACACACACACACACAGAGAGAGAGAGAGAGAGAGAGAGAGAGAGAGAGAGAGAGAGAGAGAGAGAGAGAGAGAGAGAGAGGTCCTGTTCATCTAATGAGACACCGTAAACGGCAATGCAATGTTAGTAGCGTCTACTTGGCTGCCATTTCCAGTTTCCATGTCTGGCAAATCAGTGTGACTACAGCTCAGATCTATTCATGTGCACCGGATTCCATCTGATCGTGCCAAAGACGGACGAAGAATAAAGAGTCCTCTCATGCACCGTAATAAAGTTGAAGTAGGGCCTACTATCCTCTCCGATTAAACACTCTTCAAAAAGAAAAGAAAAGAAAGAAAGAAAGAAAAGAAACCAAAAGAAAAATATATATATATAATTGCTACTTTCTACTTT
>CM031609.1:39466292-39479476 GCA_018398815.1 Conus ventricosus | reverse complement strand
GAGAGGGTACTTCATCTTAAACATCAATGCCACTTACAGTCACAACAGAACAGAAAAGAACACCAGCAGTACAGCATACCACGAAACGCGCACCAAAAATCCTCTGAGATTCTTTAAAGGGTGAGTTTTATTTGTAGTATGTAGAGTTATTCTCTCATTTGATAAGTTCGCAGTGTCTTTTGTTTATCTGCTATGATCAGGATTATTCAAAGAAGAAAAACTCCTTCATGATTAAACCAAACTTCGGTAGCAGAATGGTCAAGGATGAAAGAACAACATAAAACTGGTGCGATCCATCGAAAAGCGACCCAAGAATTTTGTAGAGATTGTTCAACTGCGGGATGTCGCTCAAGTGACTAAGAATTGTTGCAGGAGATTGTCAACCCTGGAGATGTTGCGCTCTCAATCACCCAAAATGTTGTAGAGGATTGTTCGACCCGGCGTATTTGTGTCTTCTAGTCGACCCAAGAATCTTCAGGAGAAGAATATCAACCCTGGCGAGATGTGCGTCAATACGACCCAAGACATGTTGCAGGAGATTGTTCAACCCTGGCGAGATGTGGCTCTAAGGTGAAACCCAAAATTGTTGCAGGAGGATTTTCAACCCTGCGGAGAATGTCGCTCAATCACCTAAGAATTGTTGAGAGGATTGTTCAACCCTGGCGGAGATGTGCGCTCAAGTCGACCCAAGAATTGTTGCAGGAGGATTGTTCAACCCTGGCGAGATGTGCGCTCAAGTCGACCCAAGAATTGTTGCAGGAGGATTGTTCAACCCTGGCGGAGATGTGCGCTCAAGTCGACCCAAGAATTGTTGCAGGAGGATTGTTCAACCCTGGCGGAGATGTGCGCTCAAGTCGACCCAAGAATTGTTGCAGGAGGATTGTTCAACCCTGGCGGAGATGTGCGCTCAAGTCGACCCAAGAATTGTTGCAGGAGGATTGTTCAACCCTGGCGGAGATGTGCGCTCAAGTCGACCAAGAATTGTTGCAGGAGGATTGTTCAACCCTGGCGGAGATGTGCGCTCAAGTCGACCCAAGAATTGTTGCAGGAGGATTGTTCAACCTGGCGGAGATGTGCGCTCAAGTCGACCCAAGTATTGTTGCAGGAGGATTGTTCAACCCTGGCGGAGATGTGCGCTCAAGTCGACCCAAGAATTGTTGCAGGAGGATTGTTCAACCCTGGCGGAGATGTGCGCTCAAGTCGACCCAAGAATTGTTGCAGAGGATTGTTCAACCCTGGCGGAGATGTGCGCTCAAGTCGACCCAGAATTGTTGCAGGAGGATTGTTCAACCCTGGCGGAGATGGCGCTCAAGTCGACCCAAGAATTGTTGCAGGAGATGTTCAACCCTGGCGGAGATGTGCGCTCAAGTCGACCCAAGAATTGTTGCAGGAGGATTGTTCAACCCTGGCGGAGATGTGCGCTCAAGTCGACCCAAAGAATTGTTGCAGGAGGATTGGTTCAACCCTGGCGGAGATGTGCGCTCAAGTCGACCCAAGAATTGTTGCAGGAGGATTTCAACCCTGGCGGAGATGTGCGCTCAAGTCGACCCAAGAATTGTTGCAGGAGGATTGTTCAACCCTGGCGGAGATGTGCGCTCAAGTCGACCCAAGAATTGTTGCAGGAGGATTGTTCAAACCCTGGCGGAGATGTGCGCTCAAGTCGACCCAAGAATTGTTGCAGGAGGATTGTTCAACCCTGGCGGAGATGTGCGCTCAAGTCGACCCAAGATTGTTGCAGGAGGATTGTTCAACCCTGGCGGAGATGTGCGCTCAAGTCGACCCAAGTATTGTTGCAGAGGATTGTTCAACCCTGGCG
The DNA here is from genome assembly GCA_018398815.1 of Conus ventricosus. Taxonomy (NCBI): domain Eukaryota; kingdom Metazoa; phylum Mollusca; class Gastropoda; order Neogastropoda; family Conidae; genus Conus; species Conus ventricosus. The sequence goes on along the minus strand of CM031609.1, from coordinate 39,477,660 downwards.
GAGATGTGCGCTCAAGTCGACCCAAGAATTGTTGCAGGAGGAATTGTTCAACCCTGGCGGAGATGTTGCGCTCAAGTCGACCCAAGAATTGTTGCAGGAGGATTGTTCAACCCTGGCGGAGATGTGCGCTCAAGTCGACCCAAGAATTGTTTGTAGGAGGATTGTTCAACCCTGGCGGAGATGTGCGCTCAAGTCGACCCAAGAATTGTTGTAGGAGGATTGTTCAACCCTGGCGGAGATGTGCGCTCAAGTTCGACCCAAGAATTGTTGCAGGAGGATTGTTCAACCCTGGCGGAGATGTGCGCTCAAGTCGACCCAAGAATTGTTGCAGGAGGATTGTTCAACCCTGGCGGAGATGTGCGCTCAAGTCGACCCAAGAATTGTTGCAGGAGGATTGTTCAACCCTGGCGGAGATGTGCGCTCAAGTCGACCCAAGAATTGTTGCAGGAGGATTGTTCAACCCTGGCGGAGATGTGCGCTCAAGTCGACCCAAGAATTGTTGCAGGAGGATTGTTCAACCCTGGCGGAGATGTGCGCTCAAGTCGACCCAAGAATGTTGCAGGAGGATTGTTCAACCCTGGCGGAGATGTGCGCTCAAGTCCGACCCAAGAATTGTTGCAGGAGGATGTTCAACCCTGGCGGAGATGTGCGCTCAAGTCGACCCAAGAATTGTTGCAGGAGGATTGTTCAACCCTGGCGGAGATGTGCGCTCAAGTCGACCCAAGAATTGTTGTAGGAGGATTGTTCAACCCTGGCGGAGATGTGCGCTCAAGTCGACCCAAGAATTGTTGCAGGAGGATTGTTCAACCCTGGCGGAGATGGCGCTCAAGTCGACCCAAGAATTGTTGCAGGAGGATTGTTCAATCCCTGGCGGAGATGTGCGCTCAAGTCGACCCAAGAATTGTTGCAGGAGGATTGTTCAACCCTGGCGGAGATGTGCGCTCAAGTCGACCCAAGAATTGTTGCGGAGGATTGTTCAACCCTGGCGGAGATGTTGCGCTCAAGTCGACCCAAGAATTGTTTGCAGAGGATTGTTCAACCCTGGCGGAGATGTGCGCTCAAGTCGACCCAAGAATTGTTGCAGAGGATTGTTCAACCCTGGCGGAGATGTGCGCTCAAGTCGACCCAAGAATTGTTGCAGGAGGAATTGTTCAACCCTGGCGGAGATGTGCGCTCAAGTCGACCCAAGAATTGTTGCAGGAGGATTGTTCAACCCTGGCGAGATGTGCGCTCAAGTCGACCCAAGAATTGTTGCAGGAGGATTGTTCAACCCTGGCGGAGATGTGCGCTCAAAGTCGACCCAAGAATTGTTGCAGAGGGGATTGTTCAACCCTGGCGGAGATGTGCGCTCAAGTCGACCCAAGAATTGTTGCAGGAGGATTGGTTCAACCCTGGCGGAGATGTGCGCTCAAGTCGACCCAAGTATTGTTGCAGGAGGATTGTTCAACCCTGGCGGAGATGTGCGCTCAAGTCGACCCAAGAATTGTTGCAGGAGGATTGTTCAAACCCTGGCGGAGATGTGCGCTCAGTCGACCCATGAATTGTTGCAGGAGGATTGTTCAACCCTGGCGGAGATGTGCGCTCAAGTCGACCCAAGAATTGTTGCAGGAGGATTGTTCAACCCTGGCGGAGATGTGCGCTCAAGTCGACCCAAGAATTGTTGCAGGAGATTGTTCAACCCTGGCGGAGATGTGCGCTCAAGTCGACCCAAGAATTGTTGCAGGAGGATTGTTCAAACCCTGGCGGAGATGTGCGCTCAAGTCGACCCAAGAATGTTGCAGGAGGATTGTTCAACCCTGCGGAGATGTGCGCTCAAGTCGACCCAAGAATTGTTGCAGGAGGATTGTTCAACCCTGGCGGAGATGTGCGCTCAAGTCGACCCAAGAATTGTTGCAGGAGGATTGTTCAACCCTGGCGGAGATGTGCGCTCAAGTCGACCCAAGAATTGTTGCAGGAGGATTGTTTCAAACCCTGGCGGAGATGTGCGCTCAAGTCGACCCAAGAATTGTTGCAGGAGGATTGTTCAACCCTGGCGGAGATGTGCGCTCAAGTCGACCCAAGAATTGTTGCAGGAGGATTGTTCACCCTGGCGGAGATGTGCGCTCAAGTCGACCCAAGAGTTGTTGCAGGAGGATTGTTCAACCCTGGCGGAGATGTGCGCTCTAAGTCGACCCAAGTATTGTTGCAGGAGGATTGTTCAACCCTGGCGGAGATGTGCGCTCAAGTCGACCCAAGAATTGTTGCAGGAGGATTGTTCAACCCTGGCGGAGATGTGCGCTCAAGTCGACCCAAGAATTGTTGCAGGAGGATTGTTCAACCCTGGCGGAGTTGTGCGCTCAAGTCGACCCAAGAATTGTTGCAGGAGGATTGTTCAACCCTGGCGGAGATGTGCGCTCAAGTCGACCCAAGAATTGTTGCAGGAGGATTGTTCAACCCTGGCGGAGATGTGCGCTCAAGTCGACCCAAGAATTGTTGCAGAGGATTGTTCAACCCTGGCGGAGATGTGCGCTCAAGTCGACCCAAGAATTGTTGCAGAGGATTGTTCAACCCTGGCGGAGATGTGCGCTCAAGTCGACCCAAGAATTGTTGCAGGAGGATTGTTCAACCCTGGCGGAGATGTGCGCTCAAGTCGACCCAAGAATTGTTGCAGGAGGATGTTCAACCCTGGCGAGATGTGCGCTCAAGTCGACCCAAGAATTGTTGCAGGAGGATTGTTCAACCCTGGCGGAGATGTGCGCTCAAGTCGACCCAAGAATTGATGCAGAGGATTGTTCACCCTGGCGGAGATGTGCGCTCAAGTCGACCCAAGAATTGTTGCAGGAGGATTGTTCAACCCTGGCGGAGATGTGCGCTCAAGTCGACCCAAGTATTGTTGCGGAGGATTGTTCAACCCTGGCGGAGATGTGCGCTCAAGTCGACCCAAGATTGTTGCAGGAGGATTGTTCAACCCTGGCGGAGATGTGCGCTCAAGTCGACCCAAGAATTGTTGCAGGAGGATTGTTCAACCCTGGCGGAGATGTGCGCTCTCAAAGTCGACCCAAGATTGTGCAGGAGGATTGTTCAACCCTGGCGGAGATGTGCGCTCAAGTCGACCCAAGAATTGTTGCAGGAGGATTGTTCAACCCTGGCGAGATGTGCGCTCAAGTCGACCCAAGAATTGTTGCAGGAGGATTGTTCAACCCTGGCGGAGATGTGCGCTCAAGTCGACACCAAGAATTGTTGCAGGAGGATTGTTCAACCCTGGCGGAGATGTGCGCTCAAGTCGACCCAAGAATTGTTGCAGGAGGATTGTTCAACCCTGGCGGAGATGTGCGCTCAAGTCGACCCAAGAATTGTTGCAGGATGATTGTTCAACCCTGGCGGAGATGTGCGCTCAAGTCGACCCAAGAATTGTTGCAGGAGGATTGTTCAACCCTGGCGGAGATGTGCGCTCAAGTCGACCCAAGAATTGTTGCAGGAGGATTGTTCAACCCTGGCGGAGATGTGCGCTCAAGTCGACCCAAGAATTGTTGCAGAGGATTGTTCAACCCTGGCGGAGATGTGCGCTCAAGTCGACCCAAGAATTGTTGCAGGAGGATTGTTCACCCTGGCGGAGATGTGCGCTCAAGTCGACCCAAGAATTGTTGCAGGAGGATTGTTCACCCTGGCGGAGATGTGCGCTCAAGTCGACCCAAGAATTGTTGCAGGAGGATTGTTCAACCCTGGCGGAGATGTGCGCTCAAGTCGACCCAAGTATTGTTGCAGGAGGATTGTTCAAACCCTGGCGGAGATGTGCGCTCAAGTCGACCCAAGAATTGTTGCGGAGGATTGTTCAACCTGGCGGAGATGTGCGCTCAAGTCGACCCCAAGTATTGTTGCAGAGGATTGTTCAACCCTGGCGAGATGTGCGCTCAAGTCGACCCAAGAATTGTTGCAGGAGGATTGTTCAACCCTGGCGGAGATGTGCGCTCAAGTCGACCCAAGAATTGTTGCAGGAGGATTGTTCAACCCTGGCGGAGATGTGCCGTCAAGTCGACCCAAGAATTGTTGCAGGAGGATTGTTCAACCTGGCGGAGATGTGCGCTCAAGTCGACCCAAGAATTGTTGCAGGAGGATTGTTCAACCCTGGCGGAGATGTGCGCTCAAGTCGACCCAAGAATTGTTGCAGGAGGATTGTTCAACCCTGGCGGAGATGTGCGCTCAAGTCGACCCAAGAATTGTTGCAGGAGGATTGTTCAACCCTGGCGGAGATGTGCGCTCAGTCGACCCAAGAATTGTTGCAGGAGGATTGTTCAACCCTGGCGGAGATGTGCGCTCAAGTCGACCCAAGAATTGTTGTAGGAGGATTGTTCAACCCTGGCGGAGATGTGCGCTCAAGTCGACCCAAGAATTGTTGCAGGAGGATTGTTCAACCCTGGCGAGATGTGCGCTCAAGTCGACCCAAGAATTGTTGCAGGAGGATTGTTCAACCCTGGCGGAGATGTGCGCTCAAGTCGACCCAAGAATTGTTGTAGGAGGATTGTTCAACCTGGCGGAGATGTGCGCTCAAGTCGACCCAAGAATTGTTGCAGGAGGATTGTTCAACCCTGGCGGAGATGTGCGCTCAAGTCGACCCAAGAATTGTTGTAGGAGGATTGTTCAACCCTGGCGGAGATGTGCGCTCAAGTCGACCCAAGAATTGTTGTAGGAGGATTGTTCAACCCTGGCGGAGATGTGCGCTCAAGTCGACCCAAAAAATTGTTGCAGGAGGATGTTCAACCCTGGCGGAGATGTGCGCTCAAGTCGACCCAAAATTGTTGCAGGAGGATTGTTCAACCCTGGCGGAGATGTGCGCTCAAGTCGACCCAAGAATTGTGCAGGAGGATTGTTCAAACCCTGGCGGAGATGTGCGCTCAAGTCGACCCAAGAATTGTTGCAGGAGGATTGTTCAACCCTGGCGGAGATGTGCGCTCAAGTCGACCAAGAATTGTTTGCAGAGGATTGTTCAACCCTGGCGGAGATGTGCGCTCAAGTCGACCCAAGAATTGTTGCAGGAGGATTGTTCAACCCTGGCGGAGATGTGCGCTCAAGTCGACCCAAGAATTGTTGTAGGAGGATTGTTCAACCCTGGCGGAGATGTGCGCTCAAGTCGACCCAAGAATTGTTGCAGAGGATTGTTCAACCCTGGCGGAGATGTGCGCTCAAGTCGACCCAAGAATTGTTGCAGGAGGATTGTTCAACCCTGGCGGAGATGTTGCGCTCAAGTCGACCCAAGAATTGTTGTAGGAGGATTTGTTCAACCCTGGCGGAGATGTGCGCTCAAGTCGACCCAAGAATTGTTGCAGGAGGATTGTTCAACCCTGGCGGAGATGTGCGCTCAAGCGACCAAGAATTGTTGCAGGAGGATTGTTCCAACCTGGCGGAGATGTGCGCTCAAGTCGACCCAAGAATTGTTGCAGGAGGATTGTTCAACCCTGGCGGAGATGTGCGCTCAAGTCGACCCAAGAATTGTTGCAGGAGGATTGTTCATCCCTGGCGGAGATGTGCGCTCAAGTCGACCCAAGAATTGTTGCAGGAGGATTGTTCAACCCTGGGCGGAGATGTGGCTCAAGTCGACCCAAGAATTGTTGCAGGAGGATTGTTCAACCCTGGCGGAGATGTGCGCTCAATTCGACCCAAGAATTGTTTGCAGGAGGATTGTTCAACCCTGGCGGAGATGTGCGCTCAAGTCGACCCAAGAATTGTTGCAGGAGGATTGTTCAACCCTGGCGGAGATGTGCGCTCAAGTCGACCCAAAGAATTGTTGTAGGAGGATTGTTCAACCCTGGCGGAGATGTGCGCTCAAGAGTCGACCCAAGAATTGTTTGTAGGAGGATTGTTCAACCCTGGCGGAGATGTGCGCTCAGTCGACCCAAGAATTGTTGCAGGAGGATTGTTCAACCCTGGCGGAGATGTGCGCTCAAGTCGACCCAAGAATTGTTGCAGGAGGATTGTTCAAACCCTGGCGGAGATGTGCGCTCAAGTCGACCCAAGAATTGTTGTAGGAGGATTGTTCAACCCTGGCGGAGATGTGCGCTCAAGTCGACCCAGAATTGTTGCAGGAGGATTGTTCAACCCTGGCGGAGATGTGCGCTCAAGTCGACCCAAGAATTGTTGCAGGAGGATTGTTCAAACCCTGGCGGAGATGTGGCGCTCAAGTCGACCCAAGAATTGTTGCAGGAGGATTGTTCAACCCTGGCGGAGATGTGCGCTCAAGTCGACCCAAGAATTGTTGCAGGAGGATTGTTCAACCCTGGCGGAGATGTGCGCTCAAGTCGACCCAAGAATTGTTGCAGGATTGTTCAACCCTGGCGGAGATGTGCGCTCAAGTCGACCCAAGAATTGTTGCAGGAGGATTGTTCAAACCCTGGCGGAGATGTGCGCTCAAGTCGACCCAAGAATTGTTGCAGGAGGATTGTTCAACCCTGGCGGAGATGTGCGCTCAAGTCGACCCAAGAATTGTTGCAGGAGGATTGTTCAACCCTGGCGGAGATGTGCGCTCAAGTCGACCCAAGAATTGTTGCAGGAGGATTGTTCAACCCTGGCGGAGATGTGCGCTCAAGTCGACCCAAGAATTGTTGTAGGAGGATTGTTCAACCCTGGCGGAGATGTGCGCTCAAGTCGACCCAAGAATTGTTGCAGGAGGATTGTTCAACCCTGGCGGAGATGTGCCTCAAGTCGACCCAAGAATTGTTGCAGGAGGATTGTTCAACCCTGGCGGAGATGTGCGCTCAAGTCGACCCAAGAATTGTTGTAGGAGGATTGTTCAACCTGGCGGAGATGTGCGCTCAAGTCGACCCAAGAATTGTTGCAGGAGGATTGTTCAACCCTGGCGGAGATGTGCGCTCAAGTCGACCCAAAAATTGTTGCAGGAGGATTGTTCAACCTGGCGGAGATGTGCGCTCAAGTCGACCCAAGAATTGTTGCAGGAGGATTGTTCAACCCTGGCGGAGATGTGCGCTCAAGTCGACCCAAGAATTGTTGCAGGAGGATTGTTCAACCCTGGCGGAGATGTGCGCTCAAGTCGACCCAAAATTGTTTGCAGGAGGATTGTTCAACCCTGCGGAGATGTGCGCTCAAGTCGACCCAAGAATTGTTGCAGGAGGATTGTTCAACCCTGGCGAGATGTGCGCTCAAGTCGACCCAAGAATTGTTGCAGGAGGATTGTTCACCTGGCGGAGATGTGGCGCTCAAGTCGACCCAAGAATTGTTGCAGGAGGATTTGTCAACCCTGGCGGAGATGTGCGCTCAAGTCGACCCAAGTATTGTTGCAGGAGGATTGTTCAACCCTGGTGAGATGTGCGCTCAAGTCGACCAAGAATTGTTGCAGGAGGATTGTTCAACCCTGGCGGAGATGTGCGCTCAAGTCGACCCAAGAATTGTTGCAGGAGGAATTGTTCAACCCTGGCGGAGATGTGCGCTCAAGTCGACCCAAGAATTGTTGCAGAGGATTGTTCAACCCTGGCGGAGATGTGCGCTCAAGTCGACCCAAGAATTGTTGCAGGAGGATTGTTCAACCCTGGCGGAGATGTGCGCTCAAGTCGACCCAAGAATTGTTGCAGGAGGATTGTTCAACCCTGGCGGAGATGTGCGCTCAAGTCGACCCAAGAATGTGCAGGAGGATTGTTCAACCCTGGCGAGATGTGCGCTCAAGTCGACCCAAGAATTGTTGCAGGAGGATTGTTCAACCCTGGCGGAGATGTGCGCTCAAGTCGACCCAAGAATTGTTGCAGGAGGATTGTTTCAACCCTGGCGGGATGTGCGCTCAAGTCGACCCAAGAATTGTTGCAGGAGGATTGTTCAACCTGGCGGAGATGTGCGCTCAAGTCGACCCAAGAATTGTTGCAGGAGGATTGTTCAACCCTGGCGGAGATGTGCGCTCAAGTCGACCCAAGAATTGTTGTAGGAGGATTGTTCAACCCTGGCGGAGATGGCGCTCAAGTCGACCCAAGAATTGTTGCAGGAGGATTGTTCAACCTGGCGGAGATGTGCGCTCAAGTCGACCCAAGAATTGTTGCAGGAGGATTGTTCAACCCTGGCGGAGATGTGCGCTCAAGTCGACCCAAGATTGTTGCAGGAGGATTGTTCAACCCTGGCGGAGATGTGCGCTCAAGTCGACCCAAGAATGTGTGCAGGAGGATTGTTCAACCCTGGCGGAGATGTGCGCTCAAGTCGACCCAAGAATTGTTTGCAGAGGATTGTTCAACCCTGGCGGAGATGTGCGCTCAAGTCGACCCAAGAATTGTTGCAGGAGGATTGTTCAACCCTGGCGGAGATGTGCGCTCAAGTCGACCCAAGAATTGTTGCAGGAGGATTGTTTCAACCCTGGCGGAGATGTGCGCTCAAGTCGACCCAAGAATTGTTGCAGGAGGATTGTTCAACCCTGGCGGAGATGTGCGCTCAGTCGACCCAAGAATTGTTGTAGGAGGATTGTTCAACCCTGGCGGAGATGTGCGCTCAAGTCGACCCAAGAATTGTTGTAGGAGGATTGTTCAACCCTGGCGGAGATGTGCGCTCAAGTCGACCCAAGATTGTTGCAGGAGGATTGTTCACCCTGGCGGAGATGTGCGCTCAAGTCGACCCAAGAATTGTTGCAGGAGGATTGTTCAACCCTGGCGGAGATGTGCGCTCAAGTCGACCCAAGAATTGTTGCAGGAGGATTGTTCAAACCCTGGCGGAGATGTGCGCTCAAGTCGACCCAAGAATTGTTGCAGGAGGATTGTTCAAAACCCTGGCGGAGATGTGCGCTCTCCCCAGTGCCCTTCTTCTGCTTTTTGTCACTGTCACCTGACAGAAGAATTACAGAGTAACGTCCCTCTAACAACACCAAAAGAACCATGGGTCTTTATACTTCACGGGTGAGGGAGCCCTTACTGAAAGCTAAATCTGCTGTTAATCATGACAAAAAAATGTTCCAGAAAAAGTCTTTAAAAAACAGCAGTAGTCGTTATCTGGAAAAATTATAACGAGCGGTGTCTGTGAATTCTCCAGTTTCTGTCTCTGTAGTTTTGTAAAAGATATTAAAACACACAAATCACTATGTACTCGGTCTTCATAATTCCCCAGTGTATACTCACAGGCTACCAATATACAACAATTAGGCAACAACAACAAATAGTGTAGTGGACCTGATCCCTCTATTACCACCAGCAATCATCTTTAAAACATGGGTTTTTAAGGAGGTTGGACAGTGGATGGATTCTTAATCAGGAAATAAATCGTGTGCAGACAATCAACAATCAGCCTAACGTCCTGTAGATCTGATGTTCTCAATATGGCTTTGTGCATTCATATTTCACCGTGAAAAACAATCAGCCTAACGTCCTGTAGATCTGATGTTCTCAATATGGCTTTGTGCATTCATATTTCACCGTGAAAAACAATCAGCCTAACGTCCTGTAGATCTGATGTTCTCAATATGGCTTTGTGCATTCATATTTCACCGTGAAAAACAATCAGCCTAACGTCCTGTAGATCTGATGTTCTCAATATGGCTTTGTGCATTCATATTTCACCGTGAAAAACAATCAGCCTAACGTCCTGTAGATCTGATGTTCTCAACATGGCTTTGTGCATTCATATTTCACCGTGAAAAACAATCAGCCTAACGTCCTGTAGATCTGATGTTCTCAACATGGCTTTGTGCATTCATATTTCACCGTGAAAAACAATCAGCCTAACGTCCTGTAGATCTGATGTTCTCAACATGGCTTTGTGCATTCATATTTCACCGTGAAAAACAATCAGCCTAACGTCCTGTAGATCTGATGTTCTCAACATGGCTTTGTGCATTCATATTTCACCGTGAAAAACAACAGCAACAGACAATGTTACGGGCCTCATATCTCCACAATAGCTTGAAAAACAGGTGGGGATTTATGGTGAGTCAATGACGGACATACAGACTGACAATTTCACTGGTACAGACTATGAATCTGTAAGCAAAATCCGTGTTCTGCGCAGTAAATGCACTACCTAAAAACAATTAATGCGTGAAACGCGAACTTGAGAAAGAAAGACACAGTGCAAGCAACCCAGTCGCTGAATCAGGTTCTTTCCGTTTGAAGTCCGCTATATCGTCCATACAGTCAAGATATACGTTGACAAAGCGGATTTTGGAAGGAAAGAAGATAAATCAGAGGTTAGTGTTACTTAATCTCTGTCTCAACCAAGTTCACGGGTCGGGCAAAATTTGCTCAGTACTTGCACAGTGCAGAAACACATTTTACGGGTAGCAAACAGGGTACACCAATAGCGTCACCGTCTGCTCGAGCTAAGTTGTCAGACGTGAAGTCCACTATTGGTTTAGCTTGAATCTTGAACTGGGACATCTTTAATGAAGGGAGTCTTGTTTGTTTGTTTGTGTGTGTGTGTTTGTTTGTTTTGCGGAGGGGGTGGGGGGTGGTGGTGGTGGTGGTCACCTCTGTGCATCCCCATACCGCTCCTTCCGTCTCTCCGTCCACCCTGCCGAAAGCCTCGGCACTGGCAATCCACAGGGAACAGTCAATGTCAAGCTGACATGAGGCAACCCACCATCGGAGACACTGCACTGCCGCCGAGTCTGACGGTGCTCAGTGGCGCCGTTCTGCTACACATACTCAGGACACCGTCCGCTGACGACAATACTACTTAGCTGCGGAGCCAGCGTGCATGAACGTCCACCTCCGGATGGCACCACCACGTCCGTCCAACGACAGTTCCATGAAAGTGCTAATACCGGCGACCTCAGCACGAGCTCACCAAGGGCACAAACGTGGAGAAGAAATCGAAACAGATAACCATTAAAGCAGGACATGGAGGGCCACAGAATTCAAGACAAATAAAAGGCTCTGATGGGAATCGATCTCATGACATCTTAGCCAGAAGTCTGTGACGCTAACCACTGCGCTTTATCGAGAGGTAAGTCTGGCGTTTAAAACTGTTCCAGGAGAAAAACAAACAAAAAGCCAACAACAAAACCCCGAAAAACAGCACACTTAGTCTTTAAAGACTTTGAAGTGGGAAATTTCAATTAGAATATGGTAAAGGATCTTGGACAGATGTGGGTTATAAAGTGGCTATACAACTGGGTTTTTCTGTTGTTCTTGTTATCTTTTATTCTTATTTTCGTTTTTATCTTTAAGAAATGATTATTATTATCTCTTTCTGAATGTGCTTATTTACTTATGAACTATTTTGCACATTTTTTTTTACTTTTGTTTGCTTTGACGAATGCACTTTTAAGTTACAGTGTTTTTTCATTTGAAAATAATTTACTATTTATAATAAAATGTCATCCTCTAAATTGCTGTCCACACATAAATCCGCATATAAGCTAGCCCCCTCGAATTCCTTCCATTGCGCATTACATGCATAAAAATACCAGTCAAAC
>CM031609.1:39455001-39460001 GCA_018398815.1 Conus ventricosus | reverse complement strand
CACTGCACTGCCGCCGAGTCTGACGGTGCTCAGTGGCGCCGTTCTGCTCCAACATACGCAGGACACCATCCGCTGACGACAATACTAGCTTAGCTGCGGAGCCAGCGAGCATGAACCTCCACCTCCTGATGGCACCACCACGTCCGTCCAACGACAGTTCCCATGAAAGTGCTAATACCGGCGACCTCAGCACGAGCTCACCAAGGGCACAAACGTGGAGAAGAAATCGAAACAGATAACCATTAAAGCAGGACATGGAGGGCCACAGAATTCAAGACAAATAAAAGGCTCTTGATGGGAATCGATCTCATGACATCTTAGCCAGAAGTCTGTGACGCTAACCACTGCGCTTTATCGAGAGGTAAGTCTGGCGTTTAAAACTGTTCCAGGAGAACAACAAACAAAAAGCCAACAACAAAACCCCGAAAAAACAGCACACTTAGTCTTTAAAGACTTTGAAGTGGGAAATTTCAATTAGAATATGGTAAAGGATCTTGGACAGATGTGGGTTATAAAGTGGCTATACAACTGGGTTTTTCTGTTGTTCTTGTTATCTCTTTTATTCTTATTTTCGTTTTTATCTTTAAGAAATGATTATTATTATCTCTTTTTGAATGTGCTTATTTACTATGAACTATTTTGCACATTTATTTACTTTTGTTTGCTTTGACGAATGCACTTTTAAGTTACAGTGTTTTTCATTTGAAAATAATTTACTATTTATAATAAAATGTCATCCTCTAAATTGCTGTTCCACGTGACATGAACACATTTCGAATTTGCAAATGCAGCCCCGAGTCGAAAATGGACATTGCAGCCCTGGATCGACAAATGTTCTTACAGCCCTGGGTCGAAAAGGTACTTTGCAGCCTCCGGTCGAAAATGTCAGTGTAGCTACGATCGAAAATGTTGAATACGTCCCCCGGTCAAAAAGTAGCAATGCAGCCCACAGTCGAAAATATGTGATCCAGACCTCGGTCGAAATGCATGTTGCAGCCTGCGGTCGAAAATACCATTGTAGGCCTTCGGTCGAAAATTGTCGGGGTAGGTGAATGTGAACATAATTTCAAAGACAGAATTGTAATTATGATTCAATTTTTTAAATTTTGTACTTTTGACTATTCTTTCGTGGCAAATCGACTTCAAAAGTACATAATTTAGTTTTTTGTGTCCGGAATTAAACTTTCCATCACAATAATTTAGCGATGATGCTGGATCTCTACAGATAGCCGAAGGGCCCTGAAACTGTTTTTATTGTGCGACACAGAAATGGTTTGATTAACAAGCCGTGTCAAGTACCTTGGCAGTGTTCTGAATTGGCATCCTGCTCTCTCTCTCTCCCCTCTCTCTCTCTCTCTGGGACCCCTCTGTGAACGGTTAAAAAAAGCGACATTTTCGTGAATAACTCTGTCCCAGTCACAATTTCGCAGACATTAATGCTCACGGTTTTTTCAAGGTACAACTTGAGCGGGCCCACTTGAGCGTGTTTCGGCGGAAACTGCACGGGCCGGAAAAACCACTCAAGACAACAGCAGCTAACTGGTTGGGAAACAACGGGTTTGTGTGAGACATGTTTCGTTCTTACGAGGGAACCCGGAAGGGTTCTGTTTTTTACCAATGCGAAATTTGGACTATAGAAAAAACAAAGAATGCACTGGTGGGACGGTATATGTTAAATGCACCAATGTGCATTGCACAGGAAGAGATGTCATAAAAGACGGAACGTTTTCTTCACAAAGGACCATCACCATCCTTCGCTACCTGACAGTCATTTCAAAGTCTTAGCTGGTAAGTTTGCAATTTTTACAACTAAGAGAGCAAAGTCATTATAATGCATTTGATCTCTCTCTCTCTCTCTCTCTCTCTCTCCCCTCGATGGCATATGTTCACTGCATGCTGCCTAAGCAGCATCGTGATATTATGACTTTTACAGTTGAACTTCAAGCGACTTTTAAGTCCAAAGAAACCGAATAAGGATAAGACAAAAAAGATAAACTCTTAAAGGTTTTCCATGTTTAGATGTGGTAGATATAATAATAAAATTAATAATAATTAAATATAATAATAATTATCCAAGCAGCACCGTCGAATGTGACCCTTGAAGTTGAAATAAATATTCAATATAAACATGTAAGCTATATTGCGTAAATGTTACGTGTAATAGAGGGGCTGTTACGTGTAATAGAGGGGCTGTGACTGTGTGTGCAGCAAAATCGTCAATGAAACGCAAAGCGGAGCAATCAGCATCATCTCTAAGAGACATCTACGATGCGACTGCACGGGAGGAAGGAATCGTGGGAGATTTAACCTTTCGTCAGATTGAAAGTACGCTCGCCAAGCGTCGACGGCGAATGTTTCCGCCTCTCCCGAGAACACCTCAGCAGGCTGCGGAGGTGCTTGAACGTGAGAACCAGCTATATGCCAAGAATTACATGTGAGTAGACGTATGAATTTATCACACTGTGAACGGTATTTTTGTCAGATCTGCGCTTAGTCCCAATATTGCTTGCATGTGCCATGTCCCCCCCCCCCCCCCCCCCTCCTTCCTCCCTCCCTCATGCCAGGAATGATTCATAGACATAAGTAAACAGAATGTCAAATTTCAAAGAGATTGCTTTAATACTGCAGTCTGCAGCTGTAATGTAAATTGAAGTACATAATTCTGATCCGCCATCTTGTTTATGACGTCATTATAAAGTATGTTGTGCATCAGATATAACCAATAAGAGATAAGTAAAATGAACACCAAATTTCAAAGCAGTTGCTTTAGTACTTTAGCCTGTAGCTCCAATGTAAAATCAAGTGGATAATGTTGCCCGCCATCTTGTTATGACGTCATATAGGAAAAAAAAAGTCGGATATAATTTTTGAGATTTCTGGGCACGATTGTGCAAGTTTTTCATTGTAATTAGGTCAGGATTTTATGCTGTCCGTTTCTTTGCATAACTGGGAAAACATTTGTATGGCTTACCGTCTGGTTTGTGTCGTCATCATAATCGGAATATATCATATATCATTCCTAAGCTTATAGTACTCAGAATGTCAATTTTCAGAGAAATCGGTTGAGTAGTCTAGGCCGTAGCTTGATCAGTAGCAAAAAGAGCAAATGCGTCATCCGCCATCCTCTTTGTGACGTCATCACGGAAAAATGTACGTATATCACTTTTTTGATGTGTTGAATCAATGTGCCAATTTTCAGAGAGATCGGAAACAGTAGTTTAGGCGCTGCGTTTTTTGGCGTAGCTGTAAAAATATAATCTCTCACCCCTCCCCCTCCCTCTCTCTCCCTTCCTCCCTCCATCCCTCTCAGAGTACGGTTGTTTCTTTTTTTGACAGAGGTTCGATTCATGCTGAAAGTGGCGTGGGACTGGGGCTGTGCTTCGGAGACTCCACAGGCGACACCATGGCTTACTTCGAGAACTACACAGGACCACTTTTTGGGTTTACGAACATTTTACGTTACACCCAACCCCTTCGATTCCCTGTTTAACTGTACACATGGAGTTCCGCGGCCATACATTTCCAGTTCTTTACTTCCTTACTCACCAACAGAACCGAGCGATTGTACCAAGCTGTTGCCAGAAAAATTCGAGAATTGCTCCCGAACTCTGTGAACATTTCACACGTAATGACCGATTATGAACGGCCATTGATGAACGCTTGTGCCGTTGTGCTTGAAAGACAAACCCGTGGCTGCTGGTTTCACTTTTCCCAGGCTCTCTTTCGACGTCTGCAGAGGTTGGCCTCATAGCAACATTCTTTCGTGTGCAAAGTTTCAAACAACTGGTCCATAAATACATGCCTTGCCTCTGCTGCCGCAAACCAGTCACATCGAAAACGCTCTTGGTGCACTCCAGAACGCTGCTCCAAACATCAACGCAGAAGATCAAAGAAAACTTCAGCGCTTTCATGGATACATCCAATCGTTTTGGATCGAGAAGATCACAGCAGCACGCATGAGCGTCTTTGGATTGGCGAGAGATCGAATAACTCGGTCGAGAGCTTCCACGCCGCGCTTAAACGCAGGGTTGGGCGACCCACACCCCAACTTCTTCTTGTTCCTGGAACATGTGAACAGGCTCGTCGACTCCAAACTCAGCGACCTGGTTGCTCTCAACAACGGACGACCAATCGCACGAAGGGTACCACGGGAGCAAATTGTCAAAGAAGACCGGTTGCGTCGACTGGAAGAGAGACTCGCAAAACGATCGGATATCGGTCGATGGTTTCTTGACTGATGCCTGCGCCCATTTTTCACCGATACGTGAACGCCATCGACGTTGACGACAACGACGACGCCGATGACAACAACGACGACGCCGATGACGGCAACGACGATGTCGAAGACAACAACGACGTCGATGATGATTCCGATGAAATGCCAATGGGAGACAATCAGGATGCTGAGAATGGCCCAGATGTCAACGGCAATGCCTGTCCAATTTGCTTGGTCAATGCCAGGAATGCTGTCAGGTTCCTTGTGGCATTCTGCGTGCTTTGATTGTGCAAACACTGTGATGCGAATGCCTCCTCCAAGAAACAAGTGCGGCGAATGCAGGATGCAAATTCAGAACACTGTCAGAGGGTTTGGCATGGCTTGATACTGAAAACATTTCTAGCTGTGTTCTGTGCTATTTTTTTAATCACCTTTTTAATTGGAGGAAGGGGAGGGGGAGAGGGGGGTGGGAGAGAGCAAACGACAATTCGACCGTAGGCTGCAAACGACATTTTCGACCGTATGCTGCACATGGCATTTTCGACCGAAGGCTGCAGTGCACGTTTCCACCGTGGGCTGCATTCTCCATTTTCGACCGTGGGCTGCAATCATATTTTCGACCCCGGGCCTGCAACGTACATTCGACCGTGGGCTGCATTCTCCATTTTCGACCGTGGGCTGCAATCATATTTTCGACCCAGGGCTGCAACGTACATTCGACCGTGGGCGCATTCTCCATTTTCGACCGTGGGCTGCAATCATATTTTCGACCAAGGGCTGCAAC
>CM031609.1:39395001-39450001 GCA_018398815.1 Conus ventricosus | reverse complement strand
ATAAATTTCTCTCTGGTGGATAATTTTGACAGTATCTCAAATCAGCCCCCTGATACTGACTTATGGAAAAAAAATAAAATTCTCTCTGATGAATATTTTTGATAGTCTCTCAAATCAGCTCCCTGACACTAACTTACAAAATACCTCCTTTTCCGAAAAGATGTAAAGAAAAAAAAAAAAAAGAAAGAAAGAAAAAAAAAAAAAGAAGAAGGAAAAAAAATTTCTCCACATGTTAAGAAATCGACATTAAAGAGTCAACCATAAGACAAAATCTAATATGTTTCACTGATGAACACAGATGACCCAATATCTTAACAGAAGCAACATCGGGGCATCGTTAACAATAAAAGATTTGAGGAAGGGAGCAGAACAATGAACAGTAAATACGCGTTTCTTTCATTACTATTGACGATTTCATGAAATTAAACTTTTGTGATTAAGGTTTAAGTAAGAGTCGTTTTAGCCATCACATCAAGACAATTGTTTTAAGACAAAATGCAAAGGTCGTGTTTGTTCCTTTGTGTATTGTTTTTCAACATCAAATTAAGAACTTTCTCTTGACATACGCTACTATATATGAATATGTAACAACCTGTTTCAATATAATATTGTAAGGTCCGACCGTTATCAAACGTGATGCCATCAAACATGGAATAGTCTCTTGACACTTTAACATCCAGTCTGAATACGTGCAAACATACTCTCTCTCTCTGTCTCTGTCTCTCTCTGTGTGTCTCTCTCTCTCTCTTTCTTTCTCTCACTCACTCACTCACTCACACACACACACACACACACACACACACCACGCACGCACGCACGCACGCACGCACGCACGCACGCACGCACGCACGCACGCACCACACACACACACACACAATTTTCGTATCTGTGTCAAGGTATTATCATAATGAGCGACGGAAGAACTACTGTTTACATTTGGTCTCCCTCCCCCCCCTCCCCCCCCCCCCCCCTCCCCCACCCCTGTGTCTGACAACAATTGTTACTTATACAACAGGCTAATCACTTATACAACAGGGCTAATCACTCTAGCTTTCGGTAGCCTACATTTTACCTCCCTTCCATCCTGTCTTGCTATCAAGCATAGACTCTTAAAACTTTTTTTTTTTTTTTTGACCATCCTATTTTCATTTGCCAGCCTATACTTTCGATACTTCCTTAATCTACCCTTCCCCGTCTGCTTTGGGACTGGGGTGTGAGGAGGTGAGTGGGGGGGGGGGGGGGGGGGGGAGGAGGATTCGAATTGCGATCAACCATTTTCCCATAGTGGCGAGAACAGCACTGGTTAACTGTCATGTCTGTAATAGATAGCATGGGTGGGCCACAGTAGCCGGACTGGGTCTACTGAGTCTCATTCACTGACGAAAGTCGGCTCCAGACTGGCAAAACAAAAAGTTCTCTTCACAAGACAGATTTCAGTATTCCCCATAATACGCTGTCAGTGAAGCGTTTAATACTATGTATTTTACTTAATGCTTTCTTTTCTTCTTTTTTTTTTCTTAACCCCTACCCCCACCCCTACTCCGCCCCTCTTCCCCGTTCCATTATTTTCTACCTTTGCTAAGCTATCGTCATGTTCCTCACTGCCTGTCTCTTGTATGCTACAGGACAACGTCTTCACTCTGATAATTTGATAGCCGGTATCAGTGTTCAATAATGTCGAATCAAAATTACCGTCAGTTATTTCCCTTGACTTGTTCCGCTCGTTTAGCTTGCGTGGGCCCTTTTCTTTGCAGGATAAATCGTGACAAGAAGCAGTAAATGTTGTACAGAAAGGACAGTGATCTGGCCTATAGACAGCAATTCATGCGTGCATATCTACGCGCACAGAGAGAGAGAGAGAGAGAGAGAGAGAGAGAGAGAGAGAGACATTAATATGATTAGTGACTCCAATATGAAATGTAACGATTCCCGTCAGGGAATATGTGTAGGCCCCCTGTGTAAGATTAATACCGTTTGTGAATGTTATTCTTCTTACTTGGCGTAATTATTCAGTCACAAATCAGGTTAATGTAGAATCTAAACAGATGTGTGCAAACAAGGGACTGCAGCTACATTATTTATCTGTCAGATAAATTACACATATTTACATAAATCATACTATATACATAATGTATTGTGCATCTGAACAATTCGTGAAATATTTATGAATAATGCTTTATGCATGTGCCTGAAACAGTGAGAGCGGAGACAGATGGAAGAGCAAGGGACAGAAAGGCGAAAGAGACAGACAGAGAAGAGTAAAGACAGCATAGGGGAGAGACTGAAGGTGATGTAATAGGGACGACGGGAGAGAGAAACAAGGATAAACAGGAAGTCGGGGAGGGTGGAAGGAATAGGATAACGAAGAGGGAGAAACAGGTCACAGTGGCCGGAGAGAGAGAGGAGAGAGAGGAGAGAGAGAGAGAGAGAGAGAGAGAGAGAGAGAGAGAGAGAGAGAGAGATTTCCAAAGACAGGGTGCGTTTTATCAGGGCTGTTGAGAACCAGTGCAAAGGAGACCTAGGTATGCCGCTTGCTTATCTGACAACAAGAAAGACACGCGCGCTCACTCACACACACGCACGCACGCACACACACACACACACACACACACACACACACACACACCACACACACACACACCCCAACTACTTACTTGATTTATTACATTCCTATGCGGAAAGAGGACATAAGAAGCATCAGTCACCGACACAGTATCACCAGCATAGCCTGAAGAGGAATGAACAGTCATTCGTGAGCCAGTCATATTCAAGTAGGCTACACAAGCATACATTCACATTAAAAATTCTTGTTCATGAAGCCAGATTCGTTTTCAAGACAGTGAGGAATAGGAGAGACTGTTACTGTTTTGAGAGAGAGAGAGAGAGAGAGAGAGAGAGAGAGAGAGAGAGATTCAAACATACGATGATATCCCAACCACTCCCATTCCCTTCAAAAGTACATATTATTATTATATGAGCAGTATGCTGGCCCACACATATACACTGCACGAGTCCATTATAAAGCATGACCATGGCGTCTTCGATCATTAATAGTAGCCAATCATTTTGAAACAGTAGTGCCGGCAAACAACTACAATTATTTTGGGAAAGTAAGTAAAAAAAAAAAAAGAGAAAAGAATGGACGTTGTTATTGAGATAGATGGATAGATAGGCCTATAGATAGATAGATAGATAGATAGATAGATAGATAGATAGATAGATTAAAGATGATAAATTGAAATATATATACTGCATATCTGCATAGCTAGTGAGGCCGTGTAAAATGTGTAAACAATTTTCTCCTGTAAGATTCTGAACTTTGATAACATTTAAGCTCAGGTGGAAGTAATTTCGCAAGAAGAGGACAAGAATAACAAAAGATAGTTTTAAATAGGTCAGTTCTAGGTGTGGGAACCTGCAGTTTTGTAGGATTTGTTGACTTCTTGCTGAATTTGGATTGAATAATTTGCAAGGCTAATCCAGAGAGAGAGAGAGGAGAGAGAGAGAGAGAGAGAGAGAGAGAGAGAGAGAGAGAGAGAGAGAGAGAGAGAGAGAGAGAGGAGAGAGAGAGAGAGAGAGAGAGACTGGCAATGATTATTTTACAACGGTAAAAGTATTGAGCTTATTTTTTTCGTACTTGCCATTACTATTCTATCAAAGCTAGTAAGCTTACTAAATGATACAACACATGCATCAAAACATGATTATAAACAAACAAAATAAACAAACAATAACAACCACCACCTGCAGCTAGTACTGACATGAACAGTGAAATAAACAAATGACGGCGAAGTATTTAAGTACAACAGCAACCACAAAAACAATCATCAACAACAAAATAGCATATATAGATGTAGTCCATCTTATATGGCATTTGTGAATTAAACAGTAGAAGGTAATGAACACAAAAGAACTTAAAGCAACAACAAGAAAAGTATTGGCAGTC
The DNA here is from genome assembly GCA_018398815.1 of Conus ventricosus. Taxonomy (NCBI): domain Eukaryota; kingdom Metazoa; phylum Mollusca; class Gastropoda; order Neogastropoda; family Conidae; genus Conus; species Conus ventricosus. The sequence goes on along the minus strand of CM031609.1, from coordinate 39,446,055 downwards.
ATGTACAAGGAAGCTTACACAAGCATACATTCATATTCAAAATTCTATTTCATAAACCCAGATTAGTTTTCAAGGCGGTGAGGAATAAGAGATAATGTCATTGTTGAGGGCAGAGAGAGAGCGAGAAAGAGAGAGACAAGACAAGACAAGACGAAAAATTCTTTATTTTCGAGGATAATAGATAAGCACTAACGTGCTTTTTTTACATCCAGTTCCTCGCCCTGAGTAGGGACTACAACATGCAGTGAAATCAATTAATGTAAGAAATCAAAGAAGCAAGCAAAGCGGTCATGTAATCATAGGAACATCAAATGAAAATAGAAGATAAATGAAAACTAAAATATAAAATAAGAATAACAATAAACAAAACAACAACTAAAAAATGATAATAACAAAAAAATAAAATGAAATAAAAAAGAGAATAATAATAATGAAGAGGAAGGTGAGAGCGGTGTAGGGAGTGAGGTGGGCTGGGGATAACGAATGATAGTAAGTGTACTACAACGTACACGATTGGCATGTATAAAACAGACAGTGAGTGAATTTACATTTTTTTGAACACACACGACTCTTTAGCTGGAGTTTGTTACTTTCGTCTTTGAAAGGGGCGCTAGTGGAGAGGGGAGATGATAGAGATAGAAAGATGAGCAGAGAGGAGTAGAGAGAGAGGAGAGAGGGAGAGAGAGAGATGAGAGGAGAGAGAGAGAAGAAGACAAGACAAGACAAAATTCGTTATTTACGAGGATAATAGATAAGCACGTACTGATGTGTTTTTTTTACATCCCCAGATATTTTATGGTTACCTGGGCCTGAATTTGGCCATTGCTTTTAACTTTTTGAATATCGTGTGCGACCCCTTGTAGCCAAATTTTGCTCCAGGGGCCAACAGACTGAGTCGCACTTTATTTTATGTTATTTTATTTTACTTTTTAACATGCGCGCTGGTGACCTACTCGTTTTTGAGTGAACCAGTATTTTAGGAAGAAGAAGAAGATCCAGTCCTCGCCCTGAGTAGGGACTACAATATGCAGAGAGAGAGAGAGAGAGAGAGAGAGGAGAGAGAGAGAGAGAGAGGAGAGAGAGAGAGAGAGAGAGAGAGATGGGGGAGGAGAAACTTTCTAATATTATTTCCGAATGAACTAGTTGCAATGTCATTGATCACCCGCCCCCCTAGCTCTCGATCACGCTCGATATTTTCTGTAGGTTTTACATGTCGTTCTTCATAATAACAGTACTTTAGAAGCCAGTCATTATAAGCCCGTTTTCAATTTCTACATATGGTGACCTCCTTTCCATTTCAAATTATCCCGGTCGATATCATAATCGCGGCATCAAAACAACTTTATGCATGACATGCGTCTCTGAATGCATGTGTTAACTTCGCTCTGCTCTGGAAATGTGCAATCCAATCAGCTGGCCCAGAGGTGTCACGTGGGAATGTAGCGCGTGCCAACAGCAAGCGCCGCCACCATCTTTCTTGCGGCGAGCAGAAGGCCACACGGCTGTGGAGGAGGCAAGAGTGGGCATTCGCTCCGTTCTGGACGTTGGCAGTGACTGTGTGCTCTGAATGAGGCGTACCGTAATGGATTTCTGTGTCGGCTTCGCCAAGAACCATGTCAGCGTCGGAACGTGATTCTTGTGGAGTATAGACTGCGTTTGTCTGTGGATATTTTGTGACTTTCTATTTTTTTCTCTGTGTGTCACTGTGTGTGTGTGTGTTTATGATCTGTGTTCAGTGGGGGGAGCGGTTATTATTCATATCGGTGTGCGCAGCTGATTTAGGAGGACGTCTGCTACTACTGGTGCTCTGGAGTGGTGTGGAGTGGAGTAGAGCTACTGACTTCAGCTGGATACTGTGACTGCCAGAATGGAGGCCGTGGAAAGAGACTGTAGCATTCTGGGGAACCTGTTTCAGACGCTCGTCAACGATCTGAGGGTAAGTTTCGACAGGAGCTGTCAGACCAGAACCACAGATCATGATGTATGTATGACGAATGCTGTTCTCATCTCGGTCCTGGGGCGACGACTCTTGTCTGCTGGAGTTTGTTACTTTCGTCTTTGAAAGGGGGGAGGGGGGGGGGGGTGTAAGGGTTAGGGTGGAGGTTGGAAAGGATTACGTGAAATGCAGTGCTTTCGTAGAGAACATGAACAGATAAAGCACACAGACCCAGGTTTAGCAACGTTAAGTAACCATCTGTAGTGCCGTCCAAAGCTGACGATCTGATCAGCTCATCATGGTTAAATATGGTACTGGGCCAGCCAGTTCAGAGTTTGTTTTTGTTTCGTTTTGTTTCACTGCTGCAGTATGCCGTATAGAGGTATCGCCCAGTCTCGCTTTAGTCTGTTCGAGGTGTTGTTTTGCTTTGTTTGCTTGCTTGTTTGCTGTAATGTTGCAGCAGTTTGTGTTCAGCTAGGTGATCCCTCACTCTCTGGCTCTGCCTCTGTCTGTCAGTCTGCCCTCCACCACCCCCTTCCCCCCGCCTCTCTTTCTCACTCCCTTTTATACCAATAACCAGGTAATTCCAGATGTAAAGACTCTACCATAGTCTCGTTTTATTGACTAATGGTATCCTTGTACACAAACTTGCATGCACACACACAGACACAAGAGTACACGCACATGCATGCACGATGCACACACAGACGCATGCACATGGGTCAGTGCACATGTGATTGCTCGCACGCGTGCGTGTGTGTGCGCGCGCAACCACACACACACACACACACACATACACACACACACACACACACACACACACACACACACACACACATAATCTACACTGTTTGATAACACAGATATACTGAGAGTCAGGCTAAAGAAAAAATGTTCTTGTTTGAGATCGTGATAAATTTATGCACTTAAGACACATCTAGTTTAGGTCTATAAAATGTGGAAATGTCATACCTTGTCATCTCATTGAAGTTGAGGAAGGGTTCTAAATCTAGGGAAAGTAGAGGTACCAGGTAAGCAAAACATCATTGTTTCCAGCTCTACATAATAATGATTTTCTGAACAAACTATGAGTCTATAACTCAAGGGTATACATGGGAGGAGGGAGATGAACAATGTCAACTTCAAACACACACAGTTACTCAGTTAATACTTGGACATAAGGACATGAATCCATGCACACACACAAACCTAAGAGTACACACACATGCAGTACACATGTGCTCGCACACACACACACACACCACACACACACACACACACACACACACACACACACACACACATACACACGCACACAGAGTAACACCTGATATGTCTCCATGCATTTTTATCTTACATTTTCATGCATGCACACAGTGATAAATGATGTGTATGCACACATATACATGTACTATGCCTAGCTGGATCAGTTCTGGATATCGTAATGTAGTGTACTTTTTGCCAAATCTGAAGAAGCGCAATACTTGAGAAGAGAATGGGCCAAGAAGGTAAATCATTATTTTAACAATTCACATTATGAAGGACATCATAGAATCACCGATATTGCCCAGTCTTAAATATTGGAGAGCAGAAGGTGACAGACTTTCAAAATTGTGCATGATTATTATGTTTTCTAAACCACTAACAATCTGCTTTGTTAAAATTCATCATGAATAAAAAATCTTATTGTCAGAACTAGCTTACTTGCACACTTTCTTGCTCGTGAGGATATTCATCTCTGGATTTCATTACCAGCATCTGTTGTTAAAGTACTACACGAATACTTGGCAGTTTTCCTACAATCAATCATTGAGAATCTAGTTTTCAAACAACGAACCAGAATCTATAGACAAAAACCGTTTTGCTTCCAGACTGTTGGATGTTCTAAAGTCATACTTTTATACTGTGCACAAAAAAATCACAGCCCTGATTGTGGCCCTTTGCGGTCGGCTGGGCTATAAGCAACATTATCTTATCTTATCTTATCCAAATATTAAAAATAGAACACAAATAGGCATAAGACTGTCTTAAGCCCATGCGGGGATGTGGGTGCATGCATAGCACATGAACACTATATCAATACTTCCAGTTTGTTCATTTTCTTTTTTCAGTTTCTGACTTTCCATGTTGTACCATCCGCACCGCTCCCAAAGCACTTTACTCAAACTCAAAATGAAATGACTTGAAGTACATCTATAGTGTGTTTTGATTTTTCTCAATGAACAGATCATTTTTGTTTTGAAATACATGTGTGTAACTGGTCAGTTGAAAAATGTGCTTGATATTTCTCAAGTCTGATCTCTTTTATCATGTATACTTTAAAATGTTCAGAACTTTACAAAGCCATGTGTGTCAATTAGTAAAAGATACTTTTGTTCTGTGTGGTGTATACATGTAATGTGCGATTGGTATGTTTGTGTGTGTGTGTGTGTGTGTGTGTGTGTGTGTGTGTGTGTTGTGTTTTAATGACTGTGTGAGACTCTGTGTGTGTGTACATAATGTGTGTGTGATGGTTAACTTACAGAGGGGAGGTGTGGGCGGTTAAAAACAATCATATAAAAGATCTCTATAAAGGTATTGCATGAAACTGAAAGATGTGTAAAAAAAGACAAAACACTTAAAATGCAAACACCTGCAGAAATTCTGCCTTCCGAATCTTTTTATGAATGACTCTGCGTATGGAGGCGTTGAATGCAGCTGTCGCACCCGCCATTCACCACCATGCCGCACCTTGTTTGTTCGGTGAATTAATTAGCATGTTGTGGGCTGTAAGTGTAAGTGTGTCATATACTCTACGCTGCATGTACACACCTGTTACAACGCCTTGCCACACACTTTGTTATTTTTCTTGTATGAATTCATTATTGAATGGCAACTGAAGCTGAACATGCAGCCTACGCTTTGAACTTCATACAATTTTCTCTCTGTGGTGTAATTTACTAGATCTGTGGTGTAATTTACTAGATCTGCACAGACAGCATTCACACTTACTCATATTTGGTCCAAGATCAGAGAGCTCGACAATTTACACAATATTATAATTGAAAGTACGATTTCTTTTATAATGCATGATCTTGCTTGACAGTCACAATCAATTGTATTCATGAATGTTAAAAAACCTTGGGGAAAGATAATGTTGACAAATAAAAACAAAGTTTGTGTCACATTATGTTCTTCCCAAATATTTAGTTTGTTGATTTTTTTTTTTTTTTTTGGTCATGAGTTTGTCTGGTGGTTGGCTGAGAATGAGGTGTTCAAGTATAAAAATGGTTTGCATTTTTAGTGGATGCTTAGTTGCTTTGACAACGTGACTTTCACTGTGAAGTTAAGTCAACAGGGAAGGGTGGGACTGGGAGGGAAGTGGGAAAGTAAGTTTAACAACACTGATCACTGGCTTCAACTGATCATAATCATTGCATTGAAGATTGTTTTGAGGTAGCAGGGCCAAATGAGGAGTCCATTTTGAACATGTTTGACCTGGTTCACGGGTGTGTGGTGTGTGTGTGTGTGTGTGTGTGTGTGTTGGTGGGAGAAAGTAAAAAGCAAAGAGAGTGGGTGGTAAAATATTGTAGTGTAAGACTGGGCAGAGCAAAAGCTGCTGATGGCTGTTTGATTTCTTCAGCTAGTAAACAGACGAACCACTTATTTTGTAGAGCTGTGACATCTGACTATTGAAAATGAAATTTAAATGGTGAGTAATTCATCTTATTCATCTGACAGTTGATGTCAGCTGATTTGGATGGTCCAAATATGGACACATCTGATCAAATTAACGCGCATCATTTCAGATCGAGATATGTTGTGCTAATGCCTTAATGATGCAGTCACACCAACAGTCTGAAGGTGTGCTGTATGTTTTGAAAACAGCATGAAATCCCTAGGCTCCATGAATTTTTGTTCTGTATTAATGGTAGTCAGACTTGTTGATTATTTTTCCATGAAGACAAGCACTGATCAAGTGGAATATCGAAATTTAACACAGAGAGTCACTAGCAGTTAGACTCATACTTAAATAGACTCATACTTAAATGATTAACTTCCAGTTCCATTTATCATGATGATTGATTTTGATTTAAAAGTTGAGGTTGGCTGCTGAGGAAAAACGGATTTTTGCTCTGCTGCTGTGTCAGTTCTGTGTCACTTTTTTGACAGATCAAACACATGTATACTCTTGTCAGATAAATCTTCAGGCTTTCTCTGCCCTATCACCCCTTCCTTCCCCATCTTCCTTAACCACCACACATCCCTGTCTTCTCCTGGAGCTTAGAGCACTTCTTTCATCAGTAAGTGAATAAGTGAATAACATTAACTATGTAATATTCTCACGTGAATGGAGACATTCGCATGATGCCCCTCCAGCAACTGTCCCCATGAATCTGCCAACTCACATATTTATAAATTTGTTTTGCCTTTCGGGTATTTTCACTTACCACCACTTAAGCTGGAACTTTTTTTTCTCAATTCATCTTTTTCTTTGCTGGCTTGACCTTGACACTTTGTAGATTGAAAGTCCTAGTACAGGTTTGTCATGGTGTGATTTTGTTTCATGGTGAGGGGAATACCAATGCATTATAGACTTGATTTACAGATCAGACTGGAAAAAGAATTTCAGGAAAAATACGATTTTGCTCCTTGAGTGTCTCTTTTCTTTTTTTTACAGAATAGTTCACCGATATGGGAAGATTTTACCTACAAAGCCACAAAGCTGCACCAGTGTCTAAAGTAAGTATGAATGATTTGTTATTTCAAATATGTGTAACAGTAACAATTATGACATTTTGAGCTGCCTTCAGCAATAACTAATTAAAATGGTCCATAAATTAGTGAAAATTTGAAAATTAATTTTCTACTCTTAGATTTTGACCATCCATGGCTTCTTAAGTAAAACTATGACAGATGAATGATGTTGTGGTTTCTACAATTTTTTTTAAAAAATTTTAACTTTTGTTTGTGGCTGATCATTCCAAGGAAAGAAAGTTGGAAAGGAAAATTGGAAAAAAGAATGGATTTAGTTAAACAAGCTAATTAGTGGTTTAGCTGGGTTTTTTTTTTTTCATCATTACTTGAGGCACAAGTTTTATTAATTACTTCCAGAATAAGTTATGTAAAGTAATAAGTCAGAATGTTTGTAGTCATTGTCTAATGATTAATAGCAAATGTGAAGTTCCAACCTTTGTGACGTTTGTCTTTTGAGTATCACTCGACTGTAATTTTAGACAAGTTCATTTGACCTATAGACTGAGTAGAAAGAAAAGACATGATCTTTTTTAAGGTTAGCTGAATCTGAATTAACCAATAGTTAGCTGTAATCCATCAGGTACAATTAATCCATGGATGTACGATGGCAAAATTCAGCTTAATTCATTTTTGGGTGATGTGTCCTTTACTATGTGATTTGCTTTTTTCTTCTTTGGTTTGAAATCTTATTCTATGTAGTTTGGGGTGGTTGGTCTTGGGCAAGTTGGTCCTGGCGCCACCCCCAAATGCGGCAAGTAGCACTTACTGATTGCATGGCTGCCGCTAGCAGAGAGTTCTAACTTTTGGCCTCACTTTAATAATTATTAGCAATGAGGGATCCAAGACAGAAATTCTTTTTAGGGCAGCAAAAGTCTGCAAATAAGAATAATGACATCTGAGTGAAACACAAAATCAGGTTCATGCATGCTCGGTCTTTTTGTACGCAAGTTAGACATCAGCCCTCACAACTATAGAATCTAAGAAATGAAGTGTTACTGCACAAGATAGTAAACATCAAATATTTGATCATATCACCAATGAACAAGGGCAGCAAGCTATCAAGCATCACATTGGAACGCATGATTATGAAGGTCTGCTGACACCAGTTAAAAAGAACAAAAGTCTACATTGGCATGGCTATGTTACGTAGTATGTAAGAAGGTCCAATGGCCTTGTTGAAAATCTGAACTGCTGAAGGAGGGTGATCTGTGCTAGGGAAGACAGAAAAAAAAAACCCCAGTGGATTGACAGTAATTGCAGAATGAACAGGGAGAACAAGAATTTGCCATGGCACTGCACACTGACAGAACAGGAGGAACCAGGTCAACTGTTTTAAGTCATGAGTGTGATGCTCTCGTGACTCTCCACAGTTAAGGAATAAGTTGAAGATAAGGAATTGTTTCCTATGTAATGTTTGTGAGACTTTTGGAGCTTTGTTGCTTTTTGTACTGGTCAACATGGGGTAAGATAGGTTTTGGTTTTGTAAAGATCATCATGGTGTCTAAAAGGAATGGATGTGTTCTTTGTAATCTTGAGCATTTTTAATTCTTTACTTTATGACAATGACAACTGTTTCACTTTTAAGAATTGATGATTGCGAGTGCTCATTAGAAAAATATGACCGTAAATCACCTCTCTGTGGCACTAAAAGTGCTGGGATTTCATAGCACATGGCACTCTAGCTCTAAGGGTACATATAATATCTTTTTTTTCATTGCAGAACAACTCTCATAGCCATTGGTTCCTTTCTGGAGGCCTTCCAGAGAGTTGCAGACATGGCCACCAACTCCAAAGGTAAACTTGTCAAATGTCATGTAATTAATCTTATTTCTTCCTGGCATGCATATTTATAGTATACAATAAAAATGAAAACTGTAGATCCACCAAGAGAATGTCACAAAATCCAAAACTGCCTAGAGCTAAAGAATGATACCTCATACTTTCAATCCATCAATGTTGTCTTCATTAGTATCATGACTAAAATTAGTCTTTTTTTTTGTCTACCAGTTTTGTTTTTGTTTTATTTTGTTGTTTAGTTTTCCTCATTCCCTGTTCCTTCCCAGATTTTGGGTTGAGAATGGTCGAGAGAGAGAAGATCCTGAAGATGTCTGTGGTACTAAACACTGGCTAGTCGCCTAAAACTGAAAAGGTTGTAAGCCAGAAAGACGTGATGTAAAGGCGACTTCCTGATTTAACAGATCAACATAAATGGGAAAATTGATAACTAGTTTTTTGCTAACCATCCTGTGTACATCATCCAGAAGTATGTTTCATGGCCAGCAAAATAATATGATTACCTAACTTGAACTCCAGTGATACTGAAACTTGTTTTGTAAAGTTGTAAGAGGTGTTGATGCATTTCCAATTGTTTGAGGGTAGTCTGGCCGTAGATGTTTTAAACATAAGTTATGCACATTTTTTGGGCTACATTTCAAATTTTAGACTATGTTTTAGGCAGAGGTAAGCTGTCTTAGTGTCTTTTGTCTTTGTGCTCCTTGTCTCATGCAGAATGATGAATGTAAAATACCATCTGAGACACCTACCCACTAATGTGTTTACTACTGTGCACACAAATCAGTCATCGGATTTTGAAGTAAGAAAAATATTAAGTTAGTAATCTTATTTTCCCAGCTCTACGTTATTGAATCAATTAATACAGCAGTTTCATGCCATTACAAACATCAGCATAGAGGAGAAAATTATTCTCTACGTAGTGTATAACACAGATTAATGATGTAGATCACTTGGTGTTTAATTCGTTTTCGGATCGTGCCCTTGAACTGATTGAAGAGCTAAAATGAAACTAATTAGTGTTATAACCAGTTTGGGGGGTAGATAGGATGAGGAAGATCTGGAATTGAGTTATTTTGAGTTTAAGTGAAGCACAGCAGAGCATAGAGGAGTGAAAGGCTGCAAGCTATTCAGTTTTGCACTCTCGGTGGACCCACAGGGTAGGGAATAGGAAAATGAAAACCATCATGTTTTGCTTAGAGCTAAAAGCAGGTGGAGAAAATCAGGAGAGAGGGAAGAGAGGCCACAGAAGGCTGGTTGTTTTCCCCACCTCAACCATCCCATCCCGCCCCCTCCCCCCCCCCCCCCCCCCCCCCCCCCCCCCCCCTCCTCTCTCAGTCTATCCGGGTCCTCTCCCACCTTCTCACGTCTATCTCTTGGTCCACAACTACAGAAGTTTCCCTGTGGTGGGGAGGTTCTATAAAAAGCAACCTGGGTGGTGCAGGCAGGAATGGCTGTCCATCCACAGATCATGAGTCTGAAAACCCGGCCAGCGTTGCTGTTGTGCTGATTCTCTGATGGTTCAGGAGATGACCTCTTGTCAGCATCGCTCTGATTGGAGATGACCTCTTGTCAGCAACGCTGTGATTGGCTCAGCTGCTGGCTGGCCGGCTAGCCCCAGCCTGACCTGTATGAATTTTGCAGACTGTGGCAGCAGTCTGTGGTTGGAGGGGCTGAGGGAGGGGAGGAAAGGGGAGGGGGTGAGCTGGGAAGGTGGCAGGTGATAAAGAAGAGGTGGAAATAGAACTGGGTCAGTTCAATGAGGTCAGAAGGAGAGTGTAGACCGTGATGGGTCAGCTGTGTTTTGTGTGGGGTGCGCGTGGGTACATGCGTGCGCGTGTGTGTACATGCGCACAGGTGCACGGTTGTGTGTGTGAGTACATGCCACAGTCACGAGTGTGTGTTGTGTTTAAAAGAGAGAGAAAGACAAGTTTTAAGTTAGTTTCATCTACAATTTCTTGTTTAGGTTAAGATACATTGGCAACCACTGGTTGTGAGCTGCTTACATGGTGATTTGGAGGTTATTGTAGAGAATTTTCATTGCAGGGTTGGGTTGGGGAGGAGGGGGCTGGGAGTTTGGTGATTAGTTAATATTCTCAAGAAAAAAAAGACAAGCAGCTGTCTCACTCATGAACGAACACACACACACACACACACATGCACACACAACACATGCACACACATCACACACACACACACACACATACACAAGCAACACACACACACACACACACACACACACACACACACACCCACACGAGGCAGTCTACAACAGGACGCATCCACTCAAAAAATAAAGTTAACAGAATTGCTGTCGGATTCATGCAAAAGGTTGGACTTTTACAGAATTTATGTTGTAGAATCCAGGAGAGGGAACTTTCCTCATTACAAAGCGCAACTGTTCAAGTAGCAGTCATAAACATTCAGCTTCTGCCAGGAGGTTCATTGTGCTAATTAACAGCTGTGAATGAGAAATGAAGTAAAAGTGCCGAATCCGTGTGACTTGGTCTACTGATGGATCACCCTGGCTTGGTACACTGCATCTCTTCCCACCCACCCACATTGTCATTCCCTTTTCCAGGCTGTTACAGAAGACATCTGGCAAACAGAAGATCCCCATCATCATCAGCACCACCTGTTCATCTGAACTCGCTTGCCTGTGTTTGAAAAATGAGGTGCAGCACATAATTGATGAGTCTTGTCATACTCTCGTGTGTTGAACCGACGTGGCTGCTGAGAGGCTAGTGCTCATTGTGTCGAGTGTAGCCAGTGTGACAGTTTTAACTTGAGCGGTAGCCCCAGGGAGACAGTTGAAAACTGAAATACCCCAGACTCCTCCCCCATCTCTCAAGGTGTGGCTTTTTGAGCTTGTTCCGTCTCTCCTCACTTAAGACTGTGTGAAATCTGTACTTGTCTTCTGTCCTTAGACTGATTTGACCTGTTCAGAAATTATTCTATGTCCTCCTGATCCATTAGGGTGACCCATTAATGATTAATTTTGCTGTGTAGTTGAAGTGAGTTTCAAAATTATGAATACATGTGTGATAGTACATCTTTCTGTCTCTCTGTCTGCCCATCTGTTTGTCTGCCTGCCTCTCTCTCTCTCTCTCCTCTCTCTCTTCTCTCTCTCTCTCTCTCTCTCTCTCTCTCTCTCTCTCTCTCACCCCGCCCCCATTCTCCACCCTCGCTCCCATCCCTTCTATTTGTTTTTTTTGTTATTTAAGGAATTTTTCCTTGTAAAAAATTATTCTTGCTCGTCTTTCGTTTACTGTCTGGTTTCATTGAGCAAAATCATGTTGTTTGTCACCCCCCCCCCCCCCCCCTTTTATCTGTCTTGTGTATGAGGCTGTATAACTATCTAAGTATTGAACAGTTTCTAGAGTTTCCGGGTGCTGTGAAATAGAAAAAAGTTCTAGACGTAAAACTTGTTAATGAATCATTGATGAACCTCATTCGTTGATTAGCAGCGTGGAATGTCATTTGATGATTTGTATTTTGTGACGCTGATACTGTTATTTTACAGGTTTTGGCTAACACTATAATTTAGTGTGACGATAATTGGAAAGAAATTTCACTCACTATAACACAAATAGTGCTGTACAGGAATGGTTTTATGTTTAAAAAAAAGAAGGAAAAACTGGTTACACATGGTTAAATTTGAAACTATGGATTTTTATTGATTTCCCCTTCCTCTCCACTGTTTCTTGGTGTTGGTGGATCTGGTATCATTGTTTATTCATTGAGTGTGTTGTAGTTGTTTGTTGGAACTCGTACAGTTTATTAGTCAGTACCTGCCCACTCATTTTGCATTAATGTTCAGGTGCAATTGTTAAAGAATTCAGATTTGAACATTATACAGCTAATAATAACCGCCATTGAAATCTTGAAAAACAGGTTTGGTTCGGTATGAAATATAATTCAAAAGCTGAAAAGCAACCCTTTTTTCCCCCAGTTGTTTGTCTCTTCCCACTCCTGTTTGCGTTGACGTCAGCTGCAGTGGTTTAAAGGGATAAGGAATGTTTTACTATTGCAGATGAAAGCGTCGGCAAAAAGCTGTTAAGGAGTGTTTTAGGAGTCCTGTGGCTGCACATAATCTGCCCACGCAAGAAGGAATGCATGGCTTGTGCTGCCTTCACCTGGCTGTATGGAAAAGGGAGTGAAGAAGACAGTTCTGTGACACTGTCAGTTAGTCAGGGTTCACTGGGTCGACAAATGGCTGTCTTGAAGTGAATTTGAAAGCAATTAATTTACTGGTAGTGGTACACATGAAAGTGCGTGTGAGCGAGAGTGAGTGTATGTGTTTGTGTGTGCAGAAGATGGAGATGTCCACAAAATGTCAATACACTGCACAGAAAGAACAAGAGACAGTCAGACAGACATGGATTATATAAGAGAAAAAAACTGTAAAGGATTTTGTATGATTTGCTTCTTTGCCTACCCCTCTGTATGTAGTGTATTGACTTATAGAATATTTTCTGAGTTACAAATGGGAAAGTGGGAATGAAAGCATGCGCGCACGCACGTGCACACACACACACACACACACACACACACACACACACACACACACACACACACAGTGAAAGCACTACCCACACACACACACACACACAAACACACACACACACACACACACACACGCGCACACACACACACACACACACACACACACACACACACACACACACACACACACACACTTAAAATTTTATGTTTTGTTTATAGTCCAGCTGACCACTTGGGAAACATGCATGCACGCAACACCGTTAAACAATTTTTTGTTAAATTCATCTGTCACTCTGCATCTGTTTCTCGATCCATTCATCTCTTTCGATTGTCTCTATTACTCATTCAGAGCAATAAAAAGAAAATCAAAGATCTTGGATGGAGAGGAGTCAAGAACACTTTAGTTCATTTAGCGACTCAGTGTGAAAAAAGGACTACAAGTCGCTGTAAACTAGTTATGAATAATCCAAACAGAAATCTACGATCCCACGGATGGCCAGAGTGTGGCGACTGTTCTGGGGCCAACTGTCAGACACACAGTGTGCAGCTGTCACAGCAACGTTGATCAAATGATCCAGGAAAATCCCCCCATGGCGTGAACCGGGAGCCTTGTTTTTATTCCTGTTTTGTTTGCCCGCCTCGCATGCCCAGAGGATAATCTGATGTTTTCGGAGTTCAGCAGGGCACATTATTCACCAATCTGTGGATTGCGTCAGGGTACCACGTGAAAGTTGTTTTGAATTCTTAATAGGGAATCAAACCTTTTTTTGACAGGAGCAAGAAATTTGTGCTGCCAAGATCAGACTAGATAATGGGGTTTAAACATTTTGTAAATATTATTAACAAATCAAAAAAGAATGCAACCAATAATGAGCAATATGTCAAACAACTGATCATGGTTAAAGCAAACCATGGCACCCCTCTAATTTTACCTTTTTTAAGTGAAAGCAATGACTGGATAATTTACTTGATTATTCGGTCTTTTAGAATTAAAAGAGGGAAACAAATGTAGGTGAAAAAAATCAAAAGTTAAAAGAGAGAAAAAATGTTGGGGGAGCTCAGAGATGTGGACACTAGCACGGGGAATAGTTTTTTTAAAATTCAGTTTTGCATGGTTCCACTTTCATTGACCTTGTTGTGTGGTTACAAACTCATGCTGTGTTTCCTCAAAGAACGCACGTATTCAGAGTATAGTTCCAGGCTCCCTTTTAACACTACAAGTACTTGAAGTAATAAGCAAATTTACTTATAAACAAAATGACTTCATACTAGCAATAACACCAGCGATATTTACATTAACAGTTCTCCTGCAGATGATCGATCACACAAAAAGGTTTTCACAGGGAAGAAAAAAATGACAACAAAACTTTCTCCCAGTTCCAGCTTCACCTCATTGCACAAGTTTTTGACCTGCTTCTATCTCTTGGCGTACTCACTACTTACAGTAGGATGCCTTTGTCAGCTCGCATTTGGAGATTCAGATGCTCCATTGTGAGGTGTCTGCATCTAATAGGAGAGGATGGAATGGGGAAAGAGGGTGTAGGAGGGATGTGGGGGTGGTTCTCCTCTGCATAGGCACGTGACTGCACGGCCTTTCACCACCAACAAAAAAATGACAGGTGCGCATCTTGACGCCCTCAAGACCTGAATTTCAGATACTGTCAGCTGGTGGAGAACACCTGAAGAGCAAGTGTTAACCGTGGGGTGCGTGGAGGAAGCATACATGTTTAAAATCTGACCAACTTACAACAGGCTAAAATAAGAAAAAGAGGAAGAAATAGAGCTTTATGTGGTGTTCTAACAGAAAAAAAAGAAAAGAAAAAAAAGAACCAGTTTGCAGGCCCCAGCAGTTGACAGTACAGAAACTGGTGTATTCTTTTTGTCCAAAAGTGGCCACGAACAACAATGATGACCACAAAGCCAAAGTAATAACAATGTCAAAATGCTTATATTGCGTCAGACATTCATAATTTACAAGGACTGTTTTGATGGAACATTGCTCCAGTACTCTAGTGTGATTAGCGCACAGACTTAATTTAATGGTCTTTATTTTCAATTCTGTTAAATGACTGGTGTGATTTGTAATGGTCATTATCTTCTGTGTTTTGTAATTGGTATGATTTTGTTTAAATATGTAGTACACATAATTATTGTGGGATATATTTAAAATACATCTAACAAACACATACTGATGTATCATGTATGAGTGTGCATTGCAGGCACATATACAACATGGGTGCTCATGCTGTCTCTCACACATACATGTGTACACAGACACGCACATCTGTACACAGACACATGTACACAGACACATGTGTACACAGACGTGTACACAGACACTCACACACTCACTCACTCACCCACACTCTCTCTCCTCACACACACACACACACACACACACACACACCACACACACACACCACTCACTCACACACACACACACACACACACACACACACACACACACACACACACACACACACACACACACACACACAAATATGAAAAAATGAGAGATTATATAAATTTTTTATATTAATGACAGCACATCTGAGTTACGAGAAACAAACACCAGCATTGTTTTTTTATGGCATTGTGTGGATCTTCCTTTTTCTCCAAAGTTTTAAAAAGAGACTCCCTGCTTTTATAACTCTGCTGCGTATTACTAGTGACCTTGAGAGTTGACAATAACAATGGTTGAGGGAGCAAATACTTTCCACTCTCCTCTTGTGGGAAGGGAAGTGATTGAGGGCCCTCTGGTGGAAGTCACTTAGTGAGGACAACAAAGGGTTTGTTAAAAGCTATATTTAGGTCTACTTCTGCAGTTTGGTGCTCCAATGGCTATTGGGCGTTAGCTAGTCAGCCAGTGACGAAAACATGCCAAAGGTCAACTTTGTTGTTTGTTTTTTTATGATTGGGACCTGCTATGGTGTTGGGAACAGAAATATTCTATCAGTTAAAAGAAAATATTTTCTTTCTCATTGCTCATGAAATTTGTCAATGAAAATGATGGTGTGAATGAAGTATAGGAAGGATTTGAGAGTTACAGTGAGGGGCGAGTTGTCAGCTACAGTTTAGTTGAAATTACAGAAAGGTTAGATTTGAGGTCTTTTTTCAAGAATTGTCATAGAAAGTATCAGAATAATACACCTGCGGAGTGATGGGCTAGAATTTGTTAAAGGTCAATAATGAGTGTGTCAGTTCTTACAAAATTCCAAGTCATGGCGAATAAAGATGTTTGTTAAACTTAACTTGTACACACATAGACCTGTAGATATATTCATTCCAATCAAAGAACAGACAGGCTTTAGTCTTGTTTGGTCTTTCAACCTGAAACTGTCAGGAGTGCCCTGAATATGGTAACCAGTCTTTGCTACTTTGTTTATTTCCATTTTTATATTTTTACAGTGCTCAGTTTATGACCTTTTTAGCCAGAACTTTTCGGATGGCATCTGTACATGTTTGGGGACATACGTGCTGTAATTTCTGTGCACAGTATGCTTGAACTCACAGGATGCACACATATGACTGGCACATGTATCCAATATAGTACACACTGTGGTACTAAACTTAACTACCAAACCAGCCGCCGTGGCGAAGTGGTTAGCGTCGTGGACTCCCGGCTGGGAGGTCGTGGGTTCGAATCCCATCAGAAGTCATGTGGGTTTTTCTGCCCCGACCGGCTCCTACCCAGAGTTGAGTTTGCTGCGGACTCAGTTGGGAAGACTGGGACCACACAGTCGAGTTTCATCCACTTAATGGATGCGTTTCTGAGAGTGTTGCTCAAATTTCCTGACCAACACTGCAGGTGCCTGTATCTCTCGGACCTGGTTGACGCCGGGATATATTATGAAAGGAAGCGTAGAGTACAGCCCTGTCATGTAGTCTCAGACCGAAATGGAAATCCGTAGCATCATCTTAATCATCCTCATTCTCATTGATCAGCATTAAAAAAAATGTCTCAAATTCTGTGGCCCTTCATGCCCTGCTCACATGGTGACCTCAATTTCGATGTCTTCTCCACGTCTGTGCCTTTGGTTCGGTTCCGTCGGGGTCACCGGTATCGGCGGGTCCATGGGGTCTGTCATTGGCCGGACGGTGGCGTCCTCCGGAGGGAGAGCTCACTCGCGCCGGCTCCGCGACAAAGCAGTTATTGTCGTCAGTAGGGGGCTTAGTAGGTGGTGTCCTGTTATGTTAGATCAGAATAGGCGCCACTGAACACCACCGAAGTGACTCGGCAGCAGTGCAGTGTCTCCTCCGGTGGGTTGCCTCTTAACGACTTGACATTGACTGCTCCCTGTGGATTGCTGGTGCCGGGTCTGCGGCAGGGCCGATCGCGATCGGGCTGTGGCTGTGGACGGGGTGTCGGAATGAGCGGCGTGGGTGCACCACCTCTGAGGTGGCACAGAGGTTGGGACAGCAAAAAAAAAAAAAAAAAAAAAAAAACCTTAACTACCAATACCAGGCTTACCTTTAATTTCCTTTCCTCCAGACACTCTCTCATCTAGACACACTCACACACACTCACTCACACACACACACACACACACACACACCACACACACACACACACACACACACACGCATACACACACACACATCACCAAACATAATATTTTGCTAACATACACATGTACACATACTTTCTACCCTGTTATAATACACCATACTCTGTTATAATACATCAGTTTGACCAGTTGCGCTCGTGGTTTCCCTTTTACTTTCTTCCTTTTTAAAGTCCCCCCCCCCCCGTAGTTTCTTTTAATTCATCACTCTACCCCATCCTTATCCCATCCCTTTTGTTAAACATAGGTCCAATGTTAGTCCCACCTGTCATCAGATACACCTGTCTCATTGTCCTGAGGTCACCTTGCAGGTCTTCAGTTTTGCTGACCTGAACCTCACAGCACACTCATTGACCTCCCTTCTCCCCTCCCCACCCCCACCCCCCCTTCCCCCACACAGGCACCCACCCCTCCCAGCTCCTCTTTAAGTCACTATGTCCTTGGTCCAAGGACGGTCTGTAAGTAGCTTTTTAAAACGTAGATTGATTTGCATTGTAGTCTTTCCGTTTCAGCTCGTTTGCTCTGCTGTCTGATGGAGCCATCGATTGGTTCAGAGTGTGTCATGCTAACCGTAAGCATGGAAATTTTACAGCTCTCTGGGCGTATTCTTTGGTTTTGCTGTCTAGTGTGCTCAGAAGTTTAATTTGAAGTATTGAAATGGAACTACTCATATTGTCTCTTAAAGTCTGAAAGTATTTTGAGTGTAATGTGCCATAAAAATCTTCAGAGACATTCAGCAGTGGTCAGTATTTCTCATCTTTTTTTCCCATACATATTGATTGGAAATTATTCCATTTTATGCACAGTGTACGCACATATGTGCAGTTATAAGGTTTGCATACATGTATTGAGTGTGTGCATGCATGCCTCTGTGTGTGTGTGCGTGTGCTGTAATATGTGCTCATGCACACACACACACACACACACACACACACACACACACACACACACACACACACACACACACACTCTGTTACTTTGTGCTGTTCTAAAGAGTTGTCACTTCCTTCTTTTTGTGTCTCAGGCTCAAAATAGCACACTCTTCTTAGCTTGAAAAAGTGTCATAAATTCACCGAAGTTGATGTGGACAGCCATTGGTGATGTACACTGTCCAGTAGTACGGTGTTGGCTAGATATACAGGTGTGTATTTCATGTCATTTGAAAAGAATTATGACAGTTCAAACAGGGACAGCTGTGACCCCAGAGAGTAAACCACTGGACAGTGCATGAGAAAATAAAGAAAACAATGGAGTTTTTTTTTTTCCTTTTTGATTTTGTTGGAAATTGAGTGCGTGTTACCGCGAATACAAATTAAGAGAGAGTGTGTCCGTGTAGTTAATTTCTCAGCATGTATACATACTTGTGTCAAAGAGTATTACTGACGTATCACTAATAAAATCCACACCAACAAATGTTTTAAGAGAGAGACAGACTACCTCATTCTACTAGGTGGAGTTACATTCTCTTTCAAGATCAGATTACATAGCCAAAGGGGAGACAGACGCCCACAGACAGACTGAGAAAAAGGGAGGGGGTTGGGGAAAAAAAAAGAAAAAGAAAAAAGATCGGTTTCACATAACTGAGACTTTTTTTGTGGTTTCCCAGACTGACATTTAATGGTTGATGGCGGTCTGGCATTGGGTTTCAAATGATGGGAAAACAGGCTGCAAGCATGGGTTGACAGCCTTGACTGGCGCTCATTAGTCTGGTCCTCGGCTCTTCTGGTCTTCTTCTTTTTCTTCCAGGTGGGGATGTTTAACCTGCCCCGTGCCCACAGTCTTCACCTAGACTATTCTGGCACACAGGTTGCATGCATTGTGTATTTTCGTGTAGCCGGTACTCACCCGTCTTAGGACATGAGCATCGGGATCTTTAGAGTCCGTGTATGATCTTATGTGCATGTGACCTCGGTTTATAGTCCCATCCGAACGACTATATGGGGAATGGAGTCAGAACCAATGTTAACTCCGAGGGAAAAATCCCCCTATACCGAAATTCGAACCCGCAACCCCAGGATCACGAGTCCGGTGCTCTACCAACTGAGCTATCAAGTATTAAAGACCGAGTGAATTCTGTAGCAGTGAAGATGCATAACAGTTTTGAAATTTGATACTGCATCAGTACAGAATGCCAGTGAAAACAGTGGAGATGTGTTCAAGTATTAAAGACAGAGTGAACTCTGTAGCAGTGAGGTATTACATTAGAAAAAAAAAACCATCTCTGCATGGTATACATGTTTGTTTACAGATTTATAATGTGTTGTGGAGGTGAAAGACAGAGTGAATTCTGTAGCAGTGAAGATACATAATGGAAAAAAACCCACCATCAATCCGTGGTGTACATGTCTGTTTACAGATTTATAATGTGTTGTGGAGGTGTGTTCAAGTATTACAGATGGAGTGAATTCTGTAGCAGTAAAGATACATATGGGGAAAAAAAACCATCTCTCCAAAGGTTACATGTCTGTTTACAGATATATAATGTGTTGTGGAGGTGTGTTCAAGTATTAAAGACGGAGTGAATTCTGTAGCAGTGAAGATAGAT
The DNA here is from genome assembly GCA_018398815.1 of Conus ventricosus. Taxonomy (NCBI): domain Eukaryota; kingdom Metazoa; phylum Mollusca; class Gastropoda; order Neogastropoda; family Conidae; genus Conus; species Conus ventricosus. Next base: position 39,425,975 of record CM031609.1, on the reverse strand, counting down.
AATGGGAAAAAAAAACCACCATCTCTCCAAGGGTTACATGTCTGTTTACAGATTTATAATGTGTTGTGGAGGTGTGTTCAAGTATTAAAGACGGAGTGAATTCTGTAGCAGTGAAGATAGATAATGGGGAAAAAAAAACACCATCTCTCCAAGGGTTACATGTCTGTTTACAGATTTATAATGTGTTGTGGAGGTGTGTTCAAGTATTAAAGACAGAGTGAATTCTGTAGCAGTGAAGATACATAAGGAAAAAAACCACACCATCTGTCCATGGTGTACATATCTTTTTTCAGATTTATTTTATATAATGTGTTGTGGAGGTGTGTTCAAGTATTAAAGACAGAGTGAATTCTGTAGCAGTGAAGATACATACGGGAAAACCCCCACCATCTATCCATAGTGTACATGTATGTCTGTTTACAGATTTATAATGTGTTGTGGAGGTGTGTTCAAGTATTAAAGACAGAGTGAATTCTGTAGCAGTGAAGATACATAAGGAAAAAAACAACATCTTTGTATGGTGTACGCATATATGTCTGTTTACAGATTTATAATGTGTTGTATTTGGAATGAAATTTGGAAAATAAAACTATACTGCCTCTGGAAAGTAAAGTGTCATAAGTAGAATTAAGCCATCAAGTAATATCTGTATTGTTGTCAAGTGCTTTTATAATTTCATAGATTGTAATGGCAGACACTGTGACTGTCGTGACTATACTGGATTACCATTGTTTTTATGCATGTTTGGGAAGTAAATGCCTGTCGTGTTATAGTACAGTATTGCAGTACCATCCTGTGAATTATGATCCAGATAATTAAATTCCTGCCACTATGTTTAGCAAAATGTCATCAGGAGAAATTGTATCTGAAATGGTGCAGTGTCTCAGTATCATCTGGAAAGCTTGGTTTTAGAATTAAATGGTTGGGCCGCAAATTGTCATGCTTTACAGCCATAGATGGGAAGGATCTTTAAATGTAACTTCTTTTTTTAATGCAAGTAGCTTACACTGAATGAAAACTTAAACAAGAATAAACAAACAAACAAAACAAAACAAACGGAAAAAGAGAGAAAATTGAAACAATAACCTCATCCTGTATACCTTATGGGCGTTTGTTTGTCCCATGATAGGAGCAAAAGTTACTCTTTTTGTTTATCGTTATTGGTATAAGATTTTCTGAGGCTGGGTGTCAGCTGTCAATCTGTCAGTTCAGCTGACACTTATTCATATTGGCATGCATGTGTTGGCATGCTGCTTGGTGTTTAGACTTTCTTTCCATACTGACCGTGTCTCCCATCTTTCCAGTCTCTCGCTGTCTGTCTGTTCCTGTTTTGTCTCTCTCTGTCTCTATTCTTTCATATGTTAAAATCCATTTGTTTTGCACTGTCTGTCTGTCTTTCTCCCTGTGTGTGTGTGTGTGTGTGTGTGTGTGTGTGTGTGTGTGTGTGTGTGTGTGTGTGAAGAATAGATTGAAAAACAGTGAAACCATTTTTTGAATATTTTGACATTTTAGTTTTTCATCTTGTCAGAGACAGTAGAAAAATAGGAAAGTGTATGACAATTTTCCCTGAATTGAATGTTTGTCTGTTACTGTTAGTACAGTTCTGCAAACCACACCAAATTGGGGCGTCTTACTAGCTGTAGAAGAAAAATCACATTTATTCTTGATACACCCCACAACTGGATCATGTAGGCCATATGTGTGAGATATGCATGCCTCCCCTCACTGTCCACCCCCTTCCCATATCTGTGCTACACTTTATACTCTTCCACCTACACCCCCTTCCCCACTTTCTCACAGCCAGCCCTCCACCCCACCCCTTTCATCATAAGTAGGTCAAGTGTTCTAACCTAGTGATACAAAATAGATATTTGTGTCCCCATGATAAAAGAGACACAGATAAACATGGTACACCTTTTTGTGGACCTTTGTCCAGTTTGTCTGTTTACTACTGTTCATTTTATGAATGTTTACAAACATGTGTGTCTGCCTGGGGTCAAAAAGTTATGCTGGTACCTGACATACTGGTAGTTCAACTAAAAATGAGTTGATTCTAATTGAACATAGATTACATGTCTCAAACATCACATAGTACATGGATGTTGAGACTTGTCTTGAGCAAGGACTGCTCCTTGTGCATGATTTGTGGTATGTAGAAAGGCCTGACCGTCCACATAGGCAAGCCCTTGCTCCGTTTTGTCCTTTTAGAGGGATATTGTTGATGTAGTGGGATGTCCAGTTGTGGCCCTTAAGGGAATGTTGCTGTATTGATCCAGAAGTTGTTTGAAGAATGAGATGCCACTGTTGAAAATGTGTGGCATGGTCCACTGTAGCATGGTCGGAAGTGCCAGGTTTAAAGCTAACACAGGTCATCAAATTGCGAAGAAACTATTTGTATTTTTACTCAGAAAGTTCTACAAGTCAGTATCTGTTACATTCTGTAAAGAAGACTAGAAAATTTATATGTTTGAAACCTTGTTATCAGTGTTTGTGTGAGACAAGGGAAAATAAGGAACTTTTTTTTTTTATTCACTTATTGGCTCACTGTGTTAGCCTTGGCTCTGCATTGGTTCCTGGCATTTAAGAGTCTTAACTGGCTTTAATTATAGGACCCAGTGTCCAGTCTTTGACCACAACTCAAGACTGTCATTCAACTCAAGTAGGTTATAGAACAACTGTATATTCAAACTGTACAGTGCCTCACCCCTTCTCTCTCTCCCTCTCTCTCTCTCTCTCTCTTTACCAATAGGTGTTTCTGTGTGGATTAGCCAGAGGATTTGATCTGTGACTGTTCAAGTTTGAATTTTATTGCTGCATGTGTACAAGGAAGAGTCTGTCTTTGTGCTGTCATTCATGTTGTCAAAGAAGTGATTGATGAGATAAGAACTCCTTATTTCTTGGGTCTGAGCTAAGAAAATGACAATTCTGAATGATGGACCAGTGTGATGCATGCAATTGTTACAGGTTCAAGGCTTGGTTGAAGGGAGGAGGGATAAGAGATACTGGTGTGTGTGTGTGTGTGTGTGTGTGTGTGTGTGTGTGTGTGTGTGTGTGTGTGTTGCATTTGTGTATATGAGGGGAGGTGTAGGAGGAAGGAGATGTGGGGGGTAAGAATATACAGAGCTCGGGAAAATAATAAGTCGGTAAGAATTGAAATTTACAAAACGAGGTTAAATTTTTTATCAGTAAATAGAGATAGTTCATAACAAAATGCAAAAACTGTTTTTATTTATCATTATTAATCAGAGATGTGAGCATTTTAACCCAGATATACGGTGATGATAGATAATAATAATATACTCAGAATGACAGTTAGTTTAAGTATATTCTGGGTCTGGTGATTTATCAACAATTTTTCAATGCTTCATCATAAACAGAATAAAATTAAAAAGGAGGATCAGTTTTCAAGTACAAGCCGTAATAGTTGGTAGTATCTATTGTTCTTGTGTGTAGGAAAAGTTGAATTGTAATAGGCTTCAATTATAGCAGTTACACAAGTTGTTTGCCACAAGTAAGGAATAAAGCCAAAATTTGCTTACTTAATTTATTTTCATCGAAATTACACCATTTGCATGACTTCATCAATTGTTTAACAGGTTTTAGATCAAAATCTTCAGATCAGTTCAATTGAAGTATGAACTAACGATAACGCACACAGGTTTTAGAAGACAAATGTAGAATGTTCTTTTAGATAGCATCAAGCAAGAGCTAACTGCTTTTGGTATGATCGAGTCGTTTGTCTGAACCGGATGTGTTCTTGTTTCTTAGTAACATATATGCTTAGCAAAGGTTGTGAGGGTTATGTCTCTTAGGTGATTAAGGTGTTCGTCATAATATGCTACACCTCCCCTTTAAGTCTTCACTTTGTATATAACATGTTAATTAAAACTGTGTAAATTATGTATAAAGTATGAGTCAACTTTCTTGGGTATAAATTCTATCACAGACAAGTCTTGTTGGTCTGACTATTCGTCTTCCATATCTGGTGGAGAGTTGTCTGGAACTCAGTGGTGTGGCTGGTGAAGTTGGGTCTGGTGATAGTTGGCTTGTGGCTGGTGTGTGTACAGCTGATGTACGTTGAACAGTCACTGGTGATTGCACCAATTGTCTTGGCAGTGCTGGTTGGTTTGTAGCTGATGTGTGTACATCTGGTGTAGGCCTGCATTGTACAGCCACTGGTGTTTGCTCTGATTGTCTTGGTGGTGACACTGATGTTGGTTCACTGGTATTGGTGGAGATTGTCTTTGAACAGGGATGGTATGACTGCTGCTCTGTTGCGTCTGACCTTTCCCTTTGGAGTCCTGAGGATGTAGGAACGAGGGTCATTGGTGGTGGAGATGACAGTGCTGGGCGTTGCATGTCACGGATCCATACTTGGTCACCAGGTTGAAGAGCTGGCAAGTGTTCGTCCTGCATGTCGTTGATTGAAGTCGTTTCGTGACTTTTCCTTGATGGCTGCCTCTTTCCTCTGTACCTGTCATGATATGGGTTGGAAGGCTTCAGGATAGTTGGGAAAACTGGCACAATTGTTTGCAGTTTCCTTCCCATGAGGAGCTCAGCAGGCGATAGTCCATTTTGTAGAGGGGTTGCCCTGTAGATGAGCAAGGTACGGATTCCTTGTTTTTCCTGAGTAACTGTTTGAGTGTCCATACGGCTCTCTCTGCTTCACCGTTAGACTGGGGGTGTTTGGGCGAGCTTGTCACATGTGTGAAGCCATATGCTGAAGCAAACTCAGAAAATTCGTGATAAGCAAATTGAGGGCCATTGTCAGAGACCACAAACTCAGGTATACTGTGAGCTGCAAATATACTCTTGATTTGGTGGATCGTTCAGTAGTTGTGATTTTGCTAAGTAGTTTGACCTCAATCCATCTGGAATAGTAGTCCACAACGGCCAAGTATGTCTTGCCAAACAATTCGAGAAGATCCATCCCTAAACGTGACCATGGGCGATCAGGAAAGGATGGTGGGAGGAGGGGCTCCCTCTGTTCTGGACGGTGAATGGCACAAATATGACATTTTCGCACCATCTCTTCTGTTTCACTTTCAGATGTGATATTTGGCCACCACACTGACGATCTTGCTAGTCCATTGCATTTTGTGATGCCATGATGGCCGGTGTGAAGTCGATGAGAATGTCTATTCTCATGGATTTTGGGATGACAAGTCGATCATCAAAGAGTAGCGTGTCATCAACAATTGTAAAATGTTCATGATTCATCCAGTATTGTTTTAGAGCTGGATTCTCTGGCATGTACGCTGGCCAGTTTTGAGTAGTGTAGCTGCCGACTTCCTGCAATATTTCGTCTTCTGTTTGTGCTGTTCTGATTTCATGCAGTTTCTTTGTCATTGCGGCAAGATCTCGATGGTCTGGTTAGCAAATGCTGTGACGTCAAGGAGATTCACATCAGCTGAATCAGGTTCATCCACGAGTGCCCTGGATAGAGTGTGAGCGGTGATTTGCATTTTTCCCTGCATGTGGACTATCTTGGGTTGTATCTCGTCAGACGCAGATCGGAAGCGTAGAATATGGGGCAGCATTTTGTGAAGTTCTGTAGTGCTAAGAAGTGGGACCAGAGGTTTATGGTCTGTTTCTACAGTGAAGGTAAGACCAAGAACATAGTCACTGAGTCTTTCACATGCCATGTTACTGTCAGTGCCTCCTTCTCTGTTGTGGCATAATTTCTTTCTGCATCACTGAGAGAGCGAGAAATGTAACAAATTGGACGTTGCGATCCATCAGTTTGTATCTGAAGGAGAACAACTCCGATGCCAGAATTGGAAGCATCCGTGGCGATGATGGGTGGGTTTTTGAAGATCATAGTGAGCCAGAACCTGCGGATGTGTTCAAATGTTGACTGTTGATCTGGACCCCACAACCATGTAGCATCTTTGTGGAGAAGTTGGCAAAGAGGCGCGTTGATTTCAGCCAAGCTGGGAAGAATTTCGCCAGCTGGTTTACCATTCCCATGAACCTCTGAAGTTCAGTGACTGTGGTGGGGCTGGGAAGTTCTTCATGGCGTTTTACCTTGTCTGGATCAGCTTGAATGCCATGTTCGTCAATGATATGACCCAGGTATTTACACAGAGCTTTTAGAGAACTCGCGCTTCTCATTTAGTGTGACCCCTGCTATTTTGTAGTCGCTGTAGAACTTAACGTAATATTGAATCATGGGTTGCCAGATCGCGTGCATGGACGAGGATGTCATCCATATGAGTATTTATGACATACTACACCTTCAGTGTCGATCAGGATTTCAGATATTGTTCTCTGAAAAATCTCAGGTGCTGAACTGATGCCAAACGGTAATCTGTTAAAACAGAAGCAACCAAAAGGTGTCACGAAAGTAGTGAGAAGCTTTGATTCCGGACAAAGTAGGATCTGCCAAAAACCGCTTTTTGCATCTAACTTGGTGAAGACTCTGCTGTTTCCCAGTTTTGCTAGACTTTCGTGACTGAGCTCATTGGGTGTATTTCTCTCTGTACAGCCTTGTTTAGATGAGTGAGATCAACACAATTCTGACAGCTCCACTGGGCTTTGGGACTACCACTATGCCAGAACACCAGCTTGTTGGTTCACTGACAGGCTTGATAACTCCCCGTTTCACCATAGATTCCAGTTCTACTTTAATCTTTCGAATGAGTGGTTGGGCTACCTTCCTGGGTGTATAAATACACACTGGGCTTGCATCATCACGAAGCTTAATTTTGTATGGATGTCAGTCCTCCCCAGACCAGAGAATAGATCTGGGAACTCATCCTTGATGGAATGTGTGGGTGGCGGCGTGTTGATCATATCAACGCGTTTCACTAGTTCCAGGTTTACACAAGCGTTTCTGCTGAGTAGAGAACAAGGTTGATCGTTGAGGATGTATATCGTCTCCTGGACCATCCTGCCATGGTAGGTAATTGTAGCTTGTAGAGAGCCGAGTGGTGAGATTGTAGATCCCCCTGGACCACAAAGAAGTTTGCTGGAATTGTGCAGTTTTGTTCCTGTAGCCATGGTTCTTTAGTACTGACAACGGAGGCTGAAGCTCCCGTGTCTAACTTGAAGTTTGTAGGGCGTCCATTGACTTTCAGCGTTGCTGTCCATTGGCTGTCTAGATCTTGCTCAATGGATCTGAGGAAGTAGTCAGTACTGCTGCTTGTTTCTTCCCACAAGTAATTAAAGTCAGCTATATCATCAGTCAGTTGATATACTTCTTTTTGCTGCTGCGACATATGTTTTGTAGTGGCCTTTCTTTCCACATGCTGAGCAGGTTGCATTCTTGGCTGGATATTTTTCCCTATGGTGAGGTTCTCAACCACACTGTCCTTGAGACGGATGATGTTGGAACTGCTGTGAACTGGATGTGGCTTGAGAAAATGTTTTGGGATGTTGATAGCTTTGGAGTGATATCCTACTGCATTGACTGATGATCCACTTTTTCTCTGATAATGGACTGGGACTGTCGTCTAGCTTCAGCGTGTGGGCTTAGTTGAACTGCTTCACAAAGGCTAAGAGATGCCCTTGACTGTAGGTTATCAGATAAGTCATCATCCAGTACTCCTGCACACAATCCTGTCTCGGATAAGTTCATCTCGTAGTGTTCTGTATTTCACAATCATCAGCAAGTTTGTATAGATCTTGTATGAACGAATCAATTGACTCGCCAGGTTTCTGTCTTCTTTGGTTGAATTTTGCTCTGGAAAAAATCGTGTTTTTCGTTGCACCAAAGTGTCCATCAAAGGCTTGAAGAAGCTCTGTGTACGAAATGGTTTGCACGTTGATAGAGTGATAAAAATATCATCTGCAACATCTCCCATGCAGTAAAGGAACGTACTGACTTGCTTGTCTAGTTCTAGATTGAGCTGGTTCTGTAACGTTCAAAACGTTGTCGCCATTTCGTCAGCTTTCTCCTGTGCCATCGAAAGTTTTTGGAAAGGGAAGCTGCAATCGCCGAACTGAGTCAGCTTCCCCTGTGTGCTGTGTTGGAGCATCTAGTGAAGGGTTCTCCATTGTGTGTGTGTGTGTGTGTGTGTGTGTGTGGTTTTAACCACTAAACCGCTGCCACCATGTAGAATGTTCTTTTAGATAGCATCAAGCAAGAGCTAACTCCTTTTGGTACGATCGAGTCGTTGTTCGTCCGAACATATTGCATATTGACGATTTTCTGTTTTAACTTCCCCAGATATTTTATGGTTACCTGGGCCTGATTCTGGCCATTGCTTTTAACTTCTTGAATATCGAGTGCGACCCCTTGTTGCCAAATCTTGCTCCAGGGGCCAACAGACGGAGTCGCACTATTTTATGTTATTTTATTTTACTTTTTAACATGCGCCCTGGTGACCTACTCGTTTTTGAGTGAACCAGTATTTTAGGAAGAAGAAGAGAAGAACCGGATGTGTTCTCGTTTCCTAGTAACATCGGATATGCTTAGCTAAGGTTGCGAGGATTATGTCTCTTAGGTGATCACGGTGTTCGTCATAATATGCTACAACAAAATCTTCAGATCAGTTCAATTGAAGTTATGAACTAACGATAACGCACATGAGTTTATACGTGGATTTGAGTTAGAACAGATCACTAGACGAAAACGGCCAGTGGCGTTAAATGAAATTAGGATATAATTATAAGGAGAGTTGGGAGTGGCCGGGAGGGGGGGGGGGGGGGGGGGGGGGGGGACCCAAACAGCGTCAGTATTCAACTTATGCTCTGATAGAGCTCTACGCTCTGTACCCGATCCAAAGCAGGCGCATCGAGGAAGACGGCGGCAAGCACATGTAGCCTAAGATTTTACGTAAAAACCTTGATAAAAACCTTGAAGTAAACTCGCACAGTAGGCTATGTATGTACGTTACCGGACGGACGGTAACGGGATCCGTCAGTTGCCTGTTGGGGCCCCGGGGCGAGAGCGATAAATCAGCCAGGCAGGTCATTGGCTCACTCAGTTGACTGGGGCCTCAGTCGTGTAACTGTCTGCCAGGGGCTAGGCCCGGGCTACACCTGACTGATAGGGGCGATAAAGCAGGCGGCACTTCCTTGCATCAGCTCCATCCCAGCCTCTCAGCCGGTGATAAAAATGCCGGCTACTGCCTGTACTGTGCATGCGTGGGCCTCCCGCGGCCGTCTGATGTTGATTATTCATGTCCACAGGGTTCAAGAGGGTTCAAGATTTTTTGGGAAAGAAAAAAAAGAAGAAAAAAGCTGAACCCTCTTGCCCTTGTGGGGTGTGGAGAATAATACATAAACCTTTGCACATTGTACAATGGACACATTTGGAATTAGATGCTGTAAGCACTCTCAAAGCATCTTCAGATAAAAGAACAGATTACACAACTATCCGGAGTTTTATCATTTTCCTTGAAGTTGTAGTATCTTCCGGTCAAAAATAAATGTTCTGAATTCTATGTTGACTATGGATTGTGTTGGTATGTTCAGGATGTCGGTTGTGATATGAAGTCCTTTGTTTTTTGGGACGTTCAGTATTAAAATGAAAGTAATTGCCGGCACTTGCCTAGTACAGTCAACAAATTCAGTTTTCTCTTTCCACTTCCCTCCGGGGGTTGCGACCTTGTCGTGGTCGGAGGGCTTGCGCGGTCCAGTGATCCCTTAGGCTTTGCTGGCGAGGGCATCATTACTCGGAGATAGGCTGGTTTTGTCAAACTGCTTCTAGGTCCGAGAAGCCAAGATGCTGTCTGACCTAAGCGTAACGTGGTAAGGAGTTGATGCCCCTGGTAGGGCTTCCCATGTCAGATAGGCTAAGGGTGAGGATCCTGACTAAGAGTAACCCGCCTTTCTCCTTTTCTTGTTTTCTGCCTCCCTTATTTGGCCCTTTTCTATCTTCGTCTCCCCTTCAAGTCTTCTTTTCCACACTCCTTTTCTCTCTGTGGTCTCCTTAAGATCCGCGGTGTTTGCCGTGGGGTGCGACCTGTGTCGGAGGGGAATGAGATCCTGGTGATTGAGAGGGCCAGCGCTCTCAACACATCACTTTGGCTCGGACCTCTCCTAGACAGGGAGTACACTTTGGCCCGGGTGTACTAATCGGCTCCCCTTCTTGGGGTTGGGTCAAGACAGACAGTTCCCCTGCTGGCCAAGTAAACCCCTGCAGTGCTCAGCTCTCTGTTCCCGGGAGTTGAGCATGATCAGGGGGGATAGGGTTGGTGGCTTCTGTTTGTCGTATGTCTCTCCGAAGCCTGGAAGGGGTCAAGACATTGGTTTCTTGGCCTGGCCCCTTAGTTGGACTCCAAGGTGGGTGGGTAAGGGAGGGATGAAACACAATAAACAAAATATGGCTTTTTCAAAAAACTACCCCCCAAAAGGAAGAGGAAGGCAGCATCCCCTATTTCAGGGGAATTTGAAACAGACAGTGATTCTGATACGGAGGTTAGACAGAGGACAGGTTTCTGGGCTTCCTGGCTCGTGATGGAAGGGACGGAGCAGGAAAGACCCCTTTCAGCTCTGAGCCCTTTTGCCATACAAAAGGGCTTTCAAGGTCTAGCAGGTGACCCTCAGTCTGTAAAAGGTTGAGGAATGGCTCGTTTCTCATTCAATGTCGATCAAAGAAGCAATCTGAACAGCTGTTGAGGGCAACAAAAATAGTGGACAGGGAGATCAGGGTGACTCCCCATAAACAGTTAAATTCCTCAAAAGGAGTGATTCGCTGCAGAGATCTAACAGGTGTCTCAGAGGCAGAGATCAAAACGGAACTGGCGTCCCAGGGTGTGACGGAGGTGCGCAGGGTGACAGTAAAGAAAGGTGCAGAGAGAGTGGCCACCAACACCCTCTTCTGACCTTCTGCAACCCTGTGCTGCCTCCAGTCATCAAAGTTGGTTACCTGAACGTCAGAGTTCAGATGTATGTTCCGTCCCGTTGAGGTGCTCAGATGTCAGAGGTTTGGCCATGTCAGAGACCGTTGTTCTGGGCAGGAGGTGTGCTGTGTTTGCTGCAAGGCAACCATGATGGGCCGTGTAAAGATCCGGCACATTGTGCTAACTGCGGGTGGCGACCATCCCTCCTCTTCCCGCCTCCGGGGGTTGCAACCTTGCCGTGGTCGGAGGGCTTGCTGGTCCTGTGATCTTTTAGGCTTTGCTGACGGGGCATCAAAACTCGGCTAGATGGTTAGTTGTGAACACTGCTAGGCCTGTATAGCCAAGGTGCTGACTGGCCAAGCATTACGTGGTAGGAATTGATGCCCCTGGTAGGGTCTCCCATGTCAGAAAGGTTAGGAGTGGGGGCCCAGACAAATAGTAACCCACCTTTTTCCTATTCTGTCTTCTGCCTTTCTTAACGGTATTTTTTTTCTTTCTTCGTCTCCCCTTCAAGTCTTCTTTTCCACACTCCTTTTCTCTCTGTGGTCTCCTTAAGATCCGCCGCGTTGCCGTGCGGTGCGACCTGTGTCGGAGGGGATGAGATCCTGGTGATTGAGAGGGCCAGCGCTCTCAACACATCACTTTGGCTCGGACCTCTCCTAGACAGGGAGTACACCTTGGCCCGGGTGTACTAATCGGCTCCCCTTCTTGGGGCTGGGTCAAAACAGGCATTTCTCCGGCTGGCCAAGATAACCCCTGTAGTGCTCAGCTCTCTGTTCCCGGGAGTTGGGCATGATCAGGGGGGATAGGGTTGGTAGGTTTTTGTCTGTTGTATATCTCCCCTGAAGCCTGGAAGGGGGTCAAGACAGTGAGTCTTGGCCCTGGCCCCTTAGTTGGACTCCAAGGTGGGTGGGTAAGGGAGGGATGAAATATAATAAAATACACATGGCTTTTTCAAAAAACTACCCCCCCAAAAGGAAGAGGAAGGCGGCATCCCCTTTTTCAGAGGACTTTCAAACAGACAGCGATTCTGATACTGAGGTACGACAGAAGACAGGTTTCTGGGCTTCCTGGCTCGTGATGGAAGGGACGGAGCAGGAAAGACCCCTTTCATCTCTGAGCCCTTTTGCCATCCAAAAGGGCTTTCAAGGTCTAGCAGGTGACCCTCAGTCAGTCAAAAGGTTGAGGAATGGCTCATTTCTAATTCAATGTCGATCTAAAAAGCAATCTGAACAACTGTTTGAGAGCAACAAAGATAGTGGACAGGGAGATCAGGGTGTTTTCCTCATAAACAGTTAAATTCGTCAAAAGGTGTGATTCGCTGCAGAGATCTATCAGGGGTCTCAGAGGCAGAAATCAAGACGGAACTGGCGTCCCAAGGTGTGACGGAGGTGCGCAGGGTGACGGTAAAGAAAGGTTCAGAGAGAGTGGACACCAACACCCTCTTTCTGACGTTCTGCAACCCTGTGCTGCCTCCGGTCATCAAAGTCGTTTACCTAAATGTTCATGTTCAGCTCTATGTGCCATCCCCGTTAAGGTGTTTCAGATGCCAGAGTTTGGCCATGTCAGAGACCGCTGTTCTGGGCAGGAGGTGTGCGGTATTTGCTGCAAGGCAACCCATGATGGGCCGTGTAAAGATCCGGCACATTGTGCAAACTGCGGTGCGACCATCCCTCTCTTCCCGAAATTGTCCTCTGTGGATTCAGGAATCTGCAATACAAAGAGTTAAGACAGAAAAGAAGATCTCCTTTTTTGAAGCCCGCAAGCAGGTTGTGGGCAGTCAGACGGCCACAGCATCTTCATATGCTTCGGCCGTAAAGGAAATTTCCACTCGGTCAGTCTGCTGCCAGACTGATGAATTTATCTTTCAAAGACACTGCAAGGAAGAACTGTCAGCTCTGGTGGAAGCAGGTCCACCACCTCCCAACCCCACAGTGAATGCCCCTGGTGGAGGCAAAAATCCGCCACCCCTCAGACTGCCCAGCAGTCTACAACATCTGCTGCTGGGCAGATTAAAAAACCAGCACCCGAAACCCTCGATTCCTCTGTCCAGTGCCCGTGCGGGCAAGGGAGTTCTACCCAGTGTGGAGATGGTGGAGATGAGGAAGAAAACCTCCACCATCCCCCAAATCCAGACCTCCACCATCTCCAAACCCCAGGTCTTTGTCACCTGCGGGCAAGTCTGCCAGCAGGTCCAAAGACCACCACAGTCCAGTGAAACTAACTAATAAATTCGCTCCATTAGATGCGGACGTTGAAGAGGAGATGACCTGATTTCTCTCCTTTTTCGCCTCTGCACCATGGATAGTACAATATTCCATTGGAATATCCGTGGTCTAAATTCCAACTTCGAGGAGCTGCAGCTTCTGTGTCAGTCTCTAAAAACCTTCCGTCGTGGCTCTTCAAGAACTCAAATTCAGAGCCAGAAGACCTTTACTCTTTCTGGCTTTAATATTCTTTCGAAACCTGCACAACCATCCACGTTGGGACTGCGGGCGGTGTTGCCCTTCTCCTACACAAAACTTTGTTGTATAGTCCTGTCACTCTGTCTACCTCCCTTCAGGCTGTATGCTGCGAGAGTCACTCTCCACAAGACTGTGACAATCTGTTTCCCTTTATCTCTCACCTTCTGTCCCGGTTTTGTCGTCAGGACCTTGTCAGTCTGATAGAAGAACTTCCTCGACCTTTTTTGCTGTTGGGTGACTTTAACGGTCACAATCCTCTTTGGGGTAGTGCCGGTACGTCACCCAGAGGTCTGCTAATTGAGGATGTCCTTTCAGACTTGGATTTGTGTTGTCTGAATGACGGATTTTGCAACTTATCTCCACTCTTCCTTAGGTTCACTTTCGTGTTTAGATTTGTCGGTTTGTGGACCCCTCGCTGGTCCTGGACTATGAGTGGTCTGTCCATGACGATCTGCACGGAAGTGACCATTTCCCTGTCCTTCTACAACCTGTATTAACTGCACATGTCTCTGTCTCTCAGCATCTCAATTATAAGAAAGCAAACTGGGATCTATTTGCAGCCACTATTTCCAAGGAGTTCCAGGACACTGATTTTTTTTCAGAGTCCGGACCCAGCAGAATCTCTGACTAATACTATGATTAAATGTGCTAAAGCCTGTATTCCAGTGTCTTCCGACAAACTTCAAATGCCAAAAACACCCTGGTTTGATTCAGATTGCCAACAAATTTCCAAAGTCCGAAAACGGGCTCAGCGTCAGGTATACCATCGACCTTCGGGTCCCAACGCTCGAGCCCATCAAAAACTCCATGCTAAATCAAGACACACTTTTAAAATCAGTAAACGTCGGTCCTGAGAAGCTTCTGCTCCAGGCTGACATCAAAAACTCTAAGAAAAAGTGGGAACATCATTAAGAAAATCAAAGGGAAGAACACCTGTCCCACTGTGAACCATCTCAAGTTTTCGGATTCTTTAATAACAGAGAAGAAAGCAGTTGCTAATCTGCTTGCTTCAACCATTGAAAAGAATTCCTCCTCTTCTAATAAATCAGTCACTTTTGTCAAAAACAAAGCCCTAAAAGAAAAATCACCCTGCAACTTTTCATCCGACAACATGGAAGACTACAATCTTCCTTTCACATTAAACGACTGAAATCTGCCTTACTCTCTTGCAGCAATTCCTCTCCAGGGATAGATGACATTCATTATCAACTATTGAAACATCTTCCGCAAGAAGGTCTGAACATCCTGTTACAGGTATACAACCACGTGTGGACTACAGGTTGCTTTCCACCCTCTGGCGGAAAGCCCTCATTATTCCCATCCCCAACCTGGAAAAGATCTTTCTAATCCATCTAACTACCGTCCATAGCTTTGACCAGCTGTGTCTGTAAATTGATGGAAAAAATGGTCAATGCTAGGCTCATGTGGAAACTCGAAACCGATGGCCTTTTGGCGAAAGAACAGTGTGGTTTCCGCAAACATCGTAGTACAGTTGACCATTTGATTCGTCTGGAATCTACACTTAGGAACGCTTTTTTAAACAGACAGCATGCAGTGGCAATTTTCTTCGACTTGGAGAAGGCCTACGATACCACCTGGAAGTCGGGGGTACTTCATGATCTCCACGATCTGGGTTTTCGAGGTCATCTTCCGCTTTTTATTCAAAATTTTTTGGCAGAACGACAGTTTCCCGGTCGGGTTGGCACCACTCTCTCTGATGTCCACGAGCAGGAGTTGGGTGTTCCCCAGGGGAGCATACTGTCTCCTGCCCTCTTTAGTATTAAATCAACAACATTGTGAAATCAGTTCAGCAGGGTTCAGACTGCTCATTGTTTGTGGATGATTTCGCTGTCTACGCAACTGGAAGCCTGTACCCGAGTGTCCAGCGCAGGCTCCAGCTTTGCGTAGATAAAATCCATCGATGGGCGGATGAAAACGGTTTCACCTTTTCTCCAACAAAGACGCAGTGTATTCACTTCCATAATTTCCGTCAGTTTTTTCCAGATCCTGAAATTCAAGTTGGGAAATTTCCCATTCCAGCTGTTAAAGAGGCCAAATTTCTGGGAGTTATTTTTGACCAGAAACTTAACTTTCTCAGCCATATTAAAAACCTCAAACTGCTTGCCAGAAAGCATGAATATTCTGCGGGTCGTAGCACACACCGACTGGGGCGCTGATAAGAAAACTTTGTTGCACCTCTACAGAGCCCTGGTCCGTTCAAACTGGACTACGGTTGTGCTGTCTACGGCTCCGCAAGATCATCTTACCTCAACTCTTGGACCCTATCCACCATCAAGGGCTTCGTCTCTGTCTTGGAGCGTTCCGCACCACCCCTGTGTACAGCCTGTACGCAGAGGCAGGTGAACCTTCACTGTCCAACCGCAGGCTGAAACTGTCTTTGAATTATTACATCCGACTGTTCTCAGAACCGCAGAATCCTGCCTATGACTGTGTTTTTGACCCTCCGTTCCAAAGTAAGTTTGAAACAAACCCGAAATGTATTCCGCCGTTTGGGCTTCGTATGCAGCCTCACGTGCGGAATGCGGGTATAGACCTGGGGGTAGTTTCCGATTTTTTCCAAGTTTCCGGATCAACCTCCATGGACCTTTTTCACACCAGAGATTCGTTTTGATCTCGCAGCTTTCCGTAAGGAGTCTACCAGCTCTCTGGTGTACAAGGCTTTGTATGCCGAGCTCTGTTCCAAGTTCCCATCCTATCAAAAAGTTTTCACTGACGGTTCCAAGTCTGAGGATGGAGTGGCCTGTGCAGCCTACTGCCCTGGGGCTCCTTCTCAGATATTGTTGGAACATATACATTTAGATGCTTCTGTCTATTCTGCTGAACTTACTGCTCTAGTACTGGCTTTGAAGATAATCTCCCATTCTTCAAGGAGGGACTTTCTGGTTCTGTCGGATTCGCTGTCAGCTTTGGAGGGCCCTAGCTGGCCGCAACCTTCAGCATCCAGAACTTTTACTTTTTTTGAACTTTTTAGCAAGTTGAAGGCGGACGGTTACAACATTACTCTTGCTTGGGTTCCTGGCCATGTTGGCATCGGCGGGACGAAATGGTTGATCGTTTAGCCAAGAATGCCACAAGAGAGAAACTGTCCAACACTTATATCCCCTGCTCAGATGTGAAACCGAAAATTAACGATTATGTGAGAGACCTCTGCAGGAGGATTGGAACACACAGACCAATAACAAACTCTTTCAATCCGTCCAAACCTTCAGGAGTTCCTCCCATCCACGTCGGGAGGTTTGTAAAGAGGAAACGGTTCTGTGCCGGCTGCACACCGGCCATTCGTATTTTACCCATGCTTACCTTTTAAAGAGTGAAGAAGCTCCGTGGTGCATTCCATGTCATGCGCCACTCACAATGAAACATGTTCTTTTAGAGTGTTGGGACTTGCACGATGTGAGTTTACAGCGGAGTCCATGAAGATCCGGTCAGGGATGTCCCGCCTGATGTGATCCTTGAGTTTTTGAGAGAGATTAACATTTTCATCTGATTTAAGATTTTACGGCAGAAAGATTTTTAACAAAAGTTTCTGGTGCGTTTCTAGACGATGTCATTTAACGAGATGTATGAAAGGTTTTTTTTTTTTTTTTTTTTTTTTTTTTTTTTTTAAATGACTGGTGAGTTGATTTTAACGTGGTGACAGCCCTGATGTGGCCCTCTGCGGTCGGCTGGCTATAAGCAACATTATCTTATCTTATCTCCTCTTCCGAAACTGCCCTCTTTGGATTCAGGAATCCGCTATACAACGAGTAAAAACTGAAAAGAAAATCTCCTTTTTGAGGCCCGCAAACAGGTTGTTGGCAGTCAGACGCCAACAGCATCTTCGTATGCTTCGGCCGTAAAGAAAGTTTCCACTAGGTCAGTCTGCTGCCAGACTGATGAATTTATCTTTTCCAAGACACTGCAAGGAAGAACTGTCAGCTCTGGTGGAAGCGGGTCCACCACCTCCCAACCCAAAGTGACTGCCCTGGTGGAGGCAAAAAATCCGCCACCCCTCAGACTGCCAGCAGTCTACAACATCTGCTGCTGGGCAGATTAAAAAACCAGCACCCAAGCCTCAAACTCCTCTGTCCAGTGCCCGTGCGGGCAAGAGAGTTCCACCCAGTGTGGAGATGGTGGAGATGAGGAAGAAACCTCCATCGTCTCCCAAATCCAGACCTTCTTCGCCTGTTGGCAAGTCTGCCAGCAGGTCTGAAGAACAACACAGTTCAGTGAAACTACAAAATAAATTCACTCCATTGGAAGCAGACGTTGAGGAGGAGATGACCTGATTTCTCTCCTTTTCGCCCTCTGCACCATGGATAGTACAATATCCCATTGGAATATCCGTGGACTAAATTCCAACTTTGAGGAGTTGCAGCTTCTGTGTCGATCTATAAAACCTTCCGTCGTGGCTCTTCAGGAAACTCAAATTCGAAGCCAGAAGACCTTTACTCTTTCTGGCTTTAATGTTCTTTCAAAACCTGCACAACCATCCACGTTGGGACTGTCGGGCGGTGTTGCCCTTCTCATACACAAAACTCTGTTGTATAGTCCTGTCGCTCTGTCTACCTCCCTTCAGGCTGTAGCTGCGAGAGTCACTCTCCACAAGACTGTGACAATCTGTTCCATTTATCTTCCACCTTCTGTCCCGGTTTGTCGTCAGGACCTTGTCAGTCTGATAGGTGAACTTCCTCGACCTTTTTTGCTGTTGGGTGACTTTAACGGTCACAATCCTCTTTGGGGTAGTGTCAGTACGTCATCCAGAGGTCTGCTAATTGAGGATGTCCTTTCGGATTTGGATTTGTGTTGTCTGAACGACGGATCTGCAACTTACCTCCACTCTTCCACAGGTTCACTTTCGTGTTTAGATTTGTCGGTTTGTGACCCCTCGCTGGTCCTGGACTATGAGTGGTCTGTCCATGACGATCTGCACGGAAGTGACCATTTCCCTGTTTGTTTACAACCCGTAATAACTGAACAAGTCTCTGTCTCTCCACATCTAAATTATAAGAAAGCAAACTGGGATCTCTTTGCAGCCACTATTTCAAAAGAATTCCAGGACACTGATTTTCTTCAGAGTCCGGACCCAGCAGAATCACTGACTAACACTATGATCAAGTGTGCTAAAGCTTGTATTCCAGTGTCTTCCGATAAACTTCAAATGCCAAAAACACCCTGGTTTGATTCAGACTGTCAACAAATTTCCAAAGTTTGAAAACGGGCTCAGCGTCAGGTGTACCAACGACCTTCGGGTCCCAACGCTCGAGCCCATCAGAAACTCCGTGCTAAATCAAGACACACTTTTAAAATCAGTAAACGTCGGTCCTGGAGAAGTTTCTGCTCCAGGCTGACATCGAAAACTTCCAAGAAAAAAGTGTGGAACATCATTAAGAAAATCAAAGGGAAGAACACCTGTCCCACTGTGAACCATCTCAAGTTTGCTGACTCTTTAATAACAGAGAAAAAAGCAGTTGCTAATCTGCTGGCTTCAACCATAGAAAAGAATTCCTCCTCTTCTAACAAATCAGCCACTTTTGTCAAAAATAAAACCCTTAAAGAAAAATCACCCTGCAACTTTTCGTCAGACAACATGGAAGACTACAATCTTCCTTTCACTTTAAATGAAACTGAAATCTGCCTTACTGTCCTGCAACGATTCCTCTCCAGGTATAGATGAAATCCATTATCAACTGTTGAAACATCTTCCGCAAGAAGGTCTGAATATACTGTTACAGGTATACAACCATGTGTGGACTACAGGTTTCTTTCCGCCCTCTTGGCGAAAAGCCCTCATTATTCCCATCCCCAAACCTGGAAAAATCTTTCTAATCCATCAAACTACCGTCCCATAGCTTTGACCAGCTGTGTCTGTAAACTGATGGAGAAAATGGTCAATGCTAGGCTTATGTGGAAACTCGAAACCGATGGCCTTTTGGCGAAAGAACAGTGTGGTTTCCGCAAACATCGGACTACTGTTGACCATTTGATTCGTCTGGAATCTACACTTCGGAACGCCTTTCTGAACAAACAGCATGCAGTGGCAATTTTTTTTTACTTGGAGAAGGCCTACGATACCACCTGGAAGTCGGGGATACTTCATGATCTCCATGCTCTGGGTTTTCGAGGTCATCTTCCGCTTTTCCTTCAAAATTTTTTGGCAGAACGACAGTTTCAGGTCCGGGTTGGCACCACTCTCTCTGATGTCCACGAGCAGGAGTTGGGTGTTCCACAGGGGAGCATGCTGTCTCCTGCCCTCTTTAGTATTAAGATCAATAACATTGTTAAATCAGTTCAGCAGGGTTCAGACTGCTCATTGTTTGTGGATGATTTCACTGTCTACGCAACTGGAAGCCTGTACCCGAGTGTCCAGCGCAGGCTCCAGCTTTGCGTGGATAAAATCCATCGATGGGCAGATGAAAACGGTTTCACCTTTTCTGCTTCAAAGACACAGTGTATTCACTTCCATAATTTCCGTCAGTTTTTTCCAGATCCTGAACTTCAAGTAGGGAAATCTCCCATTCCAGCTGTTAAAGAGGCCAAATTTCTGGGAGTCATTTTTGACCAGAAACTTAACTTTCTCAGCCACATCAAAAATCTCAAAACTGCTTGTCAGAAAGCACTGAATATTCTGCGGGTCGTAGCGCACACCGACTGGGGCGCTTATAAGAAAACTTTGCTGCACCTCTACAGAGCCTTGGTCCGTTCCAAACTGGACTACGGTTGTGCTGTGTACGGCTCTGCAAGATCATCTTACCTCAAACTCTTGGACCCTATCCACCATCAAGGGCTTCGTCTCTGTCTTGGAGCGTTCCGCACCACCCCTGTGTACAGCCTGTACGCAGAGGCAGGTGAACCTTCACTGTCCAACGCAGGCTGAAACTGTCTTTGAATTATTATATCCGACTGTTCTCAGAACCAGAAAACCCTGCCTATGACTGTGTCTTTGACCCTCCGTTCCAAAGTAAGTTTGAAAACAACCCTAAATGTATTCCGCCGTTTGGTCTTCGTATGCAGCCTCACGTGCGGAATGCAGGTCTTGACCTGGGAGTAGTTTCCGATTTTTCCAAGTTTCCGGATCAACCTCCGTGGACCTTTTTCACACCAGAGATTTGCTTCGATCTTGCAGCTTTTCGCAAAGAGTCTACCAGCTCTCTGGTGTACAAGGCATTGTATGCTGACCTCTGTTCCAAATTCCCATCCTATCAAAAAGTTTTCACTGACGGTTCCAAGTCTGAGGATGGAGTGGCCTGTGCAGCCTACTGCCCTGGGGCTCCTTCTCAGATACTGTTGGAACATATACATTCAGATGCTTCTGTCTATTCTGCTGAACTTACTGCTCTGGTTCTGGCTTTGAAGATAATCTCACATTCTTCAAAGAGGGACTTTCTGGTTCTGTCGGATTCGCTGTCAGCTTTGGAGGCCATAGCTGGCCGCAACCTTCAGCATCCAGAACTTTTACTTTTTTTTGAACTTTTTAGCAAGTTGAAGGCGGACGGTTACAACATTACTCTTGCTTGGGTTCCAGGTCATGTTGGCATCGGCGGGAACGAAATGGTTGATCGTTTAGCCAAGAACACCACAAGAGAGAAACTGTCCAACACTTATATCCCCTGCTCAGATGTGAAACCCAAAATTAATGATTATGTGAGAGACCTCTGGCAAGAGGATTGGAACACACAGACGAATAACAAACTCTTTCAGATCCGTCCAAACCTTAAGGACTTCCTCCCATCCACGTCGGGAGGTCGTAAAGAGGAAACGGTTCTGTGCCGGCTACACACGGCCATTCGTATTTTACCCATGGTTACCTTTTAAAGAGTGAAGAAGCTCCGTGGTGCATTCCATGTCATGCGCCACTCACAATGAAACATGTTCTTTTAGAGTGTTGGGACTTGCACGATGTGAGACACAAACATTTTACGGCGGAGTCCATGAAGATCCTGTTCAGGGATGTCCCGCCTGATGTGATACTTGAGTTTTTGAGAGAGATTAACATTTTTCATCTGATTTAAGATTTTACGGAAGAAAGATTTTTAACGAAGTTTCTGGTACGTTTCTAGACGATGTCATTTAAAGAGATGTGTGAAAGGTTTTTTTTTTTTTTTTTTTTTTTTTTTTTTTTTTAAATGACTGGTGAGTTGATTTTAACGTGGTGACAGCCCTGATGTGGCCCTTTGCGGTCGGCTGGGCTATAAGCAACATTATCTTATCTTATCTTCTCTTTCCACTTTCTTCTTATCAAGTTCAGTCTTATTTTATGGCGGCTACAACAAATTTTATTGATCATTATTTACTATGTAATCAGGAGTTGGATACTTTTTCCAGCATACGTTGCGTTTTATATTCACATAAAAAGAGAATTTACTGCTTTCCTGTAGTGACAGACACAGCCTAGTATCTTGGTCTGTTACAGGTATAAAGTGCATTTGTGTGAGTGTGTGTGTGTATGAGAGCGAGAGCGAGCGAGATACAAGCCAGGAAATTTACAGAATTCACTGACACTGATACATAGCCGACAGCCCTCCTGAATGTTTCTGGAATTTCCGTAATTTAAAAACTGTTCTTAAAAATCTGAATGTAATGAAAAATCGATAATTTTGTTTCAGAATGTGGGGATGGTGGGTCATTTTTGAATATGGATAATAAAGTACTGCAGAATAAAACCCAAATTATGTTATAAGGATGCGAGCAATTAAATGTTTGGAATATGTTTTATCTTTATTTTTTTCATCTGAAATATAGGGGGGGGGGTGGGGGGTGGGGGGGGGGGGGGGGGGGGGGGGGTAGAATTGCTATCAGTCAGAAGCTGAATTGCTCCTTTGTCAGCTCACCCCACCCCTTTTGTCCCCTGGTTCCTGAAGTTGTAATCTGGAAGATTGGCAGCTATGCAAATTTCCTGACACGCCTGAAAAGAGGCAGAGATGACATCCAAGACAAACTTTGAGCAGTCTTGATAGTTATAGATTTGGCTTTTTTTTTTCTGGTTAAAATCTGCTTAATCAGTAACCAGGATCATGATACACCCCTCAGAGTTTGTGAGGGACGCAGTGGGAAAAGAAAATGGTAAGGTAAGGAACTCTCACAAAGAGTGCTATACATGCATGAAGGTGCATGTTGCACAGCATGCTTCAGGTCAAAGCTGTATCCTACTGTGACAGACATGTGCACTGTGACACTTGCCTCTGTCTCTAAACACATGTCATCTGAATTAGTCTACTTCATTGTGGAAGCTCCAAATCATGTTCTGAATGGATTGTGAAGGGTATAAATGTTTTCCATACAGGCTGAAGATCAAAAAGAAGACCTGTTCTGCTTAAGTACCACCATTACTTTAACCTGTTCTACTTAAGTACCGCCATTACTTTTGTTTTCCCAGTGCTGCACGTTAAATTGTAACATCATCTGATGAGTGTGCAAAATCACCATGGCTTGTACTGTGTTGGCTGCTTGCAAAGAAGAAGGGTTTGCTAAGCTGCAATGAGGGGAGGTCAGGTGTCTGAAGAGAGAAGGAGATTAGCTTCTTTCGGACTCTAGGCTTGGTTGTTGCATGCATGAATCACTTCAAAACATTCACAGTGATATTGTTGTGTGTGTGTGTGTGTGTGTGTGTGTGTGTGTGTGTGTGTGTGTGTGTGTGCGTGCGTGCGTGCGTGTGTGGTGTTGTTGTTCAAATGACTATCTGCAGGCAAAATGTTTTAACCATTTGACAGTAGGCCCCATCCTATGCATGTTGCGCTTTATCAGTATAGTGCCATCTGTGAGAACAGAAATGTTGAAGGCATAATGTAATATGCTTATAATGTTGATAACGATGCACATCACATTCAAGAAAGATATAACATTTGAAGAAAATTGTTTTTTTTTTTAATGCTGCTTTATCATATTCAGTTCACATCTGAGAAAACTTAAACATCAAAATGCTGAAAATATATAGATGTACTAAGTAGTGAAATTGAATGTCATAACTCATAACACTATGTCTTAATGCATGTACACTCACACACACACCACACACACACACACACACACACACACACACACACACACACACACACACAACATATACACTGATGTACTAATGCATACATGTACATGCACACTATTTTACACACACACACACACACACACACACACACACACACACACACACACACACACACACACACACACACCCTATGCATGACTCCCACACTGACCATCATGACTCTCCCTCCTTCCCCTTCACCATTGTATGATGTAGACATCACCCACGCTATCTTTTATTCATCTGATACATTTTATAAATTATGCTCTTTGTTTGCTCTGTCCACTAGTGCAAGAATAGTTTGGTATGTGTTTCCACACGTTTTGTGTTGAAACGCCATATGCATAATTGATTGTTCAATAGGTCTGTGTAAACGTGCACTTTTACATGCATGAATCATTGATTGGTCTGTCTCTCGAAGGGGGAAGGCACTCATGTGTAAGCTCAAACACTGTTGTGTGGATGCACAGTACAGAAAGATAAAAATAGGAGAAAGAAAAAAAAGAAGTATGCAGGTAACCATGAAAGCATGCACACCCTCACCAGCCCACTCACACCCACCCTCTCCGCCCCCACCCCCCACATTCTTCTGACACATTCTGAACCCCCTTTCATTCTTGTTGGTTCCCGGATCATAAGCGCAAAGATTTCTTTAATTATTGATTATTCTTTACATCTATGTTTTGCCACCTGTTTCAGTAAAAGGAGGACATTTGGATGATGATTCTCCCTGTCTCCAGCACATCCTGAAAGGATTTGTGAAGATGTCATTAACACTGAGAAATCAATCTTTTAACTGTTCCCAGAAATTTTGATCATGTGTCCAACAAAAAGTATGTGTCCCTAACTGCCCCACAGTTGTAATGTGTTCAACGCAGCTTTCTCATGTGATGTGTTCAGTGCAGCATTCACATGTCTTAGAACACAAGTCCTTGAATATTCTGCCGCGTCCATCGACAACATCTGGGTTTATTGATCTATCTGCCGGCCAGTGTGGCGGTGATTGTTTGGGAACAAATTAGCCCCGAAATTGCCTGGTTGTTGCTGCTTCAGTGACTAGTGGTTAGAGAAGGCTGAGTAAGAACTGGCTGCAAAAACATCAGTCTGACAGTCTGCAAGCAAAGGGTTTTGTACACCGTACAAAATGTTCTATAGTTGGTCAGCAGTGGGGAAGGGGCACTAAGTTTGTGCAAGAGGCCGTTGAAGTGTGGAGTAAATGGACTTTGAAAGTATGAATTTTGACTAGAAAAGTCTGAAAAGACCCTGAGAGTGTGATGGATCCCCTTGGGCTTTCAGCAAAGAAATGAATAAATTTACATTTTAACTCCCATTTCTCCATTTCCATCCCATCACACCCAGCCTTGTACTTTGATTCCTCATTAGTGAGTCATCATCGTAATGGCAGAGGAATTGTTTTGTCACTTCTTGTTTGCCCCTTCATTTTGTTAAGTGTGAGGGGCGACAGGGAAGTGAGAGGGAGTGAAAACTGGATGGGGAGAAAGTCGGGGTGGTTTTTGACTTTGACTTTGACGTTACAAGATTCAGGTCCTTTTAGTCATAGGACCATGTTCAGGTTCTCAAAACTGGAAACTGATTGGCCTGGGTGGTTTGAGGATGGTGCCAATCAGATCACTTATTGAACAATTTAGTCTAGGCATTCTGGGTCGTACACTGAAGGTAGTGCTGCCCAGTGCTTGTCCAGTCTTCTCTTGAAGGCGTCTACCGATGGCGCTGTTACCCCATCATCCAGGAGGCTATTCCAGAGGTTCACAACTCTGTTTGCGAAGTAGTTGCCCCGTACGTTGAGACGATGCCTTGGTTTCTGAAGTTTCAGGGAGTTGCCTCTGGTGGATCTCTGCTCGTTCGTGGCGTCTGGGAAGTCAGGGCGTGACACTTTGTAGTAGCCATGTAGGTACTTGTAGACTTCAATTGCGTCTCCCCACTTTCTCCTCCTTGGAGGGAGGAGAGGGGAGAAAAATGTGGAATAATTGTCTCAGTCTGGTTGTGAATCAAATATTAATTGTTGGTTTGCGATTCTGGTTGTTTCGTGAGTTATTTTTCCATGTGCTTTGTGAAAGATGAGAAGGAAAGCAACTGCAGGCATGTATTGCAAGCATGTAAGGGTTGTAACATATACATGCATGCATGCATGTGTGTGTGAACATGTGTGCACACACACCAACACACACACCACACCACACACACACACACACACAACACACACACACACACACACTTGAGCACATGCACACACATGCATGTAGACACACACCACACACACACACACACCACACACCACACACACCACACACACACACACACACACACACACACACTTGAGCACATGCACACACATCATGTGACACACACACACACACACACACACACTTGAGCACATGCACACACATGCATGTAGACACACACACACACACACACACACACACACACACACACACACACACACACACACACACATACACACACACACACACATACACACACACACACACACTCACATGCGCACACACCACACACACACACACACACGCACGCACGCGCGCGTGCGCGCCGCGCGCGGCACACACACACACACATGCACACACACTCCTACACACTCTCTCTGTCTCTGTGTTTATCTCGGTCTCTCTCTGTCTCTCTCACTCTCTCCCTCCCTCTCTCCCTCTCTCTCTCTCACTCTCTCTCTCTCTCCATGTGTGTGTGCAAACGCACCCGCGCACACACACACACACACACACGCACACACACACACACACACACACACACACACACACACACACACACACACCCACACCACATGCATACACACGCTATTTCCCTAACTCTGTCTAAAATCACTTCATGTGAATAGACGTAAATTGAAGAACGAATGAACAACCACACACACACACACACACACACACCACACCTCACGCACACTCACACCACACATCAATAATTCAGTTGCATCAAAATGATTGCATTCTGATGTTATTTACTCTCCCCTCCCTGTTACCTCCCCCCCCCCCCCCCCCCACCTCTCCCAATTCCCCTACCCATTTCTCTCCCTATCTCACATTGTCATTGAAGCATTCTTTAAGTGAGAAGCAAGCCTTACATGGTTGAATTACATTTCATGCTCCCAATGCCGTTAGATTTATGATGTTATACTTTGCAAGGGCAACACAAGCCACACAAAGAACGCCGAAGATCTTGTCAGCATCCCAACCAGATTTCACCCCGGCCCCTTGCTGGCACAGTAGTGGGGAGAGTGCAGCGCAGCAGCTGGGGGGGGGGGGGGGGGGGGGGGGGGGGGAGTGAGCACAGCACCTGGGGAGGAGGGGGAGGGGGAAGATGGGTTGTGGTGGTAGTGTTGTGGTATGGAGGTACTAAATGCAAACAAGCTGCAGGGCATTAGTCAGAGGAACACCAGCAGGTAACGATCTCCCACACATCCACTGGTAGCTGTGCATGATCTGGGCATGGCAGGGACACACCAGCAGGTAACTATCTATCTCCCACACATCCACTGGTAGCTGTGCATGATCTGGGCATGGACAGGGACGGCTAATGAGGGTGGATCTGCTGAAGGCTGGGTCATTACAGACTGTCTGGGTGCCTGGGTCTGAGTTTGTGCTGACCCAGCTGACGGACATGCAGGGAGAGTGGCGCTTGCCAAGCAGGAAAATGAGGCGGGAAAGTCGATTCCGGGGAATTATCATCATTCTGTTTCTTCTGATTTGTATAATTTTTCTTCTTTGTTGTTTGTCGTCTTCATCTTGGTCGTCGTCTTTTCCTTCTTTATGCCCTTGTTCTTTTTAGAGGCAGCCATGATCTTATTCCCTCTATGCTGAGGTCAGTATTCATGCTGATCATTATTGTAGGATGTGGGATTGGAGAAAATGGTTGAAAAGGGGAAAATGGGTTATGAGAAAAAGAACTGGAAAAAAAACTGACTGAAAAACCTCTGTGTTAGTCTGATAATGTAGGCATTGATTCCGTGGGTGTGGAAATTTGTTGCTGTGCAAAAAATGTGACATATTTCCCTTTTGGTTGATATTAAGAAATACAAAGGATGGCTTGTCTTCTGTGCAGAACTCTGTTTTTTTTGCGGTTTCCAGCAGAATGCATTGAATAGGCTTTTGTTGTATTCCACAGTTAAATTTGCTCAGGATTTTTGAATAGCAAAGGTTGTAGGTAGGTAGCTTAAGAGATTAAAAAAAGAAAATTTCAGAACTGTAACATATCTAGTTTCTGCAGGAAACCATGGGTTTTTCTGTTCAAACCTGGATTCTCCTTATTGGCACATCAGTTTACCTAGGTAACACCAGAATTATAACATGCCCAGTTATTGCACAATTACCAATGTAGATCAAATTATTTTACTCAGGATTGTATATGCCCAATTACAAAAGGCTAACTGCAGTTCTACTGTAAGTAGAATGTAGTTTCTGCAATTAGTTTGGATGCTTCTGTCTGCAGAGCGTGTGTGTGTGTGTGTGTGTGTGTGTGGGTGGGTTAGGGTTTGTGTGTGTGGGGGTTGTGTGTGTGTTGTGTGTGTGTGAAAACCCTGTAAGAGTAACAAACCTCATAACAGGCGGGACAGCAGCTGTGTGTCTGTTGATTTTGCTGCAGGGGTGAAAGTTATGGCACTTGTGTGGAAAGGGGAAGGCAGAGCAAAACAGGGGAGTGAAACAGGCATCAAGTGTTTCCATAGAGATGTGAAAGCTGAGGAAACAAGCAAAGAGCCTTCATGGCCAATCACAGCTGGGTAGCAAACTGACAAACGTGCAAGCAGGGTCTTAAAAATTGAAATAGGGTAATAGTGGCTGTTTGTTAGCTTAAAACTGTTAGAGATGAGGAGAAATGGCAGGCTTGTGTTGTGCTTTTGAAGGGAAAATAAACCGCTCTTACGTGTGTAAATAAAAATAAAAGGATTTGATGAGAGGGTTGGGGTTTTTTTTTTTTTTTTTTTTTTTTTCTTTTTTTCTTTTTTCCCCCCTAGGAAAGGGAAACTGCCAGGTGCATGTGCTAGGTCTTGCAGCTGTGCGAAACCCAAATACTTGTCACAGTGTGTACAAGACACCCTCTTTGACAGTACAGCTCTTGGGCTTCCATCCTTTCATACTTCCCCACCATGGCACTCTCCCACTTTCTACTCTCTTCACATTTCTCCACTCACACGTATCTATACAAACATGTGCACATGCACACACACGCACACATGTATGCATGCACGCACGCACACATGCACACATGCACGTGCATATGTGCTTGTACACGCACGCATGTGCATGCACACATACACACACACAAACACACACACACACACACGCACGCACGCACGCACCCACACACACACACACACACACACACACACACACACACACACACACACACACCACAACACGCACACACACTCTCTCTCTCTCTCTCTCTCTTGCACGCGCCCACATGCACAGCATTTTTTTCATATTGGAATTGGAAAATGGTGTGGGGATAGCTTTTAGCAGCAAGGTCATGTAAGTTTAAAGAACAAACAAAACCCAATGATACACCTCCTTACCACCCATGCTCACCACTTCTTAAAAGTTAACATCTTTTGTAATACATCAGATTATAAAAAAGAAAAAAGAAGGGCAGGTCAACAACAACAAAATTGTTTCTGTCTCAAATGTGCATTAACTTGGTTCATGAAACCAGCAGAAGCGATAGGAGGAAATTGTTCAATTGATTAGTTCCGAGTGTCATTTTGTGCGGATGTGTGTGTGTGTCTGCATACATGTGTGTGTGTGTGTGTGTGTGTGTGTGTGTGTGTGTGTGTGTGTGTGTGTGTTCATATATGTGAGCATGCATGTATTATATCATTATGTTTATGACTAAGACGCAGCTAAGTAGGTGGGCGGAAAAAAAAAAGCACTGCCATAAATTTTACTTCACTTTTTCTTTTTTTTTATCAGGCATCATGTGCCTCACTGACATCATGGCTGAAACAACTCCCAGCTGCTTGGAGTTTCCTTTTGCCTGGTAGCTAGCTCCACAAAGAGCGTTTTGTGTACAGGCTTCCAAAAGCAGGCCTGCTGGGTGTGAGTCATCCCCAAAGACAAGGGCTCACTTCAGTCCCATAGTTGCAGCTCTCGGGTTCCATGTAGAGTTACGCAGCATTGCCAGAGAACAGCTGTTGGGTGCATGCACTCATGGTGCAGTTCCTTTGTCCTTTACCATCCAGAAGGTGGGACTGCTCTCTGAAGTGCGGTGATAGGTCGGTGGCCCCAGCCTTAGGGTGTGATAGTGGAGCGGAAAGGGCGGACCTGAAAACTGGTTGATAATGAGGTTTCTCTCTTAACACAAGACATTTCGGAGTGTGTCTCTTTTAGGGTTGTTGTCTTGTGATTATGAGAGGGGTGTGGTGGAAAGGGAGGCATGGGGAGGAAGTGGGGGGGGGGGAGAGGGGGGTTGTGGAAGGGAAATGAAAATGGTGGAAGTATACATGTGTGCTTCCTAGAGACCTTGTCTCATTGTTTGTGATTTCCATTGTTGTTGCTGCGTGTAGAGTTCTTTTTGGAAATCTGTCATTTAGGAGACCATACGTTCGCTTTGAAGTTTGACCTGTACACTTTTTTTTTTTTTGGCTTCTGATAACTTGTACATGTTGGTCACATGTATGAGGCAGTTAGTGCTGAATTCATTATTTATCACTTTCTGTCGAGTTGTTGGCAGTTCCCAAATTATAATAAAACAGCAAGTATACACCCCTACATGTCTGCCATACTCAGTTTCCATCCCCACCCCATCTTGATTCCCACATTCTCCCTCCCCTCTCTTCTTACACACACACACACACCACACATGCATGCACGTACACACACACACACACACACACACACACACACACACACACACACACACACACACACACAACACTCGCACTCACACACACACACACACACACACACACCACACACACACACTACAGCTCTCTCTCTCTCTCTCTCTCTTCTCTCTCTCTCTCTCTCTCTCTCTCTCTCTTCTCTCTCTCTCTCTCTCTATGTGCATATCATATGCAAGTTACAGTACACACATGGTGCCAGACTCCAGACATGAAACATAATTATCACTTGATGATGGGCAAGCCACAGTCATTCTGACTTGCTGCACTTGTTTCATGCCCAAAGATGGAGACTTGTAGAACTTTGGACTGTATCCCAGCAGTACCAGGGGCAGACTTGAGGAAAGGTTGGGAGGAAGGAGACTAGGGGGAGGAGGAGGGGGGGGGGGGGGGGGGGGAGAGAATCCAGACTAGTTATGATATGACTAATTGAAACCTATATCACTAGGTCGTATTTCTCTTAAAATCGTCTGACCAATACAATGTGTTGAGCTGATTAGCTAAGTCTTGTATAATGAGTGTGCATGAGTGTGTGAATTGTGCCCCCACCCCACCCCCACCCCCACCCCAGTGCGAAAAAAAAGAAAAACATATGTCTAAAAAAATTTGAAGGGCAATGGATCACAATTAAAGAGGCATGATCAAAACGATAATGATTCCCAGACTATTCTGTTATATGAAACGTGGCTGCAGTGTTGTTAGAAGTAAAGTTATATTTTTTCACCAAATTTTTCTTTTTCTGATGTTCACTGTGTGATATTGGTTTGGTTTTTGTTGGTTTTTTTTTTTCAAATTTCAAATGCAATTAC
>CM031609.1:39215001-39390001 GCA_018398815.1 Conus ventricosus | reverse complement strand
GTACAATCAATCCATCTCCTGCCCTTCTTCGAGAAATACAATCCCTCATTCCTTTTATTGTGAGCAAATATGTGTTCCTTGTGTCCCAGTCGTTTTACGGTGTGGTTGTGTAGTAGTGCACTCGATTGCTCATTGTTGCTTTACATTGTGCAGAACTGCACTTCTTCCCTTTGTACTCTTCCTGAAAAAGAAACATGCAGTTATCTATCTCTGTCCCACTGCTTTTACTGTATGTCAAAGTATACTCCCACCCATTCTTCTAGATTATTAAGTGTGCACCTCGCAGCCTGAGTCCCTGTTGTTTTTTATTGTACACAAGTTTGTGTGTACTCACTTCCTCACTCTTGAACATTGGGCAGAACTGTGCATCTCCCTCCCTCCCCTTTTACTGGATGCAGCTGTGCTTTTGTCCCTTCCTCTGCCCCTCTGCTTTACTGTGATCAGGAGTGCACTCCTTGCTTCCTCTTTACAGCCTTGACATGGCCTGTGGTTGGCCAGGCTGTAAACAGCGTGAATTGAATTGAACTCTGTCTCAGACATTGAGCAGAAGTGCACCACCCTCTTCTTTTAATGTATGAAAAAACAATGCATTTGTCCTTTTCTCTGTCCCCCGTTTACTGACAGCAGTGTTTTCCCTCACTCCCTGGCTTACATGTTCATCCCTCTGTCCCTCTGTTGTTTTTTACTGAGAGCCCAAGATCTCATCGTCATTCCCTGCCTTACTTGTTCCTCTTTCTGTCCCTCTTTGTCTTTTTACTGAGAGCAGAAGCACTTTCACTCCTTCCCCACCTTACTTTGCTCTTCCCTCTGTCACTCTTCTTTTTACTGAGAGCAGAAGTGTACCCCTCCCTCCCTCCTTCCCTCACTGTTGGCCAAAAAAGAAAACATTTCTTTACCTCTTCTAAAACAAACAAACAAAAAGACCAAAAACAAAGCCAAAGAGTGCACCTCATCCTCTGTTTTCATCCTTTGTTTAGTTGTGTAGTGCTTAAAACTCAGTCCCACCATGCCTCCTTTCAGTGTCTTTTTCCCTACAGTGTGTGCAGAAGCCCACTTCTTGTCTTTCCCCTCCAGATTCTGCGTGCAGAAGTCCTGGTGCTGTCTTTGCATACAGCCTTCCTGTTCTTGTATGTCATCAACAACACATTCAGTGTACAGGAGCAAATACAGCCCCGACTCGGCGGCAGAGACTTAGCGTCAGTATGTAACACAGGGCCCGAATGGTATGAGTCATCCCTGTCTACCCTTTCATCACATTAATGCATACCCAGCTAAAGTTGTTCACAGTTGGCGGATGTTTGAGCCATTAAGCTGGCGAGGGAGTTGAGTTGGGGGGGGGGGGGGGGGGGACTGCTTTTGTGGAGGTTGAGGTGAACTCCGTTGGGGCGAATGTTTGGAGAGAGGGTTTTAGAAGTACAGCTGGATAGGGTTATTGGACTGTGTCCTTTGTGGCATGGGACACCGGGAACAGGTTTTGAGGGGTGCATTCGGAGGGGATTGAAAAGAAATTCAGGTGTCAAATCAGGCTGTGGTCGGTTTGCAAATGGGTTGGGTATAGAGCGTCTAACCAAGGAGCCTGATGGTTTACTGCAGGAATCAAAATCTGGGTGGGGGTGGTTGTTGCCAGTGATTTGCTGCTGGCCTGAGACTTGGCCGAGGGCTGGAATTAAATTGCTTGTCAGTGTGTTTGTGCGTCTGCATCTTGTATGTCAAGACTGGCTTCTTCAGGGTAACGCAAAATCACCTGTCATGACCGTGCCAAACTTTAATCATTTCGCCAAAGATCTTTCCAGTATTAAGCTCTGGTTATGTGGAACTCTCTGCCATCCTCTCTCAGAAACACTCAAACCTTAAACACACTTAAGAACTGAGCTTAAGAATGTGTGTGTGTGTTTGTTTGTGTGTGTGTGTGTGTGTGTGTGTGTGTGTGTGTGTGTGTGTGTGTGTGTGTGTGCTTGAAACTACAAACTCATCAGCATTGGAACAAAATGCTCTTGACTTTTTTGTTTACATTTTAAAGATTATCTGTTAGTTTCATGCATGCGC
The DNA here is from genome assembly GCA_018398815.1 of Conus ventricosus. Lineage (NCBI taxonomy): Eukaryota > Metazoa > Mollusca > Gastropoda > Neogastropoda > Conidae > Conus > Conus ventricosus. The sequence continues at coordinate 39,387,955 of CM031609.1, read as the reverse complement.
ACTTGGTGCATTTTAAGTCTGTATTATGGGGTATTGCACAATAAGTAAGTCATTATTGATATAACGTAAGTCGCTCAAACATCTACACTTAGTTTCCCACTTGGCTGTCGTGTTAGTCCTCTATATTCTGTCAAGTGAGGGTTGACGGGGTCATGGCAATGGGAGGAAGAAAGACATTGTCACTAGGTTAGAGTAGTCTTCTCTAGACTTGTCTGACACAAGAGAAGGTCAGGGAAACCATAAAAACACGTTGTGACCAGACCAAAAGCAGAGAAGAGACGGAAGACAGGACAGTCGTCAACAGCAGAATCTGTTCAGATCATCTTCACCGTCTTCGACTCATTTTAGATTTGTCAGCAGGCTCAGTGAGGGGGTGAAACAGATACATAGGTATATCAGCAGTTTGATTTGGTACGCACAGAGTTGGTATGGCAGGTCTGGGCAAATCATTTCATATAATTACTTTGTAATACATGGTAAAAGATACTAGTTTTAAATATTCAAGGTGAACAATTTCTAAGCTCTGCTTGGTGATAATATTCACATTGCTACATTTCTTATGAATGAAGGTTTTTTTTCACAGAGCATATAACCCAATTTGTAAAGCTTTTATCTTCTTGATAATGAGAAATAACCACAGAAACAAAAAGGTAAGAATAGTCGATGAGCACACTACTTAGATCTGCGATATTTTTAAACACTCGGCGACACAAAAAAAAAGAAGAAAAAAAAAACCCACACAGGTGGAGAAAATAAGAACCCTCAGTGATCACAGGGCTTAGATCTTCGACAACAGCCTTCAAAACGTGGGGGAAGGCGGGGAGGTGGAGGGAGGAATGCCTCAGCGTGGATGAAGCAGACCTATAAGAACAGAAGGCTCAGTCAGACAGTGGTATTTACCACAGGTAATTGCAGGGGGCCTGCAGGGAGCGGAAGTGAGTTCAAGGAAAAGAAGAAATGGACCAAGACAGCACACCGAGCGGAAAGGTTGCCTGCCTTCGCCGATTTTTTGTCTGAAGCCCCTGGCAGGGGTCTCACCTAGGGTGGAAAATGCATCCAAGGGAAAAATTTAAAAAAAGAAAGGAAAAAAAAAAGCTGAGGGTGGTGTCGGGTAAGGGTGGGAGAGGGGGGGAGGATAGGTGTAAGAGAAGGGGGGGGGGGAGTAAAAGGGGGAGGGAGGGGGTTGTGGAGGGGCTTAGCCTGAGGAGAGGGAAACCGGATCAGCAGGTCGTGTGAGGGTTTATTTTTTGTTAATATTGCGGCTGTTGGCTGCACGCACTGTTGCACACTGCTGTGCATGTGTGGACGCACCACATAGATCATAGATGACTGCGCATATGCATTTACACAGGGGTCGGTAATCGTGTAAACACTCACAAACATGCGTGCTTGCACGAGTATACACACACGTCTACACACACACACACACACACACACACACACACACACACACACACACACACACAATGACAATCATGTGTAATTCTTGTGTGTGTAGATGTAGCACACAGACACAACCATGCACATGCGTAAAAACATTGGCATGCACATTCTCTTTCTCTCTCTCTCTCTCTCTCTCTCTCTCTCTCTCTCTCTCTCTCTCTCACACACACACACACACATTTCTTTTTACATATGCATTACTGAACATGCACACTTGTGTACCGTTTATGTTCTGCATGCATTATGCAAACGTGTTCACATGTACATGTGTCATGCATGAAGCGTGAAAGTTCTGAATGAATCCGGGTGCATGCACAAATGTACCCAGTTATGTATATATACAGACAGTGGGATGGGGGATGGGCAGAGTATTTGCAATGAAAAGTTTCACACAGTTGTGTATCATGTATTATGACATGCAATCGGATGGATGGAAAATGGAGGAGAAAGTATTTGCAGAGAAAATTTTCATGCAGTTGTTTTGTGTTTACATGCAGTCAGTTGAATGGCAGGTGGAGTAGAGAGTGTTTGCAATAAAAGTGTTCACACAATTATATATTATATGTATCCAGTTGGATAGGATGTGTGGAAGGGAGTATTTGCCATGAAAACTTTCTCGCAGCCATGATAAATATAGAGAGTTGGAAGGCGGAGGAGGGAGGATTTACAGTCAAAACTTCCACAGGTTGTAAACTGGAATCAATCCTGCATTGTTTATCTAACCCCTGTACTCACTTTCCTGTGCTCTCAGTTTCACATACACTCTCAGTCAGCAGAGGACCATGATGTTTTCTGCTCTCTGTCTTTGGTAGTGGTTTTCCAGATAAGATGGGAAGGGGGTCTAGGGGAAGGAGATAAGAGGTGGATCCTGCAGGTACCCACACCTGTCCATAGAAATTGTCTTTGTGAGTGGCACTGGGTTCAGACGTGAGCTCTCTCTTTCCATTCTTGATGATTTCCCCCTTGTCTTATCTCAGTGTGCCTGTCATTTACTCCTATCACACACACACACACACACACACACACACACGCACACACACACACACACACACACACACACACACATACACTGTAACACACACACACACACACACACACACACACACACACACACACACACACACACACACACACACTCGCGCTCACGCGCTCACATGCATATAAGCTCATTGGCACACACACGCACAGACACACACATAGGTGCACACACTCACATACACACACACACACACACACAGAGACACACGCACGCACGCACATTCACTCTCTCTCTCTCTCTCTCTCTCTCTCTCTCTCTCTCTCTCTCTCCTCTCATTCATTCATTCATTCTTTCATTTTTTTTCCTCTTGCACCTGTTTTACTGTCTCTTTCATTCTCTACTGCTCAGTCAGAAAAACACATGCAGTTATATTCTACAGTTAAAGTAAAAAAAACTGTAAAAAACACACCAGCCGCCGTGGCGAAGTGGTTAGCGTCGCGGACTGCCGGCTGGGAGGTCGTGGGTTCGAATCCCATCAGAGTCATGTGGGTTTTTTCTGCCCTGACCGGCTCCTACCCAGAGTTGAGTTTGCTGCGGACTCAGTAGGGAAGACTGGGACCACACAGTCGAGTTTCATCCACTTAATGGATGCGTTTCTGAGAGTGTTGCTCAAATTTCATGACCAACACTGCAGGTGCCTGTACCTCTCGGGCCTGGTTGACGCCAGGATATATTATGAAAGGAAGCGTAGAGTACAGCCATGTCATGTAGTCTCAGACCGAAATGGAAATCCGTAGCATCATCTTAATCATCCTCATTCCCATTGATCAGCATTAAAAAAAAATGTCTCAAATTCTGTGGCCCTTCATGCCCTGCTGTCATGGTGACCTCAATTTCGATGTCCTCTCCGTGTTTGTGGCATGGTTTGCTTCCGTCGGGGTCACCGGTATTGGCGAGTCCATGGGGGCTGTCGCTGGACGGACGTGGTGGCGCCCTCCGGAGGGAGAGCTCACTCACGCCGGCTCCGTGACTAAGCAATTATTGTCGTCAGTAGGGGCTTAGTAGGTGGTGTCCTGCGTATGTTAGATCAGAACAGGCGCCACTGAACACCACCGAAGTGACTCGGCAGCAGTGCAGTTTCTCCTCTGGTGGGTTGCCTCTTGACGACTTGACACTGACTGCTCCCTGTGGATTGCTGGTGCCGGGGCTGTGGCGGGGCCAGCCGGGCTATGGCTGTGGACGGGGTGTCGGAATGAGCAGCGTGGGTGCACTGCCTCTGAGGTGGCGCAGAGATTGGGACAAAAAAAAAACAAAAAAAAAAACACACACAGACAAGCATATAAAACATGACATGCACCCATATACACATGTATGCACACACACACACACACACACACACACACACACACACACACACACACAGATACTTTATCCTCTCCTTTCACAGAGTTTTGATCTTATTACACATGGTCCACAAGAGGTGGAAGATTTCTATTGCTGTGTAAGATGTCTTTTTGAAACACTGATCCTGCTGTAACTGCCTTCATTTTCAGCATCACGCAGACCAAATGGAGACCAAAATGTACAGAGAAATCGGTTAGAGCAGACATCTAACACAGCCTAGAGTCTGGAATGATTTGTCATTTTTGCACGATCTGTACAACGCCAGCCATCTTTCTCTTTGATTTTGTAATTGTTGGAGGTTTATCACCGCCGCCAAGTTGGCTATGTTTTCACCCAGGTGAAAACCCAGGTTTGTCTGTCACCAGCACTGCACAAAAACTGATGAACATATTTCAACAAAACTTTGTGAGTAGAAAGGATATGGCCCACGATAAAACCATTACATTTTGGTGCAGATACGGATCAAATGCTGGATCCAGGATCATTCAGCAAGTTATACAATATTTCAGACTTTATCGTGCAAAAGCAACATACCTGATTTTAAAATCTTGGTGGAAAGATGGGAGATTGGTTGAGGGAGGGACCTGCTGAGATTTGATGCATATCTAGGGGGCAGGTCTGGATCAAATTGGGATCCAGAATCTGTGTTCCAGTGTTGAATTAGAGCTTATTACACATTTTCCTCTGTGTTCCAGTGTTGATTCAGAGATTATTACACATTTTCCTCTGGATGTCAACACTGAAGTTACTATTGTCAATCGATGGCTTTTCACCGATTCCATATTTTTGCAGAAAAACAAATTTTTCTGTTACCATAAACATTGTTATGTATTTTTTTTATTTTGTAAAAAGGACATGGAAGTAAACCTTTTAACCATGCAAACTATTCTTTCCATTAAAAAAAATCGTAAATAAATGTTAGCCAACTGCCAAAAAAAAATCCAGGGACAAACGTATCACAAGACACGTCTTGTGATACGTTTGTCCACGGTTTTTTTTGGCGGTTGGCTGACATTTATTCAAGATTTGTTTAGATTTCGGCCTGCAGTCATCCCACTTTGCAACTAGATATTCTTTCCATGGCAAAGAAACGTGTTCTCACTCATGATCTGACTCACAGGGCGGGTCCTAGGTTCATTCGTCCTTCTCGTTTTTCCCTGTCTGCTGTGTGATCATGTGGACATTGTGGCTTGGTTTTTTTTTTTTCCAGAGTACAAAAAAGCCAGACAGGAGATAAAGAAAGCGGCATCCGACACCATGAGGTTACAGAAGAAAGTCAGGAAAGGTATCCCTCATGGTAACCACATTATTATCTTGTCTTCCTTTAAATGGCATGAGCTGGGTGATGTCTGTGTTGATGTGTCAGCAGTCTCGTGTGTGTGTGTGTGTGTGTGTGGTGGGATGTGTGAGACTCTAAGGGACTGTGTTGCTCAATATACGTATGTATCGGAGAGGTTTTGAGTTCTTTGTGTGTGTGTGTGTGTGTGTGTGTGTGTGTGTGTGTGTGTGTGTGTGAGTGTGTGTCTGTGTGTGTGGTGGGATGTGTGAAGCTGTTAGGAACTGTGTTGCTCAGTATGTGTATCGGAGAGGTTTTGCGTTCAGTGTGTGTGTGTGTGTGTGTGTGTGTGTGTGTGTGTGTTCGAGTGTGGGGTTTGCATACCATTACTGTTATTGTCATCATCACTATCATCACTGTCATTATCATCATTAACAGGTGCATTGACAGTGAATTGAGCGCTTGCTTCAGACTGATTGTTGTTTTCTTTGTAAGTTGCTAGGGAAGTGACAGTTGACTGATGCTTTCAGTGGGATTGTTAAGAATCATTGACATTACTTATCATATATTTTCTACAGATTATCATTCTTCAAGTAACACTTCCTTTCAACAATTTTTTAAAGCATTCTTACAAATGAAAAGCACTTTCTGTTTTGTATATTGTGAATGATCATCCCAGCCAACCTCCCTCCCCCACCCCAACCTCCCCCCTTCAAAAAAGAAAAGACAGATAAAACTGAGAAAAATGTCTGTTAAATTGCACTGTTTAAACAGCAGTAGCACAACCAAGAACTGAAGAAGGAAATTAAAAAGTTTGCTTTTAGAATTACATGGAGTGAGAATGCATTGATCGCGGAACATTCAGTTGTCGCTATCGATTTGGAGAAAAGAGTGTTTGTACACTTGTTTGCATTCAGTGTGATTAAAAAAAAAAAAAAAGACAACGTCATCCTGAAAGCATGGCCAATTGCCCATGCATACCAAATCCCAAATCTTGTTTGAGGAGCGCGGCAGAATTGAAACAAAACATTCAGGATGCTCATGGGATCCTGGAATCTGATTGAGTGCTGAATCATGCCGTTTGTGGAAGAATTCAACTCCTTTGGGGGGGGGGGGGGGGGGGGGGGGGGGGGGGCATGCTTGTGTTTTAGGGGGTAGGGGGTAGGGAGGGGAGACAGATGTGGAAGAGACAGTGTGGTTAAACAAAAAGGCGAAGCTAGCCGGGAGCGAGCGTCCTTGACCTGGGTGTGTTGACATGGCCTTCACCGGTTTCTCTTCTTCTTGTTAGGAGTCCCTCCCTCATGTCTGTGTGTGTCTCCGCGCTGCCATTCATGCTTCTTCGCCTCGATATTGATTGATTCATCTTCACTGTAGTCGGTCCCATGGCTTGGGGTGGGTGGGGGGATGGGGGGAGAGCTTCGTTGCCAGACTCCCATTCAGTAGGGCTGCTGGTGTTGCTCAGCTCTCTGTGGGAGGGTTCTCTCCCTCTTTGTCTCAGTCTCTCTCTGTCTCTGTCTCTGTCTCTCTCTCTCTCTCTCTCTCTCTCTCTCTCTCTCTCTCTCATTCTCTCTCTGTCTGTCTGTCTCCTCTCTCTCTCTGTCTCACACATTTTCTCTCACTCTGTCTCTCTCTCCTCCCTCTCTCTCTCCCCCCCTCCCTCCCTCCCTCTCCTTGTCCTCATCCTCACTCTCTGGTTTATCTCTCTCTTTACCTATCTCTCAGACAGTTTGCATCTTGTTTTATTTAGTTGATCTTAATATTCTATATCCGTGGATACGCTCACCTTTGTTTTAAAGATCAGTGTATCTGTAATTTTAAAGCTTTGACTTCCAACATATCTCTCGCTCTCTCTCTCTCTCTCTCTCTCTCTCTCTCTCTCTCTCTCTCTCTCTCTCTCTCTCTCTCTCTCTGTCTGTCTGTCTCTTTCTCTGTCTGTCTGTCTGTCTCTTTCTCTCTCTCTCTCTCTCTCTCTCTCTCTCTCTCTCTCTCTCTCTCTCTCTCTCTCAGTGTTCATTGCTCTTTCTCACTCCATCTGTATGTCGTCTTTGTTCCATGTTCCACTAGTCTTCGTTCCCTCCTTGGTCCTTCCGCTCCCTTCCTTCCCTGCCTGTCTGTCAGCCTGTCTTTTTGTCTCTCCTCAGTCAGCCTTCCATGCACCTCTTCCTTCCCCCTCCACCCTCCCCCTCCCCGCCCACCGCTGTCAGTCTCTGTGCCCTTCCTTTCCTGCCTTGTCTCTCTGATTGGCATTAATATATATGTGGCCCATAAGCGGCTTGTGTGTGGACACCGTCCTGGAGATGTTGTGATCCAGCTTTCCTTTGGTCTGACTCTGTGGGAGTTTAGGGATTGTCTGTTCTGTGTGGGTAGGGCTGGTCATGTGTAAGGGTTTTGCGTTGCTCTTCGGTGGTGTTAGTACTGTGATGTATGATGATGATGGTTTGTAGGTTGTGTCATTAAAGGTCGAAATGCTGTTGTGGTTCTGTGATTATCTTCATAGTTATTTATGTGTGTTTGTTGCTTTCGAAAACCAGCTGCAGAGCTTTTGAAAATCAGCCACAATTGTCAGATGATGGGTTAACTGACTGCATGATAAAGGGGGTATGAAAGTAAAAAGACAAAAAGTACTAAGAACTGCTCATTTTCATACTTATCATTAGCATTTCATTGATAGGAAAAGAGGTTATAGCATTGAACTGTATGCTAGGCAGCATGCTACACAATAAGTCGGTTAACAACGGTACACTGTGCAGTGTAATGGAGGGTTTAAAGTTTTGAGAGTCAGAGGGTGCTGGAACATTATTGTTGTGTACGTGTGCCATAGTGGAAGCTGTGTGACTTATAATGACTGTTAATAAAGTACAATCTTTAGTCAGAGACAGTGTAGTGGAAAACAGTTACCTGTTTTACTGATTAATGAAAATGAAAAGTGTGACGAGACATGGATTTGAAAATGAATATGATGGAATGAAATGAGAGCAACACCCTCTTCATTCTGAAATAGAGAACTTGGAAACTGGTTTGTGTTCTAATAATGAATAACAGCATTAACAGTTTACCAATAGCTCTTGGCAATTGGCACTGGCAGAAAACAGGGTTTTGGTTAATTCAAGTGTGCGTTCCTGACTCAACAGCCTGAAAGGACGCACTAATATTACAGTGCAGAAGTCTGTGTGACACATCAAACTGACATCAATATTACAGTGCAGAAGTCTGTGTGACATATCAAACTGACATCAATATTACAGTGCAGAAGTCTGTGTGACACATCAAACTGACATCAATATTACAGTGCAGAAGTCTGTGTGACACACCAAACTGACATCAATATTACAGTGCAGAAGTCTGAGTGACACACCAAACTGACATTAATATTACAGTGCAGAAGTCTGTGCGACACATCAAACTGACATTAATATTACAGTGCAGAAGTCTGTGTGACACATCAAACTGACATTAATATTACAGTGCAGAAGTCTGAGTGACACACCAAACTGACATTAATATTACAGTGCAGAAGTCTGTGCGACACATCAAACTGACATTAATATTACAGTGCAGAAGTCTGTGTGACATATCAAACTGACATCAATATTACAGTGCAGAAGTCTGAGTGACACACCAAACTGACATTAATATTACAGTGCAGAAGTCTGTGCGACACATCAAACTGACATTAATATTACAGTGCAGAAGTCTGTGTGACACATCAAACTGACATTAATATTACAGTGCAGAAGTCTGAGTGACACACCAAACTGACATTAATATTACAGTGCAGAAGTCTGTGTGACACATCAAACTGACACTAATATTACAGTGCAGAAGTCTGTGTGACACATCAAACTGACACTAATATTACAGTGCAGAAGTCTGTGTGACATATCAAACTGACATCAATATTACAGTGCAGAAGTCTGAGTGACACACCAAACTGACATTAATATTACAGTGCAGAAGTCTGTGCGACACATCAAACTGACATTAATATTACAGTGCAGAAGTCTGTGTGACATATCAAACTGACATCAATATTACAGTGCAGAAGTCTGAGTGACACACCAAACTGACATTAATATTACAGTGCAGAAGTCTGCGCGACACATCAAACTGACATTAATATTACAGTGCAGAAGTCTGTGTGACACATCAAACTGAAATTAATATTACAGTGCAGAAGTCTGATGTGACACACCAAACTGACATTAATATTACAGTGCAGAAGTCTGTGTGACACATCAAACTGACATTAATATTACAGTGCAGAAGTCTGTGTGACACATCAAACTGACACTAATATTACAGTGCAGAAGTCTGTGTGACACATCAAACTGACATTAATATTACAGTGCAGAAGTCTGTGTGACACATCAAACTGACATTAATATTACAGTGCAGAAGTCTATGTGACACATCAAACTGACATTAATATTACAGTGCAGAAGTCTGTGTGACATATCAAACTGACATTAATATTACAGTGCAGAAGTCTGTGTGACACATCAAACTGACATCAATATTACAGTGCAGAAGTCTGTGTGACACATCAAACTGACACTAATATTACAGTGCAGAAGTCTGTGTGACACATCAAACTGACATTAATATTACAGTGCAGAAGTCTGTGTGACACATCAAACTGACATTAATATTACAGTGCAGAAGTCTGAGTGACACACCAAACTGACATTAATATTACAGTGCAGAAGTCTGAGTGACACACCAAACTGACATCAATATTACAGTGCAGAAGTCTGTGTGACACACCAAACTGACATTAATATTACAGTGCAGAAGTCTGTGTGACACATCAAACTGACATCAATATTACAGTGCAGAAGTCTGTGTGACACATCAAACTGACATTAATATTACAGTGCAGAAGTCTGTGCGACACATCAACTGACACTAGTATTACAGTGCAGAAGTCTGTGCGACACATCAAACTGACATTAATATTACAGTGCAGAAGTCTGTGCGACATATCAAAACTGACATTAATATTACAGTGCAAAAGTCTGTGTGACATCAAACTGACACTATATTACAGTGCAGAAGTCTGTGCGACACATCACACTGACATCAGATGAAATCTGGAGAGGATTGACATGTCACATTTGAGTTTTGTCAATGGTTCAGTACCAGCTGCCAGCTTTTTTTTCATACAGAAAGCAAGACATCAAAGATGTTTTCTACAACGTCACATATTGTGCTAACCTTCATGATTTATTCAGAGTGATAACACACACACACACACACACACACACACACACACACACACACACACGCACCCTCATGGAAGTATGTGTCATAGGGACTCCTGAGTAAACTACGACGAGAAGCTTGAAGAAAGGCTGCTCGAGACTGAGTTCATTCAGTTGCTATCTTCAGTTTTCCTTTTCATACTGCTTTGGATCTTTGTGTTTCTCGTTGAATTTACCTCTCCACTTTCCTTTTCTTTACTACAGGTAACAGTATCATCAATGGGAGCATGGCAACAGCCAGTCCTGACAGGCTCAGCAATAGGTGCGAGTAGGCAAGCAGCCTACGGGTGAATGCATGGGAGGGTGAAACTGGGTTAAGATCCGGATTGACAAAGCAGTTGACAGAACCAGGATTCTTCACTCATGAAGAAAAGAATCGGCAGTCTCATTTTTGCAAGTCTGAGCACTACTCAAGTGCTCTCAGTGAAGGTTTGATGGGTTAGGTGTGCTGCCGTGTGAGAGAGTACTAAAGAGTGTTACCAGGTCATACTGTGATGTGAAGAAACCATGTTGCATTTCAGTATTAATGAATGTATCCCAGTACAAAGTGACACTGTACAACTCTCCATTCAGCACATCATATTCATGTTAAAAAATGCAGGAGGGTGGGTGGTCAAAGGAAAAAAAAAATGTGTGCGCACATTCTTTGTAGTAGTTGCTGTTTCAAGAAAACAAGATCTAGATGCGCTGATCTTTTCTACAGAAATGCTCACAGTTTGCAAACCACAAAAGCTGAATGAACATGGAGTTAGACATCATATTTAATTGTTTTAGAAACTCTCTGAATTCCTAGATGCTAAGTGTTTTATCTTGCACACATGCGATCAGATAGACACAGTCCTGTCCAGTCATCAGAGAAGGAATCAGGCAGTGAAATACAGCTGGTCTTGGTGTAACTCCGGGTCAGGCTGGACAAAGGTAACAGTATAAACAGTGGCACATACTGAAGGATAAGTTTCTACTTGTTTTGCTGCCTCTACTGGTTTTGCTGCCTCTTCCGCACCTTGTCTTGGTAGGGGAAAGGAAGATTGTTATACTCCGAGCTTCCCATGGCTGAAGACACCTTCTCCCCTCACCCCTCACCCCCCACCCCCCACCCCCACCCCCACCCCCCCAAGGACGTTGCAATGACAGTTTGATATGGACCTCTCAGGGTGCAGCTTATAGCAATCACAGACAAAGCCTCAGCCCAAAGGCGGGCGGGCTTCTTTTGTACGAAACTCGGTTTGAAATTCAGGGAGCAGGTGCAGTAATCTTTACCACAGAGTGTTGGTGTATTTCGCCCCCACCAGTGAAATATGCAGACTCCTCAGGACCAAGGGTATGCTACACAAGGGCTCTTGAACAGATTTGAGATGTGGGAGGGTGGGGGGGGGGGGGGGGGGGTAGCTGGGGGGTGGAAGAAAAATGCCAGTAAAGGGTCTTCAGCTCTCTCTCTCTGTGCATTCATGAAACTGGTGGACAGCCATGGAGATAAATTTGAATGCTGCCCCCCCCCCCCCCCCCCCCCCTTTGACAAGCTTTCACATGGTATGCCTTCCGGCACCTCCTGACAGTGCCTTTCTATGTGTGGCCCTGAATACTATTGGGGCTTTTTGAATTGCGGGGCCTGTAAAGGAATTGACTGTGTGGGGGACCGTTCTGAATTCCTGTTAAATCCCCTGGGAGTTGTGACTTGAAAAGAGTTTGTGCTGTAATGGCGATTGGTTGATAGGAGGAGATTGACAGCTGCACTATATGGAAACTAAAGTCTGGGTTGGTTGAAGGTTATTGTCACATTTTTGTACTTAATTCTTCATTTTTTTTCATTTTAGTTTTAATCAGGACTGTGACGGTTTAAGCAGATATTTCTGGGGAAACTTTATGTATGGCTGTGTTTCGGAGTTTGTGTTCTTCGGTAGAATGGCATCAACCAGTCTTGAAAATGATTAGCAGTGAGAGAGAAAGAGTGTGCAAATTATAATTCTGTGTGTGTGTGTGTATGTGTGTGTGTGTGTGTGTGATGCGCGCGCACACACGCATACCTCTGCTTGCTTTTTCTCAGTTTTCCATATTTTTCCCTGGTCTATCCCCTCTCCCCCTCCTCCTCCTGTTTTCCACCGTCAAATATGACGTTTGCTTGCATCCCTTCTGCGCACTGTGAACACTGTTACTCAAGGGATGTGTGTTTGCGATGAACACTGTTACTCAAGGGATGTGTGTTTGCGATGAACACTGTTACTCAAGGGATGTGTGTTTGCGAAATGTCCCAGTAGGAATGTCATTGTGACTGAGCAATTGGAAATGTGTTAGTAGGAGTTTTAGTAAATATTGTCGATGCTGTACAGATGGGGTTTTAACATATCTTTACTCCTCCTCACCCACCCCTGAATCTAATTTTCTCTGTTTTTGGTCCTTCCCTCACCCCCTTTTCGACCCCTCCTCCACCATTACCTTCCAAACCTCCTCCAGCCTGGTTTCCAAATAGTTCTGCCTGAACATTGTAACAGATTTTCATATGTCACTGTTCTGTGTTTAACAGTTCACTTTTAACTCTTTTTTTTTTGTTGCTTTGTCATGTGTGTTGTAATTGTAGCGCTATGTGAAATGCTAGGTTTGAGCTAAAATTAAGGATTAGCACTCAATATATCTTGATTATCATTATTGTCAAATGTTGTCCAGACCTTAAAAACATAAGAAATGAAAATTATGTAGTAGTTTAAATAGAAGTGGATATACATGTAAATCAAAGTTGATGCATCAGATGTGGCTAGATTGGTGAGCCTGGGCTACTTAGAAAGATGAAGTTGGCAGTATGGTTGTTCAGTTTGAATCGACACAGCCTAGTTTGAGATAAGATAAGATAATGTTGCTTATAGCCCAGCCGACCGCAAAGGGCCACATCAGGGCTGCCCAGTTTGAGAGGGAACACTGAAAGGCAGTGAAGTTCAAACAGTTGTGGGCGTTTTTCTAGACAGTTGTGTGTAAGGGTCAGGTCACATCCCAGCAGGTTTTGTTTTTGACGGTTTTGTGTCGGGTCAAGTGAGGTTTGAACAGCTGTGACCCTTTTTCTTGACATTCACGTGTAAGGCTAAGTTGAGTTGAAACAAGACGTGAGTTGTTTTTTTCCATTCCCATGGTTTTCTGTTGAGTATGAAAACATGGATCATCTGTGTTTTGCGTTACTTTTAGAATGTACTCAGAATTTATTGTCCTTCAGTTGTTTTGTGTTGTTGTTTTTAGTTTTAAATTTTGTAAAGTCTGATTCTTTTTTACTTCCATTCTTTCCTCCCTTATGTCTTATTAGTACATTGCTTTTTGTTGATAAAAAAAAAAGGAAACGCATGCACGCACAGACGCACGCAGGTATGTACGCACAGATAATAAAACTTGATTTTCAGATGAAGGAATGACAACTAAGAAATTTTTCATGAACATGCTTCAAAAAGATCAGTTGATGAAAGGGATTTGCATATTTCTACTGCATTGTGTGCTTGCAAGGGTGTGATTACACATTTGCATTTATATATATTATAGTGCTGAACAATTAAGTAGTGGGGGAAAACAAGTGCAGGTTAACAATTCTTCTGTCATTATAATAATGACTTGGCAAAGATTTGGAGAGGGGGAAAATCAAAAAGGGGAGGGGGGGGGGGGGGGTTGTTGAAGAAGAAAATGGGAAAATGTGTACTGTAAATAGGAAAACCTTTCACTAGCTGCATAAGGGAACCATCGCAATTCCTCTCAAAGGCAGATCTTTATGTATCGCCTGCTCCTAGGCCTTTCGTCTGCTGGTATATATTATTATATATATATATATATATATATATATATATATATAATGTGTGTGTGTGTGTGTGTGTGTGTTGTGTGTGTGTGTGTGTGTGTGTACCATGCACATACATGCATGCTTGGTGCACATGTGGGTAGGGTTTTTTTTTTCCGTTTTCCTTCTTTAAAACAATACACACACTTTGTGCTGCTGATGTTTGTGCCTGGTATTATTCCATTGTTGCAATGACGATTGTTTTTGTCAACAGTTTTGTGCCACGTTATTTTCACTTCAGGTAAGAACGAAATGCAGAGTAAGCTGGACGTGGCGATGCAGGACGTGAACGCCAAGTACCAGCAGCTGGAGGAGACGGAGAAGCATGCAGTGCGCACGGCGCTGATCGAGGAAAGGAGTCGGTTCTGCCTCTTCATCACCTGCATCAAGCCTTTTGTGGTGAGCAGGATCCGCACACTGAAGTCTGTGTGTGGGCTCTGTGTGTATGCTGTAAACTCCCCCGTTAGTCTTGGTATATGCAGTTTTACAACTAGCGTTAACAAGTGTTCAGTTCTGTGTGTGGGCGGTGTTGTGTAAGCTTCTGTGGTTGTGCGGTGTGCATCTGGCCAGATCCACCACACATTTGGTTCTCTGTGAAGGTTTTGTGCACATGCTGTAAAAAACACCTGCTGTCTGAAAGGATGTTCACGGTTAGACATGAGAGTTTTCTTATTTGAAGTTCAGTTTTTGTGTGTAGGGACATTTCACATGCGGTTGTTTCTGCCAAATTTTATGGAAAAAAAAGAAAAAAAATAGAGACACTATCTTCATTAAGATATTTAACCATATGTGTATGTGTGTGTTTCCTGTGTGTCAGTAGTTAGTTTTTATATGGTGGTGGTGATTGTTTTTCCTTCTTTTTTTATTTTTTAATTTCTTTTAATAATAATGAAATTGGCTTTGTGGATCATGGTCTCCGGCATGGAACTGAGATGTGTGTGTGTGTGTGTGAAAATCATGAAATGGGCTGTGTAGATCATCGAGTCTGACATGGTACTGTGTACTTTACTGGTGATCAGCTGACAGCCGGTATTGATGACACACACAGATGATCTTGAGATGGCAAACAAGAGTAGATAACTGAATGTTTCCAGTCCTTCTGTGGCCAAAACAATGCAAGCATTCTGCTCCATGCAGAATTTGCACAATGTACAGTTTGATTACATCAAGGTCAGCCTATGAAACCCAGTCAGATGTCAGCATCGCTTTTGATAAGCTTTGTTGTTGGTCTCTTCTATCGGTGTTGAGTCAGCACTGACAGTTTTGTCCTTCTCTTTGAGCATTGTTTCTGGCTTTTGCGGCTGGAAAAATCTCTTCAGAGTTAACTGCGTCATTTCAGTTATATATGCCATCTTCACCTTTGGCTGACTTGCATTTGTTTTTGTTGTTTTGTTTGTTTGTTCAATGAATTTCTGCCATGTTGGCAATTTAAGAAAGCAAATTGCAACAAACATTCAACATGTCACTTCAGACAAAGTGGATGTAAGCCGTTGCTGATTGCTGACTGATGAAATAGACATGTAAAGGGAAAGCACTCTGCACAGATTATGTGCATTCTTGCGATCATCCCTCAGTTCTTTGACTGAAATCATTTTCTGTAAGGAGACTTCTTGTAAGATCATGCATATTCACTCCCATTGATTAATCTCTTTTTTTACTTTCGCCCTTTTTGTAAAGCAATTTCAGTGTATGATTTACCCCAGTTTGTAAAGGGAGTTAAACCCTGGTCTTGGTGCAAGTAGTTTGATATCTTGCTGATCACATGTTCGGTTCTGTGTGTAGGCTTTGTGATCTGAAACCTTCTGTCTTTGTACAATATTTGTCTTACAAGACCTAAATGTTCAATCTTTTGTGAAGGCTTTGTGTGTGAGAGCTGTTAACTCCTGCTGCTTACGTGCAGTGCACATCTAGCACTTGCTTCTCTTTGTAGGTTTTGTGTGTCTGTCTGAAAGTTAACTTCAAAGCAGTGGGCGGTATAGTCATCAAATGGTAAATAATAGATGGTAAATAATAGTTTGTGGCTGTGTATGTGCAGTCTAAGGTGTACCAAAGCACAACTGATGAAATGGGAAAAAACAAACTGATGGATACCCTCATGTCCACCCCCCATCCAAATAATGGTGGTGCTTGCATGTGCAGGGTTTGTTTGCCGGTCTCAGACAGTTTTCATCGTCATTTGAAATTGTGACCAACAAATATATCATATAGAGGATTTCAGCTTTTCCAAGATGGTTTAACAGCGTAGCAACGAAAGACCAAACAATCACACACATAAAGATGAGTGAATATGGACGAGTTATTTGGTTATGGGGATAAAGTCCTAACCATTGTAATTGTGTGTGAAGTCACATAAGATGAATGAATATGAAGGATAAGTTATTTGGTTATGGGAAGAAATTCCTAATCATCGTCAGTCTGAGTGAAGTCACCAAACTGCCACAAACGTGAGTGTTAACTGAAAAGTTGCTGAAATGTGAAAAAAAGGTATGAAATGTAATGGGCCTACAGTAGTGACAGTGGTGTGTTCTAGGTGATGGGGTTCAATGTGTGTGTGTTGTTTTTTTTCTGTGGACAGGATCTGAACTGTGAAAAAAAGGACTGAAATGTATTGGGCCTCTAAACTACAGTGTTGTCATTGGTGTGTCTTTTAGGGTGATGTGTTTCAGTGTGTATGTGTGTGTGTGTGTGAGCATGTGCTTTTTTCTTTCTGCGGACGGGATCATGAGATGCAGCGCATCAAGGTGACATGGTTATATGTGTGTGGGTTTACTTTTTTAATTTCTTTTGTTTTTTTGTCTGCGTGTCCAGGACCATGAGATGCAGCTGCTGACGGAGGTCACCCACCTGCAGGAGATCATGCACTGCCTGTGTCTGCAGGCCAGCGACCCCCAGAGTCTGCCCGCCTCCAGCGAGCAGGTCATCACCGACCTGAAGGGCATGGACCCTGCCACCCTCAACCTCCAGCCGCAGGTCAAACAGGTGAGGATAGGGGAGCAAAATGCAGGCAGGGGTGGGAGGGGGGGGGGGAAGAAAGGGGGGGGGGGGGGAGCTTTGGGATTAGCTGGATGGTGTGTAAGTTGATGTGAACACTATTTATGTTAGTTTTGCTGTTCTGTGTGTGAGCACTGTAGTCTGTTTGGAGAGAAAGTGTTACAGGTTCACATTATTGTTAACATTATTTGTGGAGAGGAGGGTAGTAGTGTACTCCCACTTGCAGGAACATCAGTTGTTTGGTCTGTATGAAAGGATGTGTCTTTGTATTTGTTCCCCTCCAAGGCACTGTTAGCATTATCAGGAAACATGGTGGTGTGCTTGTGTGTTTGTTGGTGTGTGTGTGTATGTATGTATGTGTGTGTGTGTGCATGTGACTGTGTGTCTGTGTGAGTTGTGTATGAATGCACACATGTATGTGTGTGTATGCCTGAGTGGAAAGAAAATAGAGTAAGCTTAAGGAGCTAGGGAAGGGCAAGAGTTGACTAAACGTAGTGCAGATTTGTGATGTAAGTGATATGTGTCTGTTAGTGAGTGTGTGCCTCTATGTGTACGTTTGACAGAGTGATTGAAGAAGAAATCCATTGCAGGAGCCACTGACCTGCAATAGATGTATTATGCCTCCATCTTCTCAGACTTTTGTTCTGTCTATGTCTGAGTCTGTCTGTCTGTCTGTCTTGCTTTTCCTCCAACCTCTCTTTCTGTTTCTCCCCCGCCCCACCCCTTCTCCCTCTCTCTCTCTCTCTCTCTCTTCTCTCTCTCTCTCTCTCTCTCTCTCTCTCTCTCTCTCTCTCTCTCTCTCTTCTCTCTCGTCTGTCTCTGTCGTCTCTGTCTGTTCTGGCTAGTGCTGCTGGTCTGGCTCTCTCTCTTCTCTTCTCTCTCTTCTCTCTCTCTTCCTCTCTCTCTCTCTCTCTCTCTCTTCTCTCTCTTTTCTCTCTTCTGCTCTCTCTCTCTCTCTCTTCTCTCTCTCTCTCCTCTCTCTCTCTCTCTCTCTCTCTCTTCTCTCTCTCTCTCTCTCTCTCTCTCTCTCTCTCTCTCTTCTCTCTCTCTCTCTCTTCTCTCTCTCCTCTCTCTCTCTCTCTCTTCTTCTCTATCTCTCTTTCTTCTCTCCTCTCTCTCTCTCTCTCTCTCTCTCTCTCTCTCTCTCTCTCTCTCTCCTTCCTCTCTTCTACTCTCTCCCTCTCCTCTCCTCCTTTCTTAGCTTCCTTATTGAGGAATGGTCCCTTCACAACCACTGCACGTTCTCACTCACTCCATGTGTTTAGACATTCCTGGGATTGAGGGGAGAGGAATAAAAAGTATGTGTGTGTGTGTCTGTATGTGTGTTTGTGTGTGTAAGGGAGAGAGTGAGGAGTCCTGATTGGGTTTATATGATGTGTGATGTCTTTGAGTGGTGGTTTATATGATTGTGGATGTCTTTGAGTGGTGTGTTTATCTTTGATGTGGTGGATGTCTTTGAGTGGTGGTTTATATGATGTGTGATGTCTTTGAGTGGTGGTTTATATGATGTGTGATGTCTTTGAGTGGTGGTTTATATGATGTGTGATGTCTTTGAGTGGTGGTTTCCTTCAATGGTGAGGTGGCAGGTGGAGGTGCTCCAGTTGTTGTTTTTTTCATTGTGATTTGTTTTTTTTTTCTTCCTTTTTTATTTTTTTTTAAATTTTAGTTTGGTTTGGTTTGTTTATTTGGTTTCTTTTTTTGGACCTTTTCTTTGCAAATAAAGCAGTTAAAAGCTCAATGAGAAAAACTCATTAAGTCATTGTTACTATTGTTGTTATCAATATTATGACTTGATGTCTCATACTCTCCGTAATCTCAACTGCCATATTGATTCGACGTGAAAGGCATTAAGTTTAAAGTGTTGTAGACTTCTTGACAAACAGAAACAGTCTTTTTACAGAAAAAAAAATGACCCCCGAACCTGAAAGTCTAAAGTGCATCACATTTTGCGTAAAAATCAAGTAATCTGGTGGGCATAAGTAAGAAAGTTTTTCAGCATGGACATGCCGGCTGTCCTTTTCACACAGGGTCATATCTTTTAAAAGGTGAGTTGGGGGGGGGGGGGGGGGGGGGGGGGGGGGGGGGTCCATAGAGCGTTCCATGTGACAAGCCATTCATTGTGAAACATGCCCAGCAGTCTGGGGATTTGCACAACATTCAGCATGAAGAACTTGTTCAGGGATGTTTCTCAGTGTGTGAATTTTGAAAAGATGTGAATATTTTTTCATATGATCTTGGATTTTTGTGGAAAACAGGTCCAGTTTTATGGCATTATGTGTGTTTGAAATAAACTGGTGTATTGTTTTGTATGTTTGAAAAAGAAAAGAAGAAAGGTCGATTGATGCCTTAAATAGACATTGTTTTTTTTATTTGATTTGTTGAAACAACCATGCATGGAACCAATTTTGGTGATGTGACAGACTTGAAATGACCCCTTGCAGGTTTGTGGGCTGTAAACGGGAATTCAGTAAAAAGTCATACAGGAAACGTGAGGAAAAAAAAAATTTTTTTTTTTTTTTTTAAAGACAATACAGCAAGTGCCATTAAGATCTAAATCTTTCGGCTCACAATACAGTGTGTTTAGTCGGTTCCCAGATAACCAGCATGGGAACGAAGAGTAGGCTGGCCCGTCAAGAGGTGAATTCACTGGTTTTAAACATGGATGGATTCCCATTCCGTGAAGTCGCCACAGAAGAATTACCAGCCCATGACAAAATGTGTGTTTGCTGTGTGTTTGTGCAGCACCCTTCTCCTCCCAGCTCCCCCAGCTCTCTAGGGTCGCGAAAGTCGTCCATGTGCAGCATCAACAGCATCAACAGCTCTTCCAGCGGCTCCTCCAAGTCCCACTCCCCAGCCACACCATGCACAAACGCACTGCCTCCAGGTACTGCAGCCTCCGGCCCCTAGTTTGATTCTCTCCCCTGTCCACACACACACTCGCTCACACTACAAGTCGTGCGTGGTGTTAACGTATATCAGTCATTATTCTGTTGAAAACCTGTAGTCGATTCTTGCTGAGAAAAAAGGCGGATCAGTGTCGATGTACTTTGACCTGGCTGTAGTGAATAAAAAACAAGTAGGGTAACTCTTGCTCCTGTGATGAAATAAAGAAATGCCCATAACTCCATTTATCGATTTCATCATGGGCGCAAGAGTTACCCTACCAGCTTGTTGTTTACTGTTTACTGTTCCCAGCCTCATTAAAAAGTTCCTTTCAGGCTGTAGTGGAGGGCAGAAGAACAGCTTCCTTTGTGGGGTCTGCCACACCCATGTGGGCAGATCAGTCTGCTTGTCTTCTGTATTCTCAGGTGTGAGGTTGTCTTCTCCTTAATGCAGCCCACTTTTTTTTTTTTTTTTTTCATTTTCTGGAGTTGTCGGGTTAAAAACCCTGTACCTGCTCTCCATTTATTGCGTACTTTCCCTATTTTCCAGAATACTCGTCTGGAACATTGTCCTATACTCCTTTCTTTACAATTCTCTCTGTTTTAAATCGCCAGCAGGTTTTTTTTATGTAACATTTACCTAACAACTACTTTTTTTTTTTAGCACCAGAGGAACTTGTTTACTATATTCTATGAAACTTGGGAATTGTTTAAAAAGGAAAAAAAAAGGTTAAAGGTGAAAAAAAAAATGCCTATCAAATATATCTTTGGAGATGGAATTACATCAAGTTTTGTTTAAAACGTCTTGTTGTGGATGTAGTTTGCAGTGCATGTGTGTGTGTTGTTGACGTTTATAAATGACCATTGTGGTAATTCGCCTGATATCCCCAAATCTGGCATTAATCCCATGATGTTGCCCCCAACTCCCCACCATTAGGTCGTTTCACACACTGCCACTGAAATTTTGAAGTGATGGCAATTACACATGTTCAGCCCACACTGTTTTCTGTGCCGTCATTTTCTTATTTGGCAGAGCCTGCACCGCAGAATTGTCCACAGTTGTGTTCAACAGACAGACCACTGACACTTTCACTCATTGTCACTCTCAGTAGATTGTAGATTTATTTGTTGTTTATTGTTGCTTGAATTGAAGCGCTGTGCAAATAGCTGTTACTTTAGCAGATGCTTCCAAATGCTGCATCTTAATACTTAAATCCTTTCCAAATTAGCTGTGTAGGAACGAAATGTAGGGTCTCCCTTGATGGACCAGTAAAAGCATATCAGTAGTCTGCTTGTAATGACAGATGGATGAAATGGAGTGGAAAGGTCAATATCCACTGTAGTCTGGCGAAATGTTGTTGCATACCTTTATTTTGCGACGGCTTACTCATCTGATTTCCAGAGTTATATGTGGAAAGCTATCCTGTGTTTCTTCTTTGTGGATCATTTAAAACCTTCGAAATTTTCTAACATATTGATGATTTAAATGGACTGGACTTCAAGGTATTGAACTGTGATGAAACAAGAAACAATACTAATTGAATATTTATTGAACACACAGCCGTAATAACAGAAGAAAATTTTCAGGCTTTGCCAGATCCTGAGCTTTTTACTAGTGAACATGTACTTATCAGTCAGTTATGCAGAAAAGACGGGACGTTTGGCAGCCTGATGGCTCGTTTAATTCAGTACCTATAGCTCTGATTCTCATTGAATCCCAGGTACGTTTATTTGGAATGTGGTCCTGTACTACTACTTCTTTATAGCCCGCTTCCTTTAATTTGCAGTTTCTCAGTGGTAGGTGATGTTGGTTATGGAGAAGTGTATCTTTCAGATTCGGGTTTCTTTGTCTTGTTTTAAAATGGATAGCCCATATTCAGAATAATGCTTTTTCATCAAATTATCACAGAATGAGCCATATACTTGCAGAGGTAAGGAAGGGTAGTGGTGTGAATGATAAAAAGAACAGGAACTTAACACTTGGTGAAGAAGGGGCATACAACTAAAGCAAATGATGTGTAATGCTTCAGTTAGTTTGTAGGTAAATGGGAGAAACGGTGAAGTATAAAGTTTTGTCTCTTTAATTCGTCTGTTTGCAGGCACATGCATACCCACATGCACACTAATACAGGCAAGCACACAAGCATGCATGCACTGGCACGCACACACAGATAGAGAGAGAAACATTTCTTTCCATTTTATACATTTGATCAGCATTTGGGTGACGCAGTAATCTCTCCTGTATGCAGCCATTCGCTATGCTGAAATATTTGGAGTGTCAGCTGGTGACATGAAGCCTTCACTGACTCTTGTTATGATTTTTGAAGGGTGTGGAAATGTGTAGAATGTCATGCTGCATGGCTGCACACAGGCTGTGCTTGAAGCAACTGCCACAGATAGCTTGGTCATGGTTGGTTAAATCGTGTCATCAGTTACAATTTGAGGTGCCTTGGGCTGAACACTACTTTTTTTGCCTAGGGTTCTGCATTTTCCTTATAATTAACTTGGCTGCCCGAATGGGAAAGGTAGGTATTTTAATGACGCTTGTGTAAGTTGGGTCATGTTCTGTAGCCCAGACAACCAAGAGGTCACTCCAGATGGTGCATGTGCAGTACACAAGTTATTAGATGGGACTCCCATACACCATATTATGTTTGAATGCAAGTCGCCTTTGTTACAACAGTGTATTTTTCAGTGCAACTCAAAGCTGCTCACCATATTTGGGAACAACCCATGAGCAGTGCTTTATGTTTACTCTACTCAGTCTCTGTGTGTCATCAGTTGACAACAGAAACAGTGTAGTAAGCAAACCATTTTGGACTGCCATGATCGCCATTTTACATTTGTAGCATCCCACACCAAAACGTGTACCCCAGAATAGTGATAATTTTTTCCCCACCACATGATGGCTGAGCTTGGAAGCAAAAAAAAAGAAAAGAAAAGGAGACAAGAATAGTGATGACTGAATTCACCTTTATTTTGAAGAGAACTAAATTAGGAACATTATGGATAACGGAATAGAAGTTACCTTCTTTGTTCAGAGGGTGACGATGAGTTGTATGGAAGTCCATTCTCCTTTGGTCAGAAGGGAACAAAAAAGACTGAGGGAGAGAATGAGAACTGCTTTTCAGTCTTCCAGCTGTGTTAGGATCTTCAGGTGAATTGGAGCAAAGAAAATTCCAGTGTTTCCTGTGTCTGCAAAGAAACAAAGTAAGGAGTAAAAGGAACAAGGCTCCCAGATTCCGATTCTTCTGTGGAGACTGAGTAGATCCACAGGCTGTTTTGGTGAAACAAAATGTTTCCAAGAAAAAAGAATGAACTGAAATTTCTGCCAAACAGTCAGCTCTCTTAATCTCTTTTAGTAGATGGCAAAATAGTCGACAGAAGGGAGATAAATACAGTATCAATTTCCACTAGAGTGACATGAGGTGTTTCTTACCTGTTAAGACGTGACTTAACCCCAAGAATTGATTACAAACCTTTTTAGGATTGTGACAGTGTCTCGAGTAGATATTTTGGACAAAGAGTCAGCTGCAGCAAAGACTTCAAACGACAGCTGCGAAAACAAGTGATGTTGAAAGTGG
The DNA here is from genome assembly GCA_018398815.1 of Conus ventricosus. Taxonomy (NCBI): domain Eukaryota; kingdom Metazoa; phylum Mollusca; class Gastropoda; order Neogastropoda; family Conidae; genus Conus; species Conus ventricosus. Next base: position 39,364,330 of record CM031609.1, on the reverse strand, counting down.
TGTTCACAAAAAGTGGACAATATGGAAGTGAGATCGTACCTTTCAGAAAGTAGCATTACAGTGTGACACCTGTGTGTACAAATTTGCCTCATCACAAAGGCCTATGAACAAGTCTAAAATTCTGCCAGAGAGGTCTGGATTGCACCAGGTTATGTCTATATTCTAAAAATATATCCCTCAGATTCTCCTAGATTTTCAGAGATTATTTTCATTTGTCATTGGGAGGCCCGAATGAATGAGGCAAGAGGAACTGAAGTCCAGTCTTCTTCTGTGTTTAGAAGGAAGTGAAATGAGGAATAAGGCAAGTGGAACTGAAGTCCAGTCTTCTGTGTTTAGAAGGAAATGAAATTAGGAATAAGGCGAGTGGAACTGAAGTCCAGTCTCCTGTTTTTAGAAGGAAATGAAATGAATAAGGCAAGTGGAATTGAAGTCCAGTCTTCTGTGTTTAGAAGGAAGTGAAATGAGGAATAAGGCAAGTGGAACTGAAGTCCAGTCTTCTGTGTTTAGAAGGAAATGAAATTAGGAATAAGGCGAGTGGAACTGAAGTCCAGTCTCCTGTTTTTAGAAGGAAATGAAATGAATAAGGCAAGTGGAATTGAAGTCCAGTCTTCTGTGTTTAGAAGGAAGTGAAATGAGGAATAAGGCGAGTGGAACTGAAGTCCAGTCTTCTGTTTTTAGAAGGAAATGAAATGAGGAATCAGAAGATCTGGGAGACAAAACAGTGGCCCACAGAATGGACTCAATCACTCATCATCCCCCTGCCCAAAAAAGGGAAATCTACGCCAATGCCAGAACTACAGAACAATAAGTCTCATTAGCCACACCAGTAAAATCATGCTCAGAGTCATCTTGAATCGACTGAAGAAAGAGGCGGAAGAACACCTGGTGGAAGAACAAGCTGGATTCAGGGCAGGCAGAAGCACAGTAGAACAGATCTTCACCTGCCGGATACTGATGGAGAAACATCTACAACATCAGAGAGACCTGTTCCACAACTTCATTGACTTTAGGAAAGCGTTTGACAGGGTGTGGCACAAGGGTCTGTGGCAGGTGCTCAGAAAGTTTGGCATAGAGGAGGGTCTCGTCCAAACCATCCAGGCGCTGTATAACACCGCCAGCAGCGCAGTCCTCCTCAACAACCAGATAGGGGACTACTTCAAGACCACAGTTGGAGTCCGTCAAGGCTGCCTGCTATCTCCCGTACTGTTCAATCTTTTCCTGGAAAACATCATGCGTGAAACCCTCCATGACTTCCACTCCACTGTCTCCATCGGAGGAAGAACCATCAATAATCTGAGGTTCGCAGATGACATCGACCTGATGGGAGGCAGCAACGAAGAACTACAAGACCTGACAAAGAGACTGGAAGAAAGGGCAGGTGCATATGGAATGGAAGTGAGCACAGAAAAAAGCAAAGTCCTGGTCAACAGCACAACCAACACCCATGCTGAAATCTACATGAACGGACAACAGCTTGAAGAAGTGGGCGCTTTCAAATACCTTGGCGCCACTCTCACCAAAGACGGTCGCTCTACAACAGAAATCAAGACCAGACTAGCGATCGCAACAGCAGCAATGGCAAAGCTAAACAAGATCTGGAAGAGCAGGGAGATCAGCTTTCCTACAAAGATGAAGCTGTACAAGTCCCTGGTGCTGTCCATCCTGCTGTATGGCTGCGAAAGCTGGACCATGACAGCAGAGACCACCAAGAGAATCCAGACGTTTGAAACTAAATGCTTCAGGCGCTTGCTCGGGATCTCTTGGCAAGACCGGAAGACAAACGACCTTGCAAGGAGCCAAATAACATCACTTGCAGGCCCCCAAGAACCCCTCTTGGCAACAGTCAAGAAGAGGAAGCTGTCGTGGTTCGGGCATGTCATACGCCACAATTCACTGCCCAAAACAGTCATCCAGGGCACGCTGGAAGGTGGCAGACGAAGGGGACGACAAGCCAAATGCTGGATGGACAACATCAAAGAATGGACCAGGATGGATGGCCCTACGCTGATGCGACAGGCAGAGGACAGGGCCGGATGGCGGTGCCTGGCTTCGAGAGTGTCTCTCATCTCTCCTCTACGCCCATCATGGGCAAGAGAATGATGATGATGATGATGATGAAATGAGGAATAAGGCAAGTGGAACTGAAGTCCAGTCTTCTGTGTTTAGAAGGAAATGAAATTGGAATAGGCAAGTGGAACTGAAGTCCAGTCTTTGATGTCTGGAAGGAAAAAACACTGGTGGAACAAGCAAGTGGGAGTCACAGTCCATCTCCATGTTCAGAATGAACAAAATTGAGGACAGGGCAAGCAGCCTCGAAGTGCAGTCTTGTCTATGAAAAGGAACAAAATTGGCAGTGAGGCGAGGAGGAAGTTGAAGTCCAGTCTTTACCTGTCTTTGGAAGGACAGAAATAAGAAATGGGGCCATAGTTGAAATCCAACCTTCTTTCTGTTCAGAAGAGAGAACAAAATTAGAAAGGAGGCAAGAAGGAATCTGAAGTCCTGTCTTGTCTCAGTTCCAATAGAGGCAAGGAGAATTAGAAGTCCTGTCTTCTCATCTGTTGAGAGGGAGACTGGAAACTGGAAGTCCAGTCTTGTCATCTATTGAGAGGGAGACAATGAGAATTGGAAGTCCTCCATTCGGAAGGAAAGAAAATAGCAATGGAGGAAAGGACAGTTTGTAAGTTTACTCCTTTCCCTTTTTGTTTAAAGGAAAGAAAAGGAGGAGAGAGACTGAGAGATCTGACATCCAGTTCTTTCCTCTGTTCAGCAGGGAACAGAGTAAATAGGGATGCGAAGAGAATCGTTAAAAGCCCAGTCTTCTCTTACATAAAGCGAACAAAATAAGGAGGAAGGCCAGGAGAATGGACACCACATCTTATCTGTATCGAAGGAAGCAAGGAAGAGGCAAGAAAAATGATTGAAGTCCTGTCTTCTCTGATCATGGGGGGGGGGGGGGGGGGGGGGGGGGGGGGGACAAAATCAGAAGCAAGGGGAGAGTTGTCCTCCAGTCTTCTCTGATCAGGGGGGGAACAAATCAGGAGCAAGGGGAGAGTTGTTGTCCTCCAGCCTTCTCTGTTCAGAAAGGAACAAAGTAAAGATGGGGAGTGGGGAGAGGGGATAGGGAGTGCAGTTCTCTTTTTTTAACTGTCATATCTTTCAAAACCTGATCTGTCCTGAATCTACATATGTAAAGTGAATGTGGTAAAGCTTGTGAAGATACTGTTCCATCATTTATGCATGGATTGTGCTTGATCAGAATGACTTTATTGTTTGTTTACTTATTTTCAAGGAATGATTAATGTCAGTTACTTTGAAGGAAGATTTGCTGTAACTTTCCAGTTACATTCCAGAAACTATAGTTGTTTTTTGTACGTAACTGCTTTATCATCATTTTCTTTCAATATATTTGTTTATTTGCATTAAAAAAAAAATTAGTTGTCTTCATATGTTACAGTTTTATCATTGTCGACTGATTGATTCATTTATGATTAGTTGTTTTTGTATACAACAGTTTTATCATTGTTGATTAATTGATTGATTTAGTGCTTTCATAACAAAATTCTCATCAGCAGAACTGTATTGGGATTGTTTTCCGATCTCAAAACATGTTACGCCAGAGTCAGTTTTTCTTTTCAATTTTGTTTTTCTTTGGGGGCTTGCCATGCATGATTCTGTACGCTGCCTGCTTTGTCTTGTTTCTATTCTCTCTGCCCATCCACACCTATATGCCACATCACCCACCACTCTCCTTACCACACAACCCTGGGGGTGCAAACGCTGCCTGTACCAACTCGCAGCCTCCTATGGGCACAGAGCGCCTCACCAGCGTTTCCTCCCAGGATTCTGGCTTCACCTCCCAGGACACGCTGTTCCTGAGACCTACCACCCCCAATCCCTTAACTTGTACCAGGTAGGCGCTCCCTCGCTCGCTGTGTCTGTGGCACCTGCCTGTCTGTCACCCCACTCGTCACAACAAGTCTCTGCGATCCCGCTCCTGTAGATCTGTGCACACACACACACACACAACGTTTCCCTCTGTTGTCGCTGTTCAGAGTCCAAGCTACACTGGTCACCTATACTCCGGGCTTTTTTCTCTTTTTTGTTGTTGATTACTTTGTTTAATCCAGATTGAGGGTCTTTTCATTCTCTTTTTTTTTTCTTCTTTGTGGTCCAATTGTTGCTGCTTTATCTTGCTTGTTAACAGTCACTGTTATGTGGATCTTGCTTGGGCACTTTGGTTTCTTTGTGTTAACTTTGCGGCCTCAAGTCTTGTGTTGTACGGTGATGTTGCCTGATGTGGTCATGTAGTTTTGAATTTGGAATGGATGCTATGATGATTGGGAAACAGTGTTTGCTTTGTCTTCCTGTAGTTTGTGTATCAGTGCTTTTGTAATGGAATCAGATTGTTCATTGTTCTGTTTTGATACAGCTTGCTTTTTTAACTTCTTGAACATCGAATGTGATTGTAATTCTGTGTGAGACATGTTTATTCGTATGTTTGTTTTGCCAAAAATGGAAAACCTTAAAATAAGGAAAGTTCAAGACCGACTTGAATTTTCTGTTGTGAGGGGAAAAAGAAAACAAGTAAAATAAAATGACAAAGACATAGGCATAAGTAATGCAGAATATCCTCATGGTCTAGGAGTTCAGGGGAAAACAATTTGACAACGAAAATATCCATATCTACATCTTAAATACAGAATGAACACTGTGGGGCATACCAGTCTTAGCAAAGAAATACATGGCCACATATTTATGAGTTTATTAAGTTCCGTAGCCTTGGTTCTGTTCCATTTTCAGGGTTTATAAAACTAGTGACATGATTTGTTTCTGAAACTTCTATCTTTGCTGAAATAAGGCGGACAGATGCGATCTTGCCAGAGTTATTTCCCTTAGATTTTGTCAGTTGCTGTCTGTCTGTCCCGGAAAATGTGGTGTTGGGACAAGTTTTTTCCTAGAGAAGGGGTGGGGCAAGCTTCATCCAGCAACAACACTTTATAGTGATAAAAAACAGGTCTGAGTGAACAGAGCAACTTGTTAGAAACAAAAGGTATCACTTCACAAGCTTGCTGTCTAGGAGCCTACTGCTGCTGGTACTAGTTGAATGCATCACACATTCAGTTGAATTCATGGGTGTTTTCAACCCTGCTGATATCAAGGAGCATCTTTCTTCATTACTTGGATTGGATTTGAAACTTCTAAGCAAAAACTTGCTCTGTATAAGATTCTTCACACTGCCTAAAGCACCTGTTATTGTTCAGTTCTCTCTGGCCACTTTTCCTCTAAACGATTCTGTTGGTGGGATTGGTTTGCAAAAGACATTGTGATGTTATTTGGTCAGTCGCATGAATGAAGTCCTGACAGAAGTCCATTTGGAGTCTGAAGGTATGCCAAAAACAAAGCTATAATTAAGAAAAAAAAAGATAAGTTAAAAATGTTCACAAAAGCAAATTCATCTGAATAAATTGACCAATAAAAAACAAAACGGGAATCATCGTGTGTTTGCACGCTAGGCAACTTACGCGTGAGTGATCTGTTCTGTTGTCAACAAGTCAAGAGAGAACGTAATATGGAGTGGATTCTGACGATCTCAGGATGCCTTAAAATGGTAGATCCTCAAACCATCCTGTTCATTTCCCATCCTTTTAAGCAGACTGAAGACCCAAAGCTGACCCACCATTTGTAGAACCAGTATTTGAATTGCTTCCTGGCAGGTTAGGATTGCTTGCCATATTTATACTAGACTCTTAGTTCATGGGATTTTTTTTTTCAACTTAAAATCTTCACTGAATACAGCTTACTACAATGTAAAAGGAAATTCATGACCTTTGCAAAGACTTCAGAAAGAATGAGAGGTTTAATCAGTCGATGCTGTAAACATTTTTTGTTAGTTCCTACTGGTTCCATTGCTTTCTTAACCTTTACCAGCCGTGTCACCTAATCGTGGGTGACGGATTTCTTTCCCTCGAGCCGAGGCACCCAAGGCTGGGTGACGGACAGACAGTACATTCTGCCGTGTCACACACTATCGTGTGACTGGAACATAAAAAATTCCTACACTTCCCATAAAATGATCCAAGGGAAATAAGCTCTGTAACTAGTCTTGGGGATGTGTAGTGAGTTGTAGACCTTACTTTCAGTGCTCTATCGTGAACTTGGCTGACCCCAGCAGCTTTGGAACAAAGGAACTGACGGCACCGGGCTTTGCCGCTAAGCACGAGCGAAAAAATGTTGATCAGACAAAGGGGTGGTAGCGATTTCTCACTCAATGAAGCGCTTGAAATCATATTACAAAGTGGATCTGGTGATGAGGGGAGTGATAGAGAGATAGAAAACTATGAAAGATAAGAGGAAAGTGAATTGTTTGAAGATGCAGCCATCCCTTCATCTTCTGATTTGGTGTTGTAAAAGAACAGAATAGAATGTAAACAAAAAATGTTTTACTTTTCAGACATGTTTTTCAACGCACAGTCCTGTCCACACATTGAAAGTGAATGATTCAAAATTACTATGTTCGATTAGTTGAGTGTTTGCTCTTTCCTATGACACCTAACACAACACTGTCAGTTGTTGTCTAGCTACCATAAGAATAAATCAAGAAGTGGCGAAATATGCACGTTGGCAGGGACTGAGCGCCGTGCGCAAGCACGTGGCAGCAGGGAGTTATGCTGCACACGCCGCTCTCGGCTAGATAGTATTAAGCAATAACATAGTTGACAGAGTCAGAAAGATAAGTGATGGTGTATGCACGGTACACAGCACAATAGATAAGCTGTTAGATGCGATTCTTGCAGACAGTGTCATAATTGACTGCCAGTACTCTTTGTAAGCAACAGTACATTGTACTTAACAAATAAAAAAAGAAAGAAACACTGTGGGTATGCAGATACATAAACTGAATAAAAGCTATCATTAGAAATGGAAAAACAGAATGTAATAAATGTACATACAAATTACATGTAGATCTTCACATAGCATGAACACTGCATCACCCTTGACACTACTGACTTGCAGAGAACACCACCGCAAATCTTTAGGATAAGTTTTAGGATCGAGCTAGGGATTAAAAATGAAACTTGCAGTGGCCACTCATTCTTGAGCACTGATTTTGTGAACTGTGTTTGTATCACTCATGAAAAACAGACTCTGTTTACTGGGCTGAAGACTACATATTTCATAATCCCAGAAATTGGTGGGGTTTTTTTGATAATGGTATGAAACAGTATCTAGTGTATGATTTGCAATATATTATTGAAAACGTTGAAATTGTGAACTGACATGTTGTAGTGTACTGACGACGGCTGCTTACAGCATAGCTCTGCAGACATGTCCCATGTCCAGGAACACCTTTCATGAGTCGTCAGTGATGACTAGTGTGTCCATTCAACCTTGTTGGTCCCATTTTTAGTGGCTCTTTGTTTACCTTTTTGCTCTGTGTCTTGTATATCTTTTTGCTTTGTGTCTTGTTTAGTGTTGTGCTGATATTATTGTGTGTGTGTGTGTTTTTGTGTGTGTATGTTGTGTGTGTGTGTATGTGTGTAATTGTAATCATGTGTGTATGTATGTGTGTGTATTTAAATGTCTGTTTTAGAGCAAATGATTGAAAATAGACAAAACTGTGAAGGGTGGTGTTTAGTCCTGATATAAATTTGATTTAAATACTCTTAGATATTTCTACTCCATTTTGTGCCTGTACTAAAAGAAAAGAAAAAGTGATGAATAACCATGCAAAATTATGCTGAATGTAATTGAAAGCATTGATCCAATGGTATCTATGTTTAAAATAGAAAATATTGGTGCTGTAAAAGTCGCATCATTTCAAAATGGTAACCTGATCAACTTCACCTTGTACTCACATAGGCTTTTTGCTTTACTTCTTATTGGTAACACCTCTTCAGTTTGGTTTGAGAAGGGATGGGGCTTGAGAAGAGGGAGTAGCTTTCTCTCTCCCTCTCACACACATTTCTCTCTCTCTCTCTCTCTCTCTCTCTCTCTCTCTCTCTCTCTCTCTCTCTCTCTTTTTTTTTTTCTCGTTTTATTTTGGCACATTGAAGAATTATTCTTCGTGTCTTTCAGTTATTCAGTCATCACAGAATCTGTAGAGGAAAAAAAATGCTCAGTTAAGACTTCACAATGCTTGGTTCTTGTTTCATATTGTCTGTGCTGGTGGCCATTCATATCTGTTTACGTACATGCACTTCAAGACATATTTGTGTTGCATGCATGCATTTTTAGTAATTGTTAGTCTTACATTTTTTAATTTATAGCTTTTCATTTTGACTGAATTCATCTGCTTTTATAGATGAGTTTAAAGGAAATTTTGGAAGGTTGATTATATAAGAACACTGTAGATGGTCTATTTTAGTCTGCTTTGTAGAGAATGGATAATTCACCAGTAACGCATTAACTTTTAAAAAATATTTTCAACCTTCATCTTTAGCTAGTCACTACATGCTGAAGTGTAGAGAGTGCAACTGCAATAAAGCAAAGAGAAGATAAGGGAAAGGGCTTCTGAATTTTCATTCTCTTGGTAATGATTCAGTATGGATTATGAGTGAATAATTTTATTTTGAATGTAAAAACAAAGAGAGTAGAAGACAAACATTTTCATTTCTTCACATTCTATCATGGCTTGTTCATATTTTTAGCCTGTTCTGCAGGCCTCCAACTCGACCGCGACAGCACAGGCACAGACACTGCTGACTGCGATTCCACGCCAACCACGCCCTCCGCCAACCTTGTCACCACCCCCACGCCTTCATCTGGCGGTAGCAGCAACAGTCTTCCCTCCTCCTCTTCGCCCGTGTCCAAGGTGGACCGCATTCGTCCTCACACCATATCTGCTGGCTCCGAGAAGCATTACTCCCGCCCACCGCTGAAACCGGAACTGTTTGAGCCTCTGCCAGAGAAGGCGGAGCACGGGGAAGGAGGAGTGGAGGTGCGAGAAGGGCACGCCCCTGGGCGTGCTAGCGGCAAACCCCGGTCTCATAGCACTTCGGGAGCTCAGTATGCGCGACCTGCCGCCACCATCAACAAGATGCAGCCAGTGCTGCCCCCGCACTGCCCGCGCCCCAAGGTCAAGGCCGTCCCTCCACCTGCGCTGCCGCCAGGTCAGTTGGAGAACATGTCTGTGATGATTTTCACATTGACCTTACTCTCTGGTTTTACTGGCTTTTTTACCAAAGAAGACTACAAAGCAAAGAGATCATGTTATAGAAAAATTACTGGAAGCTTTCATGAGAATACAGGAGCTTTTTTTTTTTAGAGTTGTCCTTTTCATGAAGACACAGGTCATTTTCAAATGAATCATGGTTATAAACATTTGCATTGATACTAGTTCATCAGAACTTTTTTCTTGTTATGCAACTGAGGAAGAAATCATGGACGATTAGAAAAGGAAATTTAAGATCATAACCACTGATTTTACAATAATGATGAAATTAGTCATGTGAAAAGAAACAGAAGGAGTCAAATGAAATAAGGGAGTCTGTGTATGATGGTCACTGTCTCCAGTAGCCCAGCCAGTGTACGCCAACACAATGGACCTACAGCGAATGGCCAGGGAGAATCAGGCACGCCAGCAACAGCAGCAGCAGCAAGAGGCCAGGGATGGGGAAGCAAACGACAAGACAGAGTGTGCAGGTAGGTCTTTGCTCACAGTAGATGGAAAACAACGTGGGTGCAGGTGGGGCTAGTCACATGGGAGGAAAAGGGCTTTTTGAAGTTCTTATCATCCGGTGAAATTTAATGATGCTTATGTGTACATGATTTTGTTAAAGCTTTAGCTATTGACGAGCTGACATCGTTGTTGACATTGGATTTCAACAAGGTTTGTTTGTCATTTCTTTAGATATTGCCTTCATGTTACTGTCCAGTATCCTTGCAGTATTGTCAGCTCTGGTTCAAAATCTAGTCATTTTTCCAGGGCTGGTTGAGGTGTTTTTGGTTGTTTTCTTTGGTCATTGGCCTGTGCAGACAGATTTGGGCCCAGTATTGACATGTAAGAGGATATTGGCCATATGTTTCGAACTAATTTGCTCTTAATGTCGATATAATTTTAAGTTACTTTAATTTGATTCTGTTTTTTACTTTTATATTTTTTTCTCAGGTGACATTTGTAACTGTCTTTACTCTGATTTATCTAGTTGCACTTCAACTTGTTCTTTTCTTTTCCTCTGAATTTGCCTCTTTCCCCACTACCCCTCTTGCTAATCTGATCTTGTGCCCTCTCCTCAGATTTTTTTTCTCTCCTAAGGCTGGGAAATTATCTAGCAAAGCTCGTCGTCCAATGAAACAGTTTGCCTGCTGGATTCAGCTTGTTATCTAATGTGCTGTATACACAGAGCAGCAATAGGAGGTACTGAAGATACTCAGCTGTTGTTATCTAATGTGCTGTATACACAGAGCAGCAATAGGAGGTATTGAAGATATTCAGCTGTTGTTATCTAATGTGCTGTATTGAGCAGCAATAGGAGGTACTGAAGATATTCAGCTGTTGTTATCTAATGTGCTGTATTTCACAGAGCAGCAATAGGAGGTACTGAAGATATCAGCTGTTGTTATCTATGTGCTGTATTTACAGAGCGGCAATAGGAGGTACTGAAGATCTCAGCTGTTGTTATCTAATGTGCTGTATACACAGAGCAAGTAATAGGAGGTACTGAAGATTACTCAGCTGTTGTTATTTAGCATACATATATATACACAGTGTGAATGGAGTATTGAGGAAGAGGTTCACCAACATTTTGTTTCTCATCAGAAAAGGGAAGGAGATGCTCTGTTTTGTTGTTTTTAACAGATCACTAACAGCACAAAGTGAAATGAGTATTGAAGGAAAATTGACTGCTCCCTTAATGGGGGTTGCCTTTTTATCATGTGAAAGGACAGGTGGGGGGGGGGGGGGGTTGTAATATCATGATGAAGGGTTGGAAGAGCCACAGGTGTGTGAGGGGTGGTGTTGGATACAAAGGGCTGTGCTGTGATTCTAACAGACGTCGGGTTTGGCGTCGGGTGGGTCTACATTTGCTAACTGGCCATCACCTTCTGATTATTCTCTGTGTGTATGTGTGTGTGCAGCCCTTGCTCTGCTGCTTAGCTCACACTTTGTGTTTATCTTTACATAATACTGGTTCTCCCTTTTTTTTTTTAAATGTGTGTGCTCTGCTTTGTGTGTTTGCATTTAACATGTCCGCAGTCCTATTTCTCTGATCTCACTCTTGGTCTTTTTCACTTTTCAAGCAGCTGTATCGAACTCCTTTGTCTGAAAACTCTTGGTTCCGGCTTCTCAGGAAACTGGTTTGTAATAGGGTTTGCTTATTTTGTTTTACAAGTGGAACATGTTGATGTCATTGTGGTTTGATCACATTAAAGTCGGTCCTTAAAACTAATAGCGCTTGGTAGGACCTTGTGCGTGATGTATCTCAAGTGTCTTATCCCATTTCATGGTTTCCTTTGACACCAGAAAGTCAAGCAGGGTTTATGCGCTCCTTAGAAAATTCTTTAAAGGCCTGGAGATTTGACAGTCCCACTTCTAGATCGCTAAAGTAATTGAAAAGTAGACTTTTAGTCAAGTGATTGAGTTTGTAATTGTCTTTGGTATTTTCTTTGCTTCAGCAGAATTAGAAGAAACAGGAAAGTTTCTGGAGCAAGATGGCCCGTTTTTGTACTCCCAGTTCTTATAGAACAGGGAGTACTTTAGAATGGGAATGAAGAAATGCTGTGTGTGTGTGTGTGTCTGTCTGTCCGTCCGTGGTCAAAATGTGTTCCACTCGCTCCAGACAAAACTAGTGGGCCGATCTTTCTGAAAATTTGTAGGTATGTTCATTATGGGTCACGGATGATGCCCGATGTTTTAGTTTACCGTTGTAGCCGTTACTAACAGTTGTAACGGCCTGTAACGGTTTTTCTTCTTCATGGAATATCTCAGAAATTACTTGGCCGATCTTTGTGAAAATTAGCAGGTATGTTCATTATGGGTCAGGAATAATGCCCGATGTTTTAATTTACCTTTAAAAGCCGTTACTAATGGCTGTAAAGGCCTGTAACAGTTTTTCTTCTTCATGGAATATCTCAAAGTACTTGGCCAATCTTTCTGAAAGTTTGTAGGTATGTTCATTATGGGCGACGGATGATGCCCGACATTTTAGTTTACCGTTATAGCCATTAGTAACGGCATAAACCCATAATGGTTTTTCTTCTTTATGGAATATCACGGAAAGTATGCGGCCGATCTTTCTGAAAATTTGTAGGTGTGCTCATTATTGGTCACGGATGATGCCCAATGTTTAAGTTTACCATTATAGCCGTTACTAATGGCCCATAATGGTTTTCTTCTTTATGGAACATCTCAGAAAGTTCTTGGCCGATCTTTCTGAAAATTTGTAAGTATGTTCATTATAGGTCACAGATGATGGCTGATGTTTACCAGAATAGACATTACTAACGGTTACACCAGCCCAAGACAGTTTTTCCTCTTTATGGAATATCTCGCGCGTATTCAGGAAAACTGGGAGTACGTTTATATGCTTTGCATCTTGTTAAAGTTTTGAATTTTCAGAGACAGTTGCTCATGATCATTGATCTCACAACTGGTATGCTAGTGATATGTTTCATTGATATATATACCGCATCATACTTAGAATTTCTCTGTCTTTTAAAAGAAATTTTGAATCATAGGCAGAAAAAAAGAAAAAAATCGAACAAACACAACAAAATGGGTCTTGAAAAGTCTTTTGATTTTTTGTTCTTGTTATCGAAAGAACTGTATGAGTGTGTCATTTTTGTGGCCACCATACAGTTATGAAACAAGGACAGCCAGGACCTTTCACTTTGTACCCTGTGAATTGGCTGGTTCCTCATTTTCCAGCTACTGTCCATCTTTTTCTCCGCATCATGAAGAATTCATGCAGTCATAATCTCCAGTCTTGTCAACAGTTGTGTACAAATGTAAGAGCTTAAGTAGATTAAATTGCGAGAGAAAAAGGAGTAATCTAACAGTGCAGGTGTTTAAAAGCAAAGCTAAAGATAGCATCTGTTGGGTCATGATTAGAATTCTTTTGTCCCTAGTCCGCAAGCTCTTGAGGTTTACCACGGGCTATGGGACGCTACTGTTGGTTGAAGTTGAGGAAATGAATGGTTCACTTTGTAACAAGCAGAAGTAAACCTGCCTTTTAGAGCATTTCTTACAAAATGGATTATAGTAAGTGAAATTACACTCTTGTGTTGTTTTGAGCTGTATAGAAGAATCGACCCTATTACTGTCATTGAGAAAAGATGAATTTCTGACCTTTCTTTAGCCCGGAGTGTCGTGTCTTTCCTTCTTTTTGTTGTTTTTTGGGTTTTTTTTGTTTTTTTTTTTTTTTTTTTGCTTTTTATTGTTGCTTGTTTTGTAAGGTAAGAAAAGTTTCAAGAGCTTTTCTCAGAGTTACATGGTACAGCCATGACTGCATTAGGCAAAGATATTTCCTCATTGGAAGCATCTGCTTTGATGTTCTTGGAATTGGGGCGACACTCTGTTCTCTAATCACCTTCACCAAATCCGTCTGCTTTGTTCAGTTGTAGCATCAACTTGCAGAAAATCTTCATAAATGATAGTAATGGTTTCCAGTTGTATGGCTTCATGCCTTTGCTTGCAAACTCTGAAGCAAGACTCTAGTTCTGTCCCCGTCTGTATGAGCGTGTGTGTGTCTGTGTGGGCATGCATGTGTGAGAGAAAGAGAGACGGAGAGAGATTGTGTTTTTGTTTCTTTAAGCAGCAAATAAGACATGACTGTAATTCTTCTGCGCATTAGTTATTCTGCTTAATGTGTCAAATGTGCTTTTCTTCTGTTTTTATTTCATTTAGCATCAGTGTTTATCATTTCGTTTTCTTTTAAGTTCATGCTCTTTGTTAGTTGGTTGGTTTGAATAAGTTTGTCAGTAGTTGTGGATTTTTCTTTTTTTTTTTTTTTTTCTTTTTCTTTTTTTTTTTTTCAAAAACTTATGGAAAGTTATGTGCCTTCTGTTTGCGCACCCTACCTGCGTTCTGCAGCCCGCTTCCCAACCCGCAGATGACTCTGCTGTCAGTGCCCTTAACCTTGAGGAGGCAATCCGGAGTCTTGATAGCGTCACAGCCGCTCTGGTAACTGATGTACCTGAGGAAGAGGCTGCCGCTGCCGTGGCAGCCGAGAGAGAGGCTGAAGAGAAGAAGGAACTGGAAGAGATAGAAATGCGTCGTTCGTCTAGGTCGCACAAGGCAAGCAAGGGTGACCGAGGATGATGAGTGCCAATCTTCAGCTGATTACCTTTCATATATTTTTTTTTAATACTTTATCCCTTTATTTATTTCCAGGATTTTCTTCATTCTTCCCATGTATTGACTGCTTTGCTAAAACCGTTTCACTGGCTTTTGGAGTGCTTGCTTTGTATTGGCCGTGTATGCTTTGACGCTGTGACGTTGGTGTTTGTGTCTGGTGGTGGAGTTGAAACGTTCTGCTTTGCAAACTAACCGTAGAATTAACATCGCCATTGCTATTGCCAAGTTTGATTATGACTGCGCGTTCCCTTCAGCCTGAGTGTCATGCGTACAATCACAGAGCCCGCGCTGCTTGCGACATATTAAGGGTGATTCTTTGGTAAAGTGTTGGCTTCTGGGTACCTGTACACACGATGCAGACGTATGTTCTGTTACCAGCACAGTTTGATGATGAAACGTGACAAATTTTGAGAACCGCACCTACCTCCTGCTTCCTTCCCTCCACGCCCGTCCACCTTCCCTTTTCATAACCTGCATTTCTCCAATCCCCAAGTCGTGCTGTCCCCACCTGCCCAAGTCCTGGTGGTCAGCAGGTGTCGCTGGTATACTAGGAACATCAATGCCCAAGCAGAGATTCATGATCATGCGTTCATCTTCTTTTGGTCAAATGCCCAAGAATATACTATAAGGGAAGTGCCCAGGATTTTTCTTATTCATTAGCAAACATACATGTAGAGGAGGTAGGAGAGGGGAAGGGGGTGGATTGCAGTTCCTTTACATTTTTTTTTTCATGCTGACATTTGTTATTTTTTATTCATTTATTTTAATTTCTCTCAAGAAATGGAAGCCTGGAGTGGAATTGGTAGACAGGGAGAATTTCTGACAACAGAATTCATTCTGTTGTAAATTGACAAATCACAGCTAGTGGGTACCTTGTTTTTCTTGAAGTCGTGACATATATTGAGGTTAGTGTGAACTTGTTATGTGCACAAGGATACAAGAATCATTTGCTTGGTTATTGTCAGCTAAGTTTCTTCACAGGCGCAAGTTGTGGACACCAGCCTTCCCACAGTTCGTTGCACAGAAGTTTAACTTCCTTTGCCACTGAAGGTTAACTTCCTTTGCCACTGAAGGTAATTAACTTCCTTTGCCACTGAAGGTTAATTAACTTCCTTTGCCATGAAGGTTAATTAACTTCCTGTGCACTGAAGGTTACTTCCTTTGCCATTGAAGGTCAAGTAATTTCCTTTGCCACTGAAGGTTTAATTGACTTCCTTTGCCACTGAAGGTTAATTAACTTCCTTTGCCACTGAATGGCTTTAACTTCCTTTGCCACTGAAGGTCAAGTAATTTCCTTTGCCACTGAAAGTTAATTAACTTCCTTTGCCACTGAAGGTTAACTTCCTTTGCCACGAGACTGATATGGCAGATGCGAATGATCTCCACATTTCTCGCAGGTGTTTATAAGTTTAGGGATGGGACTGGAGAGTGCACAAGGTCTTTGTTGGCTTTTGATCGGGTTGAAAGTCCTGGTGTTTTGAATACATGCCCTTTTCCCAGCAAGGGAAAATGCTTATGTATGGTTGTTTGGGGAAGTTAAAACCATTTGAGCTGTGTTACCTGGTGTGGAAAGATCAGTGACCTCGGTAGTTTGCTAAAGCGTACGATTATGAAAATTAAAGTAAAAATTGCCAATAAGGCATCCCATGTACTTGTTCTGTAGAGATGGCAGCTTGTCTGTATAATACCTGCAAAGTCTTTTGAAGTTCTTCGGGGGTCATCGGTTTATTTTGCTGGAATTGTGAGAGTAGGAGGGATGGGGGGGGAGAATCTGACTCACTGAATACATGCGAACTAGAACCATCCAGGACTTTAGGTAAAGGAGAGAGGACTTGCAAGTTACAGAGATTTCTAAATGATAACTTACTGTTAGATAGCTCAGAACATGCCTCGGGAAATGCTTTTTGTAGAGTGCTTGACATAGGTCTCAGTAATTTGCAACTACTGCCTTGATTAATTTTGATCGTTTTTTTTTGTTTGTTTGTTTTTTGTTTTTGAACAAGTTTGCATGCAAAATGTATGATTTGAAAGGTTTTTAGATGTCTGGTTAACAAAATGTCCATCCTTGCTTTAACAGAATTGTGACAGTTTGTCACAAGATGATGATGGTGGAAAAATTAAATTTTGGAGAAAGGGGAGTGAAGGACAGTTAGGGTTTAATGTTATTATCTTCTGACTGAAGCAAGTAAGGGGCAGTGAATATTTTTGATCATTTTTACATTATCTCATTATTAGTATCATTATTAAACAGTTATAGTGTGCAACACATGGTGGCAACGTCTTTGTTCCTGTTCCTCAGTTTTACTGTAGTTAAGCAATATTTAATTCTTTTTGATATAACTCTTTTAGGTTATGCTTGTTTACTTGATTATTAATCTTGTTTCCCTAATTGTTTTTAAAGGGTTTAAACAACAAAAAATATTTTATGCAATAGCAATGTATTCAGGTAAACAACCGAAAAAAAAGTTTATGCAACGGCTGCGTGGAAAATTTTTGCGGGATATGAGCAAGAAAATTTCTTTCGCTGGATGCTAAAAGTGTTATAGTGAAATCACTGTATCAATGTATCACATGAGCTTCTGTCAGCTGTTTCTGATTTGATTTTCATTTTACCCCCACTTTGCCACCCCATCTACTTTCTTCTCCCTCTCTACGTCCATCCTCCATGGTACTCTCTCTCACTGTCTCTCTTTCTCTTTCTCTCACCCCCTCTCTCCCCCTCCCTCTCTCTCTCTCTGTCCCCCCCCCCCCCCCTCTCTCCCTCTCTCTCTCTCTCTGTTTTTCTCTCTTTTTATGAATACTTTTTAAGTGAATTTTTTCTTCTTCAAGTCAGTTTCTTTCTTATCTTGTAATTATCTGATAGATATTCGATGTCCCCAAACCCTTTTCACTTTCACTACTAGATCTGACGGAATTTCCCACTCTTGTTTACTCTTGCGTTGCTAGGTCCAAACGGTATTTTGATCCCCCGCCCCTGGTTTTGGCATTGCTGGATCTCACTGATATTCCATATCCCACCATTAGCACTTTCATTGCTTCTTCTGACGTTACTTCAAATCTCGCTTTTTGGTAACTGCAAAATTAAATTTTCTTTAGGGCCCAAAAGGGTTTGGGTTTTGTTGTAAACAAGTGAAAAGAATGAGGGAAAATGGAACTGAATTTTTTTTTGAAGCAGATGATTAGCAACATGAACTGGAGTTTGAAATCCAGCCTTTTGGCTGGTTTTCTGCATTTTTAGCTCTGGTAAAATGGTAAAAGAGCCCCAAACTACCCCAACTGGACGCCTTTCCTTGCTCTCCAAGGCCTCCTCCCCCCCCTCCACCCACCCCCCCATCCATCCTACCCCCGTTATCAAGTTTGGGATTGTCACAGATTCTGGAAGAGCTGACTTACGATCAGTCTTCCCACCTTATTGGCTGTTGGTCATTTCATGTTTTTTTCCTTCCGTCTGTCATGGGCATATCTGTTGTATTCCCCACAGTGTTCAGTGTCACATGCATAACACCTGTTTGATGTGACCCATCAGTTGAATCGGTACTGATCAGGATCAACTTGATTCAGGGAAGCTTTAGCAGACATTACCATGGTGTTCAGACTGGTTTCTTAAATCAAAGTTTTGATGAGAGTTTGTAATTGGTAAGGACAGAGTGAAATAATTATCCAACCGATAAATGGCCATCTGGTGGTTGTGAACTCTGCTTGAGCAGAGAGAATTGAACATATATATTTAACATTTTTCAAGAGTTGGAAATGCATTTGAACTGATGTTTTGGAGGAAAGATGCTGTATATATTTGTTTGTTCTTTTTTTTTAGTTCAACAGCTTAACTGCTTCCTGTACTTGTTCCACACACAACATGTGGTGGAATTGAAAGGTTGGGTGCATTGTGGGAAATGTACAAACATCACTTCCATGCCTGTACTACCCACACTCCACTGCCCTTCCCTTTTTTGATTGTTGTTGTTTCTTATTTAAGGTGTAATCACAAATCCAAAGAAAGGAAAGTTTTTTCAACTGTCTGTAGGGTTAATTCTATGGATTTCTGTTTGGGATGCCTCTCTTCAGCCTCCAGTCAAGGAGCGAGATATATACACCAGGTAAAGACTCATGACCTGTGAAGTTGCTCATTCGTTTGCTGGGGAGACAGGCTTACCGTTTTGACTGTTAGCTTGGCTGCAACTGTTACTGGATGGAAGCTCTTTTGTTTTGTAGAGGTTCCACTTCACAGCAATAGCAAAAGCAGCGTTTTGATCTCTTCTCATGAAGTTCCACTAAAGAGAGTAATAATAACAGAATGTGAATGGTACTCGGCTTTTTTTTGGCTTTTTTTTTAAACTAGGTTTTTCTCCCAGGAGATAATGTCTGAAATTGTATCAGAGAAAGAGTCTGTCATTTGATGAATTCATGTTTTTGTCTGTTTTAATTAATTTTATAAGTATGTCATTATTTAGTCACTCTTTAGTTGTTGCTTTCTTCTTTTTAGTGAATATTATAGGTATGTAAAAAGTGTATTTCCTTTTCAGCTTAGCTTTTCCAATAATGTTTATTTCTTATTTTGAGCTGGCCACAAAAGAAAAGAGAGCAAAACCAAGATGGGATCAATACATGATCAGAATTGATATGAAAAAAATCCATAGGGTTTTTTCTTTTTGTCTCGGACTGCAGTTTTGTTTGTCTAAATAACTGAACAGGTCGCATGAACTTTTACCTTCTGGAATGGAAAGATGAACTTTTCTGTCCTGAACATTTTAACTGTTGGTTCATATGTATTTTTGTGATATTGTAGTGTAGATTTTTTTCCTTATGTTTAAGCTTGAATTCAAAGAAAGGTAATATTTAGCTAAGGAAACATATTCTGCCCTGTTCGTGTGGACTGAGATATCATTACTTATGAGAGACGACTTCAGTTGACATGGTTGGGCTAGCTCAGACATGTATTAAAGGTTATCTAAGAAAATTAATTTGGTGTTCATTTTGCATTGTGCACCTCTCTTTCCAGGTAAGATTACAGGTGAATGGATCACATTTTTTTTGGCATTGTTGCCATTATTTGCATGCATGAAATGGAGATGGAGAGACTGCATGTTTGCAAAATTTGGAAAAAAACAACTGCATATCAGCATGGACATTTACACACTTATGTAGGTAATGCAGATACAAGCCATGCATGTTCCTGCACACACACACACACACACACATGCACACACACACACACACACACACACATGCACACACACACACATACACACACACACACATGCACACTCATACACACACACACACACACTCACACTCACACTCACACTTACTCTTACACACACACACACATACACACACGCACACACTTGAACTCACACATGTACTTCACACACACACACACACACACACACACACACACACACACACAGACACGCACACACACACTAACACACACACACACTAACACACACACACACGCACACACACACACACACACACACACACACACACACATACATGCACATACACATGTACTTTCAAACACACCCAACACACACACACACCACACACTTACACACACACATACACACACGCACACACACCCTCTACTCAACGCAACGGATACGTGCATGAATTTTTTTTAATGGATCAGTAGACGGAAATCTGTGAACTAGATACTGCTTATGTAGGGAGAGCCAACCAGTTGATTTGGGATGAAACTCCATCGTTGGTGAGAGGCACTGGTGTTGTCTGGTGGTGTGGTGGTTGGAAGCTGCTATGGAGTGTTAGAACAGACCAGTTTGTCTCTTTGTGCAAGACCCTCCTCATCTCCTGTTACCGTTCGTCAACCTGTTAAACATTTTGTTTCCCTGTATTTCTGAAGATGATTCTCAAATAAGGAGAAAAATAGGAGGGGGAAGGGAGGAAGAGGGGGCAGTAGCAATGAAAAAACATTATTTCATAATGTGGTCATTTTAGTGAAGATATAACAATCACTAGTGTATAACTTAAAAAAAATTGTTTTAATCTTTTGCCCTTACAATGTAGCAGCTATGGTGAGCTTGACTATAGATGAGTTTGCCGTGGCAATATACAGGGGGGTAGTTTGAACAACACATAGACGAGTTTGCCGTAGCAATATACAGGGGGGTAGTTTGAACAACACACTGGAGTGGATTTTCTTCAGTCAGTGACATACTTAACTGCTGATGCTCCTCAACAATAGCAACAATCATTTTGCTGTTATTATTGCTTATCATAATTCTTGTCAGGCATGTTTCACCTTCAAAGTTTTTACCTGCAGATGGGGATGATTATATCCAGCAAAAAAATGAACTGAAATAAAAAAAATAATGAAACTACTTATACTGAAATGTGCCATCATTGCTTTAGTTACAAGTCCTGAAGACTTAATTTGTATAAAGTTGTTTACTGCTGTGATCGTTTGATGAGCGAACGGCACAAAAGAGCACATGTGTGTTAGGCTTCCAAGAGCTGGTCAAATGTTGGAACAAGCTGTAAAGTGATAGTGAAACGCAGGGAGGAGAGAGTATACAGTTGAAGGAGGGAGGGAGCAGAAGACGAAAGTGGGTGTTTAGTTGTTTTTTTTTTTTTTTTTTTTGTTTTTTTTTTTGACAGGAGATCATTTCTAGTCTGAACCAACAATGTTTTTGTTCTGTTGTTTTGTTTTTCCTCCCAGTGGCCTGGTCTGTGGTAGTGAACATAAAGAAACAACTGAATGACTTTAATCCGTTTTGTTACTAACAGTTTGGTGACTGCATTTTGAATGGAATACCTGATGTATCTGCTATGACAGATTAACTTCATGCTAGTTTGGGATTGTTTTTTTCTTTTGTAAAAGTGTGTGCATGCAGTATGGAAAACTGTACTAACAAAAAATGATTGAAGTGAATGATTCCATGTTACATACATTAGAATGCAATGTAGATTTGTGCATTTGTTGATTGGCATAATTAGCAATGAATAAAAAAAAAAAAAAGAAATTTCCCGTTAATGTTGACTGCCGACCTTAGATAAATGAGATCATATAATTTCCCCATGTACTAAAATACAAGTTTTGAAAAAAGCCTTGCATCTGCATTGTTGTATGATTTGATGTGTAGATGACATCAAGGAAAATGGTATGTTCTTTAACCAGCTTCTGCAGTGGACAGTAACAACTTTGGTGAGGCTTCCCAAAGAATGTGCAAAGTAGTCGGATAATAACTGCGGCAGTAGATGCATAATGATTAAGTTTTAAAGAGCATGACATGTGCTAGTGTTAATAACGCAAAGGCTTTCCAACAGTGGCGGCTGGTGCAATTAACGCCCAATCTTTTGAAACAGTGGCTTACCCTCTGTCCACAAGATGTGCTTAACTCTCACTTTTGACAGACCTGTGTCATTAGCGATTCATGTACAGATGAGGTTACCATTTTCCTGACCAGGTGTGTGTGTGTAGCATCCGTGTTGTTCGTGTACTGATGAGGTAGCCGTTCCCTATGCCAGATGCAGCAGAACAGCCTTGAACTGGCAGCTGCCATACGAGAGCTGGAGGAGAGCACTGCCGCCCTGCAGTCGACCTACGACTCGGCCAGCCACACGTCACTGCAGTGCTCCAGCGGGTACGCCACGATGAACAGCACACCGTCGGGGTCAGAGGACACCATTGCATCGGGTGGTAAGTGTGTGTGTGTGTGTGTGTGTGTGTGTGTGTGTGTGTGTGTGTGTAAACTTGATTTGGCATCGTGGAATGATGCCTTGAAGGTTACTAGTTTGCTCTTGTTTTGAATGTTGGAGGGAGGTGGTTGTCTTGTGAAATGTTGTAGCTGTGCAGTTCAGTGGAATTTCTCTAGAATTACCTGCAGAACAATTTCTCTAGAATTACCTGCAGAACAATTTCTCTAGAATGACCTGCAGAACAATTTCTGTAGAATGACCTGCAGAACAATTTCTCTAGAATGACCTGCAGAACAATTTCTCTAGAATTACCTGCAGAACAATTTCTCTAGAATTACCTGCAGAACAATTTCTCTAGAATTACCTGCAGAACAATTTCTCTAGAATGACCTGCAGAACAATTTCTCTAGAATGACCTGCAGAAATCCTAGATTCTGTTGGGCTGAAGACAAAATGAAATGGTTGCCCCCACCCCCACCCCCCAAATTGCATGTTTTGGGGCCTTTTTTAAGACCTATGATTATCAGCTGAAATCAATCTCAAGCTTATGGTAAAAACAAACAAACGAAAACACTACTTGCTGACCAAGACGTGAAGTTTTAAATGAGTTTTTACTTGAAGATTTCTTGTTGTTTTTGTTATAAGCAACTGAAATTCATACTCGTTGACAGAAAATGAAAAAGGTTTTCATACTTTTCATTGATAGGTGCCCATTTCAGTTGCTATGGTCACAGATGTCTGATGTCTTACAATTATTTAGAGGTTCCACTAATCAAATTTCAGTGCTGTTTTGGTCTAATGAAGTGATCAAAATACAAGAAAGTTATGAAGACAGTTAAACTCCTAAAATAAGAACCGACTTTAAAATTACAAAGACAGTTAAGTTCTAGAATTAGAACAAACTTCTTGGTTTTCTTTAAAATGAATGCTGCCATATTCAAACACATATGGTTCCATGAATTCTCAGTTAGTCAAATCAAACCTTCGTAAAAAAATCAGCTAACTCCAATGCCATTTCCCCACAAGCCAGTTATTCTGGCAGGCCTTCCAGAATCACACAACCTGGTTTGTCCTGCCACCAGCACTCCACAGGCATTGTCAACGTCAAGTTTTCATGAAGCAACCCACCAGAGGAGACGCTGCGCCATAGTCGCCTCAGTAGTACACAGAAGCACCTGTTCTTACCCAGCATAGGCAGGTCATCCCAACAAAGCCCCATAGTGAGGACATTGACTCTTTGTCACAAACCCAATAGGAGTGAGCATTCCCCTCCAGAGCTTGCATTTATGGGATTTTTGTTTTTATGCCCCAACCAGCACTAGTGTAGACATGTTGGGTGTACTGTGGAGAAGAACACTCTGTGGAGAAGCATCTCTTGAGACAGTAGTTCAGATTTCTTTACCAGCCTTTCAGATGGTCACCTCGAGTGACCTCTAAATAACTTTAAGACATCAGATATCTGTGACCATAGCAACTGAAATAGGAACCTATCAATGGGTGTGGTTGACTCCATGATATGCATTTTGGTCTGAATCATGGAGAACGTATCTGTAGTCTCTCAGACCAGAACGAAACTCCATAACATCATTTACATCTTCATTGACCGTCGGTAGAAAGAAAGCTTTCAAATTCTTGTCCTGCGTCTGTGGCAGATCTCCTTTTCATTTTTCTCACCACAGCCATGTCAATTGAGTTCACGTCAGAATCGCTGCTATCACCAAGTTGATGGGTGCTGCCACTGGAAGGACGTTGTGCACCCACCCTAAGGGGACACGTACTCTGGCTGTGCCACTAAGGAGTTGTTGTCATCAAAAGGGGCTGTAGTAGGTCCTGCATATATTGGATCAGAACAGGCACCGCTGAATACCACCAAAGTGATTCAGCAGCAGAGCAGTGTCTGCTCTGGTAAGTTGCCACATGATGACCTGATATTGATTACTCACTGAGGGCTGCAGTGTTGGGGCTGTGTGCAGAGTATGCCTGTATGGGGCAACTGTCACAGGGAAGCACGGCAGTTGAAATAGAAAATCCCCTAGGATAATTGAAATAATAAACCCACCTCAGCCCTTTTCCATTCCGAAGCAGTAAGTCATATTCACTTCACTGTGTACAGATGGTGCGATCAAAACATAAAACTATTAGTAGACTATGCAAGGTAGGTTAGGAGTGACATGAATTAGCTTGGAAGACAAAATCTCGGTGTTAAACTCTTAACTGCCTCCATATTTGCAGTGATAAAACAATCATCAGACAGTGCCCCACTTCTGTCTGTTAAATCTCAGTGTTAAACTCTTAACTGCCTCCATATTTGCCATGATAAAACAATCATCAGACAGTGCCCCCACTTCTGCCTGTTAAGTCTCAGTGTTGAACTCTTAACTGCCTCCATATTTGCCATGATAAAACAATCATCAGACAGTGGCCCCACTTCTGTTTACTCCTCATCCCCAAAGTGGATCCGTCCGTTTGTACCAGTTCTCATATACTTACACCTCACATCTGTCATCTGAAGTAAAACAAACTTGCTGTATTATCTGGAGAAAATTAGAAAAACGAAGCAAAAACAAAAAGATCATAAAGACTGAATGCTCTACGACTGTATACAGAAGAAGTGCTCTCAGCTCTTTTTGCTGCTGTGTGCTGTAGGTTTTAGTTTATGAGATGCATCGTGGATGACTGATGTGCAAAAACAAACATCTTGTTTTATTATTTGAGATACAAGCTTTTTATTGTGTTCTTTGTGTAAGTAAGTTGTTCTTTAATCTTTTACATTGTTTGTACTTCAATCTTTTACGTTGTTTGTAGCATGTAGAATGATTTGGTGTGATGCAAACATGACTTCGAGTGACATTGACGTTTGGTTCATTGTTGTTTTGCATGATTTTAGATACCAGTATCTTGCGTTGTTCAGTCTGGAATGGTGATTATGATTTTCTAAAGTTTTGCCATGTGCATGTTGTTGAAAAGAGCACCAAGATCCTTTCGATGATATATGCACTTTCTGTATAAACAGAGTTTGCTTTTATTCAGTTTTGTTTGCTAATTTTTCTGAATGCAGATACAGTAGAACCTCTAGATACATAGGCTACATTGAAGGGAGGAGTCTTTGTGTGGAAGAAGGTTGTTATCAATTCATTTTATATGTGGGAACACTGACTGATGAATGTATTGGTCATATACACAGCCAGCATGATAGTGAACATATCGGTCACAGATAGTTCACAAATTTCATGTCTAATGATTTGAATGATTAAACACTCTGCTCAAATCATTTTTGCCATGGCTTAGTCAAACCCTTACTATAGATAAATTGGGCCTAGATTGACATAGGCCTCCTTGCCCTTGAAATTGTAGACAAGAGTTTTCATTCGTCAAAAATGAATTTGAGACCAGACATTATAATGCTTATGAAACACACTGGCACAGATACTGTCAGATTGTCATGCAACTGATGTTGTGAGTTATGTTAGCACATTTTACATTATGGAAGTGACTGGCCTTGAGATTTAAACTTTTAAAATAGGTTTAGATAGAAAGTAATTACAGATGTTCAGTAGCTCGGTGGGAGGCACAAAATAGAAGTCAGCAATGGCAGAAGTCAGCAATGGCATTCATTGAGGCATGATCTGGCATAGATTTGTGGGTTGATGAAAAAGTGTATGGAGAGGCCATTAGCAGAGGTTCTGCTTTTTTTTAGGTAACGATGTGTTCAGTTTCCCTGATGTGTACTGCTTTTGTTCAGTTGTGTAGCATGTGCCTGTGAATGGACTGTGTGTGATGCTCCAGAGAGCGCACTTTGGTTTTCCGTGTGACCTTTTTTTTTCATCCTTCCTGTGTGTTGTGACGTGTTGTGTTTGCAGACCTTGCGTTGACCTCAGTGTCCAGCGAGTCAGAGAAGTATTTCACAATTCCCCGTAGCGGGGAGATGAGTGCAGCCTTCCGTGCAGCCATGTTTCCAAAGCGGCCTGCTTCCACGGCAGGTCTGTGTGGCTCTGTTGAATGTCGGCTAAGTGTGTCTGCCTTTGGTGTGGGATTGCTTTGAGGTTGGAAGGAGAAAATCAACCGGCCAGGCTGCCTACTAACCAGCAAAAACAAGCATTGTCATCTCTCTCAGATAGTCTTCATTTTAACCAGTATTATGGACCATGGGAGATTAAATTGTTTGCTTTTTTTCTTCAGTATATAGTTTGTGGCAGTCTGATTCTACATGAAAGAATAGGTATAGAACAGTGATGAAATTAGAATCTAAGCTGGGAAGTAGGTACAGAACAGTGATGAAATTAGAATCTAAGCAGGGAAGTAGATACAGAACAGTGATGAAATTAGAATCTAAGCAGGGAAGTAGATACAGAACAGTGATGCAATTAGAATCTAAGCAGGGAAGTAGATACAGAACAGTGATGCAATTAGAATCTAAGCAGGGAAGTAGATACAGAACAGTGATGAAATTAGAATCTAAGCAGGGAAGTAGATACAGAACAGTGATGCAATTAGAATCTATGCTGGGAAGTAGATACAGAACAGTGATGCAATTAGAATCTAAGCAGGGAAGTAGATACAGAACAGTGATGCAATTAGAATCTAAGCAGGGAAGTAGATACAGAACAGTGATGCAATTAGAATCTAAGCAGGGAAGTAGATACAGAACAGTGATGAAATTAGAATCTAAGCAGGGAAGTAGATACAGAACAGTGATGCAATTAGAATCTATGCTGGGAAGTAGATACAGAACAGTGATGCAATTAGAATCTAAGCAGGGAAGTAGATACAGAACAGTGATGCAATTAGAATCTAAGCAGGGAAGTAGATACAGAACAGTGATGCAATTAGAATCTAAGCTGGGAAGTAGATACAGAACAGTGATGCAATTAGAATCTATGCTGGGAAATAAAGAGGAGGATGGAGACAGGAGGGGAGAAAGGAGGTTTAGGATTTCAGGGGGATGGAAAGAAAGTTTGGGGGAGGGGAGGGGAGTAGGAGTGTGGTGCAGGACAAGAAGGGAAATGAGGGAATGTAAGGGAACATGAGGACTGATTACTGTTTCATTCATTTTCATATTTTAAACACTTTTTAGTTAACTTTTTTTTTTCTTAAGAACTTTTTTTATTAGGCATACAGAGAAAAAGATTCCAATGCGGGATAGTGATACCATGCATAACAACATGTAACTTATTTTGCATACAATCTCACATCAAATTCTTGATGGCATGTGGAGAAAGCAAATAAAACAGCCATATTATCCATGTTCTAACTATGCACTGAGGTGGCAGGACAACAGAAGAAATACAGCATATGCTTTTTTCTTTCAATTTATCCTCTATTAATTTCTTAAATGGGAACCATTGTCTCTGGTTGTTTCTATAATTCCTCTCTGTCAGGTGCAAATGTTTCCTGAGTTTATGTCTGTAGGCCAGTTTCTTCTGAAACATGTGTAGGCTGCAGCTTTTTACTCGTGCCAAAGATTTTCTTTTTTCACCCACACCTGTTGGCTTGTGTCTGTCAGCCAAAGAAAGCAGCAACAACAACAACAACAACAACAACAACAAAAATGAAGGACCAGTTTCAACCCAACTTAGATGGAAAGATAAAATGTGGCCCAAGGATAAAACTTATGTGAATTAAAGGCAGGTTCAGGGTTCATTCTACCTTGACCATGAAGGTCTACTCTCTCTCTCAAGTGCCCTTCTGGTATTCTGCTTTAACCCTTTGATTGCAAAGCTGTACTTTAACAAACAACACAATGCAGGACGTGTTGGCAAACTTTCCAACAATAGGTGTCCACGGTTAGCAGGTTCAGCAGCCACATTGTGAGATGGCGCTGGGCTCACAAGCGGGTTCAACAGTTGCAGTCAAGGGGTCAATGCATCTGGTTTTGTTTCTGGCACATTTTGCTCTGATTGTGGTCTTGGTGAAAATTCTTTATGGCAAATGAGTAGAGGTGCAATAAGCTGGTGGCGTGTGTTGATAGAGTGATAAATACTTTTCTTCTTTTCATTTATGTATCAAACTCCCCATTTTTGTTGCTGCTTGTGTTTTTTCTTCCTCACTGATTTTTGTGGTTGCTTTACTTGGTTTTGCACTGGTAATAAAACCTTTCATGTTTGCTTTTGTTTTTCTCCCTGACCCTCAACCCCTGTTGGGATGCGTGGTGCTTTTTCAGTTTAAATTATATACCCGCCTTCTGGTAGTTCTGTGCTTGAAATTCTTTGGTCTCCGTCACTTTCTTCGAGTCTGGTTTTCTTTTCTTTTCTTTTCTTTTTTTTTTTTTTTTTCCTTTTTGATCTTTACTGTTGTTTACTGTTTGAATTTTTTTCTTCTTCTGCCTTTGTGGGCTGTTTGCCTGTCATTGTTCTAGAAAGTCTGCACAATTATCACGTTTGCAGTTTGAATCATGCCAGCTTTTTTGTTATTGTTTTTTTGTGTGGCAACTAGGTAGAGAGACTGCGCTCTGTCCAGACTGGACGGTAATTGTCAATTCTACAGGGTTAATTTCCCCCTACAGGTCTTTATGTCATTCTTGTGGCTCTCTTGTGTATACCATTTTGTTCTTTTTCCATCTTTTTGAAACTAGATAAATTACTTGGAATGGCAGCACCCTGGGCATGGCATGGTTTTATTTGCTTTATAAGATATGTTGATAGCTCAGCAACTATCAGATGTTGTTGCACACATTTTGTAGATAGGGCTGAGCTCTTGTTTGCTGTTTTATATATTTTGTCTTCTTAGTATGTGACATAGTCTCAGGCTATCCTTAGTTTCACCCTCCGGGGGTTGCAACCGTGCCGTGGTCGGAGGGCTTGCGTGGTCCTGTGATCCCTTAGGCTTTGCTGGCGGGGGCATCAATACTTGAGGATAGGCTGGTTTTTTAAACTACTTCTAGGCCTGAGAAGTGCAGATGCTGTCTGGCCTAAGCATAACGTGGTAAGGAGTTGATGCCCCTGGTAGGGCTTCCCATGTCAGATAGGCTAAGGGTGAGGATCCTGACTAAGAGTAACCCGCCTTTCTCCTTTTCTTGTTTTCTGCCTTCCTTATTTCGGCCTTTTCTATCTTCGTCTCCCCTTCAAGTCTTCTTTTCCACACTTCTTTTCTCTCTGTGGTCTCCTTAAGATCCGCCGCGTTTGCCGTGCGGTGCGACCTGTGTCGGAGGGGGATGAGATCCTGGTGATTGAGAGGGCCAGCGCTCTCAACACATCACTTTGGCTCGGACCTCTCCTAGACAGGAAGTACACTTTGGCCCAGGTGTACTAATCGGCTCCCCTTTTTGGGGCTGGGTCAAAACAGGCATTTCTCCGGCTGGCCAAGGTAACCCCTGCAGTGCTCAGCTCTCTGTTCCCGGGAGTTGGGCATGATCAGGGGGGATAGGGTTGGTAGGTTTTTGTCTGTTGTATGTCTCTCCCGAAGCCTGGAAGGGGTCAAGACATTGGTTTCTTGGCCCTGGCCCCTTAGTTGGACTCCAAGGTGGGTGGGTAAGGGAGGGATGAAATATAATAAACTTAACATGGCTTTTTCAAAAAATATCCCCCCAAACGGAAGAGGAAGGCTGTATCCCCTATTTCAGGGCTTTCTCAAACAGATAGTGATTCTGACAGTGAGGTAAGACAGAGGACAGGTTTCTGGGCTTCCTGGCTCGTGGTGGAAGGGACAGAGCAGGAAAGACCCCTTTCAGCTCTGAGCCCTTTTGCTATCCAAAAGGGCTTTCATGGTATAGCAGGTGAACCTAGGTCCATAAAAAGGTTGAGGAATGGTTCGTTTCTTATTCAATGTCGATCACAGAAACAATCTGAACAGCTGTTGAAAGGAACCAAACTAGTGGATAGGGAGATCAGGGTGACTCCCATAAACAGTTGAATTCGTCGAAAGGTGTGATTCGCTGTCGAGAGTTAGCAGGTGTCTCGGAAGCAGAGATCAAAACAGAACTGGCGTCCCAGGGTGTGACGGAGGTGCGCAGGGTGTCGGTAAAGAAAGGTTCAGAGAGAGTGGCTTCCAACACCCTCTTTCTGACATTCTGCAACCCTGTGTTGCCTCCGGTCATCAAAGTCGGTTACTTGAATGTTCATGTTCAGCTCTATGTGCCTCCCCGTTGAGGTGTTTCAGATGCCAGAGGTTTGGCCATGTCAGAGACCGCTGTTCTGGGCAGGAGGTGTGCGGTGTTTGCTGCAAGGCGACCCACGATGGGCCGTGCAAAGATCCGGCACATTGTGCTAACTGCGGTGGCGACCATCCCTCCTCTTCCAGAAACTGTCCTCTTTGGATTCAGGAATCCACCATTCAACGAATTAAAACAGAAAAGAAGATCTCCTTTTTTGAAGCCGCAAGCAGGTTGTGGGCAGTCAGACTCCAACAGCTTCATATGCTTCGGCCGTAAAGACGGTTCCCGCAGTTCCCACTCGATCAGTCTGCTGTCAGACTGATGACTTTACATATTTCCAAAACATTGCAAGGTGAAATTGTCAACTCTGGTGGAAGCAGGTCCACCACCTTCCCACCCAAAGTGACTGCCCCTGATGGAGGCAAAAAATCCGCCACCCCTCAGACTGCCCAGCAGTCTACAACATCTGCTGCTGGGCAGATTAAAAAACCAGCAATTCGCCTCGAACTCTCCTATCCAGTGCCCGTGCGGGCAAGGGAGTTCCACCCAGTGTGGAGACGGTGGAGATGAGGAAAAAACCTCCACCATCTCCTAAATCCAGACCTCCACCATCTCCAAATTCCAGGCCTTTGTCACCTGCGGGCAAGTCTGCCAGCAGGTCCAAAGACCACCACAGTCCAGTGAAACTAACTAATAAATTCGCTCCATTAGAAGCGGACGTTGAAGAGGAGATGACCTGATTTCTCTCCTTTTCGCCTCTGCACCATGGATAGTACAATATTCCATTGGAATATCTGTGGATTAAATTCCAACTTTGAGGAGCTGCAGCTTCTGTGTCAGTCTATAGAACCTTCTGTCGTGGCTCTTCAGGAAACTCAAATTCAAAGCCAGAAGACCTTTACTCTTTCTGGCTTTAATATTCTTTCAAAACCTGCACAACCATCCACGTTGGGACTGTCGGGCGGTGTTGCCCTTCTCCTACATAAAACTTTGTTGTATAGTCCTGTTGCTCTGTCTACCTCCCTTCAGGCTGTAGCTGCGAGAGTTACTCTCCACAAGACTGTGACAATCTGTTCCCTTTATCTCCCACCTTCTGTCCCGGTTTGTCGTCAGGACCTTGTCAGTCTGATAGGAGAACTTCCTCGACCTTTTTTGCTGTTGGGTGACTTTAACGGTCACAATCCTCTTTGGGGTAGTGCCGGTACGTCATCCAGAGGTCTGCTAATTGAGGATGTCCTTTCAGACTTGGATTTGTGTTGTCTGAACGACGGATCAGCAACTTACCTCCACTCTTCCACAGGTTCACTTTCTGTGTTTAGATTTGTCGGTTTGTGACCCCTCGCTGGTCCTGGACTATGAGTGGTCTGTCCATGACGATCTGCACGGAAGTGACCATTTCCTGTCCTTCTACAACCTGTATTAATTGAGCACGTCTCTGTCTCTCAGCATCTCAATTATAAGAAAGCAAACTGGGATCTCTTTGCAGCCACTATTTCCAAGGAGTTCCAGGACACTGATTTTCTTCAGAGTCCGGACCCAGCAGAATCACTGACTAACACTATAATCAAATGTGCTAAAGCCTGTATTCCAGTGTCTTCCGATAAACTTCAACTGCCAAAAACACCCTGGTTCGATTCAGAATGCCAACAAATTTCTAAAGTTAGAAAACGGGCTCAGCGTCAGGTATACCAACGACCTTCGGGTCCCAACCTCGAGCCCATCAGAAACTCCGTGCTAAATTAAGACACACTTTTAAAATCAGTAAACGTCGGTCCTGGAGAAGCTTCTGCTCCAGGCTGACATCAAAAACTTCTAAGAAAAAAGTGTGGAACATCATTAAGAAAATCAAAGGGAAGAACACCTGTCCCACTGTGAACCATCTCAAGTTTTCGGATTCTTTAATAACAGAGAAGAAAGCAGTTGCTAATCTGCTTGCTTCAACCATTGAAAAGAATTCCTCTTCTTCTAATAAATCAGCCACTTTTGTCAAAAACAAAGCCCTAAAAGAAAAATCACCCTGCAACTTTTCGTCCGATAACATGGAAGACTACAATTCTTCCTTTCACGTTAAACGAGCTGAAATCTGCCTTACTTTCTTGCAGCGATTCCTCTCCAGGTATAGATGAAATCCATTATCAGCTGTTGAAACATCTTCCGCTAGAAGGTCTGAACACACTGCTACAGGTCTACAACCATGTGTGGACTACAGGTTTTTTTCCACCCTCTTGGCGGAAAGCCCTCATTATTCCCATCCCCAAACCTGGAAAAGATCTTTCTAACCCTTCAAACTACCGTCCCATAGCTTTGACCAGCTGTGTCTGTAAACTGATGGAGAAAATGGTCAATGCTAGGCTCATGTGGAAACTCGAAACCGATGGCCTTTTGGCGAAAGAACAGTGTGGTTTCCGCAAACATCGGTCTACAGTTGACCATTTGATTCGTCTGGAATCTACACTTCGGAATGCCTTTCTGAACAAACAGCATGCTGTGGCAATTTTTTTCGACTTGGAGAAGGCCTACGATACTACCTGGAAGGCGGGGATACTTCATGATCTCCACGATCTGGGTTTTCGAGGTCATCTTCCGCTTTTTATTCAAAATTTTTTGGCAGAACGACAGTTTCAGGTCCGGGTTGGCACCACTCTCTCTGATGTTCACGAGCAGGAGTTGGGTGTTCCACAGGGGAGCTACTGTCTCCTGCCCTCTTTAGCATAAAGATCAACAACATTGTGAAATCAGTTCAGCAGGGTTCAGACTGCTCATTGTTTGTGGATGATTTCGCTGTCTACCAACTGGAAGCCTGTACCGAGTGTCCAGCGCAGGCTCCAGCTTTGCGTAGATAAAATCCATCGGTGGGCGGATGAAAACGGTTTCACCTTTTCTCCAACAAAGACGCAGTGTATTCACTTCCATAATTTCCGTCAGTTTTTCCCAGATCCTGAACTTCAAGTAGGGAAATCTCCCATCCCAGCTGTTAAAGAGGCCAAATTTCTGGGAGTCATTTTTGACCAAAAACTTAACTTTCTCAGCCATATTAAAAACCTCAAAACTGCTTGCCAGAAAGCACTGAATATTCTGCGGGTCGTAGCGCACACTGACTGGGGCGCTGATAAGAAAACTTTGCTGCACCTCTACAGAGCCTTGGTCCGTTCCAAATTGGACTACGGTTGTGCTGTGTACGGCTCCGCAAGATCGTCTTACCTCAAACTCTTGGACCCTATCCACCATCAAGGGCTTCGTCTCTGTCTTGGAGCGTTCCGCACACCCCTGTGTACAGCCTGTACGCAGAGGCGGGGAACCTTCACTGTCCAACCGCAGGCTGAAACTGTCTTTGAATTATTACATCAGACTGTTCTCGGAACCAGAAAACCCTGCCTATGACTGTGTCTTTGATCCTCCGTTCCAAAGTAAGTTTGTAAACAACCCTAAATGTATTCCGCCGTTTGGTCTTCGTATGCAGCCTCACGTGCGGAATGCAGGTCTAGACCTAGGTGTAGTATCTGATTTTTCCAAGTTTCCGGATCAACCACCGTGGACCTTCTTCACGCCAGAGATTCGTTTTGATCTTGCAGCTTTTCGCAAAGAGTCTACCAGCTCTCTGGCGTACAAGGCATTGTATGCTGAGCTCTGTTTGAAATTCCCATCCTGTCAAAAAGTTTTTACTGACGGTTCCAAATCTGAAGATGGAGTGGCCTGTGCAGCCTACTGCCCTGGGGCTCCTTCTCAGATACTGTTGGAACATATTCATTCAGATGCTTCTGTCTATTCTGCTGAACTTACTGCTCTGGTTTTGGCTTTGAAGATAATCTCACATTCTTCAAAGAGGGACTTTCTGGTTCTGTTGGATTCGCTGTCAGCTTTGGAGGCCATAGCTGGCCGCAACCTTCAGCATCCAGAACTTTTACTTTTTTTTTAACTTTTTAGTAAGTTGAAGGCGGACGGTTACAACATTACTCTTGCTTGGGTTCCTGGTCATGTTGGCATCGGCGGGAACGAAATGGTTGATCGTTTAGCCAAGAACGCCACAAGAGAGAACTGTCCAACACTTATATCCCCTGCTCAGATGTGAAACCCAAAATTAATGATTTGAGAGACCTTGCGGAGGTTTTTGAACACACGTATACAGAGGGGTAATAAACAAAAGGGCTTTCAGATCCGACAAACACTTAAGAACTTCCTCCCATCTATGGAGTCTTTAAAGAGAAACTTGGCGGCGACACACGGCATTCGTATTTTACCATTCTTACTTTAAAGAGTGAAGAACTCAAAGGTGCATTCCATGTCATGCGCCAGCACAATTTGAAACAATTCTTTTAGAGTGTGGACTTGACGATGTCGACACACAACACATTACAGCGGACGTCCCATGAAGACCCTGTTCAGCATGTCCCGCCTGACGTCGATCCTTAAGTTTTTCCGACTAAAACTCATTTTTTTCATCTGATTTATTTTTTTTACGGAACAAAATGATTTTTGAACAAATTGTCCTGGTGAGTTGTGTAGGACGATGTACTTTAACGAGATGTGTGATAAGTGTTTTTTTTTTGTTTTTTTATTTGTGTTTTTGTTAACGAGAGATTGACTGGTGATAAGATTTTAACTGATTGAGTGTACCCTGATGGTGGTCCTTATCAGTTGACGCTGGGATGTTCCTAAGAACATTTATCTTAGTCTTATCTCATCCGTTAGTTTCAGCTAATAACTTTAGTCACAGTCTGTTAGATAGTTCCAGGAAGGGGTTTTAGCTTATCCATGCATCAGAACCCCTGTCATTCCCGCATGTTCTATTGTCCATAAATGGCTTTAGGTTTTCAGGTGTTCCAGTAAACTGTACGAGTTGGCAGGAGTGGCTTACTTACACTTTTTTGTGAAACATGGAGGATATGTAAAGGATGATTTAGACCTTAATAGCAGAATTTTTACTAGGTGAATGGGACTGTGTGGGGAAGTGGATTAGAATAAAGTTCTCACAAGCATTTCCTTTTGTTCAACGGGCACCCAGATTCTTCGAGTCAGTTGACATTGACTGTTTAGCTCCTTTTGAAAAAAAAAAGTGGTTTCAAGTGTGACATTCTGACAAGCTGATGCTGCAGATTTAGAGAAGATTTTGCATGTGAATAGAGATGGCTGTGATGTTCGAACTTAGTTTGATGTGGTCGTTTCATTGTAAAAACACTTATCTTTGACTTTGTTGTTTTTTCCTTAGAGATAAAGTTAGCGGTTCTCTTATGATGTTTGTTTTTCTTACGTTGATGGCAAAAAAAGAAAAATAATTACTTGTTTTGTGTATTTGTTCTTTGCCCTCTTTAGGCGTAACCAGCCTCTGAGGATTGCATCTGCATGAGTTCCGTCAAACACTCCGAAGCCTCCAGCCACCCGTGCGAGAACAGTGGCTCCATAGCAGAATCCTCCACTTCATCAGTGCGACCATCTCCGCTAGCGTCAGCCGGTGAGACGGCAGGGCGTTCTCAGGACAATGGGCGGCGCATGTGGGGCGAGTGTGAGGGCTACGCTGGCTCCAGTTAGATCCAAGTCAGAGCATCGCAGGAAAAGAATTTCAGGCAGGCGAGCCCCGCACAAAACCAGGACAGCGTGCAGGGAGCGATGAATGAAAAAGAGCTGTCTCACCATCACAGTCTACTTGACCGTCCACGGTAGGGCCTTTCGTCGGAGTCTTCTACGGAAGGGCATAGATTTGGGCCCATCGTTTCCCACAGTCTAGCTCAGTTGAGAGCCGATGCAATAGCTCTGCACATTTTCTACAAGTCGTCCAGTTGTCCCAATGGGGGTAAAGTCGGCAGCAGCGGTTTTTTTACCCTTCTGTAGTCTTTGCCACACACTACGCCCACCCATCGGCAGGTTGATTACCACATCTGTTCTTTTCTTCAAATCATGTAGTGCTCTCCACTCATCATCGACAGGTTGAGTGTTTCAGAGGTTGGAAGCTTAGTTGTTGGATTTCCTGTGTGCACTTGTCAATGTAAAAATCAACGGAAGAGAATTCTCCGGTTTGGGTGTCCATATTCCACGCTCCTTTGGGAAGAGGTGAGCGATGTCATTGTTGTTTGTACTTGTGGAGAGGGAGCACTGGTCTTGAAAGTGTGCTGCAAGTCGTAATCTGCGGAAAAATTGTTGGCAGTGATAGAGTGTGGACTGAATAGTTTCTGCTTCGGCGATTGCCACTTGTTCAAACCCGAGGGTGGCTATGGGCACCAAGATGGGGCCGAGTTACGCATGCCTCTTTATGGGTTTTCATCGAGGAGCAGATAATCTCTTCGTATCCTGGACGTGTCCCTCATTTTTCAGACGCTTCATAGACGACATCATAGGTATCACCACAAGCACCAAGGACTGAACTTCTAGTTTTCATACACTTTGTGTCTTCATTCCACCCAGCCTGAATTCACCTACACCATCTCTGAAACAACTGTATCTTTTCTAGACATTCAAGTATCCATCACCAGCACAGATCAACTGAAACATCAGTGTTTTACAAAGCAACTGATTCACATTCTTACCTCAAGTTCACATCTAGCCACCCACAGTCTACCAAGAAGAGCATCCCTTACTCTCAATTCTGTCGCATCAGAAGACTGTGCAGCAATGACGACGACTTCAACTGCAGGTCAACTGGATGTGTTCCTTCTTCCGAAGCGCGGGTACCCTGAAGCAGTCATCATCGATGCCGCCAATCGTGCCCTCCGCACCCCCAGGACTCAGGCCATGACCCCGTCTCAGAACAAAGATCAGTCTGACCGACCTGTCCTTACTCTGACCTACCACCCACACAACCTCCCAGTTAAAAACATCCTTGTGAAAAACTTTGACATCCTGAGGAAAGACCCTAAACTCAAGTCCCCTTCGACAAACCTCCATTAGTGGCATACCTGCGGGACACAACTCAGGGATCATCTAGTACGAGCCACTACAAAAGACTCACCGAGTAGCTCTCCACCAGGAAACCACCGCTGCAACGAACCCGATGCAAAACCTGCCCCTTTTTAAATACAACCACTAACACCCTCAGGGGCCCATCAGGCAAAAGTTTCACCATCAGATCCCCCTTCACTTGCCGATCCTCCAACCTGGTGTACATTCTTTCATGCAGCCTCTGTTCCAAACTCTATGTGGTGAGACCTACCGGACCCTGGATGAAAGATTCAGGGAACATCTCCAGGCTGTCAACTTGAATAAGGACACCCCATAGGTACACATTTCAATAGCCCTGGACATACGTGTTTCATATGTCAATCTCTGCTGTTCACCAAACCACTCAGATGCCATACACGAAAATTCCTTGAATCATCTCTGATCTCTAGGCTAGGTACGATCACTCCCACGGACTGAACATCAAGGACTGAAGTGATGGAGTCACCATCCGAACTATCCATGCGAACTGGGGTTGTGTGGGTTGGGGGGTGGGGGGGGGGGGAGGGGAGGGAAAAAAAAAAAAAAAAAAAAAAAGGGGGGGTGGGTGGGTGGGGGGGGGGAAGAAAAAAAGGGTGGGGTGGGGGTGGGGGGAAGAGGGGGGGGGTGTGTTCTGTGGGCGTGCGTGGGTTTGTGTGTGTGTGGGTGTGTGTGCGGGGTTTTCTGAGTTCTTATCACTTCAGATTTGTTGAAACAATCCCCTTGCCTTCCCCTTTATGTGTGTGTGTTTGCTTTTTTGAGTTCTTGTCACTTCAGATTTGTTGAAACAATTCTGTGTCCTCAGTTTCATGCCACTTGAAAAAGACTCTAGAGTCGAAACGTTGTGCTTTGCTTTTGTTTCCTCTTTAACCCCCTTTTTGTTTCGGTCTTTACCACCCATCCTCGAATTATACCAAAATTAATGATTATGTGAGAGACCTCTGCAGAGGATTGGAACACACAGACGAATAACAAACTCTTTCAGATCCGTCCAAACCTTAAGGACTTCCTCCATCTACGTCGGAAGGTCGTAAAGAGGAAACGGTTCTGTGCGGTGCACACACGGCCATTCGTATTTTACCCATTCTTACCTTTTAAAGAGTGAAGAAGCTCCGTGTGCATTCCATGTCATGCGCCACTCACAATGAAACATGTTCTTTTAGAGTTGTTGGGACTTGCACGATGTGAGACACAAAATTTTACAGCGGAGTCCATGAAGATCCTGTTCAGGGATGTCCCGCCTGACGTGATCCTTAAGTTTTTGAGAGAAATTACATTTTTCATCTGATTTAAGATTTTACGGAAGAAAGATTTTAACAAAGTTTCTGGTGCGTTTGTAGACGATGTCATTTAACGAGATGTGTGAAAGTGTTTTTTTTTTTTTTTTTTTTTTTTTTTTTAAATGACTGGTGAGTATGATTTAATGTGGTGACAGCCCTGATGTGGCCCTCTGCGGTCTGGCTGGGCTATAAGCAACATTATCTTATCTTATCTTATCCTTAGTTTCAGCTAATAACTTTAGTCACAGTCTGTTAAGATAGTTCCAGACGAGAGTTTTAGTCTCTTCCCATGCATCAGAACCCCTTTTCATTCCCGCATCTATTGTCCATAAATGTCTTTAGTGTTTACGTTATCCCAGCAAACTGTACAGAAGTGGCAGGAGATGAGCGTTATTAGCACTTTTTATGTAAACATGGGGAAATCAAAAGAATTTTAGACCTTAATAGCAGACACTTTTTACTTGGAATGGACTGGTGGGGAAGTGGATTAGAATAAGTTATCACAAGGCATTTTCCCTTTTTGTTACAAAGCGCAACCCAGATTTTTTAGTCAGTACATTGACTTTTGCCTCCTTTTTAAAAAAAAAAGTGGTTTCAAGTGTGACATTCTACTAAGCTGTTATGCTGCATGTTTAGAGAAAGATTTATGCATGTGGAATAGAGATGCTGTTGAATGTTCTGTATTATTTTCTGATGTTGGCTGTTTCATTGTAAAATGACACTTCATCTTTGCTTTGTTGTTTTTTTCCCTTAGAGATGAAAGTTAGCGGTTCTCTTACTGATTTTTTTTTTTCTTACGTTGATGGCAAAAAAAGAAATATTCTCATTTTGTTTATTTGTTCTGTTCCTTCTTTAGGCGTACCAGCCTCTGGAGGTAATGCATCTCGCAAGAGTTCCGTCAACACTCCGAAGCCTCCGCCCCCAGTGCGAAGAACTGCCTCCATCAGCAGCACATCCTCCACTTCATCAGTGCGCACCTCCCCGCAGCGTCAGCCGTCGGACAGCGGGCAGACTCCAGGGACCAATGGGCGGGGCAGTGTCGGGCAGAGTGAGGGGCCCTACGCTGAGCTCCAGTTGATCCAGCAGAGCATTCAGCAGAAGAAGAATTCTCAGCAGCCAGCCCCGCCACCAAAACCAGGACAGCTGCAGCGGCAGCACAGCGCCGAGTCTCCCCATCACCACGTCTCTTCACCGTCACCGGATAGGGCCTCCATCTCGTCGGGGTCTTCTAGCGGAAGCGGGCACTATGCAGTGCCCAACATCGTTCCCACGTCTCCCAGCTCGGCCAGCGTCATCCAGAGCCTGAACGCCAAGTTTGCCTCCCTGAACCAGCAGTATCAGGAACCTCAGTACCAGCAGTTGCCCAGCAATGGAAGGACGTACGTCGGCAGCAGCGGTGATGGAGACCCGGGAGCTGCTAGCTTGATGCCACCACCAGCCCCACCGTCAGGACACCCACCAGGCCAGCCTCGAGGTCAAGGCCATGGACCTCCCAAAGCCGGAGGCCCTCCGTCCCATCCTCCTCCCAGCAGCCAGAATCATCCCTCGCAAGGTACGCGACAGGCTGGACATCCTGGGCGACCAGGCCAGGGTCGTCCCCGACCTCATGAAGGTCATGCAGGCAACGTTCATGCCCAGATGCATCAGCAAGGCGAAGGGGAGGACTTCCCACTTCCCCCGACGGCAGAGGAGCTGGCGGAGATGGAGACGTTGTATGCGAAGCCTCCGCCAGTGACCCCAAAGCCCAAAATCCAGGGGGATCTGTTGAAGGAGCTGAAGAGACGTGTGTCTTCTGAGGAAGCCTCTGATGTGTAGAGGTGACTGGCCTTCCCTTTGGATTGATCTTGTGATGGAACAGTGGTGCTTATTACTCTAAGGCATGTTAAAGTTACCCCTGTATGAAGAAGTGATGATTGTGAGTTTGCTCTTGAAATGGCATTCTGTGTATTGTGAGCTGGTTATTGTTTTTATTCAGAGTTTTAAGTGTTCTAATTCTTGAATACCACCAGAAAAAGTGAAGATGGTCTCAATGGAATGGTGAGGGGGATTAAAGCACGATAAAGGTGAAGGTGTGGACTGTCGTTTACATGCAGTTAGTTTCAGCTAGTTAATTGATAAAACCAGGTAAAGTCTTCAGACGCAGGATATCAAACACACTGGACTGCGAGAAGAGTAGTTTTGTTTTTGTTTTTTTCTGTATGCTCTTTATTTTTCTTTTTGTGTGTGTCTTAAATTTATATGCCATATTTAGCAAAAAAAACGAATGTTATGCATCCATGGTGATATTCTGAAATGGATAAATAAATGAATTGACAAACAAGGTGGATACGTAAATAAATAGACAAATAGAATTGAAGAATATCTATGTGAGTAGACAAATTATAGGTTAGTAGTATTGATGAGTAGAGATTTCCAGCAGTAAAAGGCTTGTTCTATCCTTGTGGGCTTGACAAGCTGGGAAGCAATAGGCCCGCAAGCCCGTAAGATGCATCATGTAAAAAATGTGTCCTGATGAGAGGAGAATGTGAATTGTACACAACTGTTCATAATGTAAAACCTGAATAGCACTTAATTCTTTTATGCAGTTGCATTGAATCAGATTTTAAAGTTTTGTGACTTTGGGAATGAGAGTGAAAAAAGCAAATAATAAGAACTCCATAGCAAATTGTGTGGCATTTGCAGGGGTGGAGGGGGAAGGGGCACCCAGTAAAAACTGCACACTCTTCAGAGTTGGTACATACCAAGTCTTGACAACAACTCCTATGGGAACAAATAATGTCTTGGGCATCAGAATTTTTTTTTCTTCAAAATGTATATAATTTTTTTTATGAACATTGAAAAATCATAATTATCCATTCAGTACGTTTAAAGAATAGCAGTTAGAACAATGAAATGTTTCAAGTGTGTCAGCAAGTAAGCTTCATGTTTAAAGAAATGCATGTGTGAACAGTGCAAATAAGCCACACACAAAAATTCACCTTTGTGATAAGCAGCAACAGTGCAAATAAGCAAAAAACGCATTTCACATTTGTGAAGAGCAGCAAGTCTTAAGTGCAGACTTTACCCACTAACTTGCACAAAGGGCATGCAAGAAAAGTGGTCCTCTGTGGAAGAGTTGAGGAAACAGTTGACAAGCCTGAATTCACTGGAAGAAGGCAAGATTCTTCCTGTTTGTCAGTGGCTGTCACAGCTTAGAGAAAAAAAGTTCTCATCTGCAATGGGTTGCTCTCCTCACTAGAGACTCTTGTCCTTGAGACCCTAAAGCATTCACCTACAGTGTGTTGGATTGCTGCTGCCACTGTGCACTTGGAAAGACAGTGGTTTCTCCTGTGCAGGAGCATTGAAAAATCATGGCTTTCTTCAGATTCTGAGTTTGCGTAA
Source organism: Conus ventricosus (assembly GCA_018398815.1). Lineage (NCBI taxonomy): Eukaryota > Metazoa > Mollusca > Gastropoda > Neogastropoda > Conidae > Conus > Conus ventricosus. The sequence continues at coordinate 39,322,722 of CM031609.1, read as the reverse complement.
AGGAGAGTGCTGCAAAATTGTACTTTAAAATGGCTTCTGCTGGGATTTTTTTTTGTGTGTGAGGGAGAGAGGAGGTGGTGGAAGGTAAGATATTAAAGCCTGTTTGATAGATGATATCAAATATTTTTGTGGCTAAAAAAAAAACTGAGAATATAAATGCTTCAAAGAGGAATAGTTTGAGTATACTTGTATAAAACATGTGTAGTAGATTGTAGGTTATTAATCTAATAGATCTTACATGAACATAAGTGTGTGTGTGTATTAGTTGTTCAGTTACGTTGGTAAAGAGGTAGGTAAAATGATTTTCTGTTTAAAACACATTTTAAAAAAAATTATAGTAGAAATGGGTTGATTTCATTTGTGGCAATATTTGAGTGTGATCTCATGTATACCTGTACAGAGCCCAGATTTTTATTTCACATCATGCAGCATGTTTATTTTACAGTGTTGAATTCAATTGTGGTTTGGTCACTATTCAAGTTGGTGTGTCCACTTTGCATGGGAGTGTATGTTAATGAGAGAGAACTGTTGAGAAAGAGGGGAAAAAAGCGTCTTTCAGTCTTTCATGAGACTCCCCAGGAAGAGGGGTGAATGTGTGCACATATTGATCACTGAAATAAATGATTTTTTTTTTTTTTGGTCAACATAGTATTTCCATTAGAATGTTCCAGAGGCTGTTCATATCAACATTTTTATTGAAAAAGAAAAACAGGGCCAAATGATCCCATAACATATGAAGAGCACACAACAGTTGCACATTCCACAGGTTTACACCTCAGAACCAACGTATCCAGCCTCTTCCCTCTGACCATACTTGGTGCCCCCAGTGATTGTTGCAAAGCCTTGGACTTTCAGTCCTGACCACCTTGACATCACTGTTGGCCCATGTTTCTCTCCTCCGTCAATGCAGTGTGCGTGAGGAGCATTGCTAGGCTAGTGGGTGCAAGTGATTAGCACAAGTGTCCTGTCCTAGGTATGCCTCCATTTATCGTCATCGCCACCTTCTTCACCATGGGCAGTTCTGCAGAACTTCTTTGCCAAACAACATTTGGATTGCTGCAACTATGTTTGTGTCTGTTGCAAAATGGTGGTAAATGTATGAATGAATTGTAAGTTAAAAAAAAAAACAAAAAAAAACCACCAGAGAATTCAAGCTGTATATGCACGCTTTGCAAGCATATGTGAATGCCTTTGAAGTATGTAGGTCTTACTCGACTCCACAATTTCATCAGATGGATTGTTCTGTAAAACGTCCCATTCTTGATGCCACTTTTATGCAAGGGTCTAGTGATGGAGTGGGGGGGGGGGGTGGGGGGGGACACTGGATTTGCACTGGACCACCCACCTTTGTTGTCTCACTTTTCACTACAGGCATTCCTGAATGAAGTTTCTAATGGAGCGGAACAGGTCTCACAAAACGACCCACCAGATACATCTCCCACAGTGAGGCCGGAAAGTTGATGACCAGTAGATTTCTACAGAGTGTGGCAGATATTTTCCTATTTATGGAGTGCATAATGTGATTAGTTTCTCTTAGAATCCATTTTTTTAAGTTATTATAAAACCAGTTTGAGTTACAAGTTGTGAGTTTAATGTGTACAACAGATGTCGTGCTTCAGGTATATGGTGTGACCAAAAGAGTAGAAGAAGAGGAGTGGGTTGAAGAGCCACATTGTGAGTTCAGTAAATATGTAGAAAGCAGGATTTTTTTTTTTTATGAAAGAAATTGCCCATTTAGAAAAGGGCACTAATTTCAAGTTGTTTGAAACGTTTTACTGCAGGATCAAAAAGAACTTGATCAACGAAAGAACAAAAGGTACTTGGAAGATATTTGAGTGATAAGTCTCCTTGTCCACTGACATTTCACTCCCTTCATAGTCTGTTCAACTATCTGTGAAATTCTCTCCCTTCAGAGTCAATCATATGATTTCAAATTCTCTCCCTTAGTAGTTCAACTCCTATGTCAAATTCTCCGTCAACTCATATGATTTCAAATTCTCTTCAACTATCTGTGAAATTCTCCCTTCAGAGTCAATCATATGATTTCAAATTCTCCCCCTTACTAGTTCAACTCCTATTATTCTCTGTCAACTCATATGATTCCAAATTCTCTACCTTAGTTGTTCAGCTCCTTCTTCTTCTTCTTCCTTATGTAGAGCAGGGCCAAATTGACGTTGAAAGCTCCTATTGTCAAATTCTCTCCCTTATAGACGATTCATTACATGCGCTGTAAGAATGTTTTCGTAATGCATACATGTGGTACAGTTTCATAGTGTCTGAGCAAAAAGCTCTGTCAAGATCCTGATGAACTACCAACCCACAGGTTAAAGTAGCTACAGTTTTGTTTCGTTTTTTCCGCTAAAGGACCTTTCTTTCACCTTTTGTTTTTTTGTTGATAAATGGCGTTACCCTTTTAACTTTTTTTTTAAATTAGCATTTGTCATTATCATTAGTAGTCAGTCTTTTGATCTTATTTATTGTTACTAACTACTCGTGATTTGCAACTGAGAAGCGATGTCAAGAACTGTTTTTTTGTTAAACAAAACAAAAAAAGATACCCCATTCTGCCTTTGGTAAAAACGTCTTGAAACTGAATCGCCAAGGAGTTACCTGGAGTTTCTAATGCAGTTAGGCAGGAGACGTATGCGGCTGAATATCAGTTGAATATTTTACTTAAAAAGGAAAAAGGAAGAATCCACATGTTTATGGTGTTGATGCTTTCTGCTATCAACAATTCTTTGCTTAGAATATCTTTTTGCTTTGCGTTGTGGTTCACTTTTCTTTTTTTGTTGTTGCCCCCTGAGCAAATGCGAGGATTATATCAGTTTATTCCACTTCTTAATGTCACTTGTGCAGGAAAAACTGTTTCATGGTAAACGGAGGAGAGCATTTTTAAAGCTCTCATATTTTTTTTTCCTCACCAATATGTATTATTTATTGTTGTCATGAGAGGATGGGTCCTGTGAGGTTGGAATATGGTGTACAGAACATACTGCTGGTTTATTCAGTTAAAGAATGGGGATGACGATGTGTGCCTCACTTGGCGTATCATGATGCTGTGCTAGTACAAGCACACATGCACGTGCACACTCTCTCTCTCTCACTCACACACACACATGCACACTCACACACAAGCACATACACATATGTGTGCACACTCTCTGTCTCTGTCTGTCTTTGATTTCTGCTTGGATATATGGCAATAATTATCAAATATCCGGTTCAAAGATTGTGTGGTCATTCAGATGAATCTGTACATTTGTACATTATTGAACTCCGTGTGTCGGGAATGCATGTGTGTTAGAGTGCACATGTGTGTGTGTGTGTGTGTGCATGTGTGCAGTGTGTGTGTGTGTGTGGTGTGTGCGTGTGTGTGTGTGTGCTGTGTGCGTGTGTTTGTGGAGGGAGAACACAGGAAAAGAACTGTCAGCTGTGTTTTGTCCATTGTCAGTACTGTATTCCTAAAATTACATTGGACATGTGTTGAATATGTTTGTGCTTATGACCTTATTTGTATGGATTTGGTTTTCTTTTCTTATGCGGGGAGGAAAGGAAGGATCAGGAGAGGAGGGAAGGGTAAGGAGGGTGATGGGGGCTGCTGACAAAAAAGGGGAAAGAAAACATTTCAAGTGGCCATGTGTAAAATTTTCTAGTCGGCATGTCTGTTGATGCATCCGTGTGTGTGTTGTGTGTGTGTGTGACTGTGCTTGTGTGTATGTGTGTGTGATAACTAGTGTTTGACTGATCTATGTGCAGATATGTAAGTGAGTGGACAAGTTGATTTTATTGTGAAGATGTGTAACTCTGGTTTGGTTGGTTGTTTTTTTGTTTATTTGTTTTTTGTAGGTGGTGGGAAGGGGGGTATTTGTACAAATTGAAGTCTGGGATCCTAACTGCCTGAGGAAGAGACTGTACACAGAGTACAGACTGTTGGCTGTTGTCTTTCTGAATTTGTTTTTCTTGTAATAACATTGATTTTGACGTGTGCTCTGACGCCTTGTATAGCTGGCTGCATTATCAATGTAAACAGATTTCTTTTGAATGTGTAAAATGTTTTGGATTATGCATTTTTGTATTCCAGGTAAAGGTCTTGCCTTTCAGGTCCATGCTATTCTGCCTGTGAGGAAATGGTTTGGTTCTCTCTTTCTGTTGTTCACACACAGCAGGTTTGGATTTCATGTTGTAGTTGGGTTTTTTTTATATGTCAAACACTCACAGATGTCTTCTTCAGTTTCTGACTTTGAGGTGTTAATTGACTGGGAGGGGGGGGGGGGGGGGGGGGTGGCTTCAGAAAATATCGGGAACATCTTTGTTTGCTCTGTTTTGTGTGTGTGTACTTAAGTTACTGTGTTTTGTAGTGTCATTGTTGATCAGCATTAGAACTGTTACTGCAGATATCATCCACAATGTTGGTGTTATCCGAATGCTTGTTCGTGCATGTGTATGTCGGGGGGTGGGGGTGGAGTGTGTGCGTGCGAGTACAGTAGTTTGTGTGTGTAGGCAACTTTGTGATTTAAAGGAATTGATGTTTTTCCTTTTCCAACTCTTCAAACTTTTGTTTACTCTCCCCCTCCCTCTTCTCAAGTAGAGTGGCAGATTTTTTTTCTTTTTTTTTTTTCTTTTATCACAACTTGTTTTTCCTATATGATAGCCAGCTGATTTATTACTTCATCATAGATTTAGTTCATAAGCTAGAAATTAGTGAGCACTTTGTGTTTTGAACTGATTTTTTTTTTCCAATTTTTTTGAAAATAATTTTTGTGATTATGTAATCAAACCTGTAGTACATTCATAGCATCAAATGTTAGACTATTTCATGATTTTTCATATCCTCTTGTGTGTTTTTGTTGAGTGGCCTGAAAACATAAGCAATAAGAGATTGTATTGGATTGACGGTTATGTGATGGTAGTTGGCATATTTCCCTAGTTTTCCTTTAGATTGTCTGCCCATTTCCTCTCTTCATTGTGGAAGAACAGAAATGGGTTTTAATGTGCTATTGAATGTGGATGTGTAGTGTTGTCGGATAGTGCCAATTATGCTTCAACAAAATCATTGAGTTTAATTGATCCTTTGATACCAATTTACTTTCAGATAAACGAAATGGATGTTGTACATAACAAGAGAAGCGTTTTGTATGTCGAATGTCCCGCCACCACCCATTTTACCCGCCCCCACCCCTTCCCCATGGAAAGGAACCAAAATCCAAAATTGGATGTAACAATCAAATAACAAATTCCCACCTTTTTTTCCCAAAACAAACCTGTGCTGGTGTAGATCAGTACAAACAAAACTTGCTCAGGTTTATCTCGTGTTTGCGCAACGGTTTTGAACTTTGTCTGATATCCATCCATTCTGAGGAATGCAGGCTCCAAGTTTGTGCATCCTGGATTGTTTCTTTGCAATTTCTTGTTTATTTGCCAGAAAATGGAAGTGCATGGAAGAGTGACAAATGCTTTGTTATGATAATAATTGCGTACTTTTTTTTTAATGTTAATTATACTAATAGCTTTCAATTTTAATCAAGGTTTTATTGTGAAAGCAAGCTTGTAGATGCTTGCTTGTTTGTTCCGTTGTCATAAACAGACCTTGGTTCTGTCAGAATTGATATTCTTCAAGCTGGAGGATTTGTTTTGTCCTGTTTCTATATCCAGAATATTTTTGGTTCAGTAAATGATGCAGAGGACCTTTTTAAGCCTATTTTATCTGATGTTTGATTTTCATATTATTAGTTGTATTATTTTTTTTTTTGCTTTTCTGACCTGTGTATGGTAATGGAGTAGGGCTTGGTATGCTTACTTGCTCTGTTGTTGTTGTTCTTGTTCATTTTGTTGTTGCAGCTCTCATAGTGTCGGCCTTAAGGTGACCCTATTGATCAGTTGGGTTTTTGAAAAAAAAGAAGAAAGAAACAGTATGACTGGTAGTTTTTCTTTTTAAAAAGATGCTGTGGTAGGGTTAGACATTTTCCTTCTTTGATTTGCTACAAATTGCGCATGATAGTTGCTTTGGCATAGATGCTGCTGCTCTTGTGAATTGTGGCAGTGCTCTGTCTTTAGTGATGTCTTTCTGTGAGAGGGTGAACTCCATTTCATGCTGTAATTCGTTCCATGAATGGAAATAAATACCAAAAGGCTCTGGGCTTAACAGGTTTGTTTGTGTGCATTTCAAGAATTTTTTTTTTTTTTTTACTGAATGTGGAGAAAGAGAGAGAGAGAGAGAGGACTGACTTGGCAAGAAAATATGTAAGACCTAGCACGTCGAAAAAAAAATTTCAAATTACTAATGGTTCCTATTGACATGGGATTACGGTACCCCTACAAAAGTTGTACCTATACAGCATCTGGCAGCATTGTTATTTTTCCAGGACAGGACTTCATTTTCTGGAGGAGTGACAGCCCTGAAGAGGCCCTATGTAGGCATCTTGGCAGTATTAATAACAATGATAATGATAGTATTGATAACATTGATAATGATAGTATTGATGATAATGATAGTATTGATAACAATGATGATAGTATTGATAACAATGATAATGATAGTGTTGATAACAATGATAATGATAGTATTGATAACATGATAATGATAGTGTTGATAACAATGATAATGATAGTGTTGATAACAATGATAATGATAGTATTGATGACAATGATAATGATAGTATTGATAACAATGATATTGATAACAATGATAATGATAGTATTGATGATAATGATAGTATTGATAACAATGATAGTGTTGATAACAATGATATGATAGTGTTGATAACAATGATAATGATAGTGTTGATAACAATGATAATGATAGTGTTGATAACAATGATAATGATAGTATTGATAACAATGATAATGATAGTATTGATAACAATGATAATGATAGTGTTGATAACAATGATAATGATAGTATTGATGACAATGATAGTATTGATAACAATGATAATGGTAGTGTTGATAACAATGATAATGGTAGTATTGATAACAATGATAGTGTTGATAACAATGATAATGATAGTGTTGATAACAATGATAATGATAGTGTTGATAACAATGATAATATTGATAACAATGATAATGATAGTGTTGATAACAATGATAATTATAGTATTGATAACAATGATGTTGATAACAATGATATGATAGTATTGATAACAATGATAATGTTGATAACAATGATAATGGTAGTATTGATAACAATGATATTGTTAACAATGATAATGATAGTGTTGATAACAATGATAATGATAGTGTTGATAACAATGATAATGATAGTATTGATAACAATGATAATGATAGTATTGATAACAATGATAATGATAGTGTTGATAACAATGATAGTATTGATAACAATGATAATGATAGTATTGATAACAATGATAATGATAGTATTGATAACAATGATAGTGTTGATAACAATGATAATGATAGTATTGATAACAATGATAATGATAGTATTGATAACCATGATAATGATAGTGTTGATAACAATGATAATGATAGTATTGATAATAATGATAATGATAGTATTGATAACAATGATAATGATAGTATTGATGACAATGATAATGATAGTATTGATAACAATGATAATGATAGTATGGATAACAATGATAATGATAGTATGGATAACATGATAGTATTGATAACAATGATAATGACAGTATTGATAACAATGATAATGATAGTATTGATAACAATGATAATGATAGTTGAAAGCATCTGTGTGAAATGTTCTGGCTCTCTCTCACAGTGCTGAATATCGGGTAAAACAAACATGGCAACATTGCTTCAACTGCCATCTGCAAACAGTTTGATGATACCTGCGAATTCAATGTTAGTGTCACAGTAGCCTTTATCCTAAGAACGGGTTAGTTCATTAATGATGTTGACACAAAGGATAGCACTTCGTTTTGTTCTTTTCAAGTTTATTTTCAGAAAGATATCTTGACCACGGTTCAGTTGAATGTTTTTTTGGCTTGGATGGCTAAATGCTTGGTTCCTCTGCTATCAGAAGTAAGGGCTTTGATCCAAAACGAATGCATATGAATGGATGGAAAATGTGGCAAGCTAGCCTCAAAACTGATGGTTAAAAAACCCTCATTCTCTCTGGCATGTTAGATGTGCAGTCACATACAGTGATAAACTGTCTGAAATCGGGTTTGAAGTATGTGCCTGAAATCATGTGGGTGAAACAATGTGTATTGGTAAACCTTTACTCCTTTTTGGTTTGTTCGTTGTAGTATTTCACAAATTGTTGATCTTAAAAGGCACCTCCACAGGCATCTGTTCTCAGTTATACACAAAAAATTATAGAGATTGAGACAAGTTCATTCCTTTTAGTATTGTAGGTGTTTAAATAAGCACACACTTTTATTATGTGTGGAGTTTCCATTCTCAATGTTTGACAATTTTTCTTTCTTTCCTTCTTTCTATATTTTAACTTTTTATGGGGTCTCGGCCATCCCTGCTTCTCTTTTTCTTTTTTTACACACAAACACACGTGCACACACGCACGCACAAACACACACACACACACACACACACACACACACACACACACACACACACACACACACACAGAGCCAAATATGACATGTAACATACACAGCGGTCATTCCTCATTGACATTTTTCATCAATGGACATTTAACAGAAACTGTTACTGTTGACTTTCTCATTCGTCCTCTTTCTGACAATGATAATACTCTCTTTTTTTTTTATCATTCTCCCATGCTTTTACTTGACAAAGCTTCAAAAATTTTTTTTCAAAATAACAAGACTCGTTCATTTCTATAAAGACTAGTGCATTGTCTGGCATTAAAGATGTGAAGAAATTGAACACAGAACAAGCAAGCATGAAAACTTTCACTCTCGAAGGAAAATAGTGTGCTATGCAGACAAACACACATTTACACAATCTGAATATATCATTCACCTTTCACAACATGGTATATTGTTGTATAACCTTTCACAACATCGTATATAGTTGTATAATTCACCTTTCACAACATTGTTGTATAACCTTTCACAACATGGTATATTGTTGTATAATTCACCTTTCACAACATTCACCTTTCACAACATGGTATATTGTTGTATTATATATATGTAATACTTGCAAAAAGGTACCAAGGATAGGCCATGGGAAAGTTTTGACAACATGACTCGCTTATTTGTTGTACAGTGTCTGGCATCCGAAGTGTCCAGAAATAGAATGTAAAAGTCAATGACATTTTTCAACCACTCCCGTCCCAGTCCTCAAAGCATCAAAGACCCTTAACTAAGTTGAATTATTTGTTGAATATTCTGAAGTCCTTTAAATCACCTTGCAACTTTTCGTCAGACAACATGGAAGACTACAATCTTCCTTTCACGTTAAATGAACTGAAATCTGCCTTACTTTCTTGCAGCGATTCCTCTCCAGGTATAGATGAAATCCACTATCAACTGTTGAAACATCTTCCGCAAATAGGTCTGAACATCCTGCTACAGGTATACAACCATGTGTGGTCTACTGGTTTCTTTCCACCTTCTTGGCGAAAAGCCCTCATTATTCCAATTCCCAAACCTGGAAAAGATCTTTCTAACCCATCAAACTACCGTCCATAGCTTTGACCAGCTGTGTCTGTAAATTGATGGAGAAAATGGTCAATGCTAGACTCATGTGGAAACTGGAAACCGATGGCCTTTTGGCGAAAGAACAGTGTGGTTTCCGCAAACATCGGACTACAGTTGACCATTTGATTCGTCTGGAATCTACACTTCGGAACGCCTTTTTGAACAGACAGCATGCAGTGGCAATTTTTTTTTTACTTGGAGAAGGCCTACGATACCACCTGGAAGTCGGGGATACTTCATGATCTCCATGATCTGGGTTTTCAAGGTCATCTTCCGCTTTTCATTCAAAATTTTTTGGCAGAACGACAGTTTCAGGTCCGGGTTGGCACCACATGCACTCTCTCTGATGTCCACGAGCAGGAGTTGGGTGTTCCACAGGGGAGCATACTGTCTCCTGCCCTCTTTAGCATCAAGATTAACAACATTGTGAATCAGTTCAGCAGGGTTCAGACTGCTCATTGTTTGTGGATGATTTCGCTGTCTACGCAACTGGAAGCCTGTACCCGAGTGTCCAGCGCAGGCTCCAGCTTTGCGTGGATAAAATCCATCAGTGGGCGGATGAAAACGGTTTCACCTTTTCTGCTACAAAAACACAGTGTATTCACTTCCATAATTTCCGTCAGTTTTTTTCCAGATCCTGAACTTCAAGTAGGGAAATCTCCCATTCCAGCTGTCAAAGAGGCCAAATTTCTAGGGGTTATTTTTGACCAGAAACTTAACTTTCTCAGCCACATCAAAAACCTCAAAACTGCTTGCCAGAAAGCACTGAATATTCTGCGGGTCGTAGCGCACACTGACTGGGGCGCTGATAAGAAAACTTTGCTGCACCTCTACAGAGCTATGGTCCGTTCCAAACTGGACTACGGTTGTGCTGTGTACGGCTCTGCAAGATCGTCTTACCTCAAACTCTTGGACCCTATCCACCATCAAGGGCTTCGTCTCTCTTGGAGCGTTCCGCACCACCCCTGTGTACAGCCTGTACGCAGAGGCAGGTGAACCTTCACTGTCCAACCGCAGGCTGAAACTGTCTTTGAATTATTATATCCGACTGTTCTCAGAACCAGAAAACCCTGCCTATGACTGTGTCTTTGACCCTCCGTCCTAGTAAGTTTGAAAACAACCCTAAATGTATTCCGCCGTTTGGTCTTCGTATGCAGCCTCACGTGCGGAATGCAGGTCTAGACCTAGGAGTAGTATCCGATTTTTTCCAAGTTTCCGGATCAACCTCCGTGGACCTTTTTCACACCAGAGATTCGTTTTGATCTTGCAGCTTTTCGCAAAGAGTCTACCAGCTCTCTGGCGTACAAGGCATTGTATGCTGACCTCTGTTCCAAATTCCCATCCTATCAAAAAGTTTTCACTGACGGTTCCAAGTCTGAAGATGGAGTGGCCTGTGCAGCCTACTGCCCTGGGGCTCCTTCTCAGATACTGTTGGAACATATACATTCAGATGCTTCTGTCTATTCCGCTGAACTTACTGCTCTGGTTCTGGCTTTGAAGATAATCTCACATTCTTCGAAGAGCGACTTTCTGGTTCTGTCGGATTCGCTGTCAGCTTTGGAGGCCATAGCTGGCCGCAACCTTCAGCATCCAGAACTTTTACATTTCTTCGAACTTTTTAGCATGTTGAAAGCGGACGGTTACAACATTACTCTTGCTTGGGTTCCTGGTCATGTTGGCATCGGCGGGAACGAAATGGTTGATCGTTTAGCCAAAGAACGCCACAAGAGAGAAACTGTCCAACATTTATATCCCCTGCTCAGATGTGAAACCCAAAATTAACGATTATGTGAGAGACCTCTGGCAGGAGGATTGGAACACACAGACGAGTAACAAACTCTTTCAGATCCGTCCAAACCTTAAGGGACTTCCTATCCCCTCGGGGGGGTTAAAGAAAAACGGTTTCGTGCCCGGCTGCCCCCGGCCTTTTTTTTAAAAATTCCTTTTAAAAAGAGTAGAATCCGGGGATTCAGCTGCGCCACTTCATTAAAAATTTTTTTAGAGTTTCCTTCCAAATGTGAGGAAAACTTTTCAGGGAGGGCCCGGGTTGGGTCGGGATGCCCCCTACTATCTTATTTTTAAAAAAAAACAAAAAACGATTCTTTTTAGGAAGAAAAAAATTTTTAACAACCCTAACCCCAAAAAAGTGGAAAAAAATTTTTTTTCCCAAAAACTAAATGAAAAAGTGGTGACCACCCTTTCCCCTTTTTCCCCTTTCCCCTTTACCCTTTATCTTTAAAAAACAAAAAACCCAAACATGGGAAAATTTTCATTCTTAGGTTGAAAAAAAAGTGCAAAACCCCCTTACCCAACAAATCAAACGTCGAATGCCCCCCCACCCCCAAACGCACCCAAACAGGCACTTGTGCATGCAACACAAACCAACAACACCCCCTTTTCCTTCTCCCCCTCCTTTTCCCCACCTAAAAAAACTTAAAGTTTAACCCCCCCTTTACCTAGGGCCTTTTTTGGGCGTGGTTACCAAATTTATACCCTTGCAAAAATTTTTGCGTCACCTATCCCTCCACTCTCCTCTACTTAAAAAGGCCAAGGCTTTTGGGGGGTCAAAACCCCCCCCTCCTCCTGCAGCCCTAAGGGGCCTTTTTGGGCCCGGCCGACTGGGTATAAGCAACTTATCCCCCCCCTTCTCTCAGCCCAACGGGCCTTTTGGGGCCCGGGCTGGGCTATAAAAAAATTTACCCCTCCCCTCCTCTCTCACCCCAAACGGGGCCTTTGGGGCCCGGGCTGGCTAAAGCAACTTTATCCCTCCCCTCCTCTACGCCCTAACGGGCCTTTTGCGGCCCTGGCTTAAGAAACTTACCCCCCCCTCTTTTGCACCCAACGGGCCTTTTGCGCCGGGGGCTATAAGCAACTTAACCTCCCCTCCTCTCTGCAGCCCTAACGGGGCCTTTTTGCGGGGCCGGCGGGCTATAAGCAACTTTATCCCCCCCCCCTCCTCTCTGCCCCTAACGGGCCTTTTTCGGCCGCGGGGCTAAACAATTTTATCCCCCTCTCTGCCCCCAAACGGGGCCTTTTGCCCCCGCGGGCATAAGAACATTATCACCCCCCTCCTTCTCACCCTCCCCCCCTTTGGCGGCCGGGGGCTATAAGCAAATTATCCCTCCCCCCTCTCTGCAGCCCTAACGGGGCCTTTTGCGGCCGCGGGGCTAAAGAAACATTATCTCCTCCTCAGCCCCTTTCACCTTTTGGGCCGGCGGTAAACAACATTATCACCTCCCCCCTCTCTCCCCCAAACACCTTGCGGCCGGGGGCTATAAGCAACCATTAATTTTCCCCCAAAAGGGGGGGGGGGGGGGGGAAAACCCCCCTTTTTTGGGGTTTGGGGGGGAAAGCCCCCCCCCCCCCGGGGGGGGGGGGTGGGTTTGGGGGGGGGGGGGGGGGAGTGGGGGGGGGGGGGGGGTTTTTTTTTTTTTTTTGGGGGGGGGGGGGGGGGGGGGGAAGGGGGGGGGGGGGGGGGGGGAGGGGGGGGGGAGGGAGACAAAAACAAAGAAAAAAGTAAAGGTAATAAAAGGGTAAAGTCAAAGAGTGACAAAGGGGGAAAAATTACGGGCATGAAATTCCCAAAATGAAAGAGTGAAAGATTTAACACACAACACCCAACATCCGGGCGTAAATCCCAGGCACCTGCACACACGTACACACACCTCACCACAACACTGCAAACAAAATACAAACCCAATGGGCCACGCCCCCACACACAAACACACACACCACACACACAACACACCCCCCCTACACACAACTGCCCCCCCCTACCGGACACTCACACACTTCCAAAACAAAAAAACAGAAACAAAACCCAATTTCAAAAGAGTCGCACATCTGTTGCTTTGCTTAATTTTAGCAGGGCATATTAGTCAAGGCCCTTTGCAAATACTGACGGTAAAAGGGACCCATTTTTAAGAGGGAAAAAGGCGTCTTATAAGCCTATGGGATTGAAAAAAGGGATAAAAGCAATGTAAAATTGACACTTCCCCCAATACAACACCTCTTAAAAAATTTTTTTTTTCCAATATTTTCTTTTTCAAATTTTTTTTTCATTTTTTTCATTCTTCAAATTTTTTTTTCATTTTTAAAATTTTTTTTTTTTAAAATTTCAAACCTTTTTATTACTTCAAATATTGTCTCGAAAATTTCTGACAAAAACCCCAAACAACAACAAAAAACAACCCCAAAAAACAAAAAGGAAAGGAAAAGGGAAAGAAATAATATGATGGATAACAAATAATTTTTACCCACTCCGCATTCAACTGAAGCACAGGGGGAACAATAAAGATAGCTTTCACGCACAACTGCATAGGCCTATAAAAATAAAACAAAATAATAACAATTGCCATCAGGCCCCCTTCACAGAGAAAATTTTTGGCTGAAATATGTGGAAGTTACCAAAGTAGGGATAAAAAAAAAGGGCTTTGGGAGCAGCATGATTCATTTATGAATACAAACTTTTGATATGGTGTCGGGGTTAAAATCTCTGGGAAATAAAAAAACCCAAAGTAAGTGCATTGTGCCGATGTTTTCACAGTGCTCAAAAATCAATACCCAAAGTTGTTTTCTTTTAAATTTTTTTGGGGTGAAAACACACTGTAAAACATTTTTAAAAAAAAAGAAAACCCCAAAACAAAAGTCAAAAAGTGAAAAATGAAACATAATTCAAAACGATCAATGGTATCATTTCCCGTCCTCAGAATCAAGAATTTCTCCCAAAACTTTCTCCTTGAAAATTTTCGTTTTTTTCACACACACAAAACACCCCTCCCACCATAGGGACCCCGCACCCAGTGCAACATCCGACACAGGTTTCAAATGCAGATATCATTTTCTGAAGTCCCCCCTTCAATTCTTTTGAATTGTTTCCTTCCCCCCCTCCCCCCACCCCCCCCTTTTTTTACAAATTTTTTTTATTTTTTGGTTATACTTTATTTTTATAGGGCCTCAATTTCCCCATTTCCCCCTCACTCTTTTTCTTTTTTTTTCGTCAAAAAAAACAAAACAAAAACAAAAACAAAAAAGCCAAAAGACATTCATGCAACTGCATTCGTTCTTCACGGGCTTTCCACTTTCAAAAAAGCCCTCGCGTCTGGGTCTGACAAACAAAGGGAAAAACGCACTGTAACGTATTCAACAAAAGACTTAACTTATTCATTCGTCCCTTTCTGATAAGACACTGCCCCCCTTTCCCATCCCACTTGAACATAAACCCCCTCTGGAAGATTTCGTGAGAGAGAGAGAGAGAGAGAGAAAAGGAGAGAAGGATTTTTTCGTGTACCCAGAGTTGACTTCAACGCGTTGACGGGCCCAAGGCTGGGGTTTAAAAAACTTTCTCTCTCCATGATTAGCATGTTTACTCCTAAAGGGGCAAGGGTCAACAAAAAAACAACACACACAAACACCCCCGGGGGGGGGGGGGGGGGGGGGGGGGGGGGGGGGTTTTTTTGGGGGGTGGGGGGGGGGCCCCGATTCTGTGTTTGGTTCCCAAAATTTTGGTGTTGTGGGAGGTGGTGTGTGGGGGGGGTGTGTTGTGTGTGTGTGTGTGTGTGTGTGTGTGGTGTTTGGGGGTGGGGTAGGGGGGAAAAAGAGAAGAGAAAAGGAGAGAGAGAGAGAGGAGAAGGAGCTTTACGGTTTAATGCTTTTTCCAACAACACACACACACACACCCCCCAAATATTCAAATGGGGAAAACTGTCCGTCTTTCTTTTTCTCTGAGACTTCAGTGAACCCGCGAATTCCCCCCTTTTTTTTTTTTTTACGTTCATTTGTTGGACGACAAACGATCGCGTTTTTTTTCTGATGTACGTTGTTCCTTTTTTTTAACTAAAAAAAATTTTTTGATTATAATGTCAGCGTTTCTGGGTTTCCCATGTCAATTATTTACGTAGCGAAAAAGTCAAACCTCAGCCGCCCCTTACAATACTCACTAACTGACTCTGATAGTTAATCCTCCCCCACTCTCTGCGAACTCAGGAGAGAGAGAGAGAGGGGGAGAGGAGAAAAAGAGAAGAGAGAAGAGGGGGGGGGGGGGTGTTAGGCCCCCTTCCTTACCCTTCTCGTGTATGGGGGTGTATCAGTTTCCTCCCCTCTCTTTTTAAGGTGGGGGTGGTGGGAGAAAAAGAGGGGTGGAGGGAAGGGGTTTGGGGGTGGGGAGGAGAGAGAGAGGAGGGAAAAGGGCTCCATTCCCCTCCTTCCACACACCGACGTCTTGAAAGGACTCTCTTCCTCCTTACCCCCCCCCCCCCGTGAAAGCAGGCGAGCTTGAATTAAATTTTAAATCGGGGAGGGCAGAGGTAAGGAACGATTAGGGCTAGTGATAGCAGTCGCGTGTTTTTATTGACTCGTGAGTGAGGAGGCTTGACCCACAACTTACAATGACTGGGTCAAAGTTTTGGGGTCATATCAACGGATGTGACTAAATTTTCCAAGTTTATTAATCCAATCTGGAGGTTTTACGCTCGAAAATTTGAAGTAACCCAAAACGACCAAAAAAACGTTTCTTTATTAAGGAAATAGAAGCGGCGTCCCCAAAGGTTCCCTCTATAATAAAAAAAAAAAAAAAATACAAAAAAAAACAAAAAAACAAAAAAACACACACACCCACACAAAATTAACAAAATTTTTTTCGGCAGTTTTAAGCTTTTTATAAAGGTTTCCCCACTTTAATCTTTTGAAAAATTTTAAAAATTTTTTTTTTTTTTATAGAGTGTTAATGGGTGTTTTCCCTCGGGGAAAAAAAACCCTCGGAATAAGTTTTAAAAAAAGATGTATTGTCACCAAATAAATGCCGATTTCGTTTTCTGGTTCTGACTTTTTAAAAAAGTTTTTTTATCCCTCACCATGGAGTGGTAAATGTGACAAAAAAGATACGGGTTTTTGTAAAACCGTTATGGCTGTTAAAAAAAAGGGAAGGAAAAGCAGTTCCAAATTCTTCTTTGCACATTTTGGTGAAAGGAAAAACGCACATGATAATGGAGGGGAAAAGTAAAACTACAAAACAAAAGCAAAGCAAACAACAAAACCTTGACCGAAAAGACGTAGGGCCTATAAAACCACAACCACCCACTTCCTCGAAAAATCAAACAAACCAGCAAACCCCCCCCCCCCCCCCCAAAAAAAAAAAAAAAAAAAAAGAAAAGAAAAAAAAACAACAACAAAAAAAACCCCGAACTATACAGAGCAGAATCACCAACAAACTTTAAGTTAAAACATAGACCTACGTAAATCACGCTTTCTTTGATATTTGACAGAAAGAACTCGCGTTTAGTAGGTTTAGCAGCATGTTTATAGCGTCCATGTTTTGCTGATGGATCAAATCAGATGAAGTGTGAAAAACTCCGTTTCGCCCTGCCCTCTGTTGTGCAAGCTTTCGCACAACGCCCACATTTTTATTTTACCTTCCCTATATTACTTTACCTGGGCATGCATTATCTCTTGCATATCGAGTGCGACCCTGTTGCAATTGCCCAGGGCAACAGTCGAGACGCACTGTTTTATGTTTTTTATTTACTTTTGCAACATGCGCGCTGTACCTACTCGTTTTGCAGTGAACCAGTATTTTAGGAGAGAGAGATTCCCTGCATCCAAGCAATGCAATCATCGCGGCATTGGCCGCCCGTTTCGATGATCAACCAGTTCAGTTTGCCATTAGCTTGCATCTCGCAGCCTCACCCACTGTTATTGCACTGATCATCTGCTTTTGCTTCCGCGAAACAATCGGAACTTGTTCATTCACTCTTTAAAGTTTGTATTCGCCATCAACGTTCACAATGATTTTTTTGACGTGTTTGCGTACGCTGGACTACATTGCATGATGCGAATGAGAATCACGTGTGTTACTCGCCCGAAGCTACATCCGGGATACATTAGGCCTATGAGGTTCAGCCTCGTTTTAAATTTCTTTAACTGTAATCGGCCGCCATTTTGGATCTTTTCTCGATGGAAAAATGTCTGTCGAGGCTCAAGCAGTCACTCAAATTCAAGTTGAAAATGTCATGGGTGAGTAAATGGAACATTCTCTTTTCGCGAATAACGATTTGATTCCACTCTGTGTACAGGAAGGTTTGAAAACATGATAACATGATGTAGTTCCAGAGGCCTGTGTGCGCTTCTGTGATGTGGGCGCAATAATATGCATCAAGTCTTCCAAAGTCATACAAAGCTCGTATTCCTACTCCAATAAGTCCCCCTCCCCGCCAAAACGGTAATTTTTCCGAATAGACAAAAGAAAAAAAAAGTTCAGTTACGCCGTAGGACTATAACGGCTATGAGAAGATGGTGTGAACAGCGTAGACACTAAAACCTGAGACGCATTGTTCATAGCGGTTACTGCTCATACCGGCCTTTGTTAATTGCATGACAACAAACGATATAGTTGGTTCCGAAACTTCAGACAGAGCGAATCAGTTCGGTCCAGACACAAAGAGGAAAACTTATTTATTTAACAGATTTTCACCATTTCACTCGAATCATTTTTTTTCGTACTATGACATCATCATCCATCGGACACTCGTCTTGCTCGACTGGCTTAAAAAAAAAAAAATTCGTTAGACACGCCATGCGTCTCGCTAATTTCTTCCTTTTTCTTCTTCTACATTACATTGTCGTCATCATACATCATCATCATCATCCAGTTGAAGGCCTCAATATCATGTTGATTTTCGCATTGTAGAACTTTTGAGATATTGCAGAGTGAGGAAGAGAATTGTGGTAGAACGTGAAAGACCTAGATATGAGAAAAAACTGAGCCTAACTCCAAATACTAGGTGGGTTTACTGGCAGACTACTACATAGGATAAATATAATTTAAAAAAAAATGGGCGGGAGGCAGTGTGGGGAGGGGTCAACCACCTAACTAACTAATACTGGATGGCACTCGGACTTGAAGGTGTCCAGATGTCAGCTGCCTGTAGTAAACTAGGCAGCTAGTTCCATTGCGTTGGTGTTTCGGATCTTGGTACATACAAGCAAAAATCACAATTGCATTGGCGAACTTTGAGTACAGGCAGGGGTTGGAGCTTGGACACGAATAATCAAAAGAAAAAAATCAGATTGTAAGGTGTCTTGAACATTGCATCGTATCTGTACTCATCGAACTTGAGGCACCATGGCAACTACATTCTCAACAAAATTTTCTCGCAAACAACGCAGGACACGGCAACAGCAGCCAGCAGCGGCACGGCCAACACACACCTACCACACAACACTGCACACCACACACAAACGGACGCAAACAACCAGCACACATCATCAAAACTGGTAAAACATTCTTGAATTTGCAAAAACTACATACAGATTATTGTCATAGTATCAAACACATTGTAGATCAAATGAAAAGTTTAGCAGTTTTTGTTTAAAGAACGTAAATTCAAAAGGAAGAGCCTCGCATGCTGGCATGTTTGACCATGTAATGTGGTTTTGCCTGTGTATATGGGTTCTTGCTACAGGTGCATGTTTGTGTGTGTGTGCGCATGGGCGCGCATGTATTTAATTATTTGTTGGGAGTGGCTGTTCAGAAGATTGTTATTATTGATCAGTAATAATAATGATGATAATAATAACAATAATGAAATGGTGGATTTGTTCAGATTAATTTGAGGTCAGCAAAGTACTGTTCAAACTTGTGGATGTTTTGGATTTTGATGATATATTAGTCTGATCATATGGCTACCCCATGCACAGTCACACTGGGCCATCACAGTGTGAGTTCTTTGTAGGGAAGCTTCATCTGTCAGTTGGTTTGGGGCAACTTACAACTTAGAGATTTTACTGTTGTCATTTTGCTGGTATGAATGCCTGTTCTAATCTTTACTTTCATGTTAATTGCTTTGCTGGTTCGTGTTCCCATCTCAGGAAAGATGGCGTCAGTATGTCTGACAGTCCTCATGAAACTGTTGACACGGAATCAAAGGTGTTTGAACAAACTCACCATGAATAAGGATAGACAGGAAAATCATGAGAGCAGGGCATGAAGGGCCACAGGATTCAAGACTTCCTGTTTTTTGTTATTGTTTTGACCACCGATTTAGTGGACCATCATGTCATTCTTGTTTGATCACCTTTGAGCTGAGACCTGTCCTACTTTTGCATTCTCTTTGAATTGCTGGCTTTCTTTTATTATTATTATTTTTTTTATTTTTAAGGTGTCTCTTCTTCAGTGCCACCAAGAGGCATTGTTCTTACACTGTGTATTTCTGGCGTCCTGTACACAGCCTTACTCATGTTTGTCCTGTTATCAGGCAAAGTGCCAGCAGTCCAAGGGAAGTAACCAAGGTGTTATGAGGCAACCAACCAAAGGAGACTCGGCACTGCTGCCAAGTCACTTCAGTAGTTTCTAGTGGTCTTAGTTCTGATCCACCATACACAGGACACCACCTAATAAGCCCCATGCTGACAATGATAGTTGCTTTTAGAAGCTGAAGTTAGTGAGCACCTAAAGGCAAAGGGGAGAGTGTTTACCATGTCCGCCCAATAATAGTTCCTTGATGTACCTGGTTCCAACAGTTTCGACAAACTCACTGTTGGCATGAACTTGGAAGAAGAAAACAAAACGGAAGTCACCAGGAGGGCAGGCATAAACTGATAAAGGGTAACAGACTTTGACGCTTCTTTTATGATATTCAATGAAGTCTGTTTACAAAGAAGTTGATGAAGATGATACTATAGAGTTCCATTCTGTTGGGAGACTGCTACTACAGGGCTATACTTTATGCCTCCTTTATGTATCGTAACGTCAAACAGGCTTGAGAGATACAGATACAGATTCCTACAGGAAATTTGAGCAACTCTCATGCATGCATTTAATAGGTGACACTTGACTGTACTTGCAGTTTTTCCCTTTGGACCAGTGGAGCACCCGGCCCTGTGTAGCAGGTGACTCGGACTGAACATCCCAGAAATAAGTTCCTTTGATAAGAATCAAGCCTTGGACTTTCAAACTGCAAGTCCCTGGCATTAAAGTATTCCACGGCAGCTGGGTGAACACTTTTCTCAGTTTCCCCAACTGAATGCCAGTTTATCAGTGCCAAGAGTGCTGATCGTTTTAAGGCTTGGATCTAGACCAGGTGTGAAGGTTTTAGTTGCTATTTCATAACGCATGAAATATCATCCTGCCAGCTGATCTTGCAAGCTTAGGGAAAAGATTCACACTGTAGGGATTTATTTTAGGATTGCAGAACGCATCAGAACTAGAATAGAAGGAGTGGTCCAAAAGTTGCACATTCAGTTCATTTGGTAAGATCATGGTAATTTTGACTTTGTAAACATTGGTGCTACCATGTAAGAGAAGAGTCTTGAAGGAGCCAAAGGCTTGGGGGGTGCTCAAAATGCATATACATACATTCACCCTGGGAGAACAACTTCAATGTAGAGTCTCTGGCAGATCGTCAACCATTACTAGATCTTATGTATAAAAAACAAACAAAACAAAAACCACACTGAAAGTCTCTTCTAGTAATGATAGATTGGTCAGAGCACAACTTTGTAGACATTGCTGTGTGAAACAAACAAAACAAAAACCACACTGAAAGTCTCTTCTAGTAATGATAGATTGGTCAGAGCACAACTTTGTAAACATGCTGTGTGACTGTATTGTTTTGTGATACATTGGTCAAGAGCACAACTTTGTAGACATTTCTGTGTGACTGTATTGTTTTGTGACACAGTCCCTTTTTCCAGAAAAAGACACTTGTGAAATATAGTGTGAGTGACTGCATGAGCTGCTGCAGCAGTACTATAGGTTTCTGGTTAAGTAGAGGATGGATAGCCTTTACTCATATGACATAGTCATATATATTTGTTGTTTGTATACTTAGCAATTTTTGAAAATGTTGTCTTGAAAGAGCACGCCTAAATGTACACATATGCTTAGCCTTTACTCATATAACATAGTCATTATATTTGTTGTTTGTATACTTAGCAATTTTTGAAAATGTTGTCTTGAAAGAGCATGCCTAAATGTACACATATGCTTGTGCAATCACATGCATATGCACATGCATGTATGCACAAACATATGCACATATACTTAAGCATGCATTTTACATTCACACATATGCACAGTGTGCATTTACGCACATACTGGCACATGCGTAGACATGCAACTACAGCAGTGGTACAGGCCATGTTAGCGAGTAATGTGATAGGACTGTCTGTAATTTGCACCATCAAACTGAAGAGCATGACCCCAGAAAAGAATCACACCTGTGTCTTTACAGATTATGCTCAGTACATTGCCCAAGTGGCCAACATCCAGCTGGGTGAAGGCCTTCCGGATGGCACCACAGTCACATTCATCGACCCTTCTGCCCTGGAATCTGGCCATGTCTTGGATGCTAACGCCGTGGAACTTCAAGGTGCGATACAGATCCCGACTTCGGTCAACATCGAGCATGTCATTTTGGAACAGCCAATCCTTGAGCAGCTGACAGGTCTGCAGTCAGCCATAGCGCCCGTCGTAGCCTCCCCCGGAGATGGCTTGACTCTTACCGCTGCCATGGAGGGTCTGCCCATGATGGAGACTGTGGCAGTGGATATCAAGCCACCTGTTGGAAAGGTAAGGCAAAGAACTTCTTCTTGAACTAAAGATTTTATTGTCGCCCAGTTGGAAACAGCATAGGAAAGGCCACTGTAGTGGAAACCCAATCAATGTTGATTTCCATTAATTTTTAGAAATTTAATCTTAGATAGGAAGGCCCCCCCCCCCCCCTTTTTTTTTTTTGGTCTCATAACCAATACACATCTGTCTTTGCCCTCCTCCTTCCAGTGGCAGTTGCTGTCAGGCTGCTCATTGAACAGTTCCAGTTCAAATAGTTATTTACAACTGCATTGGCAGCTGAGAATTGTAATCCACAAGGGCAGTACTGCCAGGTTGTCATGAGGCAACTCGCTAGAAGAGACACTGCATCGCTGCCAAGTCACTGTGGTGGTGTTTACTGGTGTCTGTTCTAATGCAGCATGTTTGGGGAACCGTCTACAAGTTCTAGATATCTCATTGACAGTGGGAGGGAGTCTTTATTTATGGGGGATAAATCAAATATGGCAAAGTGAAAACGTTTCCAGAATCAGAAATCTTTGAATGGAAGGAGGGTCTTCACAGGAAGGTAGCTGTATGGCGTTGGATTCCATGTGCCGTGCAAGTTGGCAATAGTGTCATGTTTATTGTTATGTTTGTCTGAAGGCTATATACTGGTATATGATATTCTTTGTAACTTTTTGTACCTTATCATTATCTCAGTCAGATGATCGCCAAGTTTAGTTTGACAAGGAAACTATTTCAAAATGGAGAAAAGTACTAGCACTGTCAATGTGTTGTTGCACTATTCAGTGACAAACCCGTTATAAGATATATTACACTGATTAACAGTAATGAATTCTTTATTGAGTCACCAACATAATTATTTTGTAAAGTGTAGGTGGTCCAACTGAACGTGCATCAAATTCTGCCCTCTGCAAAGGCTCCTAATTATCAAGAGACCAGTAACATGAGATATAGTGGGT
Organism: Conus ventricosus; assembly: GCA_018398815.1. NCBI lineage: Eukaryota > Metazoa > Mollusca > Gastropoda > Neogastropoda > Conidae > Conus > Conus ventricosus. The sequence goes on along the minus strand of CM031609.1, from coordinate 39,299,605 downwards.
ATTAGTTGGGGCGAACAAAGATAAGTCATGTACACAAATATAACATCATGCCACTGCAAACTATAGTGGTTAACATATCAACTGATTTGAAGGATGCGTCTTTTTGTTTGATGCCTGTTTTAAGCATTTTGCGCTCAGTTTTTTTTCTTCTTTTGTTTTTAAGACGGGATCATAATATCAACCCTCCCTTTAAAATGATGCTGGGAACACTGGTGTGTGTTGTGTGTGTGTGTAACACTGGTTTGTGTATGTGTGTGTGTGTGTGTGTGTGTGTGTGTGTGTGTGACAGGGTCCATACAATTGCAGTCATTGTGACAAGGTGTTCAACAAATACGGCCAGCTCCAGAGGCACTTGAAGACTCATGATGAGGATAAACCTTTCAGGTAAGATTAACTTTTATTTGTTTACACTAATTGAAAAAGATGGGGTGAAGAGAGAGTGTTTTACTATAAGTATTTTATATTTAAGTATTGTACTTGATGAAATTTGAAGTAACAAGTTGTGTACAGAAATCTGTGAAAATGTGCAGTCTGAAAACAAAACCAAGAAAGAAACAAAGGGTAAGAAAATCAGACTGTATACACAGATCATTCTTGATAGTAATACCTAAAAAAATTAATTTGATTTTCAGTCATTGAAACACCACCATATAGACCCATCTGATATTTTTTGTGGATTGTATTCTCAGCAGGGATGAATTCATTGGAAATTGTATGCGTAAAGAATTATTTTAGAATATATTGGATTTTTTGTTTGAATCTCAGTATCAGTTGATACATGTTCATACATGGTTGTGCTACAGCACACACCCATACAAACACACTCGGTGTCATTGTATGCGCATAGAAACACACTCACATTGTTGTGTATGTTTGTACACACTCAAAGCCGGTTGTGAACCAATGTTTTCTTTTCAGATGTTTGCAGTGCAGCGCATCATTCAACGTGGAGGACAACCTCCGCCTCCACGAGGCCACCCATGTGGCAGAGGATGGGGACCCATCTGCCCCGAGTGTGGCAAGAAGTTTTCCCGTGTGGCCAGCCTGAAGGCTCACATCATGCTGCACGAGAAGGAAAAGAACCCGATGTGCCCTGAGTGTGGGGACGAGTTCAGCGTACAGAGCCAGCTGGATCGACACATGAATGAGCACAGGCAGGAGCAGGAGGGCGCCCGCACCTACTCCTGTCGTCAGTGTGCGGCAGAGTATCCCAGACTGTCGGAGTGAGGGAAACACTGAAGCAGCATTACAAGATCAAGTGAGTTGGATTCATCTCCTCTGCAGTTCCTGAGTGGATGTGAACTGGGGTGTGTGGGATGACTGGCCAGGGTGTGGTTGTGTGAAGGGGAGAGAATGGGAGTGTTGAGTGCAAGAGTAATGCTGCCAAGAGGGAATGGGTGATAAGACCGCCCACCTCCCCCTCCACACCATCCTTAACTCCTCACTTAGGGCTGTGGCTGACAGAGAGTTCATCTGTGAATGAGTAGACTGAAGATGCGTCTCTAATGAGCAATGTGTGAGGCATTGCATCATAACATTCATTATTGTTGCGTTGTATAATAGTAAAATGCATTGCCTTGAGTCGTGCTATCTTGTGCAATTCTGGATTGTCATTGTGAGCATTGTATTGTATTGTAGTTGGTTAAACCAAGGAGGCTTCATCATAGGCCAGCATAAAAAACAAGTTTGTGGAAAGCATCGTATCAGCTGTTCAAACAGCAGAACATAAGTTTAGGGAATAGCAAAATAGTTAATGGCAAGTATCATTATCTGTTACAGCCCCATCATAGACGCATTGGGATTTTTTTAATTCATTCTGAAGTAGATTCTTTCTATTACAAGGTTCTAGAAGGGCTATGAAAAGTTAAACATTTAGATTATTTAGAAATTCTCAATTTACTGGACGTTGCAAAATAAAAAAAATCATCTTCAAAGTTGACAAGATGAACTGTTATTTCTTTGGACACAAATAAGTGAGCTTTTATCAGTGGAAGGATTTTGTTGAAAATATGTTGTGCTTTCAGATTTTGCTTGTTAGAAAGTTCTTTTTTCTCTCACCTTTTGTACCATGAGCTGTATCTTGTAAACTTCCAAGATTTCTTTCCCCTTTTTTCTGTCTGTTTTCTTTCTTATTTGATTGTTGTCCTGTCTGATAATCTGTGACAGAATTACTATATAACCATATTCAAATTCATTTAGAGTAAACTTAGTGTTAAAGGTGAACAGACTATAATTGAATGAACCATGTTTGATGTTATGTCCCTTTGATCGGTTTGCAAATGGAGAACTGGTCTGTAAATTCCCGCTCACAGTGACTGGTCTTGAAACGGAAAAAATCCCATTATTTCAGTGCATTGATTGTGTCATTTTCCATTCATTTGGCCGTGGTTTGACAGTGAAGAGTTACTGAAACAGTCAAAATTACGTGTTGCTTTGATGACTTCCTGTAGGGCCTCACTGTCCCACCGCACCTACAAGCGGAACATTGACCGCACTGGATTCAACCATCGCTGCAAGCACTGTGGTAAAACATTCCAAAAACCGAGCCAGCTGATTCGCCACGAACGCATTCATACAGGTTTGTACTGTAAGGGTTTTTCTCTCTCGTTTATTTTACATATTGTGACAATACCTTGTCGGAATCGACTCGACATAGCAGACGATGTTTATACAGATGGCGCTACGTGTGTAACTTTTCCCGGACATGCGCAGAGCGCCATAACAACTAACGTTCTTCCTCTCAACTGTAAAGAGGCCAGTTACGACGCATGGTGGCAGCGTGTGGCTACGACTTACGCTACGAAAATGGCATTCAAACCTCCTGATGAGTTTGACTTTACAAAACCTAGTGGTTGGCCTGCTTGGAAGCAGAGGTTTTGCAGGTATCGTGAAGCATCAAAACTTTACAAAGAAGACAAGAAGGTTCAGGTGAGTAGCCTGATCTACCCCATGGGACCAGAGGCTGAAAGAGTTTATTCGACTTTCACTGATCTGGATAATAACTCGACACTTGAGCAAGTCATAGAATGTTTTAATGAACACTTTGTTCCCAGAGTGAATATTGTGCATGAGAGAGCCTTGTTTTATTCACGAAATCAACTTGCTGATGAGAACATTGAAACATACGTCAGAAAACTGTACGAACTTTCTGAGAATGCTAATTTTGCAAACAAAGAGGAAAGTATCAGGGATAGGCTTGTTCTTGGTGTACGGGATACAGAACTCTCAGAAAAGTTACAGTTACAACCTGACCTTACTTTGAAGGATGCTGTACAGCAAGCACGTCAGTCTGAGTTGGTTAAGCTGCAACTTAATGAGCAAAGACATGCTACTGGTGCTACCCTTGATTCAGTCAAGCATAGCTCTGCAGGACCTTCTCATCATAGAGGAGGCTACACTCATGGTCGAGGAGGAAATTCAGCAAGTAAACCTCTTGGTACTCACTTTGATAAGAAGCATTTCAAAACATGCTACAACTGCGGATTTCAACATGCTAAAGATATGTGCCCAGCAAAAGGGAAGCAGTGTCGAAGTTGTGGCAAATATAGCCACTTTCAGAAAGTCTGCCGTTCATCCAGAGCCAGCCAAGTTCGCAAAGTTCAAGAGAATTTCTCCAGAAGGGACCTGAAGCCTTCCACACATTTTCTTGGAAGCATTGACAAGAAGAATGAAGAACCGCCATGGCGTACAAACATCATGATTAATGGACGTTCCATTAATTTTAAAATTGATACTGGTGCAGATGTGACCGTCATTTCAAAGAAAATATATGACAGTTTACATCCCAAGCCAAAGTTGAAAAAGTCACAAGCCATTTTGCAAAGTCCAGGAGGCCATCTGCAACATCGAGGAATGTTCATAGCCCAGTGGAACAAGAATGACGACAAAACTGTTGCCTTTCGAGTCTTCGTCCTTGACAACAACTGCGATAATCTCCTCAGTAGAGATGCAGCATTACGTCTCGGATTCGTCAAAAGACTTGACGATCTGAACAATCTGGTTTTTGGAGAAATTGGAGATCCAGTCCAATGTGATCCAATCAAAATAAGATTAGAGGAAGACTGTACTCCCTATCACATCACCACTGCAAGAAGAATACCACTCCCTCTTATGCCAAAAGTTGAAGCAGAACTTCAGCGAATGGAGGAAAATGGGGTAATTGAACGTATCACTGAACCTACCAACTGGTGCGCCCCAATGGTGCCAGTCTTAAAGAAGGGAGGCGGAGTGTGCATTTGTGTGGATTTAAAGAAACTGAACAGGTGAAGCGAGAACGCTATGTTCTACCAACACTGGAAGATATCATACACAATCTGAAAGGATCGAAGGTGTTCACAAAACTGGATGCGACGTCTGGTTTCTGGCAGCTTCCTCTTGATAATGAAACTGCAAAACTCACGACGTTCATGACACCGTTTGGAAGGTACTTCTTCCGTCGTCTTCCGTTTGGAATTTCGTTGGCTCCGGAAGTGTTCCAGCGAACAATGGAAAGCATCCTGGGTGACATTGATGGAGTTGAATGTTACATGGACGATATCCTCATTCATGCAGAGACTATGGAGGAACATGATCAGCGTCTCAACACTGTACTTCAGCGCTTGTCAGAAGTGAGATTGAAGCTGAACAAAGAAAAATGTGAATTTAACAAGAAGGAAATCAGCTTCTTAGGCCACATCTTCAGCAAGGATGGGATCAGGCCAGATCCATCAAAGCTTGAAGCGATCCGCAACATGAATGATCCGACAGATCTTACAGAATTGAGAAGGTGGCTAGGAATGGTCAACTACCTTGGCAGATTTCTCCCAAACCTGTCAACAATCCTGAAACCAGTGAATGATCTTCTCTGCAAAGACACTCCATGGATATGGGACAGACCACAAGCAGATGCAGTCAAGAAAGTAAAGGAGTTACTTTCTGAGACACCAACTCTTGCATTCTACGATGTCACAAAATCAACTGTCGTCAGCGCTGATGCAAGCAGTTATGGACTTGGAGGGGTACTGCTTCAAAACAATGATGGAGAACTGAAGCCGATCGTATATTGCTCTCGTACCCTTACTGATGCAGAGAAAGGATGCGCCCAGATTGAGAAAGAATGTTTAGCAATGGTTTTGGGCGTGTGAGAAGTTTGAACGTTACCTGGTAGGCCTTAAAACTTTCACAGCCATCACTGACCACAGACCGCTTGTCTCACTGGTGAACTCCAAAGACTTGCAAGAAACACCCTTGAGATGCCAGCGACTTCTTATGCGTCTGATGCGCTACAATGTCAGAGCAGAATACACACCAGGCAAAAAGATGGTTGTGGCTGATACATTATCCAGAAATCCTGTTTCAACAGAGAACAACTTTGACCTGCAAGAAGACATTCAGAGCTACGTTGATGAAATTGCTTCATCTTGGCCTGCATCTGACGCCAAGATCAGTCAAATCAAGGAGACAACACAGCAAGATCCTAGCCTGAAAGCAGCAATGATCTATACTCAGAATGGCTGGCCAAAGTACAAGAAACTTGTATCACTTGAAGCGAGAGACTTTTTCACATCCGGCAAGAACTCAGTGTTCATGGTGGACTCCTACTGAGAGGAGACAGGATAGTCATTCCTTCATCCATGAGAACAGAAATACTGAACACGATCCATGAAGGACACTTGGGCATATCTAAATGCCGCGAACGAGCGAACCAGGCAGTGTGGTGGCCAGGCATGAGCAGGGACATTGAAGATGCCGTCTCAAAATGTCGACATTGCCTTGAAAACCGCCCTTCTCAGCCCCATGAACCACTTTTGCCATCAACTCTGCCAACCGTCCCTTTGAGAGGACTGGAGTGGACCTCTGTGAATTTAAAGGAGACTACTACCTGGTCTGTGTGGACTATTATTCCAGGTACATTGACATTGCTCATCTGTAGAACATCACAGCATATTCAGTGATCAACAAACTGAAAAACATTTTTGCTCACCATGGGATTCCCGAAATTGTCATCTCTGATAATGGGAAACAGTTTCTCATCATCAGAATTCAAGAAATTTGCAACTGACTGGAACTTTTCCCATGTGACCAGCAGCCCACATTTCCCGCAAGCTAATGGGGCAGCTGAACGTGCTGTGAAGACAGCCAAAGAGATTCTTCGACAAGAAGATGTGTTTCTAGCATTGCTGACCTATCGCTCTACACCCATTCCAGAGCTAGGAGCAAGCCCAGCAGAACTAGCCTTTCAACGACGCTTGAGGACGAATCTCCCATCTATGCCTGGAACTCTGTTTCCTGGAAAAGTTGACCACGAGCTAGTGCGGAAATATAATGCAGCAATGAAGCAGAAACAGAAAAGAAACTATGACAGTCGTCATGGTGTTCGTTCTTTACCTGAGCTTCATCCTGGAGACCCTGAGCTAATCAAAACAGATGGGGAGAAAGGATGGAAACAACCTGGCGTGGTGAAGGAGAAATGCGCCCCAAGATCCTATATCATCCAGACAGCTACTGGTGAGCTGAGGCGTAACCGGAAGCACCTGTGCCTTCAGACACCTGCTCCAACTCCAACACCGACTCCTCGACCAGGTTCTACTGATGATGCCGAGTCTACATCTATTGCTGAAGAGGGCAACCCTGTACCAACTTCAGCATTCGAGACTACTCCGGCTGCTACACCACACACCTGTAAACCCTGATCACACATTCCATACACATAGGGGCAGGCGTGTGCGAAAACCTGCACGTTTCAGACAAGACTAGAAAACTCCCACGTGACCTGGTGCTGGTGGTTTTGTTTACTTTGTGCTCATGTTTCACCAGTCAGGTCTGAAACAGTTTTGTGTTGATGGACAAACGCGTTAGAGATTTATTGAAAAATGTAGAAGTGTGTTTTATTCAACGTTTAAAGAAATCATTTGTGCCGATAAATATTTTCAAAAGAATAGTTCTTTTCCAGAGAAAGGGGGATGTGACAATACCTTGTCGGAATCGACTCGCCATAGCAGACGATGTTTATACAGATGGCGCTACGTGTGTAACTTTTCCCGGACATGCGCAGAGCGCCATAAAAAACTAACGTTCTTCCTCTCAACTATAAAGAGGCCAGTTACGACGCACATATCCTTGTGGATTTGTTCACACTTCTGATATTTTTGTGCGCTTCTGTCTAAAGAATGATTTTTAAAGTTAGTTTGTAGACATCTTGTTTTATCTTATTGAAAAAAAAAAGGTTGTGCTTTTTAAAAAAATATGTGTTAGGTCCAGAAGGCTTATGTAAAATGAGACAGCCAGAGGCATTAACGCATTTTGCCACATTCTGTATACAGTGTGACTGAATGTGAATTTTTTTTTTTTTTGTTGTGTATGATTTTTGTTTGTGTTCCATTTTCAGGCGAGCGGCCATTCAAGTGCTCCATATGCTCCAAGACTTTCAACCAGAAGGGAGCGCTGCAAGTACACATGACGAAACACACCGGTGAACGTTCTCATATGTGCCAGTTCTGTCCTGCCACTTTTGCCCAGAAGGGAAACCTCCGAGCGCACATTCATGTACGTTCCAGTGCGCTTTTTTTTTTCAGTTGTATCTGTCATCACTGATGATGCCAACAGCGATCAGTGACCGTAATTCTGAACAGTAGGGAGAACGTATGTGATTCTTTTATTGTTTGGCATCATGAAATTAATATAATACTTTAATTCTTTGCAATTATAGACCTGCACATACAGAATTTAGTGATATTGTATTTGTAATGGACTAATTTCGTCATTGAAATTCATAATTCAGTTGCTTGAATATCGTTTGTTTTCCTTTTCAGTGTGTGCGTGTGCGCATGCATACTTGTGTGTGTGTGTGTGTGTGTGTGTGTGTGTGTGTGTGTGTGTGTGTGCAATCAGTCAAGAGATTAACTCTGACAATTGAGATTCAGACTACTCTTTACACTTCAAGAATACAAAAATAATGTTTTGATAATTGTAATGATAAAAGTAACCATGTTGAAAACAATAAACAGCTGGTGAGCATGTTTGAAGCTTAAAGAGGAAGGGTTGCTGTGTTTTCACAGAGGGTGCACACGCTGAACAATACAACGGACCAGTCCACCTTCCAGTGTGAGGAATGCAGTTGTGTCTTCAAGAAGCTGGGGTCCCTCAACGCTCACATCAGTCGTGCGCACTCCGACCCTGCTGTAAGCTGCCTGATGTTCTAGAACTCCCACCCTCTTTCCAGGCCCCATAGTCCTTCCATCTCCATTCTGAAAAAAAAAATGAAATACTTAAAAAAGAACAAAAAACCCTGAACAATTCAAATCACTATCACTTGGCATCAACAAAGATTATAGACAATAGGCATTGTGTGTACCCATGCCCCACCCTCCTTTTTCAAAAACTTTTTGGCATGTGTTCTTGTTTTAATACACAAGAAGCATATCCTCTTTGGCACAATAGCTTTTTGGTGAGTGTAGTTCAATTGCCAAAATGATAGTAAATTCCCCCTCCCCCTCCCCTGTTGCTGTTCAACAACGTTTCAGTCTTTGGTACAACAGCTTTTCGGTGAGTGTTGTTCAATTGCCAAAATGAGAACAAGTTCCCCCCCCCCCTCCCCCCCCCCCCCCCCCCCCCCCCCCCCCACACACACACACACACACACACAAGTGCTGTTCAACAACTTTTCAAATACTTGTAGATCTTTAAAAAAAAAAAGTCCAGCTGATGATGAAATGACAGTCGGTTTGTAGCGTGTTTGAAGTGATTTCCTAGCAGGTTCAGCTTGATTTTTATGCATATTTTTTGTGAATTTAAAAAATGGAAAAGTTAATGAGCATGTCAGTGTGGCTGCCAGTAGGTACAGTGCTGAAGCAAGGACTAGAACCTTGTTTGATTTGCTGAACATTGACAACAGTGATGATGAGAATGTGGTAAGAATGAAGGTGGTGTTCATCAAACTGATGATGAATCTGTTGATTCTAGTAGTCCTGATGGAGATTGTACTTGCACTTGTATGTCAGCATGTAGGGGGCATGGATGTGTTGAAAGTAGGTGTAGTTGAATATTTATACTCTTACGATTGTGAGTTATCTCATCTTCTTGGCATTGTGTGAGCTGTTCATTTTCAAGTGATTTTTTTTTTTTATGTGTGCTAAAATTACAGATAATTCGAGGTGCCAAAGGCTTAATTCAGATACAGGTTGTGTGGAATTGTATGATATGAAGTTAAGGGACAGAAAAAGGGGTGTAGGGGGTTAGTAGGAGAGGTATATCTAACATAAGTATCTGGAGAAGATCTCAGAGTTTGAGCCTGTTGTGTGATGGACAAGAATGTGCCGGTTGTGGCTTGGCCAGTGAATTCTGCACTCTCAGCCTTTGATTTCAGAACCTGCCCACCCAGGTGGAGGTGCGGCGGCCCGGGGAGGAGGAGAAAGGGGTGGACAGCAACATGATGCTGTTTGACCTGGAGCAGGTGCCCGGTGGGGAGAATGGTCAGCTCTCTGCTCAGGACGCTGACGTCAGGGAGGCCGTGCAGGCCGCTCAGATGCATGATCAGGTGCCTTGGTTTTTCACTAACCTTTTGGAGTCCCGACTCCTGTGGTGAGAGATAAGCACTTTACAAAAGGCTCCATTAAAAACCTTGAAAAGAGATGTATCACCTGATGTGATCTTTGAATTTCTGAGATTTAACATTTTTCATCTGATCTAAGATTTTATGGAAAATTTTTTGTTGTTGATGTTTCTGGTGTGTTTTCAGAAGGTGTGTTTTAAAGGATTGTGTGCATTATTTTTTTCTTAAATTTTTTTTATTTTTAAAATACTTGTGAGTTGACGTCAACACGGTGACAGTCCTGATATGGCCCTTTGCAGTTGGCTTGGCTATAAGCAACATTACCTTACCTTACCTGTGGTGACATAGTCTCCTTGGCTTACATGTTTGATCTTTCCCTCAGTTTTTGTACTGTGTCCTTTATCCGCCCCCACTAAAAGTATGTTCATGATAGGATTTTAAAAAAGAAAAAGGAAAAAGAGCAATAATACAGCTGTTTGAGTCAGTTCGTGCTTTGCCTCATACAGATAAGTTTTATGTTTTTTAACATCACACAATATGTGTGCAGTTGGCAGTCTCAAAGTGTATAACTGTTCTGGCTTGGGTTGACTTGAAACTTTATGTTAATAAACATTTGCAACTTTAATTCTTCAGTCACTGGTTTCAGTGATGTGTGTTGGTCTGTGCATTAAAAGTGTTTAGAACCAGTTGCTTAACTAATGGAAGCAATTTTCTGAATATTGCAGGCAAAACTTTTGATCAATGTTTCACCTTTTGTTGAGATTTTTTTTTATCGTTCAGAAATATTCAATTCATGTTCAGTTTATTAAAGTGTAGAAATTCCTTGAAAAATATTGAACATTTCTGAAAACCACCATTTTCCCCCCTGTCTGTCAGTGAGATGCATATGTTTTTAATGACATGATTAGCGAGCACAGTGATCTTCAGTTTTTTTTCATCAGTGATTTATTACATATCTAGTAAAACAAGCTTTAAAAAGAATCGGCGTGAAACAACTGTCCATTTTCCTGTCCTCCCAGGCCAGCAATATGGCAGGAGCCTCAGACATCTTGCAGCAGGCGTTGGAAAACAGCGGTTTGACGGGGCGAGTCCCAGAGAGCGGGCAGGAAGCCTCACTGCCGCAGCCGTCCTCCTCCAGCTCTGCCCTGGCCTCGGTCAGTTCAGGCATGCCCCGCAGCACCATGATGATGACTGTGCATGACTCGGCCACAGGCGTCACCAAGAAACACCTCATCAGAAAGGTAGGTGGCTGTGGGCAGGGGGGGTGGGTGGACATTTCAGCAAGAAGCATGATCACAAGAAAGGTTGGCAGATGTAGACAGTGTACAGTTTGCAGATGTAGACAGCAAGTATTTGTAGACAGTGTGCTGGTCATTGCATGATGAAACATCTAATGAGAAAGGTATGCAGCTGTAAAAAGTGTGAATGTTAATTTGTACTCAAAAAACAGCTCTTCAGAAAAGTATGTATGCATAGAAGGGTAATGGTTGTTGCATTAGGAAACATCAGAAAAGAATGTATACACAGACTGTGTGATGGACATTGCTGACTGTCAGAACTTTTATGTTCCATGTAAATTGATGTTACTTTCAACAAGCATGCCGTTCAGCTGTTTGTAGATTTGAAACACTGTTGGTTTACAAAGGGTTTCAAATGGCCTGGTTGTATGTTTTAAAAGGTAGACCAAAACTTGAAAAGATAGACAGTAAACAAGTGGGGTATGTTTTGCTCCCATAAGGAAACCTAACACAAGAGTAACTTTTATTCAAGACTGGCACAGCCTTTTAAACTTGAATAAAGTCAGACAAATACATAGACGAACAATCTAATAGTGGGGGAAAAACAAGCGCAGGCCAACAACTGAACTGTCTTCATAGTAATGACCTGGCAAAGATTTGGACTTAAGGAGGGGAGGGGAGAGGGGAGTTTGAAGATGGAGAAACTGGGAACATGAAATTAAAAAAAAAAAAAAATGTTACAGATATGAAAACTCTTCACTAGCTGCATAAGGGAACCATCGCAATCCCTTTTGAAGGCAGATATATTTGTATTGCCTGCTCCGAGGCCTTTCGCCCGCTGGGTCGGGACTCATCAGGGAGACACGGCTGGTTGTGTCTGCGCTCCCGGCGTCAAATAGAGACACACCACAGTCCATAATACTGTGGTGTTCTCACCACCATGGGTGCAAAAAAGAATCCAATAGCACCCCCAAAGCAGCCAGCGAAGACTGTCCCCTACATTTTATATTATTTGCATAATGTCTTTAGTTTTACAGCAACTTTTTTCCTCCCCACACTTTCGTTTGGTTGCATTTACTACTCTTCGCTGGCTGCTTTGGGGGTGCTATTGGATTCTTTTTTGCACCCATGGTGGTGAGAACACCACAGTATTATGGACTGTGGTGTGTCTCTATTTGACGCCGGGAGCGCAGACACAACCAGCCGTGTCTCCCTGATGAGTCCCAACCCAGCGGGCGAAAGGCCTCGGAGCAGGCAATACAAATATATCTGCCTTCAAAAGGGATTGCGATGGTTCCCTTATGCAGCTAGTGAAGAGTTTTCATATCTAACATTTTTTTTTTTTTTTTAATTTCATGTTCCCAGTTTCTCCATCTTCAAACTCCCCTCTCCCTCCCCTCCTTAAGTCCAAATCTTTGCCAGGTCATTACTATGAAGACAGTTCAGTTGTTGGCCTGCGCTTGTTTTTCCCCCACTATTAGATTGTTCGTCTATGTATTTGTCTGACTTTATTCAAGTTTAAAAGGCTGTGCCAGTCTTGAATAAAAGTTACTCTGTGTTAGGTTTCCTTATGGGAGCAGAACATACCCCACTTGTTTACTGTTCATCGTTTACTGTTCCCTACCTCATTTCATTTCCGATTTTGCTTTGATTAAATTGAGGTTATTTGTATTTGTTTCTGTCTGTCTATGTGTTTGTCTTTTGATCTCCCTTGCATCTTTGGGTGGATCCTCAGGCGTAGGCTCAAAGACTGTCCCCTACATTTTATATTATTTGCATAATGTCTTTAGTTTTACAGCAACTTTTTTCCTCCCCACACTTTCGTTTGGTTGCATTTACTACTCTTCGCTGGCTGCTTTGCGGGTGCTATTGGATTCTTTTTTGCACCCATGGTGGTGAGAACACCACAGTATTATGGACTGTGGTGTGTCTCTATTTGACTCCGGGAGCGCATACGCAACCAGCCGTGTCTACCTGATGAGTCCCGACCCAGCGGGCGAAAGGCCTCGGAGCAGGCAATACAAATATATCTGCCTTGAAAAGGGATTGCGATGGTTCCCTTATGCAGCTAGTGAAGAGTTTTCATATCTCTAACATTTTTTTTTTTTTTTAATTTCATGTTCCCATGTTTCTCCATCTTCAAACTCCCCTCCCTCCTTTAGTCCAAATCTTTGCCAGGTCATTACTATGAAGACAGTTCAGTTGTTGGCCTGCGCTTGTTTTTCCCCCACTATTAGATTGTTCGTCTATGTATTTGTCCGACTTTATTCAAGTTTAAAAGGCTGTGCCAGTCTTGAATAAAAGTTACTCTGTGTTAGGTTTCCTTATGGGAGCAGAACATACCCCACTTGTTTACTGTTCATCGTTTACTGTTCCCTACCTCATTTCATTTCCGATTTTGAAAAGATAGGTTTTTTTCTTCTTTTTTTTGGGTGGGGTGCTGGGGGGTGGGGGGGGGGTTGAGTCCAAGTCCTGAGATGCCTGTTCGATGTAGAGTAGAGAGGGATTTTTCTGATCTAGCCTGTCTGCAAACCTGTCATTGACTGAATTTCTTCACACACAGACACACACACACACACACACGCACACACACATATATATATAGATATCAATAGAGAGAGATATATATATGAATGCAGAAGATCGGATAGACACCTGAAAGGTCCTGTGATCCTTTTCATCTTTCGAGGGGTTATAGAAACTGTAAAATACCCAGCACGCATCGGTATGTTTGGAGTAGAGACTAGCATTAATTCTTTCCAGCCGAACGCGGCACAACGGCACGATTCCAGGCTGCCGCGCACAGCGCACAGCGCTCATTTCCTGCTGACGCACAGATTTGGCCACTTTTTAATTTATTTTTACGGTAGCTCTACAACAACTGACGGTCTTGTGTTAGGTGTCACAGGAAAGAACAAACACTCAACTCCAATCATCACCAGATCTACTTTGTAATACGATTTCAAGCCTTCATTGCGCGAGAAATCGCTACCACCCCTTCGCCTGTCCGACATTTTTTCTGGCACAGGAAATACGCGCGCCACGTGGCTCGCCGTCAGTTCCTTTGTTTCAAAGCTCTGGGGTCAGCCAAGTTCACAATAGGCCACTGAAAGTATGGTCGACAACTCGTTCCAACATCCCCAAGACTAGTTACAGAGGTTATTTCCCTTGGACCATTTCATGGAAAGTGTAGGAATTTTTTATGTTCCTGTCGTCTGATTGTGGACGACACGGCAGAATGTAATGCTGTCTGTCCGTCGTCCGGACTTGGACGACGCGCCTCAAGGGAGAGAAATCCTGTCGTCCACTTTTGTCACGACTCGGCTGGTAAAGGTTAACAAGTATTCTTCACTGAAACACTCATGTACATGCGTTGATTAGATAGTCGCAGTGTTGTTATGTATCTGTTGCCATTTTGTTGGTATGGGAATAAGAAGCAACTAATGGAATCATATAATCAAAAAAGAAAAGAAAAAAAGAAGACCTAGATGTTGAAGCCAAGGACCTGTTGTGCAGGTCAATGGTGTGCGATGGCATCAGTGCACATACTGCAGCAAGGAGTTCAAGAAGCCCAGTGACCTGGTGCGGCACATCCGTATCCATACGCATGAGAAGCCGTACAAGTGCACGCAGTGTTACCGAGCCTTCGCTGTGAAGTCCACGCTGACAGCCCACATCAAGACCCACTCGGGGGTGAAGGATTACAGATGTGAGGAGTGTAACAAACTGTTCTCCACTCAGGGAAGTCTGAAGGTGCATCTACGCCTCCACACAGGTAGGGTGTGTGCGTGTTGTGTGTTGTGTGTGTGTGTGTGTGTGCGTGTGTGTGTGCGTGCGTGCGTGTGTGTGTTGTGCGTGTGCGTGTGCGTGTGTGTGTGTGTAAAATTCTGCAGATTATTTTAATGATTTCTTCAAATGTGTTCATTGTTCTCCTTAATGGATTGGCATTTTCTGAAGGTGCCATTTTCTTGTCACTGTTGTGTCCATCTTTTATTTCCCCCTCTGGTCTCTGTGTAAATGTTGTTGCATGCTCCTTACCCAGCTGAGACATTGTGTTTCACTCTAGTGATGTGGTGTCTAGTAAGTTGTGTCAGATGTAATGAATTGATTTGAAATTCGCTGTTCAGGTGCCAAACCTTTCGACTGTCAGCACTGCGACAAGAAGTTCCGCACCTCCGCCCACCGCAAGTCCCACGTCATGTCCCACTTCAGAGACCCTAACAACCCTCATCCCCGCCCCCGCCGCGTATTCAAGCGTGCGACCCGCAGTGACATGCTGCAGGATATTCCAATGCAGGAGCCCATTCTGATCACTGACACTGGTGAGTGGGTTGTCCCCTAGAGTTTGTGTTCATTTCACTTCAGTGGTAATCACAGTCTTTTCCAGAGTTGGTTTGTTTGTTGAGTTGTGTGTGTGTGTGTGTGTGTGTGTGCACATGCATGTGTGTGTGTGTGTGCGTGTGTGTGTGTGTGTGTGTGTGCATGCATGTGTGTGTGTGCGTGTGTTGTGTGTGTGTGTGTGTGTGTGTGTGTGCGCGCTGCGCGCGGGTGCGTATGCCTGTGTTTGTGTTTGTGTGTTTGCGTGTGTGTGTGAGAGTGTCGAACAAATGATTACAAGTAGAGACGTATTTTACCAAAATGAAATCATTTAGTTCCCTGTGGTGCTATTCTTTTTTTTTTTTAATCTTCCTCTCTCACTCACTCTACCACTGTCTTCTCGCTGTCGTTCAAGTGTTAGAGAGTGTACATCGGGAAGGTATTTTACTCGCATGAAGTTGAAGCTGCTATTTTTTTGGCTGTGTTCTATGCGGATGATATGTGGCTTTGGCTGTTTGCCCTGCACTCAGGCCTGATCCAGCAGCTGCCCAAACACTCCATGTTTCACCAGTACCTGGGGGAGAGCGGCACCGTGGACCGCCCTTACAAGTGTGCCTACTGTCAGCGGGGCTTCAAGAAGTCCAGTCACCTCAAGCAGCATATACGCTCTCACACAGGTGCGTCCGCCCTTTGCTTGTAACTTGGAAGATACACCCTGTTTTCCCTGCACTTTGAAGTACGTTTATGTACTTAAGCACGTGCACATTCACAAGCTCGCCTGTGTGCACGACATACGTACATCACTACACACCCGAAGATGGTTGTATTGATATTAGTTGTTCCAAAACTCTAGTATATTGAAACATTTTTTGTTTGTTTATGGATGGGCTTTCATTGTGTCATTGAGTGTAGATATCTCTGATATTGCAGTGATCTGTCTTCTCTAGTTTGATGATCTTGTTGGAGGATTGGTATTGGTTTGTCAAGTTAGTCATTTATTAATTAACTCTTTCATCCCTGCCAACCGCTAGAGCGGTTTGACAAATCTTCTCCTTTCATTCCTGAAAACCGCCTCAGCGGTTCAGAGAAACATGCTCCTTCCATCCGGCAACCCGCTGCAGCGGTTCAGGCCTTGAAATCCGCGCCCACCTGTCACATGGTTGGCGCGTCATTGCGGCCTTCGCCTTGTAACGGGACTCGCGGGTTGTTTAGACAAGTCATGCCTGCTCACTTCCTCAGCGTGGGAAAGTGTCTGGAACCGAAATTTTATCTTGACTTGACTGTGAGAGCACACTGTTTAGTGCCTACTGAGAAGATGTAGGGTGAAGAAAACGCAGACGGCGATCACTTTTCTGACGACGAAATTTACAACAGTGTAGCCGATGACTTCGATCTGCTTGATCTAACAGAAGAAGAGAGAGCAGAACTTGCCAATGCCATCAACGAATATGACAGTGATACTGGTGATGAAATCTTCCACTTAACTACAATCAGCCACGATTTGACTGGACAGGTGGGGGTTTCACTGAACCACGCACACCTCGGAAAAACTTCGAACAGCGCCCCGGTCCTGTGCGCATACTCGATATGTCAATGAAGGCAGTGGATTATTTTAAGCTGTTCTATTCTGATACAGTCCTTTCAAAGCTAGTCAGTTTTGCAAACGACAATGCTAACACTAAACGGCAGACTGATCCAGAAAAAAAACAGTGGCATGTGTTGGAAAAGATCACACCTGTGTGGTATGTGTCACGCGACACAAACAATATGAGTCAACACAGCCTGTTGTGAAATACAGTGACAATCCGTTCAAGTAAGGCAAGACAACGATGATGTGCGAAAAGTGCAATGAATATCTGTGTTGCAATAATCAGAAAGATTGTTTAAAGGTGTACCACACCCGTGTTTCCTTTGTGTGACACCTGGTTTCACGTGCGACACTTTGACACTGTGACACTAGCAGTGCATCATTTTCTAAGACTGACATGTTGTGTGTTGTTTGTTGACATTAACTCGAAGTGTGACTTTTGGACAAATACTGTGCAAAGACCACTGAATTTGGTAAGACCATAGTGCAGAAGGAGTACTGTGAGGACATTTTTATCATTGCTGTGCATTTTTTTCCTTGGACATGGTGACACTGACCAAGACACTTGTGAAGCATTCTTTGAAGTGGATTTACCGGAGGTCATCAGGCTGTGAGTTACGTGCATGGTTTTTGCTGCTCGCATGTTTTTGAGCGCTGTATAACATTTTGTTTCTTCAAGTTTGAATTAATTAGTAGTTGTCACCAGTCTTGACACCTGTGTGTCACCAAATACGCGACAAAGGGGTCGGAAAACCGGATCAAAATGTGCCGGCACCATTTCTGTACACAATGGTGTATGATATGTTATAGTCCGGTAGAAACACCAGTCACACAAAAGAATCAGAAGTACACACCCTGTTCTTTGTTTACTTTTTTCCTGGAAACCCAGGAATGAAGGGTACTGCTTGTAACTAAGAAACATAGGAATAAGGGGAAGTAATGTCCAACAGACAACCAGGGATGAAAGAGTTAAGGGCCTTAGTGCACTTAAACGTAATCACTCAAGTTATAGATGACTGTATTTTTACCAGCTGTACTGTACAACAAAACATACATAGTGACATACATAAAAACATGCATGCAGAGACATACACATGTTTCTTAAAAACCTATGTACATGTATACATGAACTGGACATGAAAAAAGGTTGTTATAAACACTGTAAGCGATGTGATGGTTCAACAGAAGTGAAACAGTGGTTTTTAACTTACACATGTTAAGAAAGCCTATCTGTTTAAAGCACCCTCCTGCCTGTGTGTTGTGCACTTGTGTGTATGTGCAGAATATCTATGTATTTATTTGACTGGGATGAACGATTGTCTGACAGAAAAAAATAAGACAAACTATTATTTTCCAGTACAGTTACATTGACTTGTTAATTGAAGTCTGTTCTCTTTTCTCCTGTCTGCACATGTCGAAATTATCACCGGTGATTGATCTTGAAAAGTTTAAGTACTATATCCGCCAAACATGAACAAGCAAATCACAAGACAAAACACAATTTGTTTCAACTCTTAGGCCTTCTTTAGGCAAGATAAACAACGCTCAGGACAACGAAAATGAAGAACATTGGCCCTTCTTGTGCCAAATTTGATAAGTGATTGCTCGTTCTTCATTCTCGTTGGTCCTGAGTGTTGTTTATCTTGCCTGAAGAAGACCTAAGAGGTATAAATGCATCGTGTTTTGTCTTGCGATCAATTTGTTCATGTTTGGCGGATATAGAAGTTAAACTTTTTAAAGATTTGTATGGATTTCCACCTGCAGTCGCCTCACTTTGCATCCAAGTGATGATGGATGTTGTGGGCGACAGGGGAGAAGCCTTTCCGCTGCTCTCAGTGCCTGCACAGCTTCGTGTCCAGTGGGGTGCTGAAGGCCCACGCCCGCACCCACTCCGGCATCAAGAACTACAAGTGCCTGGTCTGCGACACCGCCTTCACCACCAACGGCTCCCTCAAGCGTCACATGTCCACCCACAGCGAGGTGCGCCCCTTCATGTGCCCCTACTGCCAGAAGACGTTCAAGACCTCCGTCAACTGCAAGAAACACATGAAGACCCATCGGTAAGGATGAGTTGATTCTGGGACGGAGTTGGTGTCCCTGTTCGGGAACCATGGTGTTCAAGCGAAAGAGGAAAAAGGTTGTGGTTATCAATGTTCTGAGCCATTTTTGCATAAAGGGAAGCAAAACTTGTGTTGTTGAGTATTTAATGAAACTTTTATTGTTGTTTATGCTACTTGTGGTAGATTTAGTTTTATTCATGCACCAATGAGTTTTTGTGCATAATATACATTACATTTTAAAGTCACCCTCTTACACCCACAAATATACAGCCCACACACACACACACAGACACACACAAGACACACACACAGACACACACACAGACACGCACAGACACACAGAGACACAGACACAGACACGGGCCCAGACACACAGACAGACACACACGCATGCTTGCACGCACGCGCGCATGCAAAAGAAGTCTATAATGTGTCGTTGTGTTCTGTGAGCAGTCTAATCTCCATTATTCATCTCTTCCTCCAAAGAGGCGATGTTGCATTGTAACAGTGGTGGACATTTTTTTTTTGCTTTCAGTCATGAGGTCAGCATCCAGTCGCTGCAAGATGTGGGACAGGGCGTAGCGGCAGACGTGGTAGAGGAGGTTGGGGTGGTGGACAACGAAGAGTCGGTCACCACTGACAACGACGCTGATCTGGGTCATGCACAGGCCACGGCCGGTTTGGCCGGTTTGCCGTCCGCTGACATGGGAGGCACCTCCACCCTGTCCCAGCACGACCTGAACAGCACAGGGCTGACCGACGCCTTCGCTGGCTCCACTCTGGACCACACTCTGCAGCAGACTTTGAATCAGCAGGTGTGTGGAGAGAGAGAGGTAGAGAGGAATGGGGAAGAGGGAAGGGAGGGGGGGGGGAGTAGAATGGGTGAAAGAGGGGATGGACGAGTGGAATTGAAGAGGGGGTGGGGAGAGGAGGAGAGAGAAAGAAAGATTGTGTACAGTGATAATTATTTCCTAAAAGTTAGGGGGTCAGACTTGGTACGAAAAACTTGCTTCCAAATTTTCAGGGGGTCACAAAAATATTTAGGGGGTCACCATTAATAACTAATAGAAAGTGTAGTGAAAACACACACACACATACACACACACACACACACACACACACACACACACACACACACACACACACACACACACACACACACATGAGCGTGCTCTCGCTGGCGCACACACATAAATGCACAGAGAAAGAGACAGAAATATATTAGAAAAGAGATGCTTATAATTCCAGTGTACCTGAATTCCAGTACGTCAGATGGGAAGTTTATGCGTTAGAGACGCACATTTATGCGTAAGAATTATCACTGGTGTAGAGTGTTTGTGTAGATGTGTTTGAATGTGTGAGTGTTCATGACATGACACAAGGCATTTCAGAACATGACGTGAGGCAACATTAGGACTTGAAAACTGCACACCACTGCACTGCACAGCACACACAAAGGCTCACAATATGCCACAACACAGCTCAACGTCACTCCCATTTTGTCATGACCTGCACAGGGGCAAAAAAACCCCTCCTATATTACTCAGGTGCCACCTGTAGAAGAAGTGTGAATGTAGGTTGGGGAATAATGAATTCCCCTAGTAAGGAGAAAATCCGGGGTCCATTCTTTTGAGTCTCACATAGGCAGTTTTCTTTTTTTTTCTCCCCTTTTCCAGTGAGGGAGCATGGACACCCTGCACACATACACACTTGTGAGTGCGCACACACACATACACATACACACACACACGCACACAAGTTATAAAAAGAAGACTAAAAATAGAAAAATGTACCTGGTGATCACGAATCTGTGTGAGCAGGTGTTCGACCAGCAGCCTGGGTTCAACCAGACCTTCCCCCTGGGCGGCCAGCAGGGCTTCGGTCAGCTCAACACTCCGCTGCAGCCACAACTGGGAGACCAGCTGACCCAGCCCTTGTCATCGGCCCCGCTGAACCCCACGCTCAGCACCTCCCTCAACAGCCCCGCCCTCACCACCACCACCCAGCCCTCCCAGCCCATGCCCCCTCCACTCACCCCCATGTCGCAGAACCAGCTCACCTTCCAGGTCAGTAGCTCCTTTGTTGTTGTTGACGTTCTTCAGCGCAACGTTAGGGAGAGAGAGCGAGAGGTGTCGCCCAGAGAGGAGGGTGTGGTCGGGGGTGTGGCGAAGTGTGTGCAAATCCATGCGGGATCACTCGATTCTTGGCACAGGGTGAGAGAACCGCAAATATGGACGTTTTTTGTAACCTCAGCACCTAAAAGGGGGAAAAAGCAATCTGTTCCTTATCAGTACTTCAGTCTGTACAGGAAAAGCACTTCCTTCCTATCCTTTAACATTGAGAGCAAGCCTAAACATGTTTTTAGGACAGAACTTGGATGGCTGTAAATGTGTGTTAGGGTCAGGATAAGTATGGTTTAGGGTCAGAATTTAGGAGTCTTTAAATCGTTTTGGCGTTGGAATTTAAGTCTAGGCATGTATTTTGTAACAGTTGCAAAAAAGAGAAAACAAACAAACAACTTGAATCAGAGCTGTAAAGTAAAAAACAAACAAAAAACACCAACTTAGATCAGAGCTTCAAAGTAAAAATCTTCTAAATGGCCAAGGTTTTTGTGTTAAAAAAATGTAGATCATTTCAGATTAACATTGTATTCTACCTTTGAAATCGGTGAAATGTGACCTGAACAGATACAAGAAGAGATGTGGCCTTTGGAGATATATCTTGCAGACTGCATCCCTGTCCAGGTCCTTCCAGTGAGACTTGAAATCAAGGTCCCATGTGCAAACACATCTGTTACGAAAATAAAATGATAAAAAAAACCCTGCAAAATCACCATGCACACATGTTGAATCTCATTCCACTCTAGAAGAAAAATAATTCATCTTGTTTCAGTGAGATGGAAGGCATGGTCATCATGTGCAGACATCATTCAGGAAGCCAGAACGCAGTTACCCTGAAGATGAAAATAAATAAATATTCATATGAAAATTTTTTTATCGGTGATGAGCGTCTGGGTTCTAGTTGAGGAAGGAAAGAAGATCTGAGGAAGGAAAGAAGAACAGCGAACACATTACTGACGGCTAGGTTTCCTGTGTTTGAGTTGTGATGTTTGGTCAGAGTGCAGTAATCAGATGCTGACGATCTCTTGCAGACGCAGCAGTTAGACATCAGCGGGCTGAACTCTGGGCTGATCCAGCAGACCACCCCCACCAGCGGCATTCACCACATGCAGAACATTCTGCAGCCCAGGTAGGAGTCATCAGCTGTAAAGTTGTCATAGATGTCTCTGGGTTTTGACTGTTCATGATGGTGAAAGTGGAACAGAGCTGATTCTAATGACATTTACAACCTGCATTGTTGTTTTCCCTGTGGTTTGAAGTGTTCGTGTGTTGAAACTTGAATTGTGTTTGATGTACACATGTTTAGATATCAAGCCTTCCTTTCTAATTCAACAGTATTCTGTCACTGACATAGTGCCGTGACTGTGGTAGGGGTTGGCCTTAAGTACTTCTGTCTGTAGTCTTCTCTCCTGTTGCTCAGGGAAGAGTTGTGTTGTGCAAGTAGGCAAATGCATGAGGATTTCAACATTTCAGCACTGTGAAAGCTTTATTGACTCCTTTCAGTGTTGTGGGTTTATGCGGTGTGTGTGTGTGTGTGTTGTGTGTGTGTGTGTGTGTGTTGTGAATTGAATATCTGCATATCTTGCAGGCAGGCAGCTTGTCTGAGCACTTTGCAACAAATGGCATCAGACTTGTCGTACAGATTGAGTTTTCAGTGTCTGTTTTATCTTGCACAGTCTTTTCCTACATTTTTGTCAGTATGGTAGGCTATGGATATTTTCAGTTGTATTTAGCTTTAGACATGACCTTCCATTTGCACAATCATCAGAGGACAGAGAAACATAACACTTGGTACCGCTTCTGGCTTCAAATGGGCTGTTCCGTGATCTGAATTTCAGTAATTGCAATGACAGTGAAAAAAGCAATGCAACATCATCGTATGTTCAGCGATGCCGATCAGTCGGTGTTGGAGGACGGGGAGGCAGATGAAGACCTCCCAGTGGTGGAGCCCGTGGAACCCCCAGTATCCTTCAACCAGATCTACAAGTGCGGTATCTGTGATAAAGAGTTCACCAAGTCCGCTGAGCTCAAGCAGCATTTGGCCACACACTCAGGTAGGTGCTTTTTTCTGTCCAGTTATTTTACTTGTTGACTGCTGTTGATGAATTCGCACATCAGTGACAGAGTGTAACATCCACATGATGGAAAGGGGTGGACATACCAGGTCATCCATCTGTAATATCCTTGTGAATGGGATGGGGCAGACAGATCAGGTCTTCATACTGTAACATTGTGGTGGATGGGGCAGACAGATCAGGTCATCAGACTGTAACATTGTGATGGGAGGCAGACAGATCAGGTCATCAGACTGTAACATTGTGATGGGATGGGGCAGACAGATCAGGTCATCAGACTGTAACATTGTGATGGGATGGGGCAGACAGATCAGGTCATCAGACTGTAACATTGTGATGGGGCAGAACAGATCAGGTCAACAGACTGTAACATTGTGATGGGATGGGGCAGACAGATCAGGTCATGAGACTGTAACATTGTGATGGGATGGGGCAGACAGATCAGGTCATCAGACTGTAACATTGTGATGGGGCAGACAGATCAGGTCATCAGACTGTAACATTGTGATGGGGCAGACAGATCAGGTCATCAGACTGTAACATTGTGATGGGATGGGGCAGAACAGATCAGGTCATCACACTGAAACATCCATGTGATGGGTGTGGGGCAGACAGATCAGGTCATCAGACTAACATTGTGATGGGATGGGGCAGACAGATCAGGTCATCACACTGTAACATTGTGAGGGATGGGGGCAGACAGATCAGGTCATCACACCGAAACATCCATGTGATGGGTGGGGCAGACAGATCAGGTCATCAGACTAACATTGTGATGGGATGGGGCAGACAGATCAGGTCATCACACTGTAACATTGTGATGGGATGGGGCACACAGATCAGGTCATCAGACTGTAACATTGTGAGGGGATGGGGGCAGACAGATCAGGTCATGAGAATGTAACATTGTGATGGGATGGGGCAGACAGATCAGGTCATCAGACTGTAACATCCATGTGATGGGGCAGACAGATCAGGTCATCAGACGTAGTGATGGGATGGGGCAGACAGATCGGTCATGAGACTGTAACATAATGACGGGATGAGGCAGACAGATCAGGTCATCAGACTGTAACATAATGACGGGATGAGGCAGACAGATCAGGTCATCAGACTGTAACATAATGACGGGATGAGGCAGACAGATCAGGTCATCAGAATGTAACATTGAGATGGGGTGGGGCAGACAGATCAGGTCATGAGACTGTAAACATTGTGATGGGATGGGGCATACAGATCAGGTCATGAGACTGTAACATTGTGATGGGATGGGGCAGACAGAATCAGGTCATCAGACTGTAACATTGTGATGGGGCAGACAGATCAGGACATCAGACTGTAACATTGTGATGGGATGGGGCAGACAGATCGGTCATCACACTGTAACATTGTGATGGCATGGGGCAGACAGATCAGGTCATCAGACTGTAACATTGTGATGGGACGGGGCAGACAGATAAGGTCATCACACTGTAACATTGTGATGGGATGAGCAGACAGATCAGGTCATCAGACTAACATTGTGATGGGATGGGGCAGACAGATCAGGTCATGAGACTGTAACATTGTGATGGGGCAGACAGATCAGGTCATCAGACTGTAACATTGTGATGGGGCAGACAGATCAGGTCATCAGACTGTAACATTGTGATGGGATGGGGCAGACAGATCAGACTGTAACATTGTGATGGGGCAGACAGATCAGGTCATGAGACTGTAACATCCATGTGATGGGATGGGGCAGACAGATCAGGTCATGAGACTGTAACATTGTGATGGGATGGGGCAGACATATCAGGTCATCAGACTGTAACATCCATGTGATGGGATGAGGCAGACAGATCAGGTCATCACACTGTAACATTGTGATGGGATGGGGCAGACAGATCAGGTCATGAGACTGTAACATTGTGATGGGATGGGGCAGACAGATCAGGTCATCAGACTGTAACATTGTGATGGGGCAGACAGATCAGGTCATCACACTGTAACATTGTGATGGGATGGGGCAGACAGATCAGGTCATCAGACTGTAACATTGTGATGGGATGGGGCAGACAGATCAGGTCATCAGACTGTAACATCCATGTGATGGGATGAGGCAGACAGATCAGGTCATCAGACTGTAACATTGTGATGGGGCAGACAGATCGGGTCATCAGACTGTAACATTGTGATGGGATGGGGCAGACAGATCAGGTCATGAGACTGTAACATTGTGATGGGATGGGGCAGACAGATCAGGTCATCAGACTGTAACATCCATGTGATGGGATGAGGCAGACAGATCAGGTCATCACACTGTAACATTGTGATGGGATGGGGCAGACAGATCGGGTCATCAGACTGTAACATTGTGATGGGATGGGGCAGACAGATCAGGTCATCAGACTGTAACATTGTGATGGGGCAGACAGATCAGGTCATCAGACTGTAACATCCGTGTGATGGGATGGGGCAGACAGATCAGGTCATCAGACTGTAACATTGTGATGGGGCAGACAGATCAGGTCATCAGACTGTAACATCCATGTGATGGGATGGGGCAGACAGATCAGGTCATCAGACTGTAACATTGTGATGGGATGGGGCAGACAGATCAGGTCATCAGACTGTAACATTGTGATAGGACAGGGCAGACAGATCAGGTCATCAGACTGTAACATTGTGATGGGATGGGGCAGACAGATCAGGTCATGAGACTGTAACATTGTGATGGGATGGGGCAGACAGATCAGGTCATCACACTGTAACATTGTGATGGGGCAGACAGATCAGGTCATCAGACTGTAACATTGTGATGGGATGGGGCAGACGAGATCAGGTCATCAGACTGTAACATTGTGATGGGGCAGACAGATCAGGTCATCACACTGTAACATTGTGATGGGGCAGACAGATCAGGTCATCAGACTGTAACATTGTGATGGGATGGGGCAGACAGATCAGGTCATCAGACTGTAACATTGTGATAGGATGGGGCAGACAGATCAGGTCATCAGACTGTAACATTGTGATGGGGCAGTACAGATCAGGTCATCACACTGTAACATTGCGATGGGATGGGGCAGACAGATCAGATGAGATGTGCTGTGCGAAAATGATCAGGTTGATTGGTGGTACCTGGTGTCCTTTTTTTTTTCACATGGCTCAGTATTGTTTGACTCAAATCAAGCAGTTAAGCATTGACATATTGTACAGAGTGGAGTTCATGTCTTCAAATCGTGTTGATAGTGAGGGGTGTTCAGTGCAGTTCAGCAGTTGAAGGCTTACAGCCCAGCTGAAACCATGAAATAGTGTAGTTTTACTGTTGGAGTTGTCTTCCCATTTACTTTCTTTCAGTTGTTACATGAAAAAAAAAAGCCTGTACATTTATTGGAAAGGAAACTCATACTACTTGCTTTGATTTTAAAAAATATACAAAAAAACTTTGTGATTTTTGTTTTCTGATCCTGTAACTTGCTGAAAAAAAGAGTATGTATTTTGTTAAGAAGGCTCTTCTGTGCAGTGTAACTGAGAGAGAATACGTACACTCTCCTGCAACAAAATCTGGACATGACAGATAGAGGGGGAATTAGAGAGAAAATGAATGGAGCACATATTGATCGGAATCTACACAATAGCCTGTCTGGTCGTTTTCACAGTAGCTCTGTTTTGTTCTGTGCATTTGTCGGTGTGAGTCATCAAGTCGGGCAGCGTTCTGCATGCCCCACAAAGCCGTGTTGTCATGGTGTTTGACGCATGGTGGGTTGCAGTGACAACACCTACAAGTGCAGCAAGTGCAGCAGGCAGCTTCTCCAGCCAGCCCTGCTGAAGTCCCACATGAAGACCCACGCCACCGGCAAGGGGGGACCTGCAGTGCCTGTGTGGCCAGGCTGTGTCAGCACCAACGCTGCCCTCAGCCGCCACCTGCTGTCCCACAACCATCAGGTGAAGTGCCCCCTGTGCCCCCAGGTGTTCCGCTCCATCACCACCTGCAAGAGGCCGTCAAGCAGTTCCATGGAAAGACTGTCATTCAGGAAGGAGTCGGTGAGTAGAGGGAGCAGTGAGGAGAGTGGGGGGGGGGGGGGGGGGGGGGGGGGGGGGGGGGGGGATAGCCTTAGCTCACTTCTTTGCTTTTTTTTGTTTCTTTTTCTCCGGAGTTACAGATGCTGTTGTGTATTCCTTTCTGTTCAGATTTGAAGTTTTTTAAGTGATAAATCTGCCAAACATGAGCAAGCGAATCCAAAGACAAAACATGGCGCATTTCGACCACTTAGGTCTTCTTCAGGCAAGTTGAACAACATTCAGGACAATGAAAATGAAGAACAAGCAATCACTTACCTTGTCAAAATTCAGTGCCCGTCTTGCGCCAAATATGACAAGATAAGCGATTGCTTGTCCCATTTTTGTAGTCCTCGAGTGCTGTTTATCTTGCCTAAGAAGACCTAAGAGGTTTGAAACACGTTGCGTTTTGTCTTGTGATTCGCTTATTATTAATGTTTGTTGGATTTATTACTTAAACTTTAAAAAATTTGTTTAGATTACCGCCTGCAGTCGCCTCACTTTGCAACTAACTTTAGGATATGAAGTTGGATGTGGAGACAGGGATGTGTATGGACATGGTGTGTATGGACATGGTGTGTATGGACATGGGTGTGTATGGACATGGTGTGTATGGACATGGGTGTGTATGGACATGGTGTGTATGGACATGGTGTGTATGGACATGGGTGTGTATGGGACATGGGTTGTGTATGGACATGGTGTGTATGGACATGGTGTGTATGGACATGGTGTGTATGGACATGGGTGTGTATGGACATGGTGTGTATGGACATGGGTGTGTATGGACATGGTGTGTATGGACATGGTGTGTATGCACATGGTGTGTATGGACATGGGTGTGTATGGACATGGGTTGTGTATGTACATGGATGTGTATGTACATGGTGTGTATGGACATGGGTGTGTATGTACATGGATGTGTATGTACATGGATGTGTATGGACATGGGTGTGTATGGACATGGTGTGTATGGACATGGATGTGTATGGACATGGTGGTATGGACATGGATGTGCATGGACATGGTGTGCATGGACATGGATGTGTATGGACATGGATGTGTATGGACATGGTGTGTATGGACATGGGTGTGTATGGACATGGATATGTATGTACATGGATGTGTATGGACATGGGTGTGTATGGACATGGTGTGTATGGACATGGTGTGTATGGACATGGGTGTGTATGGACATGGGTGTGTATGTACATGGATGTGTATGGACATGGGTGTGTATGGACATGGGTGTGTATGTACATGGATGTGTATGGACATGGGTGTGTATGGACATGGATGTGTATGGACATGGGTGTGTATGGACATGGTGTGTATGGACATGGTGTGTATGCACATGGTGTGTATGGACATGGGTGTGTATGGACATGGTGTGTATGGACATGGTGTGTATGGACATGGTGTATATGGACATGGATGTGTATGGACATGGTGTGTATGGACATGGATGTGTATGGACATGGTGTGTATGGACATGGATGTATATGGACATGGTGTGTATGGAAATGGGTGTTATGGACATGGTGTGTATGGACATGGTGTGTATGGACATGGATGTGTATGGACATGGTGTGTATGGACATGGTGTGTATGGACATGGTGTGTATGGATATTGTGTGTGTGAGCAGGGGATGAGAACCTGGCCCCCCAGCAGGCCCCGTCGGTGAACCTGGTGGAGGTGGATGGCGACCCTGGTCTGCAAACCCTGGTGAAGAAAACCCCAGCTGAAGAGTCCATGAGCGTGTCCGAGAGGATCCTCATGGAGTCCGCCTCCGAGAAGGACCGCATCAGTGAGGTCAAGGTAACTTCAATCTCTCTGTGTGTATGTGTTGTGTGTGTGTGTGTGTGGGTGTGAGTGTGTGTGTGTGTGTGTTGGTGTGCGTGTGTATGTATGTGTATGTGTGTGAGTGTACGTGTGTGAGTATGAGTGTGTGTGTTTGTGTGTATATGTCTGTGTGTATGTGAATGTGTTTGAGTCTGTGTGTGTGTGTGTGTGTGTGTGTGTGTGTGTGTGTGTGTGTGTGTGTGAGGATGAAGGGGTTTAAATGATGCGGATGAAAATGCTTTGTTAGGAGCAGTATTGCATAGTTTGTACCTCATTAGTTTTTAATTTAAAAAATATCCCATTTAGGATCATGTACTGTACCATGTCAAAGTGGTGCACACTATGACCAATGCCATAGCTTTGTTGTGCCAGATTTTGTAGCAAATATAGTATTGAGATACTCAGCGAGTTCCCCCCCCCCTCCCCTCCCCCCCGCACTCATCCAACCAGCACCCTCCCTTTCTTTCAGCACCGAATGATACACATTTTCATTCATTCTGTGGCCAAACATTGAACAGGGAAGACCTGTTAGGGTTTTGCTGTGCCTTTCCTTCACTTCTCCAAATTACAGCTCTTGGTGGTGTGTGCGTGTGTGTGTGTGTGTGTGTGTGTGTGTGTGTGTGTGTGTTTTCCAGTCTGTGGTTCATATCAAACCTCACAGCAGCAGTGAGATTGTTTAGTCTGCCTTCTTCTCAGCTTTCTGTATCCCTTTGTGCTTGGCCTCGATACTTCATGTTTTTGCCGCTTGTCAGTTGACATGCCTTTCTGTATCAGTGGGGAAGCCCAAGCCTACAAGGCTGGAGAGCAATTTTTGTGTGTGCAAGTGTTGTGATCTGAGGTTGTATGTATATAAATGAGTCATTCACAGACATGCACTCTTACACTTCAGGTTTATTTATATACAGTTTTACCTGAAATATCAGTAAAAAAAAACCCCAAAACCCCCCACCCTAGTACCAAAAATGTGACTGATGCCATCGAGACATTTTCTCATAAGCTTTTTGAAAACAAGGAACTAGTGAAAGTCCATGACTGCCTGTATGCAACACTTCCTGACATTTTTAAAATTGTCATTCACTAGCAAATAATTCCAGTCATGCCAAAATGTATGTTTTCTGTTGATAGGGAACCTTCAGTTTTGGTAATGAAACATTAATGGGCAGAATACTCTGCATTTCTAGAAAATTCTCAGAACTTGGACAGTAAATTCTTCAGCAGCAAGTAATGTGTACTTATATGCCATGTTCAGGGAAGAGATTTTTCTACTTTTGGAAGACATTCAGCTTAAATTAGTCTGTCTAAGCCACGTTGGAGATTGGTTAAGTTTTGCGTAGTGTTTCAAGAAGGATGTTGGCGTAGCATTTTATCTTTCAATCTTAAAGTTGATATTGATGTTAGCAATGGAACAATAAACTGTCTGACATCTGGTTCTTCCTTTTTCCTCTTGTTGTATGATTTGGTTTTGGTGGTGGTGAGATGGTGAAGAACTGTGCGCAGGATAAGCATCAGCAGGAAGAGGACCCGTACCCCCATGCCCACCAGTGCCAGCACTGCCACAAGTCCTTCAAGAAGCCCAGCGACCTGCAGCGGCACATCCGCATCCACACCGGGGAGAAGCCCTACACCTGCCACCTCTGTCAGCGATCCTTCACCGTCAAGTCCACCCTGGACAGCCACATGAGGACCCACAAGCCCAGTCAGTGTGGGTTTTTTTTAAGGGTGGGGGTGGGGGGGGGGTGGTTGTAGGCTGGTCAGGTTGTTGGCTGGTCATGTTGATCGGGGTGAGGGGAGGAGGGGATGTCGGTTGGTGGGATAGGCTGAGGCCAGGAAGGTGTGTAGGTAATGCTATTAGAGGAACCTGCCATAACCAGTACATTAAAGCAAAAAAAGAAAAAAAGGGTTTACATGTGTTGTGGTTTGGAAGACCAGTTCAAGTTGCCCAGAATCTGTTGTTGTTGTTTTTTTCAACCCTCACAAAATACCCTTTGAAAGGGTGTTTTTTTCAACAGGGGACAGCACTCTGTTCCCTTTAAAGAGCAACCCTGGAGCCAGGACAAGGTTCTGTACTCAAGGGGGGGGGGGGGGGGGGGGGAATTTGAAGTAATGCATCACAGAATGCAACTTTTTGCGTTTGAAAAATGAGAAAGAATGATTATCTCATTTACTCACCATGATGAAAAATGATAATCACGGCTTAGTGTTAATTTTTTTTCCAGTTGATTGACAGTCTTGTAATGCCAAGACTGGCCAGATTTGGTTTTTTCAATCTGACTTTTACCCAGAAATGGCTGCATAATTTTTAAATGAAACCAGTAGAGAGAGAGAGAAAGTAATTTTTTTTTAAACATTTTTTCTTAATTTTTTGGAGGAGGTGAAGAGACACATATTCGCTGTAGTCCCTATTACATTTTTATTGGAAGAGTGAGGGCTGGGAAGGGGGAGTGGGGGTGGCAAGAGAGAGATCCATGGTAGACACCTGCTCTTTGCAAATGTATGGATTAACTTTTTATTGTTGTTTCATGGCTTTTCATAGGAATGAGAAGTTTTCTTTCTTTTCATAGTGAAGAAGGTGCAGAGATGGAGGGAGAGAGAAGAATAGGTTGCAAAGTGTTTAGCATTGTCTGGTTCCACAGAAATTCATTGTGTTGACTTCCTTTCTTTTTTAATGCAAAATTAGCTGACCATAATGCATGCAGTTAAAAAAGATTTTTTTCAAAGTCCACACTGTACGTAGATTATTACATTAAATCAATTTCTGTTACGTGCTGCTCTCATTTATTATGCTCCTTGTCAAATACATAGACATAAGCTTGGCCACACATAACAGTTACACTTAAATGCATCATGGAGTTGGGGACTACGGAGCACAGTGTACTGGCATTAGTCCAGAAGTAGCTGCATGTATTAGAGTGAAAATACACATTTGAAAAAGAGGAACTGACAAGAAAAAACAGTTGAAAACGAGCACTTAGGTCTAAAAGCTAGGTACATTACAGCTGTCTGTAGAATGCAAGCAAGTGGCCATTGTTTTTGTGTAATTTGAACACAGGTGAAAGCTGTAGATGTATAAGTGTAAGGCTGGCGTGTTTATGTACAGAACATAAATGGTGTGACTTGATTTGAAGTCAGTAGTGAGAGATATCAGTATTATACTGTTGATGAAATTGAAATGATTAATTCAATCAAAAAAATCATTTTCTTAAAGTCAGCAGTTTAGTGCTTATGTAGCCAGTTGCTCTTGTATATGGTCAGACTTGAATCTTCCGATGTCAATACCAAACATTGCCAGCTGGGAGTTGATGTATCCAGAATTATATGATATGAGTAATTGTATCATGGAGGTTAACACAGAAGAGATGTTTATGTGTGTGCAGCGGAGAAACAGTTCCACTGCCATGTGTGTGCGTCCATGTTCTCCACCAAGGGCAGCCTGAAAGTACACATGAGGCTCCACACTGGGGCCAAACCCTTCAAGTGCCCCCACTGCCATCAGCGATTCCGCACTTCTGGCCACCGTAAATCCCACATCCTGTCCCATTTCAAGCAGGACGCCCCGCGGGGGAAGCGTGGGGGGACCAGTAAGAGGCAGGCAGCGGCGGCGGCCTTGGAGCAGCAGCAGCAACAGGTCCAGCAGCAGCAGCAGCAGGTGCAGCAGCAAGCTCCGCTGATTGTCTTCAACACGGCGGATGTCGGTGCGACAGGCCAACAGGTGGGGTTGGCTGGGCAGGTGTTGAACATCGACCAGTCCCTGCTGTCTGGCCAGAACATCGTGCCTGTGTCCCTGACAGTGCCGGCCGACAATGTAGCTGGTCAGGTCACCAATGATGGAACCACACAGGTGAGGAATGAGATCAGGTAGCTCCTCGTTTCCTTTTTTTATCTTCAGGTCAAAATGGGATGACCAGATTGGCCAGCCTACCTCTGTCGACCTCTTTGCCTTCATTCATCTGACGCTCAGTTTCCATTCTTTCTTTCTATCTTAGACTTCACAGAGAGGTGAAGGGATGTAGATGGATATTTGGCATAGACTCAAGACTGCACAGTACTAACACTTTTTGAACTTTGCAGTTATAGGCTGACATGAAATCTTATGACGATGATTCAGCTTATAGGCTTTGTCAGATTTTTGCTTCAATACAGAGACGGTATGATGATTTTTTTCCCCCGGTATGTGAATGGGCAATCTCTGATGTAACACATATTTTCCAGTAGAAAAGTATTGAAGCTATTCCTTCAGCATTGCTGCCAACCCTCCCCAATTTTCTGGAATTTCCCTAATTCAGAAATTATTCCCCAGATCCCAACTTTGGAGAAGAAGGTCCAGAATTTCAAAGTTTCTTTTAAAAATGTGGTGAGGATTGGAGGGTCATTTTTTAATATGGACAGTAAATATTGCAGAATAAAGCAGAAATGATGTATGGATATTGGTGATTGCATGAACGGAAAAAGTGACTTCTTTTATACCCCACATTTGTCAGCTGAAATACAAATGCTTTCAGTGAAAAGCCAAACTACCCCCCTACCCCCATTTCAGCCCACCCTGCTCCCTTCATCCCTGGTTCCTGAATGTTGACTCCACAAGGTTGGTAGCTATGCTTAATGTCTAATGAATTTTTGATATTGTTAAAAGTTCCAGTGGTGGCAATGCAATCAGGCAGATTGTTCCACAAGTTTTTAGTTCAGTTAGTAAAAAAAAATGTGCTCAAGGGATTAGGTTTGGTGAATGGTTTTGCCAGTTTTTAGTCCGTTTCATCTTGTTTGATTGGTTATTCTAGAAATGTGCATCAAACTTCTAGAATACTGATGATGTAAGGGAATAATGTGAAACCCTTTGTTTGACTAAACATCAGCTACAAGACGATGTGTTGGATCTTTGGCCATGAATGGAAAAAAGGGGGTACAACTCTGTGCTTAGCTGGTTGTGTAAGATGCTGTGGGGAGTCTCTTCACTCTGTCAGCCACTATAGGGGAGAGTTACCCATTGCGTACCTGTCATCCAAATCGTACCACCCACATTCCCGCGAAATGACGTATACCAGATGGCCCTGCTTGAGTGTTGGGAAAGCCCCGTAGGAAGGATGCATTTTGCCAGTGCAAACATGGCGGCAAGGATTGAAAACCCCTAGCAGGTAAGAAAAAATCATTTTTTTCGCACTTCGATGTTATTTTCGGTCTGACATTTTTGTGTGACTATGCAAACACGACACCAATAAGCAAAATTAACTTGAATATGTATTGATACCTATGTGATTGTAGATTACATTTGGATATAAACATTGGCCCTAGCTTTTCATGTGTTAGGCTATACCTCCTTATTGTCAAGCTTACCCAAGTCACGCATATGGTACCAGCCAGAGTCTTGTATATAGTACCGGTGGTACGATATCAATGACTTCTGGTACGATATGCAGGATGACACACACAAAAAGGAGGATGTCAAAAACTTGAATAACTTCTATTATTTTTTTTACCCGTACCCAATTTTAGTCACATAACTAATAGTCAATGCATGGGGTTTTAGCAAAGTTTGCTTTGAAAAATATATGTTTCATATTTGTGATTTTTGTGGGAAATCGGTCTCTGTTGGTCTGTTTGTCTGCCTGCCTCTGTCTAACTAGGCCTATCTGTCTCCCCCCCCCCCTCTCTCTCTCTCTCTCTCTCTCTCTCTCTTTGTCTGCCCCCCTCTCTCTCTCTCTCTTTCTCTCTATGTGCCTGTGTCTCAGTCTCTCTCTCTTTCTTTGTATCTCTCTGTCTTTCTCTCTTTCATTTCCCCATATTCTCCTTGTAGGCCTACATCCCTACCTTTCAGTGTTTTTTATTTTCAAAAGTTGCATCCATGTAATCTTTATTGAATCTTTTCCTTTCCACTGTTACTGTTTTCTTCATTTATTTATTTTATTTTATTTTTATTTCTTTCAGAAAAATGTCGCCCCCCTGAACTGGACATCAGAAGACATGAAAAAATGTCTGGCAGCCATTGCAAATGGAATGGGTTTCAACGCTGCATCAGGGAATTCGGCATTCCTAAGCCAACAATCCGCCGTCATCGCCTTGGCCTGAACAAATACGCCAACCCTGAATGCAAGCACCGTGGGGCCCCATGCGTCTTGCCAAAGGAGTTGGAAGAGAGTTGGTGCAGCACATCAAACAACTGGATCAACTCTTCTTTGGCATCACAGTCATGGACCTAAAAAAAACTGGCATACCAGATTGCTCATGTTCATGGCATTAAGGGTTCAGTGATACAAAACAAGCTGCCAACAAGACCTGGTACTACAACTTCATGCGGAGACACCCCGAACTCTCTCTGCGCTCACCAGAGGCCACTTCCATCGGAAGAATGAGGGGGTTCATCGCCAGGACGTCGGCGAATTCTTCAACCTCTATTTCAGGATAGTAGAAGAACATGGCTTTACTGCGGAACCCATCTACAACATGGATGAAACGGGCCATTCAACAGTACAGGCACTCTCCAAAATCATCTCAGTAAAGGGGAAGAAACAAGTTGGAGCTGCAACAAGTGCGGAGCGTGGAGCCAACACTACAGGAGTCTACTGCCATTCGGCCACAGGACATTATCTGCCACCAATGCTAATTTTCAAAAGAAAAGACTGGCTGAGAGCTTGAAGGAGGATGCGCCAACAGGGACCGTGTTTGCCTGCACAGATTCTGGGTGGATCGACTCTGATGTTTTCATCCAGTGGTTGCAGCACTTCATCAAATCAGTGAAATCCACTCCAGAAAACAAGCACCTGCTTCTCCTGGATGGGCACTCATCCCACAGCAAAAACCTGGAGGCCATCAAACTGGCAAGGGAGAATGGAGTGGTTATCTTGTCTTTCCCTGCCCATACCACCCACAGACTGCAGCCGTTGGACGTGACATTTTTCAAGTCGTTCAAGAGCTGGTACAACGTTGACATTGAGCAGTTCCTAAGGACGAGCCAGGGACGAGCTGTAGGCGTGCATCAAGTCAGCCGTCTTGTGGGAAAGGCATTTGTCAAGGCGGCCACAATGGAGACAGCAGTGAATGGCTTCAAAAAGACTGGACTATGGCCTCCAAATAGGCATGTTTTTGACGAAGAGTTTTCTCAGATGGAAGCTGCTCTTGGTGCAGATTGTCAGGAAAGTGATATGGAGCCCAGCCAAGCAGCTTCTCGAGCACCTGTCCCTGGACCATCTCGAGCACCTGTCCCTGAACCATCATCGAGCACCTGCCCCTGAACCGTTTCGAGCACCCGCCCAGAACCGTCTCAAACACCTGTCCCTGAACCGTCTCCAGCACCTGTCCCTGAACCATCTCCAGCACCTGTCCCCGAATTCGTCTCCAGCACCAGCCCCTGAACTGTCTCAAGCACCTGTCCCTGAGACTCCCCCTTTTTCTGCCCATGAAACTTCTGTACGCTCAATCGCTACAAAAGGAGATGGCAGATGCTTCTTCAGAGCGATCTCTATCACTCTCAACCCTGAACTGCAGTCCTGTCAAAGAAACCAATCAACTGGAGAGTGTTTGGACCCAATAAAGGCCCACTATGAGAATGCCGAAGCTGACCATCTCAGAGCAAGGGTCGTTGCCCACATGTGTGAAAATCTATGCGTGGAGCCAGGGGCTGCAGAGCTTAACGCCGACATGCCAGAACGCCTCCATTTCTCAACAGTTGCTGAACGTATCCTACACATGAGTGACCCGAAGGCAATGGTTGGGAACTTGAGATCACAAGTACAGCAAAGACCTTGGGCAGATCCATCCACGTTCACGTTGAGGGGAGTAGCTTCATCTCTAGATACACTGCAGGTGACAACACCAAGGCTCCACTGATGGTAAGTACATCCCTCATGATGATGCTGGACACTATGAGTCATGGTTCCTGCTCCACCCATCAGCGTCATTTCCCCACTACCCAAACTTAGTGCCAAGAAGCGGAGGACGCCAGCCACGTCTCAGTCACAAGTTCTTACGGCAGTCCCTACAAAAACAATCTAGAAGAAAAAAAAACGCAAAGCAGCAGCTCCAAGGGCAACCAGAACCAAGGGCAAACCAGTGAAACGCTCCCTCCAGAAGAAAAAGGTGCAGAGAGTCAACGAGGCCAGCAGCAGCGAGGAGGAAAACGAAAATCCAAGCTGCATCGTCTGCTGTGAGCGGTTCAAGGACAGCAAGAGCAGAGAGAAGTGGACCAGCTGTGCTACATGTAAACAGTGGCGCATGTGCAGTGCACACCAAACGATGGATATGTGTACATCTGCCATCACTGCGACTCGGACGACGACATTATGTAGGCGTGAAATATTCAAGCCCGTTTGACGTTCTTCAATTCATTTTCTTCACCTTAACTCCGATTTTGTTGCTATTATTGCTTCTTTGTTCATTGGGATAAAAAAAAATCAAAATTCAACTTAATTGGCTGTGTAGATAAGATAAAATAATGTTGCTTATAGCCCAGCCGACCGCAGAGGGGCCACATCAGGGCTGTCACCACGTTAAAATCAACTCACCAGTCATAATTGGCTGTGTGTGTGTGTGTGTGTGTGTGTGTGTGTGTGTGTGTGTGGTGTTGTAGGCCTATGCCTATGTCATAGTGTGAGTCTTTGTGTGTGCATGTGTGTGAGCGGGTATGTATGTGCACAAATGCACATGTGTGTAGGGCTGTGCTCACACTGAAATGACTGAGAGTTAAGAGCAATTATAAGTAGGCCTATATCAACTGGATTTCATCCTCAATTGCAATAATTACTTTACAAATGATTATGGATAGTGTGTGGGGGTGTAAATGTTTATATTCTGCGTGTTTGGTCACATTGCAGATGGAAGAAAGTCTAAACTCGACTCTAGAGAGAAGTGGGAGTGAGTTATTAATATCGTACCACTAGGTCACTGATATCGTACCCCCGGTACGTTATAAGTGACTGACGGGTACGCATTACAGAACCGGCCTTCTAATTCGTACTCTTTGGTGGAATTTTTAAAATTCATACTGAAACCATTCTTCTTTTTTTTCCTTGAAAACAATATACGGAACGATGAAGGCACAGAAGATGAGTGTTTGTGCACAATTTGACGTGCCTAGCAAATAAGTTTGCGCCATTGAGCTGTTTGTCCTTAAGTGGTACGATATCAGTAACCCTCCCCTAATCTTGCATACCATGCAGCCAAACTGGCCATACTTTGCAAGAATTTGACATGGCAAGTATACTAAACGAAAAAGGGAGTATTACAAGACCTCCCTGTTTTGACTGAACAAGGATATGCCTGTAAGCCGTACTTCGAGATAACAAAAGGGTCCAGAATAGCTCAGTTGGTAGAGCACCAGACTCGTAATCTTGTTGATCCTGGGGTTGCGGGTTTGAATCTCCTGTTTTGGTACAGGGGGATTTTTCCCTCAGAGTTAACATCGGCTCTGACTCCATTTCCCATATTGTCCTTTGAATGAGACTATAAACCGAGGTTTTGCATTTGAATGCACGCTAAACATTTTGCACACAGAATAAAATCCCATCACCAGAGAAGGCCAGTTTGTTCGTTGGTGTGGATGACACGTTATACATAGCATGCACCCAGTGTGAGAAATGGAAAGAATGAATGACGCAAGGAAATCAGGTGAATGATACTGACTGAATGACACAGGAAATGACTGAATGAAGTGCCGGCAGGCAGCTCTTCAGTCGGCACTGCCCAGGTAGGCAGCGCGTTGCGTACACAAGAGTGTGGATTGTCAGCACCTAGAACCTTTGGCAAGGTACTTGATAAATGCTCTGTTATTATAAGA
This sequence comes from Conus ventricosus, assembly GCA_018398815.1. Lineage (NCBI taxonomy): Eukaryota > Metazoa > Mollusca > Gastropoda > Neogastropoda > Conidae > Conus > Conus ventricosus. Next base: position 39,261,028 of record CM031609.1, on the reverse strand, counting down.
ATCAAATTTCCAGATGTTCCTCTCTGTGATCAAGAGCCCCACTGATGGTGTGTGTGTGTGCACAGATCCTGCAGAACCTGGTGGAGGGTCTACAGCTGCGTCTGACCGGCACGCTGCCCCAGGGGGTGCAGTTGGCCGGCATCGAGACCGGCCCTGGGGGCAACCTGCTGTCCCAGACCGTGCAGATTGATGCCTCTCTGCTGCAGCAGTTGCAGCAGCAAGGGAACATCAACATCACCATCAACCCACAGATCATCACCCAGCAGGTGCAGCCTGCCCCAGCTGCCACAGGGGCGGCCGACCCTAACCTTGTGCAGGTACAGATGTCAGGCTTCTATGTTTTGTGTGTGTGTTTGTGTGTGTGTGTGATATTTGTGCACAAGTACATGTACACCACATGTACATACCAAGACACCTTCACTTATGCATACTCATATGCATGTACCCTCACACATCAAAGAGCAAAAACACCTGTTTGCCGACTGTTTTGATCGTTAGGCTTTGTCATACCGGTCCTGTTTAATGTCTTAAATGTTCGAAGATGTGTGGTTTCACTGTGGCTGGCAGTATTTGAACAGTGGAAAGTGTGAATTTTGGAAGAGGTGTGGAATCACCTTGACTAGTTTTGTGTGAAGGGTTAATGTTGAACTATGTGTGTTGCTCTGTAATTGCTTGTTTTTAGAGGGATGAAAGGGTTAAATGTCAGAAGATGTGTAGTGTTATCTCTAGTGCCTATTTTTGAAAAGTCACTTTTGGGAGACTTGGTTTTTACCATATTTTCTGTCTTTTAAAGGGTTAATGTTGGAAGTGTGTGATGTCACCATAGAGTTTACTGTTGAAGGGTTATGTGGGCAGGAGTTGGTGGGGGAGGGGGGGGGGGGGGGGTATGTTGTCTTACCATATTGGGCATTTTATTTTCAAAGTTTTAATGTTGGAAGATGTATGATGCCACTAATGTGTCTATTTTTGAAGGTTTAATATTGGAAGATGCAGGGTGTCACCATTTAGTCTGTTTTTGAATGGGTAATGTTGGAAGATGTGTGAGCACCATAATGCTCCTTTTTGAAGGGTTAAATTTGAAGGTGTGAAGAGTCATCAGATTTCTGTTTTTGAAGGGTTGATGTTAAAAGTGTAAAGTCACCAGATCTCTATTTTTGTAGGGCTGATGTTAAAAGTGTAAAGAGTCACCAGGGCTCTCTTTTTGAAGGGTTGATGTTAAAAGTGTAAGAGTCACCAGGGCTCTTTTTGAAGTGTTAATGTTAAAAGTGTAAAGAGTCACCAGGGCTCTCTTTTTGAAGGGTTGATGTTAAAAGTATAAAGAGTCACCAATTCTCTCTTTTTGAAGGGTTGATGTTAAAAGTGTAAAGAGTCACCAGGGCTCTCTTTTTGAAGGGTTAATGTTAAAAGTGTAAAGAGTCACCAGGGCTCTTTTTGAAGGGTTGATGTTAAAAGTGTAAAGAGTCACCAGGGCTCTTTTTGAAGGGTTAATGTTAAAAGTGTTAAAGAGTCACCAGGGCTCTTTTTGAAGGGTTAATGTTAAAAGTGTAAAGAGTCATCAGGGCTCTCTTTTCAAAGGGCTAATGTTGAAGATATAAAAATTCACCAGATCTCAGTTGTTTTGTTGTTGTTGAGAAATAACATTTTAGGATGTAAAGAGTCACCTTGGCTCTATTTTTGAAAGATTGACAGTAGTAGATGCGTGGTTTGACCAAAGTTTCCATTTTGAAGGGTTATTGGTGTTAGTGGCATTATTATGTTATTTGTTCATTTGTTTAAAACATCTGAAAGTGACTGTTGGAAGAGGCCGAGTGTCATTTTCATTGACTGTATTGCAGGCCTTGCAGTTAGCTCCGTCCAGTCTGCCTGAGGCTGTCAACCCCAACATCATTGTGCAGCAGCCAATGGCGTCGATGTCAGGGGTCAACACCGCCGACCTAGACTCTGCCCTCGTCCAGACATCTGTGGTGTCCACTGTTACCTGCCATGCAGCAGGTGCATGATCCCAATGCTGTTGGTCCTGCCACCTATGTTAGCACGTCTGTGACTGATGAGGTAGAGTGGTTCATGTTGTCTGATAATTTGCTTGTGTCTCTTAGCTGCTTTGCTGTGGATTTCCTTAGGGGAGGGGGAGGGGGAAGGAATCCCCAAAATTTTCTGCTTTTCTCATTATCAGGTAAAGAACCCTTTGTGCATGCTTATTCCAGATTAAGTCTTGTTACCGATTTTCATCAAAGTGAAAGTATGCGTTTGGAATGATTGATATGTATAACATTGTGAAAACAGTTTAGAAAATGATGATTGATAATGATATATAGACATTGTAAGAACAGTTTGGAAAATGAAGATTGTAAAATAGAAAAGGGTGTGGAATCGATTAGTTTTCACTCCTTGTTGGTACTTTCGCTGATGCTAACATGTTTCGTCATAAAAAAAACACAAAAAAACAAAAAGGTTCAAAGTAATGCTTACTTTAAATACAAAATATGAAACAGACCAGTAGTTTTTTGATTAGATTTGTCCTTTTCAGATGTTGCAAACAACAGACATAAATAATACACAAAACAATACCCTAGATCACAGTCGGCATACTTTTGCCTTTTTTTTTTCTTGCTCAGGGAGTTGGTATCTGAGTGTGAAGCAAACTGATGAGGTACAGATGGCCTGTGTCTGATAGACTGCATGTGTAACCAGTATTGGATTTCTGACAGTGAGCAGTTCTTGATGTGGTGATGCAGTTCACCTGTGTGTTCTTTTTGTTATCATTGCTTTTCCATTGAACGATAATTGTGCTTTTGTCCTCATAAATTTTAAGCGATGTGTTAATACTAGTGTGGGTATTTGTATCTAGAGACTTAGATATGATAGCTGAGGTCCTGATTTGGCTCCTAGTAGTCCGCTGGACCCTATAACACTAACTAACTAACTAACTAATTGCTTTTCCATATTGCGTTAAAAGTCAGGTTTGATTTTGCTGTCTGTATCTTTTTTCTTTGTGCGTTGTTTTCACGTTGAAGGTTTTCTCGAAGGTGAAGAGGCTCCATGGTGCATTCCTTGTGATGTACCACTCACTGTAAAACATGTTTGTAGAGTCTGTTGGAACGTACATGAAGACCTGTTTAGAGATGTTTCACCTGGTGTGTTTTTTGAGTTTCTGAAAGAGAGAAACAATTTTATCTAAGAAGTAAGATTTTACACAAGAATGATTTTCAGTGAAATTTTGGTGTGTTCTTAGAGAGGTGTGTGTGTGTGTGTGTGTGTGTGTGTGTGTGTGTGTGTGTGTGTGTGTGTGTGCGCGTGCATGCTTGCGTGCATGCGTGTGTACCTACGTGCGTGTGTGCGTGCGTGCATGCATATGTGTTTGTTTGCTTAATCTATGTTGAGAGTTGACTTTAACAGGGTGACAGCTGTGATATGGCCTTTTGTGTGTGTGTGCTCGTGTGCATGTGTGTGTGTGTGTGTGTGCGCGCGTGCGTGCGTTTGTGTGTGTGTGTGTGCGCTTAATCTATGTTGAGAGTCAGCTTTAACAGGGTGACAGTTGTGATATGGCCTTTTGTGTATTTGTGTGTGCGTGTGTGCGTGCGTGTGTGCGCTTAATCTATGTTGAGAGTCGACTTGGACAGGGTGACAGGGTGAGCGTGGCCTTTTGCTGTCAGATTGGCTATAAGCAACGTGAGATGAATTTAAAGTTTTCTCTGCTCCCCAGATGGTGAACAACTCCCAAAACGTGATTTTGGTGGAGGGAGGTGAGGCCAGCCTGGTGCTACCACTGCAGCCAGGAGAACAGAGAATAAACCTGCCTTACTCTTCTGTGTCGTAAGTCATTATTCACACTTACCTTTATACACACTTACCTTTCTGCCTTACTCTTCTGTGACGTAAGTCTATACACACTTACCTTTATACACACTTACCTTTCTGCCTTACTCTTCTGTGTCGTAAGTCATTATTCACACTTACCTTTACACACACTTACCTTTCTGCCTTATTCTTCTGTGTTGTAAGTCATTATATATACACATTATTTATACACACTTACCTTTCTGCCTTACTCTTCTGTGACGTAAGTCATTATACACACTTACCTTTATACACACTTACCTTTCTGCCTTTGACGTGGTGACAGCCCTGATGTGGCCCTTTGCGGTCGGCTGGGCTATAAGCAACATTATCTTATCTTATCTTACCTTTCTGCCTTATTCTTCTGTGTCATAAGTCATTATACACACTTACCTTTATACACACTTACCTTTCTGCCTTATTCTTCTGTGTCATAAGTCATTATAGACACTTACCTTTCTGCCTTATTCTTCTGTGTCGTAAGTCATTATACACACTTGCCCTTCTGCCTTATTCTTCTGTGTCGTAAGTCATTATACACACTTGCCTTTCTGCCTTATTCTTCTGTGTCGTAAGTCATTATACACACTTACCTTTCTACCTTACATTTCTGTGTTGTAAGTCATAATAGACACTTGCCTTTCTGCCTTATTCTTCTGTGTCATAAGTCATAATAGACACTTGCCTTTCTGCCTTATTCTTCTGTGTCGTAAGTCATAATAGACACTTGCCTTTCTGCCTTATTCTTCTGTGTCGTAAGTCATAATATACACTTGCCTTTCTGCCTTATTCTTCTGTGTCGTGAGTCATTATAGACATTTAACTTTTCTTCCTTATTCTTCTGTGTCATGAGTCATTATAGACATTTTTAACTTTCTGCCTTATTCTTCTGTGTCGTGAGTCATTATAGACAGTTACCTTTCTGCCTTATTTTTCTGTGTCATAAGTCATTCTACACACTTACCTTTCTACCTACATTTCTGTGTTGTAAGTCATAATAGACACTTGCCTTTCTGCCTTATTCTTCTGTGTCGTAAGTCATTATTCACACTTACCTTTATACACACTTACCTTTCTGCCTTATTCTTCTGTGTCGTAAGTCATTATACACACTTACCTTTATACACACTTACCTTTCTGCCTTATTCTTCTGTGTTGTAAGTCATTATACACACTTACCTTTATACACACTTACCTTTCTGCCTTATTCTTCTGTGTCATAAGTCATTATACACACTTACCTTTCTGCCTTATTCTTCTGTGTCGTAAGTCATTATACACACTTGCCTTTCTGCCTTATTCTTCTGTGTCATAAGTCATTATACACACTTACCTTTCTGCCTTATTCTTCTGTGTCGTAAGTCATTATACACACTTGCCCTTCTGCCTTATTCTTCTGTGTCGTAAGTCATTCTACACACTTACCTTTCTGCCTTACTCTTCTGTGTTTGTAAGTCATTATTCACACTTACCTTTATACACACTTACCTTTCTGCCTTATTCTTCTGTGTCGTAAGTCATTATACACACTTACCTTTATACACACTTACCTTTCTGCCTTATTCTTCTGTGTTGTAAGTCATTATACACACTTACCTTTATACACACTTACCTTTCTGCCTTATTCTTCTGTGTCATAAGTCATTATACACACTTACCTTTCTGCCTTATTCTTCTGTGTCGTAAGTCATTATACACACTTGCCTTTCTGCCTTATTCTTCTGTGTCGTAAGTCATTCTACACACTTACCTTTCTACCTTACATTTCTGTGTTGTAAGTCATAATAGACACTTGCCTTTCTGCCTTACTCTTCTGTGTCGTAAGTCATAATAGACACTTGTCTTTCTGCCTTATAGACACTTGCCTTTCTGCTTATCTTCTGTGTCGTGAGTCATTATAGACATTTAACTTTTCTTCCTTATTCTTCTGTGTCATGAGTCATTATAGACATTTAACTTTCTGCCTTATTCTTCTGTGTCGTGAGTCATTATAGACAGTTACCTTTCTGCCTTATTTTTCTGTGTTGTAAGTCATTATACACACTTACCTTTCTGCCTTATTTTTCTGTGTTGTAAGTCATTATACACACTTACCTTTCTGCCTTATTTTTCTGTGTCGTAAGTCATTATAGACACTTACCTTTCTGCCTTATTCTTCTGTGTGGTAAGTCATTATAGACACTTACCTTTCTGCCTAATTCTTCTGTTTCGTAAGTCATTACAGACATTTTCTGCTGTGTTCTTCTGTGTCGTAGTCATTATAGACACTTACCTTTCTGCCTTATTCGTCAGTGTCGTAAGTCATTGTAGACACTTTCTGCCTTATTCTTCTGTTTCGTAAGTCATTACAGACATTTTCTGCTGTATTCTTCTGTGTTGTAAGTCATTATATACACTTACCTTTCTGCCTTATTCTTCTGTGTCGTAAGTCACTATAGACACTTACTGTTGTGCCTTATTCTTCTGTGTTGTGAGTCATTATTCACACTTACCTTTGTGCTTTATTTTTCTGTGTTGTGAGTCATTATAGACATTTACCTTTCTGCTTTATTCTTCTGTGTTGTGAGTCATTATAGACACCTACCTTTCTGCCTTATTCCTCTGTGTTGTGAGTCATTCTGTACCTTTCTGCCTGATTTCTCTGTGTTGTGAGTCATTCTGTACCTTTCTGCCTTATTCCTCTGTGTTGCATCATTCTGTACCTTTCTGCCTGATTTCTCTGTGTTGCGAGTCATTCTGTGCCTTTCTGCCTGATTTCTCTGTGTTGCGTCATTCTGTACCTTTCTGCCTGATTTCTCTGTGTTGCGAGTCATTCTGTGCCTTTCTGCCTGATTTCTCTGTGTTGTGAGCCATTCTGTGCCTTTCTGCCTGATTTCTCTGTGTTGTGAGCCATTCTGTGCCTTTCTGCCTGATTTCTCTGTGTTGTGAGTCATTCTGTGCCTTTCTGCCTTATTCCTCTGTGTTGCGTCATTCTGTACCTTTCTGCCTGATTTCTCTGTGTTGTGAGTCATTCTGTACCTTTCTGCCTGATTTCTCTGTGTTGCGTCATTCTGTACCTTTCTGCCTTATTTCTCTGTGTTGTGTCATTCTGTACCTTTCTGCCTGATTTCTCTATGTTGGGTCATTCTGTACCTTTGTGCCTGATTTCTCTGTGTTGTGAGTCATTCTGTGCCTTTCTGCCTGATTTCTCTGTGTTGTGAGCCATTCTGTGCCTTTCTGCCTTATTTCTCTGTGTTGTGAGTCATTCTGTGCCTTTCTGCCTGATTTCTCTATGTTGCGTCATTCTGTACCTTTCTGCCTTATTCCTCTGTGTTGTGAGTCATTCTGTACCTTTCTGCCTGATTTCTCTGTGTTGCGTCATTCTGTACCTTTCTGCCTGATTTCTCTGTGTTGCGTCATTCTGTACCTTTCTGCTGATTTCTCTGTGTTGTGAGTCATTCTGTGCCTTTCTGCCTGATTTCTCTGTGTTGTGAGTCATTTCGTGCCTTTCTGCCTTATTCCTCTGTGTTGTGAGTCATTCCGTACCTTTCTGCCTGATTTCTCTGAGTTGTGAGTCATTCCGTACCTTTCTGCCTGATTTCTCTATGTTGCAAGTCTTTCTGTACCTTTCTGCCTTATTCCTCTGTGTTGTGAGTCATTCTGTACCTTTCTGCCTGATTTCTCTGTGTTGCGTCATTCTGTACCTTTCTGCCTGATTTCTCTGTGTTGCGTCATTCTGTACCTTTCTGCCTTATTCCTCTGTGTTGTGAGTCATTCCGTACCTTTCTGCCTGATTTCTCTATGTTGCGTCATTCTGTACCTTTCTGCCTGATTTCTCTGTGTTGCGTCATTCTGTACCTTTCTGCCTGATTTCTCTGTGTTGTGAGCCATTCTGTGCCTTTCTGCCTGATTTCTCTGTGTTGTGAGCCATTCTGTGCCTTTCTGCTGATTTCTCTGTGTTGTGAGTCATTCTGTGCCTTTCTGCCTTATTCCTCTGTGTTGCGTCATTCTGTACCTTTCTGCCTGATTTCTCTGTGTTGTGAGTCATTCTGTACCTTTTCTGCCTGATTTCTCTGTGTTGCGTCATTCTGTACCTTTCTGCCTTATTTCTCTGTGTTGTGTCATTCTGTACCTTTCTGCCTGATTTCTCTATGTTGGGTCATTCTGTACCTTTGTGCCTGATTTCTCTGTGTTGTGAGTCATTCTGTGCCTTTCTGCCTGATTTCTCTGTGTTGTGAGCCATTCTGTGCCTTTCTGCCTTATTTCTCTGTGTGTGTGAGTCATTCTGTGCCTTTCTGCCTGATTTCTCTATGTTGCGTCATTCTGTACCTTTCTGCCTTATTCCTCTGTGTTGTGAGTCATTCTGTACCTTTCTGCCTGATTTCTCTGTGTTGCGTCATTCTGTACCTTTCTGCCTGATTTCTCTGTGTTGCGTCATTCTGTACCTTTCTGCCTGATTTCTCTGTGTTGTGAGTCATTCTGTGCCTTTCTGCCTGATTTCTCTGTGTTGTGAGTCATTTCGTGCCTTTCTGCCTTATTCCTCTGTGTTGTGAGTCATTCCGTACCTTTCTGCCTGATTTCTCTGAGTTGTGAGTCATTCCGTACCTTTCTGCCTGATTTCTCTATGTTGCAAGTCTTTCTGTACCTTTCTGCCTTATTCCTCTGTGTTGTGAGTCATTCTGTACCTTTCTGCCTGATTTCTCTGTGTTGCGTCATTCTGTACCTTTCTGCCTGATTTCTCTGTGTTGCGTCATTCTGTACCTTTCTGCCTTATTCCTCTGTGTTGTGAGTCATTGCGTACCTTTCTGCCTGATTTCTCTATGTTGCGTCATTCTGTACCTTTCTGCCCGATTTCTCTATGTTGCGTCATTCTGTACCTTTCTGCCTGATTTCTCTGTCATGAATCATTCTAGACACTTGCCTTCCGTCTTTTTTCCTTCGTAATTGATGGAGTTCACCGATACCTTGTCATGAAAAGGTTTTCTTGCCTTCTGTTTTTGTTGGGTACTACTAGAATCTGTCTGTCCTATCCCTGCTACAAAAACACCAGTGAATTTTTTGGGTCTTTAAAAAAAAAATCCAAACTGGTGGCTCCAACTTGCTAAGTTGACGTTGACAAGGGAATGTCGCCGTGAATATTTTGTTCCAACAGCTATGACAGTGTCAAATTCAGTTTGCTAGTCCTTCCTGTTTGTTTTTGTGGACCGTTTGTCTGTACTGTCAGTTGTACATTTTTGCCCCTTGTTTGTTTGCTCTCATACTTTTCAATGATTTTTAACCGTCTTTTTACTCCAGGAAATATCTTAACAGATTTTATAGTAGTAGTTTGTGTGTGTGTGTGTGTGTGTGTGTGTGTGTGTGTGTGTGTGTGTGTGTTTTCGTAAGTGCAGGTGTGTGTGTGCATGAGACATACGTGTCCTTTTTGATGCTGTGGGGTGGGAGATGGGGTCAAGGACATGCAGAATTAGGTTATTTAGAGGCCTGTGCTGGCCTTCATGTTTTTTTTATTAGCAATGCAGTCGTGCCACAGGAATGAAAAATAGTTCTACAGCGCAAGAGAAAATGATCTATAACAGAATTTTCTGCGTTTCTGAGGAATGAGTGTTTTACAGAGCAATAACTTAGTTTCTGCTGTGATAACAGTCGTGAAATTTAAGGTGTACAACACATGTGAGTACTAAACCTGAGTAATCATCATGCCCATACAGGCAAGTGCAGGAGGAAGAAGAGGAGGAGGAGGAAGAGGAGGAGGAGGAGGAAGCTCTGCAGTCAGCGGAAGGGGCCAGCACTCTGAAAGAGCAGGTGTTGGTGGTGCAAGGGGAGGAGGATCTCCTCTCTCAGGCCATGAAGGAGGACGACAAGAACTACTTGTGCACCGTGAGGACCTCTTCACTTGTTGTTCATCCACATCCTACTCTGTGTTGATAACGTGACATGTACCAAACGGACAAATTAATTTTTGAGAATGATGGCCAGGCTCATAAAAGAGGGATGCTGTGTGCTTCACTTTGGAGCAAAATGCTATTCCAAAAACAAAAGGGAAACCAAAAACAAAAACAAAAAAAACGAACAACAAAAACCCCTCTTCAAGGAATTGGTGACAGCATAAATGGAACCGAGATAACATAGATCTTTAGACTGTGGATCAAATTCGTTAAAAAAATAATGGCCAAGTTCAGCAAAGAGAAGAAGAAAAAGCAGGAGAAAATTAGCTTAAGACTGTCAAGATTTTGCCATCTTGTTGCTTGGTTTTGAGTTTAAAAAAGAAAAGTTATCCACTGTTCCTGTTAATTGTATTATTCTACTTATTATGATTATAATTGTCATGATTATTGTGATGAAGATGAGGAAAATGCTTATCATTATTGTCAATACATTGTCACCAGCCTACTGGAGTCCAGATTCAGGAACCAAGAGGTGTAAAAAGAAGTCTGGCTTATGACTGGAACCATTCAACACCCAACTACTCAAGCTGGGGGGGGGGGGGGGGGGGGGGGCTGACACAGACAACATTGTTAAGGAAATGGAGTTCCTGGTATTTTTGTTTTAACAGGAGCTGGGTGGTTGGTCTGCACAATGTTATCTCAGTCTGAAAAACAAGTCTCCGTATCAGTCCTTTTCTTTTTTTTCTGTTTTTTTTTTTTTTAATAGAAATGAGGAAAATTCTGCATCTTTTTCTTTTCAAAATTTAGGGTTTGGAAAGTGTTTTGAAACGGAGAAGTTTCATTGTTGTAAGGGTTGGCATCACTGTCATTATGACTTTTGTACCTCTTCCATGCAGCTGCCTGTGCTGTTCCTTTTGATATGACTCCGTTTCTTTAAAAATGATGATTGCTGTTATAACTGTGTGGTGGTGATTTAATATTATTATCATTAAATGTTTTGTTATTGTTGTTAAAACACACACAAATAAAACCCCAAAACCCACATTCCCTATCCCCCGGTTCAACTCCCCATCCTCTGACAGACACTTCTGTCACACAGGGTCAAAAGGTAAGAAAACAAAAACAAATCCAACGAAAACCAGAACTAGCATACCTTCAGCTATCAACTCCCCCCTTTACTCTCGCCCCTTTCCTCCTCCCAAAGTCCTCAAAAGAAGAAGGGAAAAAAAAAAAAAATCAGAACAGAAAACATACAAAATACCCCTGCCATCCCCATCCCCACCGGCACCAGCAATCCCCCAAACCAAAAGCTTTCCTGCTGTGTGGTGCAGATCTGCCTGAAGAGTTTCAAGCAGTCCAGTGAGCTCAACGAGCATCTTCAGACCCAGCACCAGTCGGTGGCCCCGGCAACCAGCACCGCCCCTCCCACCACAGGCGGGAAGCGTCGGGGCAAGACGCTGCAGTACCGCTGCAAGGAGTGCAACAAGGAGTTCAAGAAACCTTCGCAGCTGCAGCGCCACGTCAGAATCCACACAGGTCAGTGCAGTGCACCTTGGTAAGGGAGGGAGGCCGTGTTGCTGCTGTGTGGTGTCATGTTATTCCAGATCGGATTGCCAGCCCACCTGTTGTTATCGGGCATTTAATTTAGTTTATAATGCCACTGATATGTTTACCCGTCTTAGTCGTAAACATTTTTTTCAGCCTTCTAGTGATGCCGAAACCTCGCCATTCACAACAAAAAGGTTACTTCCCTCACAAGGATGCACATTATTATCAAGAGTTCTTATATAGCCAGTCCTTGGTTAGAGACCAAGCTCCAAGCACTTTACTATCCAGGCTACTGGTTTACACTACAGATTGCATCCTGGGTAGAACCAGCTGAAGTTGCCTGCGGCACTACATCCAGTTGTTTCCGGTATCAGTAAGTCGGCATCAGTCTCACATTATTCCCCTTCATTCTTTTGATTTTTCACGTAGGGTGCATGCATTGTGTAACATGGCATTTCTACCAGCAGCCAAACTGGCCTTCTCTTTTGAAAGTTTGTGATGTGATTTTATGCATGCGCAAGACATTATGTGTGCGTTCACTCACAAAACACCTGTTTATAATTTCATTCGAAGGACTTTTCAAGAAATGGAGTTAGAACCAATGTTAACTGCAAGGGGAAAAAATTCACCCTGTACCGAAATGGCTTGGTGATCATACCTGCAATCCCAGGATCACCTGGATTACAAGTGCAGTGCCCTACCAACTGAGCTGGTCGACTTTGAGAGATATTTAATCTCTGATGATCTTCCTCTGTTCCAGGGGAGAGGCCCTTTGTGTGCGAAATCTGCAAGAAAGCCTTCAACCAGAAGAATGCCCTGATCATCCACCTGCAGAAGCACAGCGGAGAGAAACCTCACCAGTGCTCCTACTGCGACGCTGCCTTCACCCAGCGAGGCAACCTGAAGACGCACATCAAGCGGGCCCACCATGCCGACATGGTGCAGTCCATGAACCTGCCCAAGGGCTTCACCTCCATGAGCACAGTGGACACAGAAGGTGTGCAACCCTCAGTGGACATGGTCGTGGGAGTGGCGGTCCCTGGCAGTGGTGGGGAACCTGCCGTTCCTGGGGGTGTTGATGGGGACATCTATCTTAACGACATGGCCGATCTTCTGTGATAGTGGTGTATCACACAGCTCTGCTGCCTGCATTTAGATTGTTTAGGTGGTGAAATGCACAAACTCAGTATAGGAGAACAGAACTGGGTGGGAGGGGGGTGTCAGATTTTGCTAACGTTTTTTTTAAAAAACTGATCTCGTTGCATATTTACCACAAGAGAAAGGAAGGAGTTTAAAGATGAAATGGTAATGGGCAAAACGGGCGTGTGACATGGTGTGTGTGTGTGCGTGTGTGTGGATGGGGTTGATATTACAGTCAGCTTGCAAGAACATCTCACTGGGAGACAAAAGATGGTTAATGGCTCTCGTTCCGTGATTGTGCAAATAGGGGTAAATGAGAGTCCGAGACTTTGAAGAGAGAAAGTAGGTTGCTGTAAAAGTGTCTTCCAAAGGTGTCTGATGTAGACTTGAACAATTCCAGTGGCTGTTGATTAGCTTGGGTCTGTTTTTCAGGCACTGACAACTCGTTCATGTGCACAGATATAAAACCTTCAGAGCAACTGGGAAGTGGGACATGCAAGATTGTCTTGTGTTAACAGGACTGGTAGTTACCGTCTCAAGTTCCCAAAGACGACCAAGGGTTGTGGTCAGTTTCTGAAACTATTGTGATCTCGCTGTTTATTGGTGAAGGGGAATTTTCTGTGCTGCTGTGCGTGCCCACAGGTACTATTTTTAACTGACGACTCCACAGCTGACACTGTGAAACTCAGGGGAATTGAATAGAACATCGCAATAAGAGGGGAAAAAAGTTATGAACAAGTGATGGGCTAGTTTTGTTCTTCAGAGGGTGATTAAGGATGTGCTTCAATTAGCTTAAATGGAAAGTGGCTTCGTAACTGCAGGATTTCATATGAAATGTAATGCAAGTTGTGGCCAGTTTGAGGTAACGTTGAAAGGGAAGAATTTGAAGACCAAGAAACTGGCTGCCAGACGATGAGCACAGACGACGAGCACCGACCCACATGTTGCAGTTCTGTGTGTGAGTGGAAGCATGTCAGACGTCGGAAGGAAGGTCTAGAGCCTGTTGTGTCTTCCTCTGCTCCTGACTTTCCAATGGGCGTTTCCTCAGGAACTCTCTATCTGTGCAAGACTGCGGAGGACACTTGCGGATTTGAAGTGGTCTTTCAAACTGTGTAAAACGAGTTAAATTTGTGTTCATGTTGTGTGTGTTTATTTTGTGTACAAGTGTATAATTTGTCATTTTGTTTGCTAAACAAATCTGCATGTCCAAAGAAAGTCAGATCATTCACAGTTTCCATGAACTACTCTTACGAAATAAAAATTCAAATATTAGGTTTTTGTCCGTCTGCTCAACTTGATGCCTTGCCCTTGTTAAAATGTACTCTTTCCAGTGGGAAACTGGATCCCCACCTTTTATGCTACTTTACCATTTTGCTGCCTTTGTCTTCGTTATCCTCCCCTTTTCTTTTTCCCCACTTGATTCAACCTTTACCAGCCGAGTCGTTCAAAAGTGGGTAACAGGATTTCTCTCCCTTGAGGCGAGTCGCCCAAGTCCGGATGACGGACAGACAGCAGACAGTCTGCCGTGTCGTCCACAATCAGATGACGGGAACATAACAAAATTCCTACACTTTCCATGAAATGGTCCAAGGGAAATAACCTCTGTAACTAGTCTTGGGGATGTTGGAACGAGTTGTCGACCATACTTTCAGTGGCCTATTGTGAACTTAGCTGACCCCGGGAGCTTTGAAACAAAGACATTGACGGTAGCGCCACGTGCGCGTGGCACGTATTTCCTGTGCCAGAAAAATGTCGGTCAGGCAAAGGAGTGGTAGCGATTTCTCGTTCAATGAAGCGCTTGAAATCGTATTACAAAGTGGATCTGGTGATGAGGGGAGTTGAGTGTTTGTTCTTTCCTGTGACACCTAACACAAGACTGTCAGTTGTTGTAGAGCTACCGTAAAAATAAATTAAAAAGTGGCCAAATCTGTGCGTCGGCAGGGAATGAGTGCCGTGCGTGGCGCGCGGCGCCAGGGAATATGCGCTGCGCTCGGCTGGAAAGTATTAAAAAACATGCCATCTTTCAGGAGTTGGATTAGAGACACTATTCAGAATGAAATTTAGCTGTCCATTCTGCGATGTCTGCCCAAAAGGCTTTCTTTTTTTTTTCTTCTTCTTCCTAACAGAACATGCATGCTAATAAATGTGCACCCATACACACACCGACACAGGGTGCTCTGTCCCCCGACCTCCTCCCTTCCCATTTCACTTTTTTCAGCACATTCCTTCATGAATGACAGCAAGTGACTGAACGAAGTGACTGCAGGTGGATATCAAAATGCATGAGCAAAAGTAGAATTACTGAGCCGCCTTTCAATAGGACAAACACATTACAAAACAGGCCAACTCATTTTGACCTACTGGTCTTTTCAAGCAGGACAATAACATTCAAAGCAATGAAAACAAAGGAACAGTTACTTAAGATTGTAACATTAGTTTTTAAATTGAAAATGAAATGGGGGAAAAAACGCGCACACAGTGAATTGAAGAGAAAATGCACACGATTCGTTCAGTATATTTGAAGAATGGCACAGAACATTAAGAAAAAAAAATTGTTCAAATGATCTGTTGATCTGAAAGGATGTACATTGCACACAAAGAAAGTTATGTTGGAGGAATGACTGACTGACTTGTAATGGCGATACATGGCTTTGTATGTAAAGCCCAAATGATCTGCTTTGAAGATCCCCCCAAAATGATTATTAGATAGATAGGTACAGACATCATGAAATACAGCCCACTCCTCACAACTGTGATCAGAAGATGAATTTTGTTTTTCATACTGGAATGCTTTGCTTTTCTGGTAAAAATAATTGGTGGACAACTACTTGCACCATTCTTACTTTAGAGATTTGAATAACATTGTTAATTCATAATTTCATATATGCTAGTCAAAATGGAAAACAGCCGATATATATTTTTTTTGCATATGATTTCAAAGGATCTAGATCACATGCACCAATCAAACAGAATTCTGTAAATACTGGATTACAATATTGTATATGTGCAATACTGATATTTCTCCTTTCTTCATGCATATTTCTGTTCGTTGGCAATAGTCTGGCAGTGTCTTGCTGTAACTGTTGAAACATCCACATCCACTTTTAGGTTGAGTTCGACTTAAAAAGAAAGAATAGGAGAAATAAAATGGCATGGAATTTATCGGATAAAATGAGAATCAGCAAAAAAAAAAAAAATGTTTGGAGGAAATGTAAAACGGCACAGAAACCAGCACTTCTGTAAGACAACTTTACAGTATTGATTAAATAAATATTCGACACTTTTTATACAGTAATCTATTTGGGATACAAAATCCCCTCAGATGACACCGATAACTAGATAAAAATACCGTTTTGTGTTGTGGTAATCAGCATTTGAACGCTTGCCATGAGTGAGAGAGACGGTTACACACCAACCTTAACTTAATCCGATTACCCCATTAAACAATAGAACAAAACATCATTTGGTTCTATGGTTCAGAACGATGGTCATGGGCACACAAACTGTGCCAACAACTTTGATGACACTGCAACAAAAAATCAGGAGTGAACCTTCTGTCAGTTGAAATGACATGGCATTTTTCCACCAGTGCGTGTTAAAATGTGACATGTGGACTTCAAATCAGAATGGAAAAAAAAAAAAAGAGAAAAAAAGAAGACAGAAAGAAAATCAACAGGTAATCGAGTCATCTTGGAAGAAGTGGCAAGCATAGCACCATATTAGTTTGCAATAAAATTATGCTTAAGAACTTGGTGATCCAAATATGCATGAATCATGTGCGATTAAAATGTGGAAGCAAATTGTCAAGGAAAAAAGAAAATAAAAGGTTGACCACATGGTTAAAAAAGCCAAAGAACAAAATTATCAGATCAGCCATACATATAATCATGGAGTTGTGGTGAAATATAAAAGGACTGTTGTACAACAGTAAACATTTGAAAAGAAAAAAAAAACGAAGGTAATAAATATTCAGACTAGTGGGCTTGATGAAATCTGATCAGTTCCCTAGCATATTCTGCACGGTTTCCTTTCATCTGGCACAGAGTGGACAGCCAATTACATCAGAAGAGGCTTAGCACTGAAATCAGTGTACCAGAAGTAGAACTGAGCACTTCTTTTTCTACACAGAATGAACTGAAAGGGGGAGTAACTGTCAACAGTGAAGCACTAGTAATCCCATCATTTCTCTTTCCTCCCATGAGAAAGATCGTGGCTTGCAGAATGCAGAATCGCCCTACAACATTTGTGTTCAAGACGACATATTCCTCTGTCATTTGTCAAGTTACACCAAGTTCATCTTTCAAGTTAATTTATTGAACATTGATAACACTCATCCATTCTCAAAGAAAGGTCAAATGGTTCTTTCTTTCAGTTATGTGGTTTCACTGACTTGGTGATTCGTGTCTCAATGGCGTAGTTTTACAGCCTTTTAGACAGCTTTTTTGGGTTAAAGAATTCACTACAGTTTTTTGAAATAAGAGTTTAAGGACTAATCAAGGTTCGCAATGACTACAGGGATCTCAGTTGGGAGCCACAGAAACGTGCCATACTAACTGATTTTGCAAGACACAGACTACTGACCAATCACAGTTGTTAACTGGAAGAAACCCGGGACCAGAACTGTAACAGTAAAGAGGATTTCAAAAAGCAGATTCCAGAAACCATCGTTATTGTCAAAAAAGACAAGAAAATTAGGCAAAACACATGTGTCTGAAAAGACAAACCGATTAAACTTCAGCTCAAAAGAACTACGATTCACTATACATTTTTTCCTCCTTCCATGTAAGTTTCTTGCAGAGCAACTATGTGATCAAGTTTTGTGAAAAAATGAACGTTATTTTGTATCCACAGGTAATGTATAGTACACTGAAACCAAGTTTTGGTATTGACTTTTTGATAATCATTTGCCCAGTGTATCGCTGACGTTCCTAGGTCAACAGGTATGTTTAATATAATACACAGGGTAAATCCACAAAAGAAAGAACCTCCTCCAGTAAACCACACACTGGATGTCTTTCTGAGCGGAGACTAAATATAATTAGGCATGTTTCCTGTTTCACATTAATCTTAACGTGCTTCAGAAGTAAACAGAAGCGTCTTAAAGGACCAGCATGTAAGAGAAATAATAGAAAAAGAAAGAAAAGCATGCTACAGAAGTGTCAAAAACAGTTGAAAAACACAATCCAACACAGCAATTTAGAAATCATTAGTTGTGTCTAGTCATAAACTGACATGTATCCTGAAGGGGGAAAAAAGGCAATTTTGGAATGCAAAACGTACCAAAGCTAGTACAAGTTGTATAGCAAGCTCCTGACGCTTTCATTTCTTGCCAAGTTAATCATCAATTTCCTTTTCCTTTCAAAATGTACATAACAAAGGTTCTTTTATTTCTGTTCGCATTTTAGAGCTACTTTGGAAATTACTGTTATTCCACATATTAATAGTAACTGACAGAACACAATATACAGGAGTTGGAAAAAGTTCAAATATAAATGGCCAACATTGAATAAGCATCTGGTAATACACAACCCACAACAGTTACAAAGGATTTCAAAACCATCTCAAGGTAGTGTCTGATTTCATAGAAAAGCTGCATCCATTACATCATACATCAGGTACATAACAAACATTGAAAGCACATACATACATCGTGGTACAGTTATCATTATGCTTTATCACAAAATTAATTAGTATGCAAGTTTTGGTTTCATCTTAAGAGGCAGACACAATCCCCAAGTCTTCCTTTGCAATGGACAAACAAAAAAGAAAAAAATATATAGGCATGTTATGAATTCAGTATTTAACAGCAGAATTTAATGTTTACAATTTCATACTGGGTTTTGTTGACATCTTTTGAATAACAATCAATAGCATATTTTCTTCTGATCAATGAATCATTTGCTACAATATATTTACAAAGGTTTCAGATTTACACAGGTGTAAGACTTGTTTCAGTAGTGCTAAAGGTAAAAACTGTAAAATTTGTCATCAAGCGAATTTTTCATCAAATGTTTTGCCTGACTCCCACAAGTTTGCAAAACAAAGTCTTCTCAAAGGATGTGGGACTGTTTTGGATGATGGGGAAAATAAAGCTTTAAAAAATATGAGAAGTTAACTCTAAAAAAAATGTACAATACTTAGCATTGTAAACTCTAATAACAGAATAAAATATTGCATCATTCACAACATAATAATAATTAATGGAAAAAAGAAGAAGCATGCAACAACAAAGTGGGACAATCTGCATTTGATTTGTTTAAAAATGTGGACAACATCAACAAAGAGAGTGGATAACGAGGGCAAGTGGACATTGGCAACAAAAACTCCAATCTATGTTTAGCTTCTTTCAGGACCTGCAGATAAATGGTTTTCAAAACGTTTCACCTGAGCACCTAGTATTCAAATTTGATTGATGTTTTAGTGAAAGAAAGCTGTCATGTAAACAGGTGTTTATTTTATAGAATACATCTGCTCACCCCTCAACCACAGTGGTCAGGAGTTACAGCTGAATGAATCTATGAATAAAGAAACAGTTCAGACTGGGGGGCTCAAGGACATGGCAGATGCCTAACATCAGACCCTGAGTACCTCACTAACATGGACTGCACCACCACTGAAGTTGTGTATACTCATGTGCGCTTGAATGCCCGTGCACATACGCACACATGTTTATGTGCACATCAGCACAGTTGCAAACATGCATTCATTAAAGTTCTATGTTTCAGATGAGTCTACTATGATAAACAGTGGAGCTTTTTTTTCTCCTTTGAATGGTTGTCATGAGTTGTGTGCATTACAGTGTCTGCAAGTTGTGCTTTGGGACGTTAATGAACGAAACATGGGTACAGAGGATGTGTTTACTTTGGCTTGCATAGCTCGGGACACAGGGTGAATCATTTTTTAGGACTGTGTCAGCTCTACAAAATTCCAGATCTTTCAAATGCCAAACTCTCAAGGCAAAGCATTCCCTTGCCTCTTTCTCACCACAGCCTCTCATTTCATCTTAAACAAAACTAGAAGATAAGATAATGTTGCTTATAGCCCAGCCGACCGCAAAAACAAAACTAGAACACAGAAAAACAAATAAACAAACAAAAAACAAAGTCTTTCCACAGATGTCTTCAACTGAATGAACTGTTCTGTGGACTTTGTAACTATCACTAAAAATCTATAACAACAATCATGCCAACCCCTTCAACGTATACTTCCAGGAATGTGGATTGTTGGCGGTATGAATCCTTACTATACTGACTTCCATAAAAAACGCGAAAATTTGACAGGCTATTTTTCGGGTGAAAAGGGGTGAATATACAATATTGAACGATTGTGGCAAGTTGTTTGGGTCCAAGACTCGCGTGCAGTGAAAAAATTGTGTGAGCAACACATCATTCTCGGCATTGGAGGGTCAACAAAAATGGCAAACTGGTTGCTGCATGTGAGGCACGTGCACACCATGCAGAGCAAAGTTAACCAGCGACAAGTACGCAGGCATGCAGCCTATATAAAGCTGCGCTACAAGGTTCAGGTAACGACTTGCCGTCTGAGCGCTACAGAGATGCCAAGACTACGAGCAGAGGAACGCAATCGTGCCCTAGGACATCTGGAAGCTGGTGTGGATGCCAGGCAGGTCGCCAACATCTTTAACGTCCACATCTCAACCATCTATTGTCTGCAGCACCGCATGCGAGTCACTGGTACCACTGATGATCGTCCCCGGCCAGGCCGTCCTTGGGTCACCACACCAAGAGAGGATCGCCATCTTGTTCGAACCCATCTGCGGGACAGGCGGCAAACAGCCGCTAACACTGCTCGACAGATGCCTAGGAATCTCCAGCAATGAATCAGCCTCAACACTATGCGGCGGCATCTTCAGGAGAACGGGCTGGCATGTAGGCGTCCTCACAAAGGTCCGGTACTGACACCAAGACACCGGCAGGACAGGCTGCAGTGGGCACAAGCCCGAATCAACTGGCGCAGGCAGCAGTGGGGACGCATACTGTTCTCAGATGAGAGCCGTTTTTGTATTGACATGGCTGACAGTCGTGTCAGATTATGGCGTCGACCTGGTGAACGCTATGCTGACTCCTGTGTGGTAGAGCGGAACCCCTGGGGAGGCCCGAATTTTATGATATGGGGTGCAATTGGCATTAACCACGCCATAGGACCAGTCATCTTTCAGAACATTGGTCCTGGTCGCGGACAGGGTGTCAATGCACAGCGCTACATCAACCAGGTGCTCAGACCCCATGTCGATCCTTTTTTTGCGCAACACCCAAACTGGACATTCCAACAGGACAATGCAAGACCACACACCGCCAGGGCCACCCAGCAATTTCTTCAGCATAACAACGTCAATGTGCTGCCCTGGCCAGCCCTCAGTCCCGATTTAAACCCAATAGAACATTTTTGGGATGAACTTGGCAGACGGTTGGACCTCCTGCGTCCACGACCAGCAACAGCGGCTCAACTTCACCAGGCCATCGTCCATGTGTGGGCTGGTGTGACCTGGTCCACTCAATGAGCTGCAGGTGTCAAGCAGTTGTCAATGCAAATGGTGGCCACACACGGTATTAGGACTTCAAGCTGGTTTGTCACGTGACCTTGGATTTTCCACACAAAAGACATATTCTTGATGACATTTTCACACATTACCGGTTGTAATGAATCAAATCACGTTGAATTCTCGCTTCCACTCTGTACAATTGTGACCAATAAAATTCACCCCCAACCGCTTGTTTTGTTTTCGCGTTTTTTTTATGGAAGTCAGTATATATTGCACGTCTGTTCCCTAGCTTTTCTTTTCCCTCTGTACTGTACACTTCTTGAAAGCTCTGCTGGAACAGATAGAGAAAGGGAGAGAACGAACAGTGGAGAAGAGACAGGAGCTCTTCCTTTTGAAAACAGAAAAATCAGGCAGATGGTCAGTGTGTGTGTGTGTGTGTGTGTGTGTGAGTGTGTGTGTGTGTGTGTGTTCTACACATTCAAACAGACTGTTCATTTTCTGTGCATTCCGGTGAAAGGAGATAAAACATGGCTGCAAGAACCAGATCGTCAAACACTGTACTTGCAGGTGGAGGAGAGGAATCAGGATCCTTTCGGAGATAACTGAACAACAACTTGGCTTTCGGAGCTAACTGACTGAACAACAACTTGCCTTTCGGAGCTAACTGACTGAACAACAACTTGCCTTTCGGAGCTAACTGAACAACAACTTGTTCGCTTCATGTCAGCACTTCATGTCAGCATGTCCAAAGTCAAAAAACCATATGCAACTCAACTATTGGAGATCATGGCAGATCTGGGTGAACTGCCGGATGAAGGGTTTAGGGTAATTGATTTAGGGGGTCCTGCCGCTGTTCCCCGGGTTCTTTCAGGATCAGGATCAGGATCAGGATCAGGGGCGTTGTATCAAATACAACTTAGCCTATTTAGGCTTTTTACGCCCCTTCTGTATGTATACATCTTTTTTTTTTTTTTTTCGTAACCGTTGGTCCAGTCATAGGCTAGCTCAGACCTATTATCCATCAAATTCATATCTAATTTTTGTTAATAATTCATGTTTATCTATGAGGTTCTTAAAAACATTAATACTAGGTGCACGTTTGATGTTAAGTGTTAGTTTATTCCAAAAGTTGGTTACTCTATTAGTAAAAGTAAATTTTCTTAAATTCGTTCTAGAATATTGTTTAAATATCTTGTCTTCACTGTTCCTTGTAACATTCTTCTGCGGAGTACAAAAAAAACATGCTTTATCAACATCATCAATTTCATTAAATATCTTGTATGCTTGAATCAAGTCTCCTCTTATTCTTCTTGCCTTAAGTGTTGGAAGTTGCAGATATTTTAATCTTTCCTGATATGAGTAATCTTTTATATTATGAATCATTTTGGTTGCTCTTCTTTGTACCTGTTCTAGAGCTTCTGATTGTCTCTTTAGCATTGGATACCATACAGTGTTGCCATATTCAAGAACAGGTCTAACTAGTGTCATATAATTGCAAAAAGTGTCCTTTTCCATAAATGTAAAGGTTCTTTTTATTATACCAATCATTCTGTTAGCCTTATTAATACTATTTACAATATGATTGTCAAATAGTAAATTTTTGTCAAAAGTCACACCTAGGTCTTTCTCTTCTTCACATTTAGATACTTTTATTTCCTTGCCCCAATTTTCATTATATACTCCTTTTGTGGGTTTGTTTTTACCAATATGAAGTACTTTACATTTTTCTGCATTAAAATATAGGTTCCAAGTATCAGACCACTGTACTAATGTTTCAATATCCTTTTGTAATTCCTTATGCAATTTTGGAGAGTTATACAGTTTTGTGTCATCTGCAAAGACTTTACATGTACTCTTTAATTCCACAGGAGATCATTTATAAACACCGTAAGTAATATTGGCCCCAAAATACTGCCTTGTGGTATCCCACTAATAACATCAGCACTATGAGAGAAGGAACTACCAATCCTTACCTTCTGAGTTCTTTTTGATAAAAAGTCTCTAACCCAACCAAGTATATTTCCTATTATTCCATAAGACTAATTTCTTTAAAAGTCTTTCATGTGGTACTGAATCGAATGCTTTTCTAAAGTCTAAATACAAAACATCTATATTCTCTCCTTTGTGAAGTCTTCCATCACTTCTAAAAGTTGAGTCACACAAGACCTTTTTGCACGAAATCCATGTTGACACTCAGCATATAATTTATTTTCTGTCCATATGTTTAATAATAGCCTCTCTAATAAATGATTCTAAAATTTTGCATATAATGCATGTTAAACTCACTGGTCTATAATTTCCTGGATCTGTTCTTGTACCTTTTTTGAATATTGGAATGACTGTAGCTGTTTTCAATCTGAAGGTACTATCATTTCTTTAACAGATTTAGAAAAGAGTATGTAAAGTGGGAAGGCCATCTCCTCGTTTAGCTCTTTTAGTACTCTCGATGGGATGGCATCCGGACCACATGCCTTATTAGGGTTTAAAGATTGTTCCCCAGTCTCTATATTCCCCCAAGTCCCGGTGTTCCCCTCAAGAAAAAAAATCGAAATTCAG
The DNA here is from genome assembly GCA_018398815.1 of Conus ventricosus. Taxonomy (NCBI): domain Eukaryota; kingdom Metazoa; phylum Mollusca; class Gastropoda; order Neogastropoda; family Conidae; genus Conus; species Conus ventricosus. Next base: position 39,237,580 of record CM031609.1, on the reverse strand, counting down.
TCCCTAAGTTCCCCAGTTTCGTTGTTCCCCACCCTGTGGCGATCTGCTGTTCCCCATTCCCGCAAATTCCCGGTCCCGGTGTTCCCCAGGCCCGGCGTTCCCCAGGCCCGCTGTTCCCCAAGTTTTTGCCGTTGGTGGTGTTGGTGGGTTTTGCTGACTTAAACGTTGTTACTGTTGTTTTCATTGCTATAGGCGAGGCAGTGGGAGGGCGGGGTGGGAGGGGAAGGAGGGGTGGGGGGTGGGGGGGGGGTGGGAGGGTCGGGGGGGGGGGGGGGGTATTCGGGGTGGAGCTGGAGGGCCGTAGAAGAGGGGTTTCATGCCGACTGGACAGCGCTGGAACCAGCAGGCCAGCACTTGCATGACCCCATCAGGCCAGAAATCTTGTATAATAGAACTATAACTCGCAGTAGGTCTAGCACTACTCCCTCCCCCTCCTCCTACCCAACACTAAACACGCAAGCACGCATCAGTGCACGCACACACAGACATCAGGCGAATGTGGGATGTGGCCGGCGCAACCTCTCCTTGTACAGTAGGGCCCGTACTGGCGCTAACGTGCATTGAAATCTGTTTGGGAACAGTGCTGCTGGGGAACAGAGAATCTGAGGAACACCGGTAGGGGAACAGCGGCAGGCTTTTTCGGTCGGGGAACATCGGCACGGGGGAACTGAGACACGGGGAACAGCGCTACTGGGGAACATAGAACCGGGGAACACCGGCAGGCTCCCAATAACTCGCACCCATATGACTCATTATGTTTTTCTTTTCTTCCTGTCGAGAAATTTTTATCCTTTTTTAAAATCCTTTTTCTTATTCCTCCAGGGATTCTATGGTCTGCTATTTCATCAGCAGTCTTTTTTATAGGGTACTAATGGTCAAATTACTTGCTGATTCCCAGGAACTATTGATTCTAATGTCACAATATTAGTGTATGTCAAAATGTCCAAGAATTAAAGCCTGTTTATTTATTCCTTTCTTTTGCTATTACCTACACCAGGTGTGGCATAAACTACTGGTTTGCAAAAACTACTGAACTGATTTTAACGAACTTATTGGAAAGAAAATGGCCTCAGAATGAATACTGTCAGTTTTTCTTTCAACTTGGATCAAAGGGCAGATCTATACCTAGATCAAAGGGCAGATCTGTGTAAAGCTGTACCAAAGGGCAGATCTATGTTGAACCTGGATCAAAGGTAGATCTATGTTGAACCTGGATCAAAGGGCAGATCTATCCTGGATCAAAGGCAGATCTATGTTAACCTGTATCAAAGGGCAGATCTATGTTGAACCTGGGTCAAAGGGTAGATCTATGTTGAACCTGGATCAAAGGACAGATCTATGTTAACCTGGATCAAAGGACAGATCTATGTTAACCTGGATCAAAGGGCAGATCTATGTTGAACCTGAATCAAAGAGCAGATCTATGTTTACCTGGATCAAAGGGTAGATCTATGTTAAACCTGGATCACAGGGCAGATCTATGTTGAACCTGGATCACAGGGCAGATCTATGTTAACCTGGATCACAGGGCAGATCTATGTTAACCTGGATCACAGGGCAGATCTATGTTAACCTGGATCACAGGGCAGATCTATGTTTAACCTGGATCACAGGGTAGATCTATGTTAACCAGGATCACAGGGCAGATCTATGTTGAACCTGGATCACAGGGCAGATCTATGTTAACCTGTATCAAAGGGTAGATCTATGTTGAACCTGGATCAAAGGGTAGATCTATGTTAACCTGGATCAAAGTCTATGTTGAACCTGTATCAAAGGGTAGATCTATGTTGAACCTGGATCAAAGAGCAGATCTATGCTGAACCTGAATCAAAGGGCAGATCTATGTTAACCTGGATCAAAGTCTATGTTGAACCTGTATCAAAGGGTAGATCTATGTTGAACCTGGATCACAGGGCAGATCTATGTTAACCTGGATCACAGGGCAGATCTATGTTAACCTGGATCACAGGGTAGATCTATGTTAACCTGGATCACAGGGCAGATCTATGTTGAACCTGGATCACAGGGCAGATCTATGTTAACCTTATCAAAGGGTAGATTTATGTTGAACCTGGATCAAAGGGTAGATCTGTGTTAACCTGGATCAAAGGGCAGATCTATGTTGAACCTGGATCACAGGGCAGGTCTATGTTAACCTGGATCAAAGGGTAGATCTATGTTAACCTGAATCAAAGGGCAGATCTATGTTATGTTAGAAAATGGCAGAAGTCTGCACACAGAAGTGTGCATTTCTAGATTTACATGTTTCTATCCTTTCAGTCAATAACTATAGATAAAAAGAATGCCATGTGCATTTTTGTAGGTTGATTCCTCATCTTTTTTTTTCTTCTTAGTACATGGAAAAATGTTTGCTCTTGTCTGTGGAGTCATTCAGTGACCTGGTGCTAAGGGGTTTACCATATGACAGTATACCTGGTCCTCAGCTCTTTATAAGTGACCTGCCAGACTGTGCAAAAATCACATGTAACATCCTTGAGAACAAATGTTGATGTTCAGGGCTACATTAATCTTAACATATAAAATGGCCTATTGAAAACTAAAAAAAGGGTCAGCTCTATGGAAAGTGTATTTCAATTTATCAAAATATGAATTAATGCGCCTAGATGAAAAGAATCTTAGAAAAGTACACTGAATGATACTCAGTGAACTTGATTCATAGTTCAGAATAGAGGAGTGATTTTTGATATGTGGTCATTTGACCCTCCAAATGCACGTGGAATAAAATCAAAGCAAACCGAATAGAACTGGAAAAAAGAGACCATTTCATGTCTGGATAAACCATACTAATCGAAACTTTACAAAGCTTCTATATGACCGCATTTAGAATATGCTGGCATTGTTTGGTATCCTTCACAAATGACCCTTCAACGCCGTGTCAGCCTGATATGGCCCTTTGCGGTCGGCTGGGCTATAAGCAACATTACCTTACCTTACCTTACTTTCACAAATGACACCTGATGTCCTACAGAAGGTCAAAAGAATAGCAACGAGACTTCTACAGGAATGCTGAAAATACGAATTCTCTTGACGAAACTTATTTCATTAAGACTTACAGAAGTTTCAGCGGTTCTGGTGACATAAACCAAATCTTCTGATTGTCTGATATTAACAACAGAACAAGAAATTCTGATAGAATTGTAAGTGGGCACAATGTTACTAACTTTGAAATAAAATTGCTTGCTAACAGAGTTGCGTGGGTATAGAATACATTTCCTGTAGAGTATAGTTGAAGGATACATCCAATGCTAATATACTCAAATATATTGGTCACATTTACATCTAGCCCAATTCGCAAAGATAATCTGTTGTCTGAAAGAAGCTCGCTGAATAATTCAGAAATCATCTTTCCATTACGGTATTACCTTCTACAAAACTTGCAGTGAACATAGCCCAAGCATCTTCTATTCCTACAGAATTTCCAGTGAATACAACCCATGTATCTTCTAAAAGTAGTAAAACATTTGACAATAAACCACTGGAAAAAATTATGTTTCTTAATCTGATGAGTGATGAAAAATCAGCTACAAAACATATAAAATTAATGTCTCAATGGCAGCAAAATAAATTAATAATGTAGAACATCAACTGAAATGACAATGCATGCAGAGATACTGAATGGTATATCTGAAAGGCTGCAACAAGACCTGGGTGTGAATTGCCAGTCCTCTATGTCAGCGTCTTGTGCTGCTGATCATACAATGAATCAGAGAGTCCACCCCATTTGTAAGCCTCACAAGATGCCCAACAGGATCCTGCCCTTCATCTCCCCCCCTCCCCCCCATCCCTCCTTCCACCCATACACCCTTCTTCCTTCCCATGCCAGCAAGTTCAGATCTTTCATTAAAACATATTTCAAATTTTTACTTTTTTTTTCTTTTAGCAGAATGGCCAAACACAGTGCAGTATGAATATGGCATTGCTGATGATTCATAAAAGATACACACAAAAAGTGCAGTGAAAAAGAATGGCAGGTATGGGGTGGGGGGAAGGAGGGTGGAGACCACCCTGGTGTGGGGAAAAAACAACCAATCCATCAAACAAAACAAGGTCATTATGCAGCAACACTTTCCCCCTTAGTTATTCAATAAATTAATCAATATTCGTAAAACAGAAAGTGGTAGGGTCATGGTATATACTCCATACACAGACGGCAATGATCTGGTACATCATACACAGCGGCAATGATCTGGTACAAACCCAAACAAAACTGATTATGCCAAGATACGGAGGTCAGAGATAATTCCTGTCATGCGTTTCAATACTGGTGGCGATGGTTTGTATCAAACAATACAGTGTACATCAGTATAGTAGTGAATCAAGGAGTTAGTATTTCAACCTGTGGAAAACCTCCTCCACAAAGCAAAGGCAACAGTTGTAAGCAAGATGTAAAGCGATTATCGTTCACATCACACGATTCACCACAACTTGCTGAATGGGCTGAAGCATGACAGTTGAAAAACGACAACAATGGAGTGCCAGCGTGATCTGCTCCCAGCATTACACCACGACAGTCACAGCGTGGTGTTTGATATGACAGACACAGCAGAACACCCCTCCAAACCTGTCCCCAACAATTTGCTGCTGCTTTATGCACAGTGGCAGTTGTCCGTCAGACTGTATAAACTTGTCCAGAGAGGAAATGCATCTCCTATTTTCCCATCACCCTGGTCTATCGACTTCATGGTTTACTCAGTGGTCATCACTGTTGAAGAGGCACAACACACGCCCTTGATGATCAAAAGATCGATACCGATTTTCTCCACGACCAGCCAATGGAAACTGCATCCCCCTCTCCCAAAAAGACTTAGACACACTGTTTCAGTCTTGGGTTCAAGTTGATGTGGACATACGTCTGCACAGAGGTGAAGCCAACAGAAATATTTTCATTACCATCAGATATTTGCTAGCAAAGCATACCGACGGATATTTTTGTTTCAAAATGAAAGTGTCTGACAAGCTTCTGCAGAACTGGCTGGTACTGAAGACTGATTCCTTCCACTGTAACCCGAACAAGTGTCACGATGCCACAGCAACCTTGCAGCACATGAACATTTTCACTCCAATGAAATCTGTTGTGATCTTACCGACTCTTTAGTTTAAAAAAAAAGAAACACAAATCCATATCAATGGATCAAAGTGTTGAATTCACAATCTTCCAGCTCCGTCACCATCTTGTGACTTGGGTGATCACAGTCATGATGTCACAGGGTGAAAGGTCATCAACAGGGGTTGGATGATGAGTGAGGTGCTCAGTGTTCATCTTTACTGCTGCTCCCCTTCCTGGCCAGCTCCTCGGCCATCTGGTAATACTTGGTGAACTTGGCTGTGTGGTCCAAGGGCATGTAGATGTAGGGGGACATATTGAAGGCTTCCTTTATCCCATATTTCTTCACCGTGGACAGGTGGCAACCGCTCAGGTGATACCTGTATAGACCCTTGGAGGCAAGCTGCGACTGCAGGCGGCACATTTGTACTCAGCCATGTCCCCATCCAGCCCAAAGCACCAGGGCTGCCAGCACCGTCCTCCAGCTCCTGGAAGTGGGGGGAGAATCACACTCTGCAGGACACTCTGCACTCTCATCCTCACTGCCGCTGCCCTCTCCCCCACGCTTCATGGACAAATTGAGGGGCATCGCCGACTGGGAAGAGGACGCTCGGGCGGGGTGAAACACATCCTCTCCATCATCTGTTCTGTGAGATAGGGGTAGGGATGGAACATGGGCAGGGGTCTGGATGTGGCTGCAGGCAGCATCTTGGGCATGCTGGACTTGGTGAGGAGCTTCTGCAGGCTGTCCAAGGGGTGCTCGCTGGTGAGGGGCTGGCCGTACACAAAACTGCTCAGCGAGTCCAGAGCCGACTGCTTTCCTGAAGATGTCCTGCCGCTGGACTTGCTGCGAACCCCCTCCTCCCCATTCTTCTCCTCCTCGTCAAGGTTCAGGTATTTGGTCACCATATTTCTTCTTCCTGACTACTCTTCTTCACCTTGACAACCTGGCTTTTCTCCGCCCCCCTCTCCTCGACATTGTCTTCTCTCACCTCATTCTGATGTTTTGTCATGGTCGCAGCAGGCAGTTTGTCTCTGCTGGGCCTATCTTCGCTCAGTTTGTTGGGTAAACCCGTTGTTGAACATGCTGAGGTGGAAAATTCTCTGCTCACATTTTGGTTTTCTCCAGGATCTCTGCTGACTTTGCTCTGAGAGAAGACAAGGCGTTTTTGTCTGGGGAAGGCGAAAGAGCCTCACTGGCAACGTCTAGATACTTGCTGGATGGCGACGGTGCAGGGGAAAATTTGGGTAATGTGGACAGGTAGTTGGAGGATGTGGCTGAGGATGGAGAAGGTGATGATGTGGAGATCATCCTGCTCCCACCTATCAAAGCTCCTCTCGGAGCTGCACTGCCAAATGTGCCAAACCCGGCTGATAATGAATTTCTTCTGGAGTCAAACTTGGAACTGAAACTGCGATGGATGAAGGATTCCATGGCTCTCAGGGCAGAGTTTCCACTATCTCCCAGACCTGCCTGGCCGCTGGGATCTATGATGTCCAGATGGTGATCCTGCCTGCTGCTCTGGGTCTCCTGTTTATCTCCACTTGGCGGCACCTCCCGTGATGTCTTGGGAGACCTCCTCCAGCTCTCTCCATCATCTGGTTCTTCTTTGATTTTCTTCAGGATCCCTCCATTTACAGTTTTCTGATCGTCATGCTCAGGCTCTTCCAGTTTGATCTTCTTGTGATCTGGCTGGTGTGTGTGGTCATCGGTGGTGATCATCTGCTTACGTTTCAAGGAATGTTTGGGGCTGACAGATCCCGGCGGTGGCATCTGAGATCGCGGTGGAGAAGGTGTGGTAGGAACAGTGGGGGAGGGGGTATGAGGTCTGATGTCAGCAGAGGGGCTGTGGTCGCTACGGGGAGAGGGGGAGTGTTCAGCAAGTTCAACTGGTCATTGATTGGGGGCGAGTCATCATCATCCTTGGCAATGCAGCCTTCCTTTTCACTTTTAGGTTCGTCCATCTCTTGGAGTCTGGTTGGTGGTGACTGTTGGTCTGTGATCTCACTAAGTGATGCTTGATTGGCAAACGTTTCTTTTTTACATTCTTGATCAGCACGGTCCTTTGTTTTCAACTGGAGATGAAGAATCTTTGGACTCGCTGGCCTCTTTTTCAGGAGTCTTTGGTGCGTCCACGTTTAGATTTGGGGATTGCACACCGAGTTCCTCACCGTCTTTCACATCTTGTGTCTCTTCACTTTGTTTTTGAGTTCACTGTTGTTTTCTGATTCAGACTTTTCATCCACATGTTCACTGTGTTTGTGAGAGCTGTCTCCACAGTCAGACTGCCTGCTGGGTGAGGCACTACTCTGAGGGTTCAAAGGTCGGAAGAAGCTGCTGTCTTTGGTGCTGGGTAGAGGCTGCTCCACTGTACTGGGGGAGGCCCGGCAGCAGTCTGAAGGAGCAGCAGATTCTGACGGCTTGGCGAACGCATCGTCCTCATCAGACGATTTTGCTTTCAAAGAATCAAGAATGTGCGCTTTCTGTGGAAGACAGGATTGGACATGCTCTAGAAAGGCTCCCTTCTCTACCTTTTTACCGCAACAGTCACAAACGATGCTATCTTCACTGAAGGCAGACAACACGGCCATGTCAGCGTCCTTCCCGTGAGCGATGTAGCCATTGAAGACCTCACCGTCTCTGTGACACTTGGCCTTGTACTCCAGCAGGGAGGTCCACGCGGGGTCGGAGGAGTCGCTGGCAAAACAGCGTTTCCGCTGGTTGTGTGGGAGCTGAAGCTGAGGACAGTTCTTGGAGCGTAGAACCTGCTTCTTGTGGTGGCCCGACATGATCATGTGATTGGCCAGCCCTTCCATGTCCGTGAAGGTGTCCTGACACACCTGGAACACCGTGGACAGAATCGTTCTGATGACAAAGCTTCAAAGCCTGTGTTTCTCATGTGTGCTTTTTACAACATCGTTTTCACACAAACACCCTTGACCACACCCCTATACCAATAATCCCCCTGCAGTCAAAGATGGCCCTCAGTGTCTCCCTTTTGCAGTTAAACATGCGCTTAAATTAGCTAAAACTCATATTTTCACTATCTTTAAATTAGTTAAAACTCATATTTTCACTATCAGGGTATTTTTGGTGTTTTTTTTACCTCAGTTGTCTCCCTCTTGCAGGTAAACTTGCACTTAATACTCATATTTTCACTATGTGTTTTTTTTGCACTTAAAGATACATTTCATATATTAACTCTTTATTTCATATTCATTTCTAATGTTTCCCACTCTAAAAGATGTACTCACTATCAATGCTCTTTATGTATTTAATATCAATGCCCTTTACTTCATCTTCCATTTATTTTCCACTCTAAACTAGATCCCCTCTTGCAACCGTAATTTTGCACTTAAACTAAAGATACATTTTATATATTAACTCTTTATTTCATATTCATTTCTTATGTTTTCCACTCTAAAAGATGTACTCACTATCAATGCTTTTTACGTACTTAATATCAATGCTCTTTATTTCATCTTCCATTTATTTTCCACTCTAAGTACATCCCCTCTTGTAGCTGTAATTTTATCTTGCTGTCAGGTTACCACCATCAACACAACCCGCTGCACCCTTCTGCATGTGCTGAGAACACTACACTCACAGTTATTTTTGTACAGGATGCCCCATTTTGGTCTTTTTAATGTTCTTTCCTTTCTGGGCAGCTGTAAAGCACAGGAAACAAGTTTTCATAATTCGCGTAGAGTTCTTTAAAAGATTCATCTTTTTCCACCCTGGAGTTGGTAAACAAATCTTGATTGTGATGTGTCCGAGCCAACTTGTCAGTAATGTATGCGACATGAGACAAAAACAGTGAAAGGCCTCTTGTGAGCGTAGTCTTGATGTGTGTCAAAAAAACAACAACAAACAAAGAACTGCCAACCGGTGCCCTTACCTGGCATTTTGCATTCTTGTCTCTGTGATCCTCACAATGCCCTCAAAGATGCAGTTTATGCCCCCCCCCCCCCCCCCCCCCCCCAGTTATCCTCATCTTGCAATTAAGAATTCCATCTGTTCTGCTTCCACTAATGCTATCTTCCAAACACCTCACCAGATGACAATAATTGCTTATACTACTTTAAGCACTTCCTCAGGATTGGACTGAGAGTGAGACCATCACTTTAGGTCCCTCTAAAATCATTTCAACACCCCATGCCCCCCCCCCCCCCCCTCCCCACTCCCCTCCCATGAATCCACCAACACTGGACACTGCTGACTCACGGCATGAAAGTGGACAGGGAAAGGACTCTGAAGTCATCGACCATGGCATGAAACATGGCGGTCAATGATCAAACCTGAAGTCATCGGACCATGGCATGAAACATGGCGGTCAATGATCAAACCTGAAGTCATCGGACCATGGCATGAAACATGGCGGTCAATGATCAAACCTGAAGTCATCGGACCATGGCATGAAACATGGCGGTCAATGATCAAACCTGAAGTCATCAGACCATGGCATGAAACATGGCGGTCTATGATCATACCTGAAGTCATCAGACCATGGCATGAAACATGGCGGTCTATGATCATACCTGAGGTTATCAGACCATGGCATGAAACATGGCGGTCTATGATCATACCTGAGGTTATCAGACCACGGCGTGAAATGTTACAGAGATCATACATGAAGCCATCAAACCACTGCATAAAACATGACAGTCTAAGATCATATCTGAGGTTATCAGATCATGGCATGAAACGTGGCGATCTGTAATCATACCTGAGTGTTATCAGACCATGGCGTGAAATGTGGCGGTCTATGATCATACCTGAAGTCATCAGACCATGGCATGAAGTGTCACAGACTGACATACCTGAGGTCATCAGACCATGGCATGAAGTGTTACAGACTGATATACCTCACTGTCATCAGACCATGGCATGAAGTGTCACAGACTGATATACCTCATTGTCATCAGACCATGGCATGAAGTGTCACAGACTGATATACTTCAGGTCATCAGACCATAGCATGAAGTGTCACAGACTGATATACCTCATTGTCATCAGACCATGGCATGAAGTGTCACAGACTGATATACCTCATTGTCATCAGACCATGGCATGAAGTGTCACAGACTGATATACCTCAGGTCATCAGACCATAGCATGAAGTGTCACAGACTGATATACCTCATTGTCATCAGACCATGGCATGAAGTGTCACAGACTGATATACTTCATTGTCATCAGACCATGGCATGAAGTGTCACAGACTGATATACCTCATTGTCATCAGACCATGGCATGAAGTGTCACAGACTGATATACCTCAGGTCATCAGACAATAGCATGAAGTGTCACAGACTGATATACCTCATTGTCATCAGACCATGGCATGAAGTGTCACAGACTGATATACCTCATTGTCATCAGACCATGGCATGAAGTGTCACAGACTGATATACCTCATTGTCATCAGACCATGGCATGAAGTGTCACAGACTGATATACCTAGGTCATCAGACCATAGCATGAAGTGTTACAGATTGAGATCATACTTGAGGTTATCAGACCATGGCATGAAGTGTCACAGACTGATATACCTTAGGTCATCAGACCATAGCATGAAGTGTCACAGACTGATATACCTCATTGTCATCAGACCATAAGCATGAAGTGTCACAGACTGATATACCTTAGGTCATCAGACCATAGCATGAAGTGTTACAGATTAGATTCATAGTTGAGGTTATCAGACCATGGCATGAAGTGTCACAGATTGAGATCATACTTGAGGTCATCAGACCATGGCATGAAGTGTTACAGATTGAGATCATACTTGAGGTCATCAGACCATGGCATGAAGTGTTACAGATTGAGATCATACTTGAGGTCATCAGACCATGGCATGAAGTGTTACAGATTGAGATCATACTTGAGGTCATCAGACCATGGCATGAAGTGTCACAGATTGAGATCATACTTGAGGTCATCAGACCATGGCATGAAGTGTTACAGATTGAGATCATACTTGAGGTCATCAGACCATGGCATGAAGTGTCACAGATTGAGATCATACTTGAGGTCATCAGACCATGGCATGAAGTGTTACAGATTGAGATCATACTTGAGGTCATCAGACCATGGCATGAAGTGTCACAGATTGAGATCATACTTGAGGTCATCAGACCATGGCATGAAGTGTCACAGATTGAGATCATACTTGAGGTCATCAACCATGGCATGAAGTGTCACAGATTGAGATCATACTTGAGGTCATCAGACCATGGCATGAAGTGTCACAGATTGAGATCATACTTGGTCATCAGACCATGGCATGAAGTGTTACAGATTGAGATCATACTTGAGGTCATCAGACCATGGCATGAAGTGTCACAGATTGAGATCATACTTGAGGTCATCAGACCATGGCATGAAGTGTCACAGATTGAGATCATACTTGAGGTCATCAGACCATGGCATGAAGTGTCACAGATTGAGATCATACTTGAGGTCATCAGACCATGGCATGAAGTGTCACAGATTGAGATCATACTTGAGGTCATCAGACCATGGCATGAAGTGTCACAGATTGAGATCATACTTGAGGTCATCAGACCATGGCATGAAGTGTCACAGATTGAGATCATACTTGAGGTCATCAGACCATGGCATGAAGTGTTACAGATTAAGATCATACTTGAGGTCATCAGACCATGGCATGAAGTGTCACAGATTGAGATCATACTTGAGGTCATCAGACATGGCATGAAGTGTTATACAGATTGAGATCATACTTGAGGTCATCAGACCATGGCATGAAGTGCCACAGACTGACATACCTGAGGTTATCAGACCATGGCATGAAGTGTCACATCTTGTGTCTCTTCAGTTTGTTTTTGAGTTTCAATTTTGTTTTCTCATTCTTTGTATTTATAGGTTCACTCAATACATTCTCTCAACATCCTTACCTTACATTTAAAGATATACTCAATACATTCAACTTCTCAACACAACTTACCTCGTATTCAGAGATACACTCAACAACTCTCTCACTACCCTTACCTTGCATTCACTTAAAGATACACTCAGTACACTCAACTTCCATAATATCTTTACCTTGTACCTGAAGACACATTAAACTCAACTCTCTTACCTTGTATACAAAGATACACTCAACTCTGTCACACCCTTACCTTGTATTTAACGATATGCCCAATACACTCAACAACTCTCTCATCGTCCTCACCTTGCACTCATAGATATACATTCAACAACTCTCTAAACACGCTTACTCCGCATTATAGGTACACTCAACAACTCTTCTCAAACACTTATCCGCATTACAGATACATTCAACAACTCTCTCAACACCCTTACTCTGCATCTGTAGATACACTCAACATCTCTCTCAACACCCTTACTCTGCATCTGTAGATACACTCAACATCTCTATCAACACACTCTGCATCTGTAGATACACTCAACAACTCTCTCAACACACTTACTCTGATTTATAGACACACTCAACAACTTTCTCAACACATTTACTCCACATTATAGGTACACTCAACAACTCTCTCTACACATGTACTCTGCATTTATAGATACACTCAACATCTCTCTCAACACCTTTACTCTGCAGTTTTAGTTGCAAAGCGAGACGACTGCAGGCAGAAATCTAAACAAATCTTAAATAAATGTTAGCGAACCGCCAAGAGAATCGTGGACAAACGAGTCACAAGACAAAACACAACGCGTTTCGACCTTTTAGGTCTTCTTCTTCTTTTAGGTCATTTCGTTGTATTAATTTGTTTTTGTCTTGCCTGAAGAAGACCTAAAAGGTTGAAACACGTGTTTTGTCTTGTGACTCGTTTGTCCACGATTCTCTTGGCGGTTCGCTAACATAAATAAATTTATTTAAGATCTGCATTTTTAGACACACTCAACAACTCTCTCAACACCCTTGCTCTGCATTTATAGACACACTCAACAACTCTCTCAACACCCTTGCTCTGCATTTATAGACACACTCAACAACTCTCTCAACACACTTACTCTGCATTTATAGACACCACTCAACAACTCTCTCAGAACTCTTATCTTGCATTTATAGCAGAACTCTTCCCTTGCATTTATAGCTACACTAAACACGGCTTTTAGCACCTTTACTGTGTGATCAAGATGAACCAAACTAACTTGCTCAGCACCTTTATCCTGCATTTCAAAGATGCACACAACATATCTCTTAGCACATTAATGCGTAAAGGTGCACGCAATCACTCTCTCAGTACACCCTTCCCATTTAAAGATGCACAAGACTCCTCTCTCAGTATCCTTTAAAACTGCATCTACAGATGCAATAAACTTTTTTCCCCCCTGCACCCTTTACTTCTAAAGATGCACCCAACTACTTTCTCAGCATCCTATACGTTTAAAGACACACCCAACTGCTCTCTCACAACCTGTACATTTTAAGATGCGCTCAGCGACTCTCTCAGTGCCCTTACCTTGCATTTAAATATGCATTCCTGGTCCATCTCTCTGTCGCAGTAGGCTGAGCACTTGTGGGAGCGGCGGCCATGATCGGCGCTGACTATCTTGGAGTAGTGCTGCGTCTGCATCATGTGCACCGTGAGCATGGCAGGGACTTGAAGGACTCCCCGCACTGCATGCAGCGCAGGATACGCCGGGTCTGCTCTGACTCCTGTTCATGCAGATGATGAATGAATGGGTTAAAAATAAAGTGTTATATAAAGATACACACACACACACATGCACATACACACACCACACACACACCACACAGACACACACACATGTGCATGCAGACACGCACGCACACACACACACACACCACACATGTGCGCACGCACACACACACACACACACACACACACACACACACACACACACACACACACACACACACACACACACACCACATACTTTTCATATAAACAACAAGAAAAGAAATAGCAGCTATCAAAGAGATGTAAAACTAACCCCACCTGCCAAGGAGTTGAAAATGAAAATGACATTACTGTTTAAAACAAAGAACACCTGTGGCACAAAATGAATTATGAATGAGACACACTGACACACAAAGATGCACCGGTATGCACGCATGCGCGCGCACGCACACACACGCACATGCACACACATACAATTAGAAGAAAAAAAAGAGAGAAAGAATAACGAACACAAAGAGGGTGGGCGGATTTTTGGGGGGATAAAAAATAAAGCAGCAAGAAATGTGATCATGAAAAATGGGTCTTCCACATCTAACACTATGAAGTGTGTAATACATGAAAGCACAGAGCTAGAGCAAAAACCCACAACTGTTGGAACTTTTAAACAGCAATATCAGTCTTTCATCTGTATGCATCACAGTCTTGTTTAGTTGGGGAATCTGCTAATCAAGGGCAGAGGAAACACAGTCACATGCACACATATGTCACACATATGTCACACACACACACACACACACACACACACACAATATATACATATCCAGCTTATATGCCCATTCACGTACAGCCTTTGCGCACACGCATGCACACACACACACACACTTAATCACTGTTTTTCAGGCAAATCCCTGAACAACCATCACTTACTTAACACAATTCGGGAGTCATTATATCAAGAAATTCTTGCAGAAGTATGCAAAATATTCTCTGTCTTCAAAATCAATCCGCAAAATAAAATTTTGTGTCATATGGTGTGATCAGTTTTATCAACAGAAAAAATTCCAGTTAAATTTTGTTTACTGCCGTAGTAATACAAAAATACTAACCAGGTAAACAGATTAGTTTTATCGGATAACTATGACAACCGATTTGATTGAGCAGTGACAAGCGACACATGACAAGTGGTCTCTAGATGGACTATAAACACCTTGACTTGAAGACATGACAAGGAAAATCAATCGGCATTAAATATTCATAAACTAAATTGTGTCATGAATAACAAAGTAGATATGAATATGTTTTAATCACTAAGAAAATACTGTAGATTCTTGTCTATGGATTTCATATGTACACTTTAAGCTTTAATCAATAGTGCAATATTAATTTGAACCCCAAAACAATCATTAAATAAACTGAGGAATGATCTCGTCATAAGAAAAATCGTTGCGGCAGCTTTCCTTGAAGAAATTCAATTAAAAAAAACAAAAACAGACATAAGTGCTGTTGAACTAATTCTGGAAGACCATTGATTATTTTTCAACATGTACATACTTACCCAACCGGAATTGATTATTCCATGTTCATTCCATCTGTGTGTGTGTGTGTGTGTGTGTGTGTGTGTGTGTGTGTGTGTGTGTGTGTGTGTGTGTGTGAGTGAGTGAGTGAGTGAGTGAGTGAGTGTAGTGTGTGTGTGTGTGTGTGTGTGTGTGTGTATGTGTGTGTGTGTGTGTCTGTGTATGTGTGTTTGTGTGTGTGTTTGTGTGTGTATGCGTGCATGCATGCGTGTGTGTGTTTTTTTCCACAGCTGTCATTTACTTGTGCCTTCTGACAAACCATGGTGAGATTTTACTACACAGCCAAAGCTGATTCTTACACCAATGAACACCCACCTGGTTCAGCCACATGTCCTGACCCCGGACCAGTTTGGGATAGTCCATGAGGGACGTGTGACGACTGTTGCTCGGCGTGTGGCCCGTCTCCTGCAGGTGAGCGCTCAGGGAGTACAGCGTCCCAAAAGTCTTCTGGCACGAGCACCGGTGCACCGTGTACTTGCTCTCTCCCTCTCCTTCGCCCCCAGCCTCCGACACCGTCGCTCCGTTCTTCCTCAGCTTGGAGGCATCACTCTGTCGGGGTGGCTGAGAGGCCTCCTGGGGTTTGTCCTGCTTCTTGGTGGTGGTAGCGGAGTCCGATGAACTGGTGGTTGTGGCGGGAGGGGACGCTTTGCCGGCACGCTCCGCCTTCCCATCCCGGCCGGATTTGGATTTGGGAGAGACACTGTGCCGCGTGCTGTGGCGGTAGTGTAGCTGAGAGTGGTGGTGGTGGTTGTAACTGGCGGAGGCTGTGGCAGCCGCTGCGGCAGCCGCGGCAGAGATGCTGAGATGGGAGAGGCCGTTGCCGGACAGAAGCGGAGGCCTGAGGATGGGGGTGGACGGGAGGATGGTGGACTGCAGCGGGATGCTGCTGCCCGGTCGTCGGGGAGATCCCAACAGGAAGTCGCCCCCAAATCTCTTCTGCAGACTCTCCAAGCTGGATATTCCGTTGCTGTGACCTTTGCCCGCCCCTCCCTCAGCCTTGACCTCCTTGCTGCTCACGGTGGCTGGGTCAGGGTCAGACACTGACCTGGGTCGGCTGGATTTCCTGGACAGGTCCAGCGGCTCATCGTCATCGGTGGTAACGGCATCTTCCGTCACCGTTGAGGATGACAACCTGGCAGCCGCTAAGGCCTGAACGGCCATCCTGTGATAGACACTGCCCTGCCCGCCACTGCGGATGCTGTAGTTCTTCGGCATGCTCAAGGCCCCCTTGGAGGCGTCTTTGCTCTGTGAGAGAAACATGGATGGGTTGACGGATGGCACTGGCAGGATCACCGAGGTCATTCTGGGGGAACTTTTACTGTGACTGTCCGACCGTTTCGAGGGTGCTGGGGACTCGTCTGCTGTTCTGGCTGTGGTGGGAGTCTTGCCACTTTTCTCCTTGACCTTTCCATCTGCGCCCGGCTCGCCGCCGGGAACGGTCATGCTGGACAGACTGACCAGGGGGTTAGGGGTGGGGGAAGATGAGGGGTGCTGGTTGGTGTGTCAGGTGTGGGACTGACTCCATGGCTTTGTGACAGCAAGGCGGGCACCGGATGTTCAGCTGGTCTAGGAGAGGAGGCTGAAGGAGCGTCTTCAGAACAGCCCTGTTCAGCACTGTCTTTGCAAGCGTCACACTCGGTGACAGCTGCTTTGTCATCGACGTCTACAGTGTCTTCTTCTTCATCATCATCTTCGGTGACAGAGTCTTTAGGTGACAGTTCTCCCTCAGGCTCTCCCAAGCACTGGCTGTCGCTGGCGTCTGATGGAGAACCTGTAACAAAGAGTTCAGAATATGAGGAAAAAAAACATCTTCATGCTGAAACTTGTAATTTGTTTGACAGTCCCTTCACTAGATACCAATGATCAGTGATGTGACTTACTATAACAGTCAACTCATAGGACACTAATGAACAGTAATATGCCTTACTATTACAATCAACTCACAGGACACTAATGAACAGTAATATGACTTACTATATTACAATCAACTCATAGGACATTAATGATCAGTAATATGGCTTACTATAACAATCAACTCATAGGACACTAATGATCAGTAAATGACTTACTACACAACAGTCAACTCATAGGACATTAATGATCAGTAATCTGGCTTCTTATTGCAGTCAACTCATAGAACACTAATGATCAGTAATATGATTTACCATAACAGTCAACTCACAGGACACAAATGATCAGTAATATGACTTACTATTACAGTCAACTCACAGGACGCTAATGATTAGCGAGATGATTTGCTGTAACAGTCCACTCATAGAACACTCATCATCAGTGTAGTGACTTGCTGTTACAGCCCATTCATAGAACACTCATCATCAGTGTAGTGACTTGCTGTTACAACCCATTCATGGTGAGAATACCACAAAATTATGGACTGTGGTGTGTCTCTATTTGACACCAAGAGCACAGACACAATCAGCCGTGTCTCCCTGATGAGTCCGATCCAGCGGACGAAAGGCCTAGGAGCAGGCAATACAAATAAATGTGCCTTCGAGAGGGATTACGATGGTTTCCTCAGGCTGCTAGTGAAGGGCTTCTCATAGTTATAATATATTCCCCCATTTTCTTCATCTTCAATTAATTTTTTTTTAAAGTTCAAATCTTTGCCAAGTCATTACTATAACGACTGAAGAATTGTTAACCTGCACTTGTTTTCCCCCACTACTTAATTGTTCAACAACCCATTCATAGAACACTCATCATCAGTGTAGTGACTTGCTGTTACAGCCCATTCATAGACCACTCATCATCAGTGTAGTGACTTGCTGTTACAGTCCACTCATAGAACACTCATCATCAGTGTAGTGACTTGCTGTTACAGCCCATTCATAGAACACTCATCATCAGTGTAGTGACTTGCTGTTACAGTCCACTCATAGAACACTCATCATCAGTGTAGTGACTTGCTGTTACAGTCCATTCATAGACCACTCATCATCAGTGTAGTGACTTGCTGTTACAGTCCATTCATAGAACACTCGTCATCAGTGTAGTGACTTGCTGTTACAGTCCACTCACAGAACACTCATCATCAGTGTAGTGACTTGCTGTTACATTCAACTCATAGACCACTCATCATCAGTGTAGTGACTTGCTGTTACAGTCCACTCATAGAACACTCATCATCAGTGTAGTGACTTGCTGTTACAGTCCATTCATAGACCACTCATCATCAGTGTAGTGACTTGCTGTTACAGTCCATTCATAGAACACTCGTCATCAGTGTAGTGACTTGCTGTTACAGTCCACTCACAGAACACTCATCATCAGTGTAGTGACTTGCTGTTACATTCAACTCATAGACCACTCATCATCAGTGTAGTGACTTGCTGTTACAGTCCACTCATAGAACACTCATCATCAGTGTAGTCACTTGCTGTTACAACCCACTCATAGAACACTCATCATCAGTGTAGTCACTTGCTGTTACAACCCACTCATAGAACACTCATCATCAGTGTAGTGACTTGCTGTTACAGCCCATTAATAGAACACTCATCATCAGTGTAGTGACTTGCTGTTGCAGTCCACTCCTAGGACACTAGTGATTACTGAGGTGACTTACTGTGTGTAACACTCTAAGCAGAGGACGGCCCTGATCAAGAGTCCTGCCAATGGACACTAACACTAAGTCCCATCACTGTTAGGCATTCAGTCCTTGAGAGACAGACTGTAACATAACAGACTGTAACATAACAGACTGTAACAAAAAAGAGACCTGTTTCACCTGGTCACATAAAAAGACCTGTTTTACCTGGTCACATAGAGACCTGTTTCACTTGGTCACATAAGGAGACCTGCTTGACCTGGTCACATAAGAAGACCTGTTTCACCTGGTCACGTAAGGAGACATGTTTCACTTGGTCACAAAGAGACCTGTTTCACCTGTCACATCAAGAGACCTGTTTTACCTGGTCACATAAAGAGACCTGTTTTACCTGGTCACATAAAGAGACCTGTTTCACCTGGTCACATAAAGAGACCTGTTTCACCTGGTTACATAAAGAGACCCGTTTCACCTGGTCACATAGAGACCTGTTTCACCTGGTCATATAAAGAGACCTGTTTCACCTGGTCACATAAAGAGATCTGTTTCACCTGGTCACATAGGAAGACCTGTTTCACCTGGTCACATAAAGAGACCTGTTTCACCTGGTCACATAGAGACCTGGTCACATAAAGAGATCTGTTTCGCCTGGTCACAGAGAGACCTGTTTCACCTGGTCACATAAAGAGACCTGTTTCACCTGGTCACACAATGAGACCGGTTTCACCTGGTCATATTTAAGAGATCTGTTTCACCTGGTCACATAGAGACCTGTTTCACCTGGTCATATAAAGAGACCAGTTTCACCTGTCACATACAGAGACCTGTTTCACCTGGTCACATAGAGAGACTGGACCCGTTTCACCTGGTCACACAGAGAGACTAGACCCGTTTCACCTGGTCACATAAGTAGAACCCGTTTCACCTGGTCACATAAGTAGACCCGTTTCACCTGGTCACATAAAGTGACTAGACCCGTTTTATCTGGTCACATAAGTAGACCCGTTTCACCTGGTCACATAAAGTGACTAGACCCGTTTCACCTGGTCACATAAAGTGACTAGACCCGTGTCACCTGGTCACATAAAGAGACTGTCCAGACCCGTTTCACCTAATCATGTTCAAAGCTGTGAAGTGCTTTACCTACCAGCTGTTCCTAACCCAGATGCTGCCCTTTGCTGTCTGCAGTTAGAAACAGCAGTGCAGAACTTTGACACTGCTGCTCATGTGCCAGGCCACTTCTGATGAGGATTCTGTGTGGTCTACCCCCCCCCCCCCCCCCCATTCCTATCTTCCCTTTGTTCCTTACCCTGAGAGCTCTCTGTCCTCCCTCCCTCCCTCTTTCTCCCTCTCTCCTCCCCCCCCCCCTCTCTCTCTCTCTGCCTCTCACACACACACACACACACACACCACACACACACACACACACACACACACACACACACACACACATTTCTCCCATTTTCTCTGTCTGTCTCTTTCTGTGAATCTCACTCTCTCCCCGTCACTTGCCCCTCTCCATCACTGTGTACTACTTACCTGCATGAATGCATGCATGTGTGTGTGCGTGTGCGTGTGTGTGTGTGTGTGTGTGTGTGCAAGTACATGTACGTGAGTCTGAGTCTGCATGTGCGTGATAATCGACAGAAAGAAAAACTAACAGATAAGAGAGATAATCCCACTGATTACTTTTAGTCATACCAGACACTGAGAGAGACAGAGAGACAGAGAGAGAGAGACTAGTCTTACAATCTGTCCTTGTCACGCATACCATACACAAGGATGAAGATTTTAGACCAAAGCCAAAGAGAGAGAGAGAGAGAGAGAGAGAGAGAGAGAGAGAGACAGAGACAGACAGACACGTGAGAGAGAGAGAGAGAGAGAGAGAGAGAGAGAGAGAGAGTGTTTTAACTCACACGGTTAAATGCACATCGTTCAAACTATCAAGGCAAAAAGCACTGGATAACGTTTCATGTTAAGTCTCACGTCACGTGGTAAAAATAAGCTGACCGAGATAACGACGAAGACGGAAACGAACAAATGAGAGAGAGAGAGAGCAGCACGTAATGGAAGACACTCCTGTTACACACGCAATGTCCACGACTTAGTAGTTCCCACCGATTAAAAAGTGATCCGGCTCTTCTTTCACGAAGATCAACGACTTGCCATCATCCCTCGCCTCTCAGACAAAGGCAGCGGCTCCGTTGTTCTTTTTTTTTTCTTTCATTTTTTCCCCCCCCGCTTCATATCACCTCCACTCACTACCGTCACGTGCACGTTCCTTCCTCTCCCCTTCCCCCCTACTGAATCCGGCCGACGCCACACCAACAACAAAGACCATCTTGTGTGTGTGTGTGTGTGTGTGTGTGTGTGAGAGAGAGAGAGAGAGAGAGAGAGAGAGAGAGAAATGTGAAACACTCCACGGCTATCTTAATCCAGCAGGGCTGCTCCGAAACAGAACCATCAGGGCACACCAATACGAGTACACACACACACACATGTTACATGAACACCCGCCGGAACCCAAAACAGATCTCCTCTCCACTGACGCCACACACGTAGGCTACACACACGCACACACACATTCTACCACCACCACCACCTCATCATACTGACACGCCGCACGCGCACCTCACTGCATACATGTCACACAGCGCCTGTGGCGACAGACCACGGCCCTCGACAGGAGAGTCTAAGCGGAGATAGGGAGAGGGATAGTAGAGAGAGAGAAGGAAGAAGAGGAGAGAAGAGATGGCGGGGGCTGAGGGGAGGGGTCACACGAGGCCGGGGCTAAAAGGTGGGGATGGGGGTTGGGGTGGGGGTGGGGTGGGGCGCAGGGGTAGTGAGGAAGGCAGGAGAGGGGGTGGGGGGAGGGTGCGGGGGGGGGGGGGGGGGCGGACATGCCAAACTCTGCCCACGGGACAAAAAGGGAGGGGCTAGAGGAACAGCGCAGGAAAATAATCGGCAAGATGAAGTAGAGTAACGGAGGGGGTGTGGGTGGGGAGGGGAGGAAGAGAGTCCGGGTAGTTGAAGTGGGGGGGGGGGGGGGGGGGGGGGGGGGGGGGGGGAGGGGGAGGGAGCGGGTGACGAAAGGGGAGACAGAGATCGAGGGTGGTGCGAGGGGTGGGTGGGTGAGGGTGAGGAGGCGGAGCTTGACGAGGGAGGGGGGAAGGGAGACGGATCGTTTACCTGTCACAATCACAACTGATTTATCGCTTCCGGCATTAATCTGCCTCGATCAGCCTTCAACGGCTGTCGCATTAATAATACACCCCCCCTCCCTTCCCCCAACACACACCTTCGTTCCCCCCCCCACCCCCACAGGCCCACCCCACTCAGCCCGCTTCTCGTCTCCCCCCCCCCCCCCCACCCCCTACCCCTCCGCGGCAAGGGAAGGTTTGGAGCTGGCAGCCCAGCAAAGCAGAGGAGGGAGGGAGAGGACGGGACGGGACGGGAGGGGAGGCACACAGAGAAAGTCATGATCCTTGGCTGCAAATAATTGCACTGTGCAGTTGGCCTGGCATGTGCCGCGTAGTACGTGCCACATATCCGCGCTTGACACTCCTGACCTTTCGGCGTCGACATCACCATCTTGGCCGACTCCACGTCCCACAACCGCCCCTATACCTCTCTCCTCCCCCCCTCTCTCACTCTCTCTCTCTCCTCTCGTAGGATGTGGCAGGAGAGGAGAGGAGGGGGTGAGAGGGGAATCTCTGGCAGAGCGGA
>CM031609.1:39207501-39210001 GCA_018398815.1 Conus ventricosus | reverse complement strand
TCTACTCCCATTTCGCCTACTCAGAAATGTGTGAGCACGACTTGGCCTAACGGCCTTCGTTCATTCGTCCTTCGTCCTCTCTCGGGCTTCGCCCTACTCTAATCTAAAGACCATCGATTCTGCTTTGGAGTAGACTGGGACACTGGTTACGCCAGGGGGGAGTCTTGCAGTATGGTCAGTATGGAAATAGACGAAATGGGAGTAGTAGACGAAATGGGAGTAGACGAAATGGGAGTAGACCAAATGGGATGTCACGAACAAAACACATACTCCTCCACACACACTAACAAAAGATAAAAAAAACTACACAAACACACACATACACGCGCGCGCGCGCGTACACACGTACTATGTAACACAAGATGAACCACACACTCTCTCTCTCTCTCACAACCCCATATAAAACACATAGCCACCAACACCAACCCTAATAATATTACACCATTCCTTTCCCCCCCACCCCCATCCCACTCTTACTGCCCCAAGACCGAAGACTAAACAGAAAGCCCTTTTACCCACCCCCCCCCAACACACAACACCACACACAGCACACCGCACACATACACACTCTCTCTCTCTCTCCTAACATCGGGCCTAGCCCCCCCACGGGGTTACGGGGTAGCAAGGAAGCGAAGAGAGAAGGGGGGAGGGGTGGGAGGGGAGTGGGATGGGGGTGGGGGGGGGGGCAAGACTGCCCACAGTTCAATAACTGATTCTATAGGTGCCACAGTGTAATGTTTCCTGCAATCCGTACAACAGCCGCCCTACACAACCAGCTAAAAACCCCTTAAGCCCCACGCCTCCCCCCCCCTCTCCCACAACCTCACCCCCCACTCCCGCCCAAGAAAAGCGGGCAGCGCAGCGTCATTCCTAAATGGAGACAGATGTCGGCAGCACTTTTTACTGCTTTTGTTTGGAGGAAGGGGTGTGTGGCGGGGGGGGGGGGGGGGGGGAGTGATAGGGCATGGGGGGGTTGGGGACGCTAGAGAGTCCCCCGGGGTTCATTTGTCATGTTCTGTTTCCATCCTCTCCCCTCCGCCCCCCCTCACCCCCTCCCTCACGATCACCGCCCCCTTTTCCGAATCTCTCTCTCTCTTCTCTCTTACTTCCCCTTCCATGAAAAGATACGGTGGGAAGAGTGTCGGTTTAATTCGTGATGAACGAACGTGGAATGATCGGAATGGGTGGTGCTTTTCTCTCTCTCTCTCTCTCTCTCTCTCTCTCTCTCTCGTGCATGCGTGCGTGCATGCGCGCGCGCGTGTGTGTGTGGTGTGTGTGTGTGTGTTTTGTGTGTGTGTGTGTGTGTGTATTATATATATTATATATTATTATATATATTTATATATATATATATATATTATATTTTTTATATATGTCAACCCCGGGTGATGTCAGGGAGGAAGGACTAGCGCACAGCCCAAAAAACACTCAAGCTTGCTTACGATCTCATTCAAAATATCATGCATTCGTCACATCAAACCACTGTAAAGTCTATAACTTTACTAACATGGTCATAGAACGAAACATCAATGCATATGGAATCAAACAAAATAAAACATTCTCTCTTTCCTGAACTTCACAAAAATCATTTATCTAAACATCATTAACTAGCCGGGTATAAATAGATTTCTACTTACCCGCCAGGTGATCTTAAACTATTCACGAATCACTGTCTTTTCTTTTCTTTTCTTTTTCTTTTCACTGTCACTTTCACAACACGACACCTGCTGGCTGGTGTTGGTCTACTTGCACCGGTCAAACTGGACTGTGGCACCGGTCAGGCCGGACTGCTGATGAAGGTGGCGCTGGCCAAGTATGAGGTTGAACCCCAGTGAGGATAGAACAGTGACTATCAACATCGATCTGTTTCCTTTCTTTCTTCCTGCATTAACGCATTGCACTCTCTCTCTCTCTCTCTTCTAGTCTGCTCTTATCAAATGGACATGGTTGCTTTCTTTTCTTTTTTCTTTTCTTTCTTTTCTTCTTCATTAGTTAGCAACTCTCTCTCTCTCACATCTCTCCTCAGTCCTTCCTCTCCCGGACTATCTCATGGTAATCTCTCAACTTGGTTCTCTTCTCTCCTCCCCTCATCTCTTGCTTTTCTTCCTCAGAGATTACGCTCAGACCTCTCTCTCTCTCTCTGTTTGTTTTTCCCCTCGTTCTCCCGTTCTTCACTCTCTTTATCCCCCTTATTGTGTTCCCATCTGTCCCAAAAAGGGCGGTACATTGGTCAGTATTTTTACCGAAGTTATCTCCCTCTAATTCCATTGGATATTAAATCATGACAGTCACGCCTACACCCTTCTCTCTGTGGTGGTCAATTGGTCATTTTTAAATTTATTAGCTAGATTTCACCCCCACCACACACTACCTTCCCCCCTTCCCTACTTAACTGGGGGCCCTGTGGCTTAAGTCGTGGGCACGGGTTTAGTGGTAAAATTGGCCAGATGAGGGTTTAGCCCGGCGCTACGACTCGTCTCGTAGACATCGGCGTCGGTTT
>CM031609.1:39204415-39207401 GCA_018398815.1 Conus ventricosus | reverse complement strand
GTGGTTGTGTGTGTGTGGTGTTGTGTGTGTGTGTGTGTGTGTGTGTGTGTGTGCGCGCGCGCGTCTCTGGGGTGTGGTGTGTGTGTGTGTGTGTGTGTGTGGGGTGTGTGTGTGTGTGTGTGTGTGCGCGCGCTCGCGTTCTGAAATATAATCTCGCCTCTTACTGAACTTGGCGTTTCCCCTTACTTACCTCAAACGGCTTTGAAAAACGTTTTACAAGTGTTCTAAACCAGAGGCCGAAAAGGTGAATGGTAAAATGATAACTTGCTAGATGACGTACAAGTGCGATTTCGACCCGGATGCTCGACAGGAATGACTGGAGTTTTGCTATTTAAAATAAAAAGATTGCGAAAAGGCGTTTGAAATGTCAAAAAAGCGTATATATATCAGGGCTAAGAATGTCAGCTGGTGGAATCAACGGGGACATTTTAAAAGATTATTAAAAATACGCATTTAAATGCAAAATGATGTGTGAGGGTAGGCAATGTAAAAAAAAAATCTCTTTTTATTTCCCCAAATCAAATCGTGGGGTCAGGCAAGGTGAAATTTGTCACCTCTGTTATTTGCTTTGTATTTCGGTGATACGAAAGCTTTCTTAGAACGAAATACGCATGGACTGATAACCTTCGCAAAAATGGCAGACGGAGTAGAAATGCTGATTCTCACGTGAATGCTTGTTGAGAATGTTTCTCCTTTTGTGTGCTGACCACACAGTATTTTTTTTCCTCCAGAGACAGAAAGTGGGCTGTTCTTAAAAAACTGGACCGATACTGTGACTTGTGGAATCTTAAACTGAACTCAAAGAAATGTAAAGTGATGGTAAAATTCGAAATATACGAAATTTTAGGATTTGTGACAATAATACTGATGTCGTTTTGATTTCAGATAGTCGGGGTTGAACATGAGTTACCATACCAAACTAAAAGCTACACAACGTGATCTGCATGACTGGGCTTCCAGAGATATATTTACTCTTTTAATATAAGTTTTGATTTCTTAGATAAAAACTATTGTCCGATTTCAACGTACGGATATAAAATATGAGGACACGCAATGAGTAGTTTGGGGCTTTTTCAGGATAATCTAGATTGCAACGCTCTCTGGTTTAATGAAGAAAGGTTAAATTATACCTTTACGGCCAGATAAAAAAACAACAACAAACACTTGGTATTCTGGAATTGACTTGGATGAGCGAAGTATGAATCACTGAATGAAAAAAGACTGGACAAAAAGAAAAAAAAAAGAAAAAGAAAATGTAGGCCTACTCCCAACCTTCAGTACAATTTGTTTTGCGCAGTTCGGAGAGACAAATACTATTTCACCTGACAATGTTCTTCGATTTCAGGGAATTCCAAGAAACAAGAGTTTGCTAAAAAAAAAAAAAAAAAAAAAAAAAGTGTAATTCCAACGAATTTTATTGCTTCTTCAGCTGCACCACCTTCTTTTTTCAGGACTTGAGCAGGAGGAGGGACGGGGTGGGTGGGGTGTGTGAAAAATGAGGGGGGGGGGGGGGAGGGGAGGGCAGGGGGAGGGGAAACGCGAGAGGGAAAGTTGACAAGGACGACCTTCCACCTCACCCCGACACAGACGCTTCCCACTCTTCACGTGTGCCATTAACTCCACCCCCCCCCCCCCCCCCCCCCTGATTCCTTCCTCCTCACTTGCCTCCTCCCCACCACCCTCCCGTCCCTAAAAAAAAGTGCCATCAAAAACACTGTCGACAGCAAGCAAACAACCCTTCCCCAGTGACGACTGACATCCATCAATTTCCAGCATGAATTAAAAAAACCTGCTGCAGATGGTCAGGGGTCGGGGGTGGGGGTGGGGGTGGGGTTAGCGGCGGGGGTGGGGTTAGCGGCAGGGGGAGGGGCGGTTGAGGTTGGTGAGGGTACACGGGAAGAGAAGAAGGGAGAAAAAAAAGGAAAGCAAGAATAAAGGGAGACGTTCTGAGATTGATGATGATGGGAACAGGAGAAAGAACAGGGGGTGGAGTGCGGTCAGTGATCTTAGGGGGGGGGGGGGGGGGGGGGAAGAGAAGAGGAGAGAGAGAGAGAGAGAGAGAGAGAGAGAGAGAGAGAGAGAGAGAGAGAGAATGTGCGCATGCGTGTATGTACGTGTGTATATGTGAGTGAGTGAGTGAGTGAGTGAGTGAGTGCGTGTGTGTGTATGCATGCATGCATACATGTGGGCGCGCGCGTGCGTGCGGCTGTGTGTGTGTGTGTGGGTGTGTGTGTGTGTGTGTGTTGTGTGTGTGTGTGTGTGTGTGGGGTGTGGGGTGCGCGCGCGCGCGTGCGCGTGCGCGTGAGAGAGAGAGAGAGAGGGAAGAGAGAGAGAGAGAGTGTGTGTGTGTGTGTGTGTGAGCAGGAGAGAGAGAGAGAGAGAGAGAGAGAGAAGAGAGAGAGAGGGGGAAAGAGGAGAGAGAGGGGAGAGAGGGGAGACAGAGACAGAGAGACAGACAGACAGAGACAGAGACAAAAACGGAGAGAGGCGGGGGATAATTATCGCAGAGGCAAAAAAGTACAAAGAATTGAAAAAAACATATCATTCAAGTTGAAATGCTCAGACGCAGAACTCCAAGAATGCATATGGCCAGATGATATTTAACGGGAGCTGGCTTAATCGTCTGCCAAAATGAGAGACTCCAATGTACATAATGTTAGGATACGTGTGGCTAAGAGGGCGGTGAACACAGAGAGAGGGGAGAGAGAGGAGAGAGAGGGGGAGAAGGAGAGAGAGGAGAGAGAGAGAGAGAATTGAGAGAGAGAGAGAGAGAGGGGGGGACAGACAGAGAGATGGTAGAGGGAGTGAGGTGGTGGTGGAGGTGGAGGGTCAGAAAGTGGGGGAAAGATGAAGGGGAGTAGGTGTGTGTGTGTGTGTGTGTGTGCGCGCGTGCGTGCGTGGTGTGTGTCCGTGTGTGTGTGTGTGTGTGTGTGCGCGCGCGCGCGCGCGTGTGTATGCGTGTGTGTGTTTTGTGTGTGTGTGTGTG
>CM031609.1:39194415-39199415 GCA_018398815.1 Conus ventricosus | reverse complement strand
CACAGCCAGTCAGAACGGAGAAAGGCTCATCCACCAGCCAATCAGAACGGAGAACAGGCTCATTCACAGCCAGTCAGAACGGAGAAGGCTCATTACCAGCCAGTCAGAAAGGGGAGACAGGTTCATTCACCAGCAGCCAGAACGGGGGAACAGGCTCATCACCAGCCAATCAGAACGGGGGAAGGACATCCACCAGCCAGTCAGAAGGAGAAGGTCATTCACAGCCAGTCAGAATGGAGACAGGCTCTTTCACCAGCAGCCAGAACGGAAAACAGGCTCATCCACCAGCCAATCAGAACGGAGAAAGGCTCACCCACCAGCCAGTCAGAACGGAGACAGGCTCATTCACCAGCCAGTCGAATGGAGACAGGCTCATTCACCACCCAGCCAGAACGGAGACAGGCTCTTTCACCAGCCAGTCAGAATGGAGACAGGCTCATTCACCAGCCAGTCAGAACGGAGGACGGGCTCATTCCCCAGCAGTCAGAATGGAGACAGGTCATTCGCCACCCAGTCAGAAGGGAGACAGGTTTCATTCGCAGCCAGTCAGAACGGGGGAAGGGTCATTCCCCAGCCATTTCAGAACGGAGAACAGGCTCATTCACAGCCAGTCAGAATGGAGACAGGCTCATTCACAGCCAGTCAGAAGGGAGAAGGCTCATTCGCCAGCCAGTCAGAACGGGGGACGGGCTCATTCGCCAGCCAGTCAGAACGGAAAAAGGGGGCTCATTCACCAGCCAGTCAGAATGGAGACAGGCTCATCACCAGCAAGTCAGAATGGAGACAGGTCATTCACCAGCCTCAGAAGGGGAAAACAGGCTCATTCACCACCCAGTACAGTCAGAATGGAGAAGGTCATTCACCAGCCAGTCAGAAGGAGAAGGCTCTCCACCAGCCAGTCAGAATGGAGACAGGCATTCACCAGCCAGTCAGAATGGAGACGGCTCATCCCCACAGTCAGATGGAGACACGGCTCATTCCCCAGCCAATCAGATAGAGAAAGACTCATTCACAGCCAGTCAGAATGGAACAGGATCCCCCTTCAGCCAATCAGAAGGGCCAAAAGGTCATTACCAGCCAATCAGATCGGGAAAGACTCATTCACAGCCAATTTGATCAGCGAAAGACCTTCCCCAGCCAATCGAACGGAAAAAGTTTTTTCATTACCTGATTCAAGAGTTTAATTCCCCAGCCAATCAGAGTCGACATGGGGTTTTTTTAGCAGCGTTTCACCAGCCAATCAGAGTCGAGATTGGGTCTTTTAGCAGCGTTCCCCAAACCAATCAGAGTCGAGAAGGGGTCTTTTATAGCAGCTTTCACCAACCAATCAGAGACGAGAAGGGGGTCTTTTATAGCAGCTTTCACCAGCCAATCAGAGTCGAGATTTGGGTCTTTTAAACAGCCCATCAGCGGTTAACGGAATGAAATGCAAACTGGTGCTTGCAGAGACATCTCGGTTTTTAAAAACATAATGCCGGTTTTTCACTGAATCTTTTGGCCTGAAAAAAAAACAAACCAAAACCTGTGCTATTACTGGAAGTGTAAATCCCGACCATCCTGTGAATATTTCGCCCCGAAAATGCCTGGCCCACATTGTCCTTGAAGAGTAAAACGATTGATTCTTAAGGATAACTAAAAACGTTCCCACCTTCTACTGTTATCCTTCAGAGCCTCTGGCCAAATATATGTTGATCTTACACGTAGTGTTAAAAGGACACCCCCACCCCCACCACACACATACGCACCGCGCACACACACACACACACACACACACACACACACCACACACACACACACACACACACACACACCCCACCAGTGAATGAGTTGTGCGTGGTGCGTGTGGTGAATGGAGACATTCACTCACACGCACCCCACGCACAAACTTTTGGGGGGTGAAAACCTGTTTTGCTGTTCTTGATGTAAACTTTTTGGAAGAGAAAAACAAAATCGTGTGCTTGATAAAGTTAGTGATAACTTTTTTTTTAATGTAACCCCTACAAAACAACAGGAGCCTAATTAAGTTAACGGTTTTGTTTTTGATGTCAAACATTTGTCAAAACGACAGATAAATCCCAAGGGGGGGAAAAACAGACGGGGCAATTAAATCATCATTCGTTTCTGTTGTAAACTGTTCAAAAACAGTAGGTGACTAATTAATTTACGATTATGTTTTGATGGGAAACTACAGTAAAAACAACAGGTAACCAAATAAGGTACGATTATATTTTTGATTAAATGCCTCGTTAAAATTAAAGCCCAGTTGGTCACAATGAAGTTATTTATGTAAACGTCTAAGCCCTTAAAAATTTACCATTATGGGTTCTTTTAATGTAACCTTTGAAATTATCCCTATTGTTTTAATGTAAAACCCCTTTTAAAACAAGACATGTGATATTAAATTGATGTTTTAATGTAAAGCACTTCAAAACGACAGGTGCCGTGTCAGTTACAATTAGATTTGATGCCCCCCACTGCAAAAGGAACAGGTGCACAAAGCCAAGACACGCCCACAGGACGTTTTAACGCACGCAACCGCCATATAACTGCACTTTAGACAGAAGAACGAACATTTATTCCATCTTCATTACAAGAAAAGGAAAAAAAACAAACAAAAAAAACCCGAAAACAAAAAGAAAGAAAAAAAAAAAGGGGGGGGGGGGGGGGGGGGGGGAGGTGGGCGGGGGGCGGGGGGTGCAGAGCAATATCCCGATTTGAGTTTCGTGTGTGTGTGTGCGTGCGTGCGGCGTGCGTGCGTGCTGCGTTGTGTGTGTGCGTGCGGCGGGTGCGTGTGGGGTGTGTGGTGGTGTGTTGTGCGTGTGTGGTGTGAGCGAGCGGTGTGTGTGTGTGTGCGTGTGTGGCGTGAAGTGGGAGAGGGGCGAGCGCGTTGTGTGTGGTGCGTGTTTTGCGTGTTTGTGTGTGTGTGTGTGTGTGTGTGTGTGTGTGTGTGTTTTGCAAGTGATGTGTGATGTGCCTGTCTTTTGTTGTTTTTTTGCACGCAAGGTATGTGTTTTTGTATGCTTGTAATTTTTGTATTTTTTCTTGGGTACACTCATTATAAAAATATTCGCGTTTTACGATTGTAAGTCTCATGAAAAATTAATTTTTCATTAATGATACATTGAAATAGTAATGAAAATGCATCATACACTTTAATTAGTCATTCTACATACAAAACTCTCAAATCAAAGTAATATCATGCATTAATGAGCAGATTGTATACATATGTACATACATACATACATGCATATACATACATACATGCAACATACATACAGAAACATACGAGACATGGGTCGGTTGACAGGCAAAATGAAGTTTTTTTTTTTTTGTTTTTAATTTTTTTTAAAGGACAAACGAATTTGCATTTTGACGCTTAATGTAACCATGGAATCCGACATACTCCATCATTTTAGTATTCCGCCAGCAGTTTGACATCTGGGAACCAAAACTGGTCAAGATACCGAAAAAACACAAAAAACCCCCAAAAACGGTGGTCTACCTCTTCGCTGTGACGGTGTCCAGATCCAAAACAGCACAGCGATGGACCCGTCGGTTTGGTATCCTGACCCTTATTGTCTGAACACCAGAAGTGGTGGGAGTGTTGCTACCTGCCGTTTTGGTCCTCGGGTTCGAACTCGTCATTTGCCTGTGCTGATGATGTGGAGTGATGAAATCAATGAGAAACTTTCAGTTCAGGTACCAAACTTGCCTCAGGGGAACAGGTCAAAAGGTTGAATGTTCACCGACTGCGGCAAAAGTGGAGTGCTGTTTGGCAAGGGACACCATGAAAGTGGGGTATGGGACGTTTTCCGACAAGGCCAGTCACAGTGTACCGACCTCACGCTTTACCAACAGGGGCAGGTAAAACACTCGCCGAAGTATCTCAACTCCCAGGTCTGTAAGAACACGCAAAAACTGTCCTCACTCACTCACTCTCCACTCCCCTTCCACTTTGGTGTGTCTGGAAGAGCTCATTTCATCCCTCCAACCTCCGTCCCCAATCCGAAAAAAAAGGAGCAAATACTGAGGACAAATACAACGGGGTAAAAAGGATCGGCCAAAATTTCCAGCCGTTTTTTTCTAGATCAATAATGGTCATGGTTCATACGGGAAAACACCCCTTTCCGCCAAACCTGTATTTTTTTTCTAAATTTCCTTTTCAGGACCAGGTTTCACTTCATCTGGTTAACTGAAGGAATTTCCACCCTTTTTAGCAAGGACCTGCATTTTATTGTTTTCTGAAGGACCACTTTCCCATCTTGAAACAAAACAGGCAGCAATGGCAGAAATGGCCACAAGACCCGGATGTTGATAAGACCTTGGTGTAGGGGAAGTAACTCAGAAGTAATTTGATGGCAAAAGTGAAAGTATGCAATCACAAACTATCACGTTTGAGGGCACGGAATAATTTTTTTTTTTGCATTATAAATGCTAAATGATGCTGAAAATTAAAGCAGCCATGCATAATATCAAGCAGTTGTGCTCGATTCTTCAGTTTCCAGGCTTTTCCAGGCCATAGTGCGATTTCCCAGACTTTTCCAGGGCCTGGAAACGGACTTCAAATTTCCAGACTTTTTAATATTGTATGAATCCTGTCAGATACCCAAACTGTCCACAGACACTGAAATGGCTGTCTACGTAGCTTCTGTTTACAGGTAACGGCTATCTTTTGTTATTCAAAACGACGTGCGCGCGCGCGCACGCACACACACCACGGACGCAGCCCACCCCACCCGCCCTCCCACACAAACACACACACATTCGAAAGGCACGTCCAATGACACAATGCAGTCTGCTGCTGACACCACCGGAGTTTGACCCCCCTCCCCCCCCACCCCCTCTTCCACTGGCACAGTAAATCAACATGGGAATCTTCGTCATTTCCGGGTCTGGTTAGCAAAACAAATCACTTTCACTGGGAAAACACGTTTTCCTCAGCATCAAATACGTCTGCCCTTGAAGCACGCTCCACCGGCTCAGCCTCTCTCCCTCTCCTC
>CM031609.1:39181915-39184415 GCA_018398815.1 Conus ventricosus | reverse complement strand
TGAGTAGAGTGAAACCGTGACACGCTGAGGGTGCTGAAAAGGAAGAGAAGAAGAAAAAAAACCCTCCCCACCGCCCCTGTCGAACCCAGAGTCATGAACAACATGATCATCCACACCCTTCCCCTATTCTAAACTACATACCATCCACCTTCCACCCTTTCCTACCCCGTCCCCAACACTCCTAAACAACATACATCACTTCCACCCTTTCCCCCTACTCCTAAACAACATACTCACTTCACCCTTTCCCGCCCTTCCTAAACAACATCCCATCACTTCCCCTTTCCCCTCACTCTAAACAACATACATACTTCCACCCTTTCCCCGTCACCAACACTCTAAAACACATACTCACTCACCCTTTACACCGTCACTCTAAACAAAATAATACTTCCACCCTTCCGCCCCAAACATTTAAACAACATAAAACCATTTCCCCCTTTCCCGTCAACCAACACTCCTAAAAAACATAATCAACTTCCACCCTTTACCCGTCCCAACACTCCTAAAAACTACATCCTTCCACCCTTACCGTCACCAACCCCCAAAACAACATACATCACTTCCACCCTTCCACCTCACTCCTAAAAAATACACACTCCACCTTACCGTCCTCCTAACAACTAGCCTTCCCCCTACCGGTCCCACACTCTACACAGGGTTCAGCTTCCCGTTTCCTGCGTGTTGGTAAAAAACAGCCCCACAGACACACCGAGGACATCGGATTCAAAAAGCGGTCTCACTCCAACTGGTTGCACTCATACAACGTAAATTCACCCTTTCCGTAACATCTAGAAAGACGTTACATCACTTCGACACGAACTGTCCGTGCTACTCCAAGAAAATATCATAAACCTCAACCTTTCCACGGTCCTAAAAGAAAACACACTCCACCTTTCACCCGCACCAAAAAATCCTCCTCCCACCCCTTGTCCGACCAGTATCCAAACAACATATCATCACACCCTTCCCTTATCAAACTACATACATCACTTCCACCCTTCCCCGTCCCACTCCTAAACAACACATCACTTCCACCCTTTCCCCCGTCACTCCAAACAAAATCATCACTTCCACCCTTCTCCCGTCACTCCTAAACAACAATACATCACTTCCACCCTTTCCCCGTCACTCCTAAAAACATACCATCACTTCCACCCTTTCCCCGTCACCCAAGTAACAATCATACACATCACTTCCACCCTTTCCCCGTCACTCACATCTAAACACATACATCACTTCCACCCTTTCCCCGTCACTCCAAAACAACATACATCACTTCCACCCTTTCCCGTCACCATAAATCCTAAACAACATACATCACTTCCACCCTTTCCCGTCACCAACATCCTAAACAACATACATCACTTCCACCCTTTCCCTGTCACCAATAGTCCTAAACAACATACATCACTTCCACCCTTTCCTCCGTCACAACAGTCCTAAACAACATACATCACTTCCACCCTTTCCCGTCACCAACAATCCTAAACAATACATCACTTCCACCCTTTCCCTTCACCAATAATCCTAAACAACATTACATCACTTCACCCTTTCCCCGTTCACCAACAGTCCTAAACAACGTACATCACTTCCACCCTTTCCCCGTTCACCAACAGTCCTAAACAACATACTCACTTCCACCCTTTCCCCGTCACCAATATGTCCTGAACAAAATTATACACCACTTCTTCACTTTTTTCCGTATCACAAACAGCCCTATATGTACATCACCCCCACCCTTCCCCTGTCACCCCACCAGTCCTGAACAGTTTACACCACCCCACCCCACCCCCACCGTCACCTTACCATTTGCAATCCTAAACACCATACC
Source organism: Conus ventricosus (assembly GCA_018398815.1). NCBI lineage: Eukaryota > Metazoa > Mollusca > Gastropoda > Neogastropoda > Conidae > Conus > Conus ventricosus. Next base: position 39,182,578 of record CM031609.1, on the reverse strand, counting down.
TCCCTCCCTCCCCTACCTTGTCACAGACCCTCCGTCACGTGCAAGGACCAAGATACGTAAGTTTCAGTTTCTGTTTCATCAAGGAGGGTCACTGCGTGCGGACTAGTCCATATACGCTACACCACATCCGCTAAGTTTTGAGACCACACTACGCATGATTTGAAGCTGATGGATACATCAATTAACAACTAAGATGAGACAGTTGAAGAAGAGGGTCTCGTGGCTACGACTCAACGGATGTCTGACCTACGCGTTAGCCCAACGCGCTGGTCAGACCTCGAGTGCTTACCTACCATTTGTGTGTGTGTGTGTGTTGTGTGTGTGTGTGTGTGCCTTTTTTGTTTTGATGTTTTTTTGTCGTGTCAACAGTCGAACGGTTGTTGTTATTTTGTTCAACTTTTCTCTCGTTGTTTTACTGGCTCACCGTTAGTGTTCTTCCTTTTTGTTGATTATCTTCGAGATCAAAGACGTTATGTGATGTTGGAACTTCTCCGTTTTACTGTCATTAGTATCTCCCCGTGACTTATTGTGCGAGTCAAGAGCGAAAACGGACGGCGTGCTTGGGCAAACACGCCCCCCTCCCCCTCCCCCTCGGGACTGAAATAAATAAATGATTTCATTGGTCACCAATCACCCGGCTTAAAACCCAGCCAACCAGCCCCG
>CM031609.1:39165851-39168351 GCA_018398815.1 Conus ventricosus | reverse complement strand
TTTTTTTTGTTTTTAATGGAGGTGCCAGCTTTGAAGGGGCCATACGTTGTGCAGTGGATGAGAAGGGAACTGGACCTGAAGTTGAGAAGCTCTCTGGCTGGAGATCAGTCGTAATTGAAATGGCTATTTTGGACACAAATGCTCGCTGTTGCCTCTCCCTTCACGCCTTTGTTTTTTTTGTCCATCTCTTTGTCACAGTCAGAATAAGAATAGGATGGCGGTTTGTATCTCTTTTTGTTGTTTGTGTGTAAGTTTGTTTTTTTTTAATTAAAAATAAAATTCTGTTCTGCTACCTCCTCTCCCTTTCTGTCTGTCTGTCTGTCTGTCTGTCTGTCTGTCTTTAGTTTGTGTGCTGCTTTGTTCTCTTTGTATTCGTTATCTTGTTCTGTTTTCTCCTTTTTCTTTCCCTTCGTGGTTTCTTTTGTTTTCTTCATTCGGTATTCTGTTCCTTTTCTTTCTGTGTATTTTCTTGTGTTTCGTTGGAGCTTTTGTCGTTCTCGTTTGTTTGTTTTGTTTGTTGCCTGCCATCGTCTTTTACGTGTTTTTCTTTCTTTCTTTTCTTCTGTTTTTTCCTTTCTCTCTACTTTCTTCTTTTGGTTGTTTGCAGTGAGATTCTGTTGTTCTTTCTCTCCTGTTTTTATCTGTTTGTCTTTCCTTCGTTTCTTTCCCTTTTTTATCTTTTTTTTTAAATTTTAACTTTTGATTGTTTGCATTTATATTTTGCTTTCTCTCTCTTTCAATTTTTCCCATCTCTCTCTCTCTCTCTCTCTCTCTCTCTCTCTCTCTCTCTCTCTCTCTCTCTCTCTCTCTTGTTTTTTCATCTCTCTCTTCTCTCTCTCTCTCTCTCTCTCTCTCTCTCTCTCCCCCCCCCCCTCTCACTCTCTCTCTCTCTCTCTCTCTCTCTCTCTCTCTCTCCTCTCTCTCTCTCTCTCTCTTCTGTCATGTTTTTTTGTCTCATTTCTTTCGTCTGTTTACTACTATCATATCGTTTGTTGTTGTTGTTTTCTATCTGTATTTCCTCCCTGCTTTTTTTTTTTTTTTTTCTTTTTTCCCCCCTTGTTTTCTTCTTGGTTTTGTTTTACTCGTTTCTTTTGTATGCTTGCTCCCTTTTTCCCCCCTCGTTTCATTGGTGGTTTTTTTTTTTTTATTATTATTTCTGTCTCTCCCTCCTCCTTCGCTGTCGTTCTCTGCTTTCTTTGTCACTTTGCAGTTGTATTCTGTTTTCTTTTTATTTTCCTGCCTGTCTTTCAAAATGTTCGTCCACGTCAAAATGGATATCTGGTATGGTGTTGAGGGAAACCAAAGAACACAAGGAGGGCGTAGGAGGCTGGGGTGGGGTGGGGTGGGTGTGGGTGGGGTGGGTGAGGTAGGTGAGGGTATGGGTGAGGAGTAAGAAATGACCTAGAAAGCCAGCATGTGGCTTCGTTTTTTGTTGTTGTGTTTAAATCCTGATTCATTTCTCTGGAGGTTACAGTTGGATTCGATCTCTCTCTCTCTCTCTCTCTCTCTCTCTCTCTCTCTCTCTCTCTCTGTCTGTCTGTGTGTGGTGTGTGTGTGTGTGTGTGCGTGTGTGTGTGTGGCCTAATGATCATCTAATTGAACAGACAGATGCGTGCAAGTTTGGGGTCTGAAGGGTGCAGACCAAAATGGTGAACACACAGACACACACACAGAGAAATTCGATGCTAAAGAATGACTTCATTTTTACGGTGAGTACCGTTTTCTTTATTTTCTTTTTTCTTTCTTTACGTGTTTTTTTTTTTTTACTGTGTTTTCTTTTCCTTTCTTCATCTTTCTTCTTTTTTTTTTTTTTTAAATTCTTTTTTTCTTTTCTCGTTGTTTCTGTATTACCGTATCTTGTGTCTTCTTTCCCGTTATGTTTTTGTTCGTTCCCACCTGTTTTGTTTCTTTCTTTCTTTTCCTTCGTGCTTTTATTTATTCATTCATTCATTCATTCATTCATTCATCTATATATTTTCTGATATCTTTGTTTCTTCTGTCTGTGTCTTTTTCTTTCTGTTTTTTTTCCTTCATTGATTTTATTTCTCATCATTTGATGTTTCTAATTTTATTTCTATTATTTCTTGGATTTTGTTGTTGTTGTTGTTTTCGTTCATGCCTTCTTTTGTTCTGTCCTTGTTCTGTCTTACTTTCTTCTTTTCTTTTCTTTCTTTCTTTCCTTTATCTTGGTTTCTTTCTCTCCCCTTTTTCCCTTTCTGTCCTCCATGTTTGCTTACTCTCTTTCGTTCTTGCTTTCTTTCTTGTTCTTTCTTGTTGTTTGTCTTTCTTAGTTTGTTTTCCGTCTGCATGCTTTGTTGAAGAAAAGAGAATGGCGCTTTGTCTTCCTTTAGTTTTTTTTTAAAAACTATATTAAGTCAGCACGCGGCTGTTTCTTTCTTCTTCTCGTTTCTTTTATTACCTCCCTTGTTTCCTCTTGTTTATTCATTTATTTAGTGTGTGTGTGTGTGTGTGTGTGTGTGTGTGTGTGTGTGTGTGTGTG
>CM031609.1:39148351-39155851 GCA_018398815.1 Conus ventricosus | reverse complement strand
TGTGTCTGTGTGTCTGTGCGTGCGCGCGCGCGTGTGTGTGTGTGTTTTGATATTAGAGGGTTGGGCAGTGTGGGTAGTTAGGGATTTGGAATGTTGGTGCGCTAGAGCGTGTATGTTATCAGTGCGTACATGCAGATATTTGAAAGGTTTTTTCTCCTTTTTCTTAACGAGCCCTTAACTCTGGAGGGGAGAGCGCGTATAAATCTCTATAACGAAGGTGGTGTAGTGGTGGTGATGGTGGTGGTAGTAGCAGTAGTAGTATGGTAGTAGTAATAGTAGTAGTGGTGGTGGTGGTGGTGGCAGCAGCAGCAGCAGCAGCCATAGCAGTATAAAGAGGAGGTGAATTGCCTACAGGGTCAGTGAAGAAACGCGCTGTGACCAGGCAGACTAACTGGCCTGGAAACCGCCGTGGCAAGAATAGAACAATACACTTCCTGAAAGTGCTGTACATCAATTCGACAGAGTTGAGAAGGAAACTCGAGTAAGTCGAGTGTTATCAACGGAGAGAGGGCAGACAGAAGGGATTGTGGCGTCCGTGTCTTTAGCTAATTAGTCAAACTGGTGAGCAGCATGACCTGCCGTCTGTCGGTCTGTCTGTCTGTCTGTCTGTTTGTCTCTCTCTCTCTCTCTCTCTCTCCCTCTCTCTCTCTCTCTCTCTGTCCGTCTCTCTCTCTCTCTCTGTCTCTCTCTCTCTCTCTCTCTCTGTCCGTGTCTCTCTCTCTCTCTCTCTCTCTCTCTCTCTCTCTCTCTCTCTCCTCTCTCTCTGTCTGTCTGTCTGTCCGTGTGTCTGTCCGTCTCTCTCTCTCTCTCTCTCTCTCTCTCTCTCTCTCTCTCTCTCTCTCTCTCCAGCAACAAAACAGAGAAGGAAGATGGAGAAAGACGGGCTGATGTTCGGGGGCCGGGGAGGGGATGGGAGGGGAGAGGTGTGTCGGGGGCGGGGGGGGGGGGGGGGGACTGATGCGGGGGGGGGGGGGGGGGGGGTGGCGGCTGTATCAAAGTGAAAACAGAAGGGCGGCATGCCGGGACACGGGAGCACGTGCAATCCGTCTTGACGAGGTCTGGTGCGCGTCCAGCAGCGGCCCGGCTCCCTCAGCAAGGGGAGGGAATCTGTCGGCCTAAAATCGCTGCCATCAATACTGGTCGTTTTCCGGATACGCCAACGTAGATCTCTGTCTGACCTTGATGAATGGGCGTCCTTTCTTCCTGTCCCTCCCTCCCACCCTCCCCCCCCCCCCCCCCCCCCCCCCCCACCCGCCCCCCCCCCCCCCTCCTCCTCCTGCCGCCCACTCTTTCCTCCCTCTCCGTTCCCTCACTTCCGAGGTACTTTTTTTACCCCCCCCCCCCCTTTTTTTTTCTTTCTCTCATAACGTCCTGTCTCCTTCTCAACCATTGTAGTCCTTCGTCTCCGCTGCCTGTCTCAGTAACGGAACCAAGTCATGTACATTCACCCTAACCAACATCAAGGCGATGACACCTGCCTCCCATAATGTGGAGGAAGGACAGAACTTTCATGAGAGCGAAGGAGAAGGGTATCCGTCGAATAGCAAGTTCGTTTTCATCGACCACACTCTTTGTGTGTGTGTGTGTGTGTGTGTGGTGTGTGTGTGTGTGTGTGTGTGTGTGTGTGTGTGCGCGCGCGCGCGTGCGTGCAAGGCGCTTGGGCATTAAATTCACAACTCCAGAGCGCGAGCTTTTTGCTCGAGCAGTTGGGCTTACCAGGCTGTCGGACACAATTTCATGTTCGATGACTTCTTGAGGGATTTTTGACATTCACTAGTAGTAAACGTACATGCTCGTCTGCTTTGGTGGGAAAGGGGGGGGGGGGTGGTGGAGGGTGGAGGGGGATGGTTATACACTTCTTTTTATTTTCTTCTTGAATTGGTCAAAAACAGTAACTAAACCCGGAAAGAATATCCCGACCAGTCCCCCTGATATTGTAGGAGTTTGCTTTGGCTTGATAACCCATGTAGGTACTTGGTTACTTAACATGGAGCTGACCAATTCGTGCTTCTTCTTTTTTTAATTCATGCCTTCATAGTTATTTACCTGCTATAAGGAAGTTATGTTTTTCCCTCTGTCTGCTGGTTCGTTTGTTTGTGATCAAGATCACGCAACAACCACAGAATCCATTTTAATGAAACCTACTGGAGAGATGAAGTGTGGTCCAAGCACGAATCCATGGCAGCTGTGGTGCAGAGCCAGGGTCCATTCCACTGTGGCGGAGGTCTGAGCTCTCCTGCTTCTGGTCTGATTCAGTACGGCTTCACTGTCGAAAACAAACTTGGATTTCATGACTCGTTTCTCCTCTCTCTCTCTCTCTCTCTCTCTCTCTCTCTCTCTCTCTCTCTCTCTCTCTCTCTCTGTCTCTCTCTCTCTCTCTCTCTCTCTCTCTCTCTCTCTCTCTCTTTCTCGTTTAGAAGCAACGTTTAGTCTCCTTTGAAAAGAAAAACAAACGGTCAAACACAGGAACGTGAAAATCATAACGGTGTCTTTTCAAAACTTACAGCTAATAGGAGTGACATCTTCAGAAGACGGAGAGTATGACGATTCACTGTGACGATGACTGTAGACCACAGCCTCTCACGTCCCGACACTGGCAGGACGTTAAGCCGCGCGCTGTTACGGTGGTCTTGGGGCAAATCTGCTCAATTGTCTCAGCTGATTCTCGACTCAGAATCGTCCCAGTGTTAAGACCCAGGCTAAGCTGACGTGGACCAGGCCGTTGTGATCTTTGTGCTGTAGCAACATCAGCATAGCGTGGACCAGGCGTTGTGATCTTTGTGCTGTAGCAACATCAGCATAGCGTGGACCAGGCCGTTGTGATCTTTGTGCTGTAGCAACATCAGCATAGCGTGGACCAGGCCGTTGTGATCTTTGTGCTGTAGCAACATCAGCATAGCGTGGACCAGGCCGTTGTGATCTTAGTGCTGTAGCAACATCAGCATAGCGTGGACCAGGCCGTTGTGATCTTAGTGCTGTAGCAACATCAGCATGGATTTTGAAACGGGGGGGGGGGGGGGGGGGGGGTGCTGTCTGGATGTAGGATACAAAGTATGAAGGTTTGGGAGGGGTGTAGGGCGTGGGGAGGTTGGGTGGGAAGGGGTGTCAGAGAAAGGGTGGAAGAAGATTGGTGTCGGTAGTCACCCTTGGTGCGTTCCTAGAGCTTTGTTTAGACCAACACTTTTTCTGTTGTTTTTTTTTTTCCTTTTTTTAGTGGGGGGGGGGGGGGGGGGTCTAAATGTCACAGATTTAATTCTGACTGAAGCTCCCAAACAATGAGATACCTTAATCAGCAGATCCTCTCTTTTCTCTCTCTCTCTCTCTCTCTCTCTCTCTCTCTCTCTCTCTCTCTCTCTCTCTCTCTCCTCGCCGTCACACTCTCATACAACCCATCTTACACTTCCATTTAACCCACGTCCAAAGACGCACGAGAGGCTCATTCTTTAAAGCCATTGCAAAGGACAGGCTGTGGGCTTTGCACTGTCCTGCATGACTTTGACAATCACCGGGACTGTGGGACAGTATGCATTACATCTCTAATCTCCCCTTCTCCCCCTCCACCTCTTGCCCCTCCTGCCCTTCCTCTCCCCTCTCCGCGCCCACTCTCTCTCTCTCTCTCCCCTATTCTGCCGCACACCGCTTTCCACCCCCCCCCCCTTCCAGAGTGATCATTTTGGCAGGAACGATGTGCAGGAGTTGGGAGGTACACACACACAGACACACACAGACACACACAGACACACAGACACACACACGTACGCACGCACGCACGCACGCACGCACGCACGCACGCACACACACACACACACACACACACACACACACAGACACTCACACACACACACGCACGCACGCACGCACACACACATATACACACATACATACATACATACATACATACACACACACGCACACACACATACACGCACACACATACGCACACACATACGCACACACATACGCACACACATATATACGCACGCACGCACACACACACACACACACACACACACACACACACAAATAAACACACACACACACACCACACACACACACACACACACACACACAGCGTCCTTCCTCCTGTCCTAGTCAGGGCTGGCTTCATGTCACAATGTTCAGTGACGTGTGCACACACTTTGACCCCGATGTCATGGCTGTGCACGTGCTGCTCGGCAGTGTACTGTGCCGGACACGGCCCTCACCGCCTGCAGGCCTCTGCTCTGCATCATCCACCTTCAGTCCTCCTGTGATCATGACCCCTAGGAGACAGGTCAGAAGACTCTCTCTCTCTCTCTCTCTCTCTCTCTCTCTCTCTCTCCGCGACACTGTCTCTCTCTGGGACACACAGGCTTCGGGATTTTTGTTTTGTGTTTGTTCATGGTCATTGTTACTTTTCACGTGATATTTTATGCCTGCCTGCGCGTGTTTGTTTTTCTGTGTGTGTGTGTGTGTGTGTGTATGTGTGTGTGTGTGTGTGTGTGTGTGTGTGTGTGTGTGTGTGTGTGTGCGTGCGTTCATGTGTGTGTGTGCGTGCATGTATGTGTGTATGTATGTGTGTGGGCGTGCATGTATGTGTGTGTGCGTTTGTGTGGGCGTACATGTATGTGTGTGTGTGTGTGTGTGTGTGTGTGTGTGTGTGTGTACATATGATGTTCACTGTTTACAAACCATTCAAAAGAGGCCATGATCTGTTACATTAAATCGGAATCTCTCTTTCTCTCTCTCTCTCTCTCTCTCTCTCTCTCTCTCTCTCTCTCTCTCTCTCTCTCTCTCTCTCTCTCTGTGCTCCAAGTCATAGTCAAACGGAACCCATCGTTGTACTTATTTAACCAAGAAGCAGTCAAATGTAGTTCATGGGTATACTCTTGTTTAACCCATCGCAAGGCTGAAACAAGAAAAGCTCGTTCGTTGTGCCACCTTAATTAAAGCGAAGAGCTCGTTTTGGCGTCTTGCGTGACCTTGACGATCACTGTGACTGTGAGACAGTGTAAGCCCTATTACAGGTCTTTGCTCACCCTCCCCCCCCCCCCATTACACCCTCCCCTCCTCCCTCCTCCTCCTCTCCTCCCTCCTCTCTCCCCTCCCTTCGCCTCCCCGCTTACCCTTCTCCCTTATTGTGCCTCACCCCCCCCACTCCACCCCCTACCTATCCCTGAGTGATCATATTGACAGGAGTGATGTGTACAAGCAGAGAACCCCCACCCCCCCCCACCCCGCCCCGCGCCTCCACACGCTCCATCTCCCGAGTCAGGGCTGGCGTTCTGTCACATTGCTCGGTGACGTGTGAACAAACTTGGCCTCAACTCTGCAGATAGGCTTGCGCACGTGCCGTTCAGTGGTGTGTGCACGACTACTACTCTGTCAGATACCGAGCCGTACCTCCCGCAAGCTTCTTCGTCCGCTCTGCAACAATCACTACCACCCAAGTCATCTTGAGATAATATCCCCTAATCAAACCGGACTGGGTCTCTCTCTCTCTCTCTCTCTCTCTCTCTCTCTCTCTCTCTCTCTCTCTCTCTCTCTCTCAATACGTTGTATCATTTGGTACTAGCTTCGTAGAATAGTAACGGCAAGTCTGAAAATGGCTAAGGCATTACCATTATACCGACCATTATAAATCATTGTTTGTCTATCTGTCTGTCTGTCTGTCTGTCTGTCTCTCTCTCTCTCTCTCTCTCTCCTCTCTCTCTCTCTCTCTCTCTCTCTCTCTGCTCGACGTCACAAGCTGATGTGACCCATCAGCATTTACTTTCTGATTGAACCCACTGCTGTAGCTGATACAAGAAGGACTCGTTCGTGTTGTCACTGAAAAGGACTGCTGGGGTCTTCGTGTCTTGCGTGAGCTCCACGATCACTTTGGACTGTGAGACAGCTTGCATGCACTGCATCTCTCATCTCATCCTCCTTCTCTGTTCCCACCCCTTTGCTTTACACGCCTCCTTCCTCGTGGGGATGCTCAGGGCTCTTTCAGGACAGATGACTCTCCCGGACCCCGCCCTCTGGAAAGTTTGTGTGAGTTACTTACTCTTCTGTCATTCTCCACGACTCTACCTGTGTAACAGAACTGTCTTTGTTGACAGCCATCAACTGTTTTTCTGTCTCTGTGGGACTTTCGCCTTCATTTGTTCTGGAAACTCCTATACACTTTTTTTTTAAAGCTAGTTACAAATTAGGACTGCCAGCGTCTTGTTGTGAACTGTTAACTTGGTGGTGACAATTTCACACACTGTCCAGACTGGACGCTAGTGGTCTGTTCAGCAGTGCCTCGGTGCCCATATGGCTTGTAATGTCACTGTTCAGCAGTGCCTCGTTGCCCATATGACTTGTAATGTCACTGTTCAGCAGTGCCTCGTTGCCCATATGACTTGTAATGTCACTGTTCAGCAGTGCCTCGTTGCCCATATGGCTTATGTCACTGTTCAGCAGTGTCTCGGTGCCCATATGACTTGTAATGTCACTGTTCAGCAGTGTCTCGGTGCCCATATGGCTTGTAATGTCACTGTTCAGCAGTGCCTCGGTGCCCATATGGCTTGTAATGTCACTGTTCAGCAGTGCCTCGGTGCCCATATGGCTTGTAATGTCACTGTTCACCTGTGCCTCGTTGCCCATATGGCTTGTAATGTCATTTTTTGGGTTGCATTTTGGGTGTTTTTCCACTAATTTTCGATTAAAAAAAAAATTCTGTTTTTTTTGTTGTTGTTTTTTTAACTAAACCTTGGAGTGAAACTTTCGCGGAGAATGCCTTTCAATCTTAGTACAGCCTAGTTACATCTGCAGTAAGGATGTAAGTAGTTTTGCTAATATGTCATTATTTGCTTGTGGTTTTTTTTGTTGTTGTTGTTGTTGTCGGATGTAATCTTTTCTGATGATCTGCCTTGCTCAATATGTGATGTTTATTTTCAGTATGAGTTTGACAACCTGAAAAGACTGTATAGTCGACATAGCAAAAGTAATACAAAAAACAAACAAACAAAAAAAAAATAATGAAAAAAACCCAACTAACACACCCATCCCTTCCTTTTCTCCCCCCATCTCCCTCTTTCTGCCCTCACAAGCTCCCCCCCCTCCCTCCCCCCCCCCCCCCCCCCCGCCCCTCCCCTCCCCACCAAGCCCAAGTGATCAGTTTGGCAGGAAAGCCGAGCATAGGTCAGGGGGCAGTGACACCTCCCCCCCCCCCCCCCCACACACACCCCCATCCTCCTTCTCCTTCCTCCCCTACAGTCAGGGCTGGTTTCTTGTCACATTGCTCGGTGACGTGTGCACACACTTTGGCCCTCAAGTCAGGGCAGCGCACGTGCTGTTCGGCAGTTGGCTGTGCCGGATTCGGCTCTTACTGCCCGCGCGTTCCTCTCTGCTGCAGCTGCCAACCCTGTCATCTTGATATGATGCCCCAAATGAGACCGGTCAGAAGACTAAAGACTGTCCGTCTGTCTGTCTGTCTGTCTCTCTCTGTCTTTCTCTGTCTCTGTCTCTCTCTTTGTCTGTCAGTCTGTCTCT
>CM031609.1:39143351-39145851 GCA_018398815.1 Conus ventricosus | reverse complement strand
AACTATGCCAGTAGTGCAGTGCAGACAGACACGTCATGATTAGCATGTCACGTGGCACTGTGTAACGTAGCTGATTCTACAGTCGTGGCTGGAGTACAGTGACACACACACACACATCATGATGAGCACGTCACCTGGCACTGTGTGACGTAATCTGGCCCTGTAGACTTGCCTGGAGATCAGGGAAGACATATCACGATTAGCATGTCACGCAGTACTATGTGACGTAGTCTGGCCTTGTAGTCTTGCCTGGAGAGCAGTGCAGACATATCACGATTAGCATGTCACGCAGTACTGTGTGACGTAGTCTGGCCCTGTAGCCTTGCCTGGAGAGCAGGGAAGACATATCATGATTAGCATGTCACGCAGTACTGTGTGACGTAGTCTGGCCCTGTAGCCTTGCCTGGAGAGCAGGGAAGACATATCATGATTAGCATGTCACGCAGTACTGTGTGACGTAGTCTGGCCCTGTAGCCTTGCCTGGAGAGCAGGGAAGACATATCATGATTAGCATGTCACGCAGTACTGTGTGACGTAGTCTGGCCCTGTAGCCTTGCCTGGAGAGCAGGGAAGACATATCATGATTAGCATGTCACGCAGTACTGTGTGACGTAGTCTGGCCCTGTAGCCTTGCCTGGAGAGCAGGGAAGACATATCATGATTAGCATGTCACGTAGTACTGCGTGACGTAGTCTGGCCCTATAGCCATGCCTGGAGACCCACCCTCCTCCTCCAGTACGACCTTCTCTTGGGGACTCCGTGGAGAAGGGCTTGAAACTGTGTGGATAATTCCCCCTTTTCTGTGACTCTAATTTTCCTATTTTCTGTATGTGCTTGGACCATGATTGTGATTTTCACAAGTATGCTGATGACACTGAGCTTTCTAAGAGTGGCACACCTGATGAGTTTTTTTCTGTTCAATCTGGGGTGTCTCGGTGTATCAGCAGTGTGCAGGAATGGATGACAAGTAATAAGCTTAAATTAAATTGTGAAAAGACTGAAGTCATGCCCGTTGGAACCTCCTCCTGCCTCAAACTCGTTGAGTCAGAGTCAATGGTTGTTGATGGTACTGAATTGCCTTTCAATAACTCTGTCAAATACCTTGGTGTTACCATTGATCAGTGTCTGACCATGCAGAATCAAATATCTGTAGTCTGTCGCTCATCCTTTTTAGAGCTGAGACGTATTGCTTCCATCCGACGCTTTATATCCAGGGAAGTAGCTGTCAGGCTAGTCTGTGCCATGGTGATGTCAAGATTGGACTACTGCAACTCTGTTTATCCTGGACTTCCCACAGAACAGATTGCTCGGCTGCAGAGAGTCCAAAATAGCGCTGCACGACTTGTTTTGAAGAGGAGGAGGTGTGAGCACATCACTCCCATGCTGATCGAACTGCACTGGCTTCCCATACAGTATCGGTGGCAATTTAAACTGGCAGTTCTTGCTTTCCGCCACTTCAATTAATCTCTTCCTCACTATCTCTCTTCTTCTTTCTGCACCTACCAAAGCTCTCGTACCCTTCGCTCTTCTTCACAAAAACTTTTGAAAATCCCAAAGCGTTCTCTGAAATCTGTTGGCGAAAGAGCCTTCAGTTTTAGAGCACCTTCTATTTGGAACTCCCTCCCTGAAGACCTTCGTAATCAGCCTACTCTTTCTTCTTTTAAATCTCAGCTCAAAACTTACCTCTTCAAAAAAGCCTATTCTCTTCTGTAGATGACTAGATCTCTCCTAAATTCCTCCACAACTAGTTCGGTGAGGCAGTTTATGCATGTAGGTGCGTCTGCCATTGTGTATTTTCTTTTTGCTGTGTGCATGAATATTGTATGAATAAGTGCAAATGGTGGATGTAAGCGCATTGAGTTGTACAACAAGAAATGCGCTATATAAGTATTATACATTATTATTATTATTATTATTCTCTCCCCACCCCATCGCCCCCCATCTTACACGTGACGCTACCAATAGCAAGGAATTTTTTTAGCGTTCGCAGATAGGCATAATGATATCGCCTGTAAATAAAAAGACAGTGATGACAACAAGTATGCAAAGTTGGGAAAAAAAAAACTAATTTCTGATTTTGCTTCCCTTCCGGTTGAAATCTTCCTTGTATCTTGGATAGAAACAGACAACTGACTGTAAGGATTAGAAGTCAGAAAAAAAAGGATTTTTCTGAAATTATATACTGCCATTATATTTCCCCATGTATTGTAAATAGTAAATTTATCTGATTGGTATATCAGAATATCCACACTCGTAGCAACCTAACCCGAGGCTTCTACGGGGCTTTTCTTCGGGCAGATATGTCTGTAGCAAAGAGACATTTTCTTGGCACACGCCAGTACTCTCTGTGTGGCCCTCCTCTGACACTGAGGGATGGAGGGAGATGTATGTACAGTTATGCATGGAGTGCAGTTCATCCACGTACATCATGTGTACAGGGAAGTACTTTAGCGCTGGACCTAGGCGAATCACCGATTTAAGGGGGGGGGGGGGGGGGGGG
>CM031609.1:39105851-39133351 GCA_018398815.1 Conus ventricosus | reverse complement strand
TAAAAATGTTCTTGAGTTTATCAGATTGATTGGATTGTTAACTACAGATTCAGTGTTCATGTGCAGGCTGATCTGTGTATTATGATGTGTATACTTTTCTACTTTTTTTTAATTCGAACCAGTGTATCTGCCTTAAGTGTGCCCTTATGCAATGAATGGCGATTTTTTAGGTTCTGGATAACAAACTAGATAGGGTTAGGCAGACCCTTAGTTCATCTTCCAGTTGGAGAGGACTAATGTGTAGCCAGCACTATCTTCATATAAAAATTGCTTTCAAAATACCATATGACGGGTGTACTAAATACTGGCGTTTCCTAATGCCTACAGGCCTTGCTGAGCACTTCATTTGCTCCTCGTCGATTGGCCTCCGTTGAGTAGCGCTGTTCTCGCTAATTACTAAGTGTCCAATCCCCGCACGCTGTTAGGCTGTATTCGGACAGCCTTCTTGCTGTCTGACGTGGTTCTTAAATATAGTAACGAGCTTGCATGATCGGGTAGACCATCTGATGCTCTGACGTGGTTTAATTTTAACAGCCGATTGACACACAAAGCCCCGCTACTCCCTGCACCGTCACTGCGCATGATCGGCAGCCATCTTGCTGCTCTGACCGTGGTTCTAAATATAGTAACGATCATGCATGATCGGTAGCCATCTTGCTAACCATACAAATTGCTGCTCTGAGTACGCGTAATACCGCCGCTTGATTGGCAATCATCTTTGCTCGCGACTCTGACGTGGTTCTAAATATAGTAACGCTCATGCATGATCGGGTAGCCTTCTTGCCAAACCTTCCCTGGCATAATACATTTCTTCTGAAAACTGCTTCACGTCTGCACTTCCACTTTTCCTACAAGGCGCACTGTCCTGTCTATTGTGTGTTTGTTTGTTGTTTGTGTGTTGTTTGTTTGTGTTTGTGTGTGTGTGTGGGGGTTTGTCCTACCCCCACACTCGCCACGTCCCCCCCACCCCTCACCAAGCTCGCACGTACCCCCCACCCCCCCCCACGCACGCACGTCCCCCTCACCCCACCCCAAGCACGCACGTCCCCCACCCCCACCCCACGCACGCACGTCCTCCCACACCACACCAGTGTACACCACACACACTCTACCCCAAGTCGCCCAAGTTCTTTTTTAAGTTTTTAATTAAGTCTCTCACCAAGTTCTTAATTTTGTTTTAATTAAGTTACTTCAAGTTCTTAATAAGTTCTCTCCTGATTTAAGTAACTTCTAAGTTCTTGATTAAGTAACTCAAGATTCATAACTTAGTCATCCTTTAAGCTATCAACCCGAGTTTTTTTCAAGGTATCTTTTATATTATCAAAATAAATAGAGCTATGTTTTATTTTAAATAGTAGATGTCTATATTTGTACACACACGCCTCAAAAAACGTGTCATTGTGGGATGTCTTGCTCTGCGTCTCTTGCATAGATCTTAACTGATTTCTTACATCTTAAGCAACCGCAGTGATCTACAAGTCTGGTCTATGGAAATGTCTTTTATAGACTCCATGTCTTTATTTTTTGACTTCATCATTTTAATAATTTCGCCATGATCTATTTTTATTTAAAAAAATTTAATATTTAAGTTCTTAAAATATTTTTCCATCTGAAATGGACTCAAAATGATTCTTGTTGTTGACGGTTTGGCGTGCTGTTGATTTTCTGTATTTAGTGGTTCAGATCTTTTTGATTGCTTTTGTTTTGGCTGCCATTCTTTATATATTTTATAACTGTAATATACCGCCCCCGCAGCAGCATGGGCCGCAAACAATGGCAAAACAGTTGTATGTTCAATATTCCATGAAAGATTTGGCGCGGTGGTCTTGAAAATCACTTGAAGTTTTTTTAGCCGGCATTGAATCCTACTTGTTCTGGCGGTTGGCGGTGTTATGTTTTCTTATGAGTTATATTCCTGTTACCATTAATTTTTTTTTGTCTGTTCCACTCTGTATATTTTCTTCCTGCTTCAAACCACGCCGGATGGGGGATGCTTTTCCAATGGTCTTCACTGTATACAGTGTTTTCTGCTGATTTTCTGGCTTGGTGTTCTTTCTCACCTGATTCAGTGTTTTCTGATTCTGCTGATTTCTGGCTCGGTCATTTTGAGGGAATAATAAATATCTATAATGATGAAAAGTTTTTAATCCATCGATTAATGGCGATAACAATGTTCAATTTCTTTAGTATAAATCAATCCTAAGAGACTCTAATGACTTGTTAAAATGGATCTTGCAGTTATATAATCATACGTATTGTTATTGTCTGATTCAATGGGAGCAAATCTACTGGATAGTTTAGTGTAACAAACTAAGAACCGTTTGCCACAATACTTTCACCATTCTAGACCCCAGCTGCGCTTCATCCTGTTTATGATACTTTTAACTGTCCTTGCGGGCGACATCTGTTGTATCTGTTCTATGCTGTATTCCGTTACGAGGAAACTGTTTTGTTTTTCCATTGCCATGCCATATATACAGCCTTTCCTTTTTGGGCATTTTATAGCTTGGTCATCAACTTGGTAATTCATAAGTTCAGGAAGGTTTAGGCCGCCTTGTAGCTGTAGTAGTTTTTTTTTTTTTCATCATGTTTTTCATGTTTTTACAGAATTATAATTATTTTATTTTATAAAAAAATGAGCACCGAAAAATCTGTTGCTAACCTTTGTTTACCTTTCTGCTGTTATTGGAGGTTCTAAGTTAGGATACTCAGATGTTGGTAAAAAGCCTGTTAAAAATAAAG
The DNA here is from genome assembly GCA_018398815.1 of Conus ventricosus. Taxonomy (NCBI): domain Eukaryota; kingdom Metazoa; phylum Mollusca; class Gastropoda; order Neogastropoda; family Conidae; genus Conus; species Conus ventricosus. The sequence goes on along the minus strand of CM031609.1, from coordinate 39,130,609 downwards.
AGCCAGCAGGATCTTGGAAACTAGACTTTGAGGATTCAGATAAGTAATTGCTATCATTAGAGCTTCTCGTGTGCTACTAAAAGATTTTCTAGTTAAGCAAGGAATAATTCCGGACAAATATAAATATGTAGAAAAATAATAGTACATTTATAATAATGCTTCACTCGTAATGATGTTAGGCGGCGCCTGTGGTTATTGCGCTCGCTTTTAGTGGAAGTAATTACGCATTTAGTAAACTGCGAGTATGAAGGCGAGAGAAAAAGACACTTACAAAGCTGTGGAGCAAAACTGCGCAACAAGATCGCTATGACATAAGCAGAGATTGAGCATTAGATTTTATTAATGATATCTGAATAATCAGGGCCATGCAGCTTACACAGTTTTAAAGATGTTGAGCAAGCAATAAAAAACATATTATCCCCCCCCCCCCCCCCCCCCCCCCCCCCCTAGTAACAGGACAACCAATCGAGGACATTGCCCCCACAAAATTTAGCGATTTTTTTCTTTCTTCAGAAAAACAATTGATGCAAGAAATTGCGTTTATTGCCGGTGGTATGACCGTTGTGTATTTTGTAGCGCATATTTTGGCTAATAAAATTATGAACAAAATTTATTATTAGCACAATGGATATTGGAAGGGAATCCTACGGCAATAAAAAGCTAAGCCTAGCACGCGGTAGTCAGTGGAACAATACAGCAAAAGAATGGTTATCTAAACAAGCGATTGGCAAATTTATTTACCTGCGCCAACGAATACAGTGGCACACTTGTGAACACAACTTCCTAAACGGTCACCATCAATTGGACCTTCTATATTTACCCGCTGATACGATTAGTCGAAAAGATTTTGTCGCATCTCAGTCATTTGACATAGCGTCATGGATACAAAGATGCGGAACCATTAACACAAAAGAGTGCTTTGCTGTTGCTGTCGCCTACAGCTGACTCTACCAACGAGGGCCCGCTATATTACCCTCGCATGAGTCAAGTTGATGTGGTAAAAGAATTTTAAAGGTCTAGTGAATCAATTATTGTTGAAACATAGATTTTACCATTTAAAAGAGGCATTCCAGGAGTTCACTGTCACAGGCTTTAGTTGTAACTTTAACAAACAGTTAGCCGAAAGACTTTTCTCCTTCCAGTTTCACAGAGAGCTGATTGACAATTATCGCCAACACAGAATGGGTTAGAAGACTGCACTCCCAGTTTTGCGCGCAATGATAATGAAGACATTTTAAAGGGCCTAAAACAGTTCAAGCAATCAAAGAACAAACAATAATTGTTGCTGAAGACTCCATTACACTCCAGCAAACTTTTACGTTTGGTTCTAATATGTAAGGTACTTTATTTACCGGGAGAGATGCAGAGGGGGGACCACTCGCATCAGGGCACGTCCAGTTTGGAGTGTTGACCCGTAAGAAATAAACGAATTGTAAAGAGGAATCCGCACGTGTATTAATTACGAGAAACTGACTCAACCAAAAACAACCCGCTCCTCAGTGTAAGAGCTTTGCGAAATGAAGAACTGCAGATAAGCCCCACCAGGACACAGTTCCTGTTGCTTAGTTATTTTACGCTAATCTTTATTTGAGTTTAAATGGAAGCTCGAAGAAGCGACAGAATGAAACAAGAATGGTAATGAAGAGACCTTGAAAATGATACGGGAATCATTTCATGAGTGTATTGCTTTTAGGGAAACATTTTCGGCGGATTAATCAATGCATGATTAATCATCCAGATCACTACAAACTTAACCCCCAAATTGGGAAAAAGAATATCTTGAAATATAAAAAAAATCTCGATCAGCGCAAGCAAACAATGAGAAAAGATTTAAAGGAATTGGATGATAGCTATGATTGATATTATAACAAAAGTTGAATGATAAAATTTATACCCCCCTGTTTATGCCGCAGTTCCTCCAGTGACCGGGGGGATTGCATATGAAAATCTGGATTAACAAACTCAAGTTTTGTGTTTGTTGCTATCTTACGACTTTTTGTGACAATGATGGTGGTGAATCTCATGTAGATTAGTTCGCAGTGTTACGTTGGCTGGATGAAAAGTCTTATTGCCAAACAATGGCTTCTTTGTAGTTGTCTTGTGATCATGTTTGACTGCACATCGCCTGCGAGATATTCCCTTTGCTTTCTTATTGATTTTCTCCTGGCTCGAAATATGTTCTTTTTTGCCTTAAAACCAATCAAATTACTCCTTGATAACCTTTCCAGTAATCATACCATCTTATTTCCATATCCGTCTTGTAGTAATTGAATGGACATGGCGAGTCTTTAGGGTATTCGGGACGTGTCATACCATCCTGCTGCCCTTTTGCTACTTTCTTATTCCATGTTTTATAGTTGTCTCAGTAGGGATATCTATAACAAATAACTATAGGTATCTGTGTATAAAGTACTTGGACTCAGGAAAGATTACGAGGGCTTTAAGTAGTCATAAAGAAATGCTAACAACATATAGCTCTTGATATTCTAAAACAGCTAAACCCTAGAACAACGGGCTTGTCAATTTGACGTTCTTTTTTTTCATCATTATGGCCAAAAATGCTGATCATGAAATCTTCTGAAGTCCTGATTAATTTGGTTTTGAAGTCAGCTTAATTGCCTTCGTTCTCTTTGGTGGACTATCTGACATCCTTTGACGCTTGTGCGGATTCTCCATTGTCTTTCCAAAACAAATGTTCGTTCATCACTTGTAAATTGGTCATTTTTTCTGATGCTATCTGTGGATTTAGTTTATGAGATCTCGTGTTCTTCATTATGTATGGTTTCAGGAACTGTTCTTGATTCATTAATGCATAATTATTCGGATGAACAGCTGTCATATCTGCAAACGTGTCTTTATATAATTGTAGAAGTCTGTAAATGTCAGACATAATTTTTTTGCTCGAAGTTTAGGCACAAGTTGAGGCGGCTCTCGGGATTCATCTTTAGGTCTTTCTGCGGCAAATGGATAGTTCATTATTGCAGGTCTGGAGTTTCCTTGAGGATATTCTAAATCACAACTTCTATGATGCAAACCACGCTGCTGATCAGGCGTTAACCTGCCCAACCCTTTAATGCTTTTGATTTATTATTCGGGATCGCCGACGCGTGTACATTTTAATGTTAGTATTGGGAAGTGATTGCGCATTGCCCTTCCATACAGATTGTTGCATCTAAAATACATAAGATTGTTAGACCTTTATCTCTGGGCATCATATTCGTCCATGTATTTGTTTTGTTTTGCTTTACAGTAATGATGCAGCGCCTTACTAATTCATCACACGCAATCCGTTGTTCAATCTTCTGAATCATGGTAAATCAGCAATAAATCAATCTGTACTCCAGTAACTTTAGTAAGCGTCCCAAATCATCGGGCGCAGAATGTAATGCGCGGGATCCAGGCTATAATGTTTCATGCAGGTCCACTTTCTATAGTTTGCAAAGTCGTCCGGCCATCAAACATACATCAGCCTCAAGTATGAATCATGTTGTCTCCCATCGTTTTACAATCTAACTTCTGCCACGCATATTGAGCATGTGGGTAATCAGAATCACTGATGTCCCTTTCCTCTAAGACTAGAAAAGAACGCCCACCTTTAGAGGAGTGTGTGCTTCGTCAATCCTTTCCCATTCTGTTTAATGTACTTATAAGGATAAAACGCCCTTTTCATAACGAGAGTTGGGTTCAAAATATTCTTCTGGTTATTGGGCAGGACTTTATGGACATAGCCAGTGACTCCTAATGAACCCATCATGTGTTGCAGATGAGGTCATAAAAAGACATGTTTTTAGATTAAAGCACATGTACTTTCTGATGGATCTGTGCAATTGCATGACACCCTGAAGGCATCGTCCACTGCTTTCCTTATAAGATGTGAGTCCGTAACCTCGCAAGTTATGAGTATCAGGCAGCTTCATGTCTTCGGATCAAACTTTAGTTGATTGATATTGCATTTGTTATTGCGCCGACTCCTCGGAACTTTCCGCTAATGTGATCAGGGTTCTCTTACTGTTGGATTCTCTGAGGTTGATGAGAGACCTAAACCGCAAATCCAACAACTGTGTGGGCTGAGTCATATGTAGGTGGTCTTCAGGTGTCATTATGATTTCAGATAAGGGTAGATTATTAGTAAACAGTCATTACGCACTTTCTGCATGCGTTCTAAGAGTAGATCATTAGGCGGAGACTCTTTATGTAGAACTCGCTCGTACTACAACTACATCTCTTACTTCCTATTAGTAACTGTCAGCAGTAGGACTGTTGTGAGAAAACGATGATAGCACTCCTATCCTAGACAACACCCTAAACTCCGCCCCCCCAGCCACACCCAGACCCCCTCTATCTAGCAAGTCGCATCGCTAACTCCCCCCCCCACCGCCCCCCCACTCCGCAACTAACCCTCGCTTGCCCCCTTGCAATCTACCACGCCCCCCAATTCCAAGAATGTTTTTCGGAGAAAGAGTTACAAAACAGTTTTTTGCGGGGCCCGCTGTGGCCCTTCATAAGGAACAATGAGCGAGTTCTAAAGTACTGCGTAAAACGGTTTAAACAACCATATGGTGAATTTGGCCAATCAGTTTCACGTTCTTAAAAACGAACTTTAGATCAGGGTGGAGTTGAATTTGTTCAGTAGTACAGTCAAACTGTGACCAATTACAGTGTTTCTTATGTTTCGCTCGCGGCTTGAACAAGATCGGCCATTCTTGTTAAACATGTTCTTACAGAATATTCTTGTTTGTGCCCATCTTTTGACGTATGCTGCATTAGTTTACTTCATTGGTTCGTTTTTATGTGTAAGGCGGTTAGCCCCGCTGGTGAAAAACATCTGTAGTAAGTCAACATGATTTTTGTGATGGTTCGGAAATTGTTGGGCTGTTCTTATGACACTTTAATCGGCAGTAGCTTTGTTTACTCATCCAAATGTGTATACATAACAGTTATTGGTTTGTTTTGTTCTTCTAACCGATCAATTTGGTCTACACTAACTGGAATGGACACCCACTAAAGTTAAGATTATTGTTGTAAGGTACGATAGTTAGACCTCTCTCTGCGTTTTTGCGGGATATAATGCTGCTTGCGAGGAAAACTCCACATTAAAACTTTGTTGTCTGTTTTCTTTTATGTTTAGAACTGCTTCTTTTCGCTACCAAATCTCTCGAGGCAGTGGAACCTGTAAGACTTGCCAACAATCGGTGCATACTTAGCCGGTTTTAATCTATTCTTCTAAATCTTCGCATCTGACCAACCAGAGCCCTCTCATTTTAGCTTCTTCAGCCGCAGCGTCAAACTGTGCAAGCTGTTTTGTCGGCCCAACCCGGGTGTTAAGGTCATTACGAGGAACAGAATTCGGCTGTTGTTTAGTCGAGACCCAGACTTATAGATTTTCTTCATTTATACTGTTACATTGTCGATTTTAAAACAGCTAACCATTACTTTAACTGGCGGGTCTATTGTTAGTTTATTGGAACTTGGAAATAGCATTGTACATCGCCCTTGCGCGCATCGTTTGCGGGAATCAATGACTTCTAAATCAATATCATTCAGTGCTCTTGATAAACGCTCTCTCTCATGCATTACTTCAAACAATTCTTCTTGCCCTTCATAGTATCTGAGCTTGTTGAGCCTTCTTTTCTAAACTTCAAAATATTTATTTAAATTAAAAAAAAAAATTAATCCGAATCATTTCAACGGTTCTTTTTGTGCTTGGACTTATAAAACTAATGTATAAACACCCTTCGATGTTGTATACTGTGAGCTGTTTTTGTAACAGGGTTTAATGTCTGTTTATTTTTTTAAGCATTCTTTTTTTTCTGCTCGGCGTCTGCTGATGGTGAAAAACTTGCCCTCGCATTTCTTTGAACGATTCAAACTTTTGTCTTTTGTAGTTATTTAAATTCGGCCTGGCTCTGAGGTAAACGATTTATATTCTTCATCCGTGATGTTTGAGTCTGCTAGTTGGGGCTTTATTATTGGTCGGGTTTGATCGAACTAAAGTTTAGCCGTTATTAGTTGAAACAATAGCTGTGTGGCTTTTGGAGTTTAGTTTTTATATTTTTTGACAGCAGCGCTTACAGCTAATGAAACCACCCGAGTAGCTTAAAGTCAACCTCCTAGGAGGTAATAAGCTGCGGGAGCGCCTCATGCACCGTTGCTAAGAGGCCTACACTCGTTCCTGCTGATAGAGGCTTATAGTTGATGTTCCAGTATTAACATAAGTAACTGCATTTAAAGGCAGCAGATATACTCTTCGTTTGGTTTTGCTGTATTTTGAAAAGGTTCGTGCTCTGCTTTTTTGTTGCATTTGTGAAATGCTGCCTGGATAATCTAAAAGGTTTTTTATGTTGGGGCGTTCTACTATCCCTTCTTTTGGCGCGCCTCGTTGGCACATTTTGGATAAACCTGAACTGACAATGCTTTTTTTTTAATAAAAATAAGAGTAGTTTTAGTATAATACCTTCTTTTAATCTGTCTATCTTTAATATTCTGGCCTGGAATCATATATTAAATAACAAATGTCCATTAAGCGGTTTATATCGGCTTCTTCTTCCTTTATCAATTGAATGTTTATTACGTCTTCTCACAGTTCTCCCGTTCTTGGCAACTGATTATCATCGGTGACCTTAGGTCAAAGCCATTAAACCCGTTATTTTTGTTGTCTTATAATAATCATCAAGTCATCTACACATTGTGAAGATGTAAATCTTTAGTCACAAGGTTCAATGTTGGCACCTTCTACACCATCCCCCCGACCCCAATATACCAGTTTTCTTATTTCATCAAAAATGCTCGATAAGGTTTTATGCACGCTAGAAGTAGATTTTGGAGATGTGGTCTAGGCTCCCTTCAATCGAAACCATGTATCTTTCGTTATTTTGGGCATTTTTTAAAAAAACCTTTTCACTTTGCTCTTTTGAAGGTTCTTATCTTCGCACAGCAATAAAATACCACTTTTTTCTTAAGCGCTCTTGCTGCAAACACTAAAACTAAAATTCCATATAGTGTCTGCCTGCTTATGGGATATTGTTGTATGATGAATCACTCTTTTCGTATGATTTTGGGGAAATGTGATACAAATGATATTGGCTGCCGCAATCTGCTGCACAACCAAGATCAGCTCTCTCTGCTATGTTTTGGGTTGCGAAAAACGTCAAACTCTATCGATGATGTCAGAAAGCTGTACCATTGCTTCGTGTATGTCTGAGGATCTAATAACACGATTGTTATTCATTAGAAAAGTTTGTTCATATGACAATCTGTCTTTTAATGCTCCTGATGAATGTACTGGGGCAATGCGCCCCCCCCCCCCCACTTTTAACCTACCAAAATCTAAGGGTATGGATAAAAGACGATTTCCTTACGGCAAAATTTATCAGCTGCTCTACTTTCCTTTTACACGTCTTCTACGTATCTGCCGGCTCCGTTCTATTTTTTAGTTGCTTTCTTCATTTTCTTTTCGATTCCTTGAAAGTCAAGATCAGCCCTTTCATTCCCGGTTAGGCCATAGATCAGATAGGTTTAAAAATATGTCTGCATGAGTAAAGAAAAATATTTCTTAGCAACCCTCCAAGTTTTATAGAAATTTCTTATATCGATTGCCGCCCAAATTCTGGTACTACAAAAATGTCCCTCGTTTGGGTCTGTTTGTATTGAAGCGAGAAAGGTTGGTGTTTAGCTGAGTACAGAGTCAGCGAGTTCTATTTTTGAATGTATAAGACGCGCACAGAAGCGCAGAGCATGACCCTGGCCCTTGCCTATATTCAAATTCAATTCTTGCTTGCTCCTAGGTCCTGGAAAAAATGGAAAAAATTTCGACAGCCAGTATAGAATTTTTTTTAAGAATTTGATCGCATAAATTGTAGAGGGATTTTTTGGGAACAATATTATTCCGTGTTATTTCCCCGTCACGCCAGGGGCTTCCTTCTCTTTCAGACCTTCCCTATGTGGGTTTCTTCAAAGAAAGAATTCGAGCCATATGAGTGCGGGCCAATTTTTTATTAAAACAAAATAAAAAAAGTTAATTATTTAAATAACTATGGCGGGCACATTGAGGAAAGGCATATGAAGATTATGATGTTTTAGATTCTGGAGACAGACGACATGAGTGAAAGGACCTCCTTTGGTTATACAACATCGCTCGGGGCTCTCTCTTTGCGGCGTCGGTGAATTTAAAATCAGAAAGTTAGGTCAGATCATTTTTATACCAAGTTTTGGGCCACAGAACCTCCCGAATTTATGACCCTAATGATTTTGAAGTAAAAGATGACCTTTGTTTGTGACGAGGCGACCAAGGACAAAACTTGTTCATGCTTACAACTAAAATAGACCCATCTAAGTTTTTTAGCCCGTGGGTCTCAATTAGAAATAGACTCCCTGCGAGCGTACAAAAATCGCCCTTGGCCTTGTTAGGACAAAAATTATGGGCGGAGGCAGTTTCTTAAACTTCAATACACATCTGCAAGAACTCCGACAAGATAACCAAATGAAAAACATTGGAAACTTAAAAGAATTAAATCCAATCTGCAGGGAATCTTATAACATGTAATAGATCGCCAGATAGCCAGTTTTTATAGAAAGAAACAGCCGTTTGTTTTAAAGACTATACACGGACTCGCCTATACACATGCTGAAGAGTGAACTATCGAGCCTTGATCAAGCTTTAGAAACCAATTAGAGGCGAATATAACAAAAACAATTTAGCAAAAACCTAGGTGTACTTGATGAGCATATAAAACGAGAAAAGAAATATACTCGCTGCTGTGGGGGGGACTGACGAGCGCCATCGCTCAGGGCTTGAGATTAAAGGAATAGAATAGCCCCTCAAAGACTAACAAATCTTGAGCAAGAAAGATCTCAGCAAGGACCCTAGAAGGCTAACTACTACGGGACCATATTACGAACTCACAGGAATTAGAATAAGAGAAACTTCGGAAAAATTTTATTGAAGACACGGGGGGGAACACTAGCAGAACGTATACGAACACTGTTTAGAGAGCAAGGAGTCACATTAGCCAGCGTTATAACGGCCTTTGGATTTGCAATAAGTACCACTGGCTGATTCGGCTATGACAGGCAGGCGGTGGAGGTCAAAAAGTCCCAGTGCCTCCGCCCACCATGCACTCCACTCTGATATTCATGGGTAAAAAACAGCTTGTTAATGTGCGAGTTTATTAATAAAATTAGCTGGTAAAGCTATAGACTTCTTTAACCTGGTATATTAGGAGGTATTGTTAGCTGGCTTTTGTCTTCTGCAAGCAAAAGTAGTTGGCTTTATGGCCGAGAACTTATGGTCATTGTTCTCTTAATAGTTGGGTTAATTTTTAGTTAAAGATAAAGACAAAGTTATCCATAGGCCTGTAATACCAAGAACAAGCGCTGTCTTTTCTTATTTCATGGTCATCGCGAAAAGAGTCCGCGAGCTTTGCTGAGTCTTCAATGGCCTTTGGCTCTTGGGTCCGAGGGGATTGCGAGACTTATTCTTGGGGGGGTCATCTTGTTTTTTTTACTGCTTTGCAATATTACTGGTCAGAACGTTTTTGTCGGTTTGTCCAACCTTTGTTCATTTCCTCTCGCTACGAGAATTTCATTGGTTGTAGTTTATTTATTGTTTCCTATCTTGGAGCTGAGAGCCTGAGGTCAGAAAGGCAGCATGTAATAAACCAGTTGCCAACAGCAAAGTCTACTTTTCGATACTTGCGTATTGTAATACATTGTTGGTACCTTGTAATACTTGAAGGGCAATTGACAGTAGAATTAAATGGCGAGGTCCTCTAAATTTGGCTAGTATTGTTTTTTGTGCGTCAAAGCCAGTAGATCGGATCTGTTTTGTTCGATCTTGTCTGTGCTTGTGAACCTAGCAAACCACCAACGTAAGTGGGCCGAACAGGAGTCGTTTTTTCGTTCTTTTCCTGTGCTTAGTTAGGCCCTTAGAAGTGCCTAAGATAAATGTTGGCCATGCTGTTTTATGCTCTTGCTCGATGGACCCTCGAGGTGAAACAGCTGTGCCTGAAGAGAAAGATGTGTATAGGAGGATTTCCAGTCATAGTTATATTTTCTGTGCCGCCCCAATAATAAGGGGTGCCTAAGCCATGATTGCGGCCGTTCCAACCTTTTGTCTAAAGTCTGTCTTGATGTTAATATTGAATTCGTTACAAGATTCTTTCAAAAAGCCTTCATGTCTATTTTGTTGCTAAATGGATTAATTAAACGAGTATTTGTCATTTGGTATATGGTGCTTTGCAGTTCAGTCAATATACGTCTGAAGGTGTATTAGAAATGAAATCTATTCATGACCTTAAACAAAGGTTTAGGATGTTTTAAGTTTTTTTGGATCAGCATACGACACCTCCACACCCTCAGTTGATGCTCAACTACAACAGCAAAGTTAACTGGTTCTGATAAAAACGGAATCTGGTTGGGACTGAACCACAGCTTTTGGGATGTTGGTCTTTTTTAATGGGGAGGTTAAGATACTGAGTAATGGAGTACTTACCTTTTTCTGAAAGGGGTCGTATGGGTCACAAGAAATGTCGAGGGTATTATTTGTAGTTGTTATATTTTTAAGATTGTTGTAGTGAGGCCCACAGATATTTTTGCATCAGTATTATTTGGAATGCACTCATTTTTTATTTGTTTTTAAAAAATGGTTTGTAACAAATAATCAATCAAGACCGCCCTTCGTTTTTAGACATGCTTTAATTAAACGAATGCCGGAAACCTAGAACGGTCGCGCGCTCCATGAAATATTTACAAAGTCGTATGGTTTTAATATAAGCAAAGCAAGGAGAATAATAAGATTAAAAACAGTTTCTAAATAGAGGCCAATTAGTTAGCATGTTAACCATACCTGATGAGTTATTACGGGGGTTTGCTCGCTTTTAAGAAGCAATGGTTAACTTCGACATTGCTCTCAAACGTACAATGCGAAATCTGAAAACAATGTTGACCTTCAAACCTGAAGAAGAAGAAAGTAGAGGTACTATTTTGATAAAGTGCAGCTAATAAAATGTTAGGCTTTACAACTGCCAGCGACCCCCACTCATAGTTTTAGAGTTGCAGCAACACAAAACTACTTATGAGGGGGAAAATCCGGCGCGATATTGCATTACAATTCACATTACTCTATGTTCAATTTGCGATGAGTGAGCACTGATGGAAAAACTTTATGATGGAAGGCCCTCAACTGTTGTAGAGCTCTTCGTCAGGGAAAGCGGCATATTGCGATTATGAAATTATATCAATCCCGTAATTTAACAGTTTAAAAGATTTGTTTGTGGGAGGGTCAGGATCATTGAATATAATAAATCAAAGACAAGCGGGGAAAGTTGTGAAATGTGTTAACCCGCACTTTGTTTTGGAAAATAAATAATACGTTTCGAAAAAAATATTCGCGTGGCAGAAGTATCAGGAGGGGTTACATTAGCGCCTGTATGGTGTATAATCCTTAGAATTATAAAGACCTTGCAAGACGTTGCGGACTTTGAACAGAACGGTGAGATAGGCGCTTTGTATGTTTTGAGTACACTAAAGATGGTGATTATAAACGCAACAAAGAGGTTGGCGACAACAAAAAGTTTCCTATACTAGAACAATGCGCAATCTAGAGGCAAATTATGTTGGCCAGGATGAATATAAAAAATAGTTCGAAAACTGACCTCAAATGGCACTTGAAACATATTTAGAATGGGAAATAAATTTGAATTCATAAGCCCATTTTACATATTTTAGACCGTCAAAAAAGTTTCAGATAAAAGCATTCAACTCTGGCCCTTTACATGTAAGTCTTTATGCCGGACGACAATAGTCGGTAAGATAATTGAAATAACGCGTATGGGGAAAAAACAGTTCATCCTCCCACAGAAAAGAAACAGTTTAAAAAAAAGCTTCTACAAAATTACAGTTCTTTCCAAGCAGAAATTTGGAAGACTCGTTCACCATGAATTTGAAATTTCTTGTCTTTAAGATGTGTGGGAGTGGGAGGGGTTGTGTTGCGATAGTGATGACCTTATAACAGGAATTAATTTTAGCTGGCAAACTTAGAGTTAAACGCGCCCTTAACGTTTCCATCGTCGTTCTTCACAATGGTGAGGATATTTAAGTTTCATATCAAACATGCATTCAAAATCAATGTTGACCTTAAATAGAAAACAATTTTATCTGAAATGAATTTGGTGTAATATTACCCATTTAGGCCTCGTTGGGTTTTATTATACTGAAAATGTTTTGACGGAAGAGTATGATAACAATAATAAATGGATTAGATTAAATTCTTGTTTATTAAAAACTATGGAGCAGTTAAACTTTTGATAAAATACCCTAATTGTTCAATGATTTGTGGGCAGAAGACTGGTTGTGGAAAAACAATATTTGTCGTAGTCTTATTACAAACAGTTTTTTATCGCTATAATTGTGTCATATTGTGATTTTTGTCCAACAATGTTAAAAGGAAAAATCATATATGATAGAGGTTTTATATGGACAGACAATGAAGTATATTTAGTTAATCCTAGCACTAAACTGAGTGAGTGTTTAGAATACTTTTATAAAGTGTTTGAAGGAACGCAGACACTCTTTATTATAGATGACTGTTCGGCAGAAAAAGATATAGTTAAAAAGAGAAACACTTTGTCAAAGCTGGCTTTCAGCGGAAGACATGATGGGATAAGTGTGTGGATTTTATGCCAGAAATATAACTCGGTTTTAAAAGACTTTAGAGAACAGTTAAAGACTGTAGTGTTATTTCACATGAAAGACAGAGACTCATTTGAAGAATGTTTGCGCGAAAATGATGTTATTGAAAATGACCAGGAAAAACACAGGATTAAGCAAAAACTAAAATCTGAAAAGTTTAGTAAATTAGTATTAAAAACGGATAACCCTACACAGTATGTCTGTTTGTAGATAATCGTTATTTTTGGTTATTGAAGTCTTACTTGTCAGAGAACAGGAAAAAGGCGGCTTTTAGGCCACTTTCGCCCAAAAACTTGGTGGAGGAGCAAGTGAGTTAGAATTGGTAAAATGCTGTTCTCTTTTGCCTTGTGACTGTATCCTGAAGTTCTCGATATCTATCTTGCTTAATGCATCCGAAACCACCAATGCATCCGGAACTCTTTTTTTTTTTTTTTAATCACAGCAATGAACTTCACTCACTGGAAAGCCTTTACAGACTGAGAAAAATCAGATGCATTGTTCAGAGTTTACCACGCCCGGGTCCGCCTCTCTTTGTGACATGCGATCGTGGATCAGTGTTTGAATTAAAAAAAAAAAAAACCTGTTAGTGCTCTGCCCTTTGGAACAGCCGCACAATCCGGACCCCATTCTCTGATAGCAATACTTTCGCAGGACGTGTCCTTTTCCTCTGCCCCGTTCCATTGGTCCTGGCATTGTAACGTTCCCTCTGCCCGTTCCATTGATACTGGCATTGCAACGTTCCCTCTGGACCATTGGCCCTGGTATTGTAACGTTCCCTCTGCCCTGTTCCAATGGTCCTGGCATTGTAACGTTCCCTCTGCCCCGTTCCATTGGCTCTGGCATTGTAACGTTCCCTGCCCTGTTCCATTGGTCCTGGCATTGTAACGTTCCCTCTGCCCCGTTCCATTGGCTCTGGCATTGTAACGTTCCCTCTGGCCCCGTTCCATTGGCCCTGGCATTGTAACGTTCCCTCTGCCCCGTTCCATTGGTCCTGGCATTGTAACGTTCCCTCTGCCCCGTTCCATTGGTCCTGGCATTGTAACGTTCCCTCTGCCCTGTTCCATTGGTCCTGGCATTGTAACGTTCCCTCTGCCCTGTTCCATTGGTCTGGCATTGTAACGTTCCCTCTGCCCGTTCCATTGGCCCTGGCATTGTAACGTTCCCTCTGCCCTGTTCCATTGGCCCTGGCATTGTAACGTTCCCCTCTGCCCTGTTCCATTGGTCCTGGCATTGTAACGTTCCCTCTGCCCTGTTCCATTGGTCCTGGCATTGTAACGTTCCCTCTGCCCCGTTCCATTGACTCTGGCATTGTAACGTTCCCTCTGCCCTGTTCCATGGCCCTGGCATTGTAACGTTCCCTCTGCCCTGTTCCACTGGTCCTGACATTGTAACGTTCCCTCTGCCCTGTTCCATTGGCCCTGGCATTGTAACGTTCCCTCTGCCCTGTTCCATTGGCCCTGGCATTGTAACGTTCCCTCTGCCCCGTTCCACTGGCCCTGGCATTGTAACGTTCCCTCTGCCCTGTTCCATTGGCCCTGGCATTGTAACGTTCCCTCTGCCCCGTTCCATTGACCCTGGCATTGTAACGTTCCCTCTGCCCCGTTCCTTTGGGCCCTGGCATTGTAACGTTCCCTCTGCCCCTGTTCCATTGGCCCTGGCATTGTAACGTTCCCTCTGCCCTGTTCCATTGACCCTGGCATTGTAACGTTCCCTCTGCCCTGTTCCATTGGCTCTGGCATTGTAACGTTCCCTCTGCCCTGTTCCATTGACCCTGGCATTGTAACGTTCCCTCTGGACCATTGGCCCTGGCATTGTAACGTTCCCTCTGCCTATTCCATTGACCCTGGCATTGTAACGTTCCCTCTGGACCATTCGCCCTGGCATTGTAACGTCCCTCTGCCCTGTTCCATTGGTCCTGGCATTGTAACGTTCCCTCTGGACCATTGGCCCTGGCATTGTAACGTTCCCTCTGCCCTGTTCCATTGGCCCTGGCATTGTAACGTTCCCTCTGCCCTGTTCCCTTGGCCCTGGCATTGTAACGTTCCCTCTGCCCTGTTCCATTGGCCCTGGCATTGTAAAAGTTCCCTCTGCCCTGTTCCCTTGGCCCTGGCATTGTAACGTTCCCTCTGCCCTGTTCCATTGGCCCTGGCATTGTAACGTTCCCTCTGCCCTGTTCCATTGGCCCTGGCATTGTAACGTTCCCTCTGCCCTGTTCCATTGGCCCTGGCATTGTAACGTTCCCTCTGCCCTGTTCCATTGGCCCTGGCATTGTAACGTTCTCTCTGCCCGTGTTCCATTGGCCCTGGCATTGTAACGTTTCCTCTGCCCTGTTCCATTGGCCCTGGCATTGTAACGTTCCCTCTGCCCTGTTTTCCCTTGGCCTGGCATTGTAACGTTACCTCTGCCCTGTTCCATTGGCCCTGGCATTGTAACGTTCCCTCTGCCTGTTCCATTGACCCTGACATTGTAACGTTCCCTCTGCCCCGTTCCATTGGCTCTGGCATTGTAAAAGTTCCCTCTGCCCTGTTCCATTGACCTGGCATTGTAACGTTCCCTCTGCCCTGTTCCATTGGTCCTGGCATTGTAACGCTCCCTCTGCCCTGTTCCATTGGTCCTGGCATTGTAACGTTCCCTCTGCCCTGTTCCATTGGCTCTGGCATTGTAACGTTCCCTCTGCCCCGTTCCATTGGCCCTGGCATTGTAACGTTCCCTCTGCCCTGTTCCATTGACTCTGGCATTGTAACGTTCCCTCTGCCTGTTCCATTGGCCCTGGCATTGTAACGTTTCCTCTGCCCTGTTCCATTGGTCCTGGCATTGTAACGCTCCCTCTGCCCTGTTCCATTGGTCCTGGCATTGTAACGTTCCCTCTGCCCTGTTCCATTGGCCCTAGCATTGTAACGTTCCCTCTGCCCTGTTCCATTGGCCCTGGCATTGTAACGTTCCCTCTGCCCTGTTCCATTGGCCCTGGCATTGTAACGTTTCCCTCTGCCCTGTTCCATTGGCCCTGGCATTGTAACGTTCCTCTGCCCTGTTCCATTGACCCTGGTATTGTAACGTTCCCTCTGGACCATTGGCCCCGGCATTGTAACGTTCCCTCTGCCCTGTTCCATTGACCCTGGCATTATAACGTTCCCTCTGCCCTGTTCCATTGACCCTGGCATTGTAACGTTCCCTCTGGACCATTGGCCCTGGCATTGTAACGTTCCCTCTGCCCTGTTCCGTTGACCCTGGCATTGTAACGTTCCCTCTGCCCTGTTCCATTGACCCTGGCATTGTAACGTTCCCTCTGCCCTGTTCCATTGACCCTGGCATTGTAACGTTCCCTCTGCCCTGTTCCATTGACCCTGGCATTGTAACGTTCCCTCTGCCCTGTTCCATTGACCCTGGCATTGTAACGTTTCCTCTGCCCTGTTCCATTGACCCTGGCATTGTAATGTTCCCTCTGCCCTGTTCAATTGGCTCTGGCATGTAACGTTCCCTCTGCCCTGTTCCATTGGCCCTGGCATTGTAACGTTCCCTCTGCCCTGTTCCATTGGTCCTGGCATTGTAACGTTCCCTCTGCCCTGTTCCATTGACCCCGGCATTGTAACGTTCCCTCGCCCGTTCCATTGGCCCTGGCATTGTAACGTTCCCTCTGCCCTGTTCCATTGACCCTGACATTGTAACGTTCCCTCTGCCCTGTTTCCAGTGACCTGGCATTGTAACGTTCCCTCTGCCCCGTTCCATTGGCCCTGGCATTGTAACGTTCCCTCTGCCCTGTTCCATTGGCCCTGGCATTGTAACGTTCCCTCTGCCCTGTTCCATTGGCCCTGGCATTGTAACGTTACCTCTGCCCCGTTCCATTGGTCCTGGCATTGTAACGTTCCCTCTGCCCCGTTCCATTGGTCCTGGCATTGTAACGTTCCCTCTGCCCTGTTCCATTGGCCCTGGCATTGTAACGTTCCCCTGCCCCGTTCCATTGGCCCTGGCATTGTAACGTTCCCTCTGCCCTGTTCCATTGCCCTGGCATTGTAACGTTCCCTCTGGACCATTGGCCCTGGCATTGTAACGTTCCCTCTGCCCTGTTCCATTGGCTCTGGCATTGAACGTTCCCTCTGCCCTGTTCCATTGGCCCTGGCATTGTAACGTTCCCTCTGCCCCGTTCCATTGGTCCTGGCATTGTAACGTTTCCTCTGCCTGTTCCATTGGCCCTGGCATTGTAACGTTCCCTCTGGACCATTGGCCCTGGCATTGTAACGTTCCCTCTGCCCTGTTCGATTGGCTCTGGCATTGTAACGTTCCCTCTGCCCTGTTCCATTGGCCCTGGCATTGTAACGTTCCCTCTGCCCATTCCATTGGTCCTGGCATTGTAACGTTCCCTCTGCCCCTTCCATTGGTCCTGGCATTGTAACGTTCCTTCTGCCCTGTTCCATTGGCCCTGGCATTGTAACGTTCGCTCTGCCCCGTTCCATTGGTCCTGGCATTGTAACGTTCCCTCTGCCCCGTTCCATTGACCCTGGCATTGTAACGTTCCCTCTGGACCATTGGCCCTGGCATTGTAACGTTCCCTCTGCCCTGTTCCATTGGTCCTGTCATTGTAACGTTCCCTCTGCCCCGTTCCATTGGTCCTGGCATTGTAACGTTCCCTCTGCCCTGTTCCATTGGCCCTGGCATTGTAACGTTCCCTCTGCCCCGTTCCATTGGTCCTGGCATTGTAACGTTCCCTCTGCCTTATTCCATTGGTCCTGGCATTGTACCGTTCCCTCTGCCCTGTTCCATTGGCCCTGGCATTGTAACGTTCCCTCTGGACATTGGCCCTGGCATTGTAACGTTTCCTCTGCCCCGTTCCATTGGCCCTGGCATTGTAACGTTCCCTCTGCCCTGTTCCATTGGCTCTGGCATTGTAACGTTCCCTCTGCCCTGTTCCATTGGCCCTGGCATTGTAACGTTCCCTCTGCCCGTTCCATTGGTCCTGGCATTGTAACGTTCCCTCTGCCCCTTTTATTGGCCCTGGCATTGTAACGTTCCCTCTGCCCCGTTCCATTGGCCCTGTTATTGTAACGTTTCCTCTGCCCCGTTCCATTGGCCCTGGCATTGTAACGTTCCCTCTGCCCCTTTTTATTGGCCCTGGCATTGTAACGTTCCCTCTGCCCGTTCCATTGGCCCTGGCATTGTAACGTTCCCTCTGCCCTGTTCCATTGGCCCTGGCTTTGTAACGTTCCCCCTGCCCCGTTCCATTGGCCCTGGCATTGTAACGTTCCCTCTGCCCTGTTCTATTGGTCCTGGCATGTAACGTTCCCTCTGCCCCGTTCCATTGGCCCTGGCATTGTAACGTTCCCTCTGCCCCGTTCCATTGGCCCTGGCATTGTAACGTTCCCTCTGCCCGTTCCATTGGTCCTGGCATTGTAACGTTCCCTCTGGACCATTGGGCCCCGGCATTGTAACGTTCCCTCTGCCCTGTTCCATTGGCCCTGGCATTGTAACGTTCCCTCTGCCCTGTTCCATTGGCCCTGGCATTGTAACGTTCCCTCTGCCCCGTTCCATTGGCCCTGGCATTGTAACGTTCCCTCTGCCCTGTTCCATTGGCCCTGGCATTGTAACGTTCCCTCTGCCCCGTCCCATTGGCCCTGGCATTGTAACGTTCCCTCTGCCCCGTTCCATTGGCCCTGGCATTGTAACGTTCCCTCTGCCCCGTTCCATTGGCCCTGGCATTGTAACGTTCCCTCTGCCCTGTTCCATTGACCCTGGCATTGTAACGTTCCCTCTGCCCTGTTCCATTGACCCTGGCATTGTAACGTTCCCTCTGCCCTGTTCCATTGGCCCTGGCATTGTAACGTTCCCTCTGGACCATTGGCCCCGGCATTGTAACGTTCCCTCTGCCCTGTTCCATTGACCCTGGCATTGTAACGTTCCCTCTGCCCTGTTCCATTGGTCCTGGCATTGTAACGTTCCCTCTGCCCTGTTCCATTGGCCCTGGCATTGTAACGTTCCCTCTGGACCAGAGGAAGTGCCCTTTCCACTTTCTCTGCTCTTGACTGAGGGAATCTCTTACGTTTCCACTAGTATCTGATGCATTGAATGCTTATGTTCTGACGAAGAGAGCATACCTGCCGGAGACACCGTACAACGGAGATAGTGGTGAATGTGTGTTTGGGAATGGAGAGGGAGGGTAGGGGTTGAGGCAAGTGGAGGCTGAAAGCGGGTGTGTGTGTGTGTGTGTGTGTGTGTGTGTGTGTGTGTGGTGTGGCGCGCGTATGCGTATGTGTATGTGTGTGTGTGAGAGAGAGAGAGAGAGAGAGAGAGAGAGAGGAGAGAGAGGAGAGAGAGAGAGAGAACATGTAGGGAAAGAAAAGAAGGAAGAGAAAGGAAAGAAGAGAAGGTGGACGGAGAGAGAATGGGTCACACAGAGAGAGAAAGAGAGGGAATTTTATGGAACTCTCTCTCTCTCTCTCTCTCTCTCTCTCTCTCTCTCTCTCTCTCTCTCTCTCTCTCTCTCTCTCTCCCTCTGCTGGTTTCCCTCCCTGGCCCACACTCTCTCTCCCTCCACCCTCTCTCAGTTCCTCCCTTTCACTTCCTTCTCTTCTTTCCCCTGCATGTTGGAACCTTCTCCTCCGATGCGACTAGGCCTGTGGATCCTTCTGGGCTGAGTGACAGTGAGCAATTAGCAGGTGACGTGTTTGGATGCGAAGCTCCGTGAAACCTGTCACTCCGCCCTCATGACTCGCAAGAAAAAGACCAAGGATGCGAGCGCGGCGAGGGGAGAGTATTTAGGAGGGAAGTGAAGGGGGGTGGGGATAAAGGACTTCACAGTCTAATCCCCACCCTCCACCCCATCGCTGAGTTCGCCTTGACTGGGCCTTGTCCCTCCAGTCTCCCTCACAGTGGCCACATCAGCAGCAAATTAGTACTGAGTTCCACCACGAAGCCGATGCTTCTGCTGAGGCCGTCTGTCTGTCTGTCACCCGCCAACCCCCCCTCCCCCCCCCCCCCCCGCCCCGCCGCACCCCATCCCACTCCCCCTCGTCCCACTCCCCCTCCCCCTCAACCCATCAGTAACCTAGTCAACTGGACAGTGACACAGAACTCTTTAGTTGTTCTGATCATTACCTGTTTGTCTTTCAGGATTGTCAGCCGTGGCTTCAACCTTCCAGAGCCATTTCCAACACAGCAGAGTGGACTCTTGGCATAGTGTGGCCTTCTTTGTTCCTTGGTTTCCTGTAAAATCGATCGTCTTCATTTCATTATGCCGCCCTGGGAATCAGAGGCTTTTGTGATTCCTTGGCAACAGGATCTGAGGTGGAGAGTTTCACTGACAGCTGATGTGAGAGAGAGAGAGAGTTTGGGAGACTAGTTTACCCGTAATACGGAAGAGAGGAGGAGAAAAAGCAGTGATGCTTACACTGACTGAATTCCTGTCTTCTTATCTTTTGAGGCAAAAGTGGGTGGAGATGTTTTTGTCAACTGGGGAACTGTTTCTGGATGACAGACTATGAACACCAACTTGACCAGTTCGCCCAGGGTTTTTTCTTTTCTTTTTTCTTTTTCTTTTTTTTTTTTTTTTTTTTTTGGGGGGGGGGATTAAAAGTAATTGTTGCTGATGTTGTTATGCATCATCGTTTTTGTGGTTTGTTCATCTGGTTCTGGTTTCAGAAAACGATTTTGTATTTGATATGTTACGCCAGATTTTTGTCCAGGAACCGCCAGATCGAACCGACATTGACGCAGAATTGGGTGGAGATTTCTGTGCCATCTGTGGGGAGGGTTTGTTAGTTAGTTTGTTTGTTCGTTATTTTGTTTTTGCTTTTCTCGTTTGGTAGCTTCTGAGAACTGATGTGGATATTCCTCCACCTCCCTCCCTTCCCCCTCCACCCTCTCTATCTTTACCTCTCCCTCTCTTCCTAACCCCTGTTCTCTCTCTCTCCACCCTCTCTCAGTTCTTCCCTTTTACTTCCTTCTCTTCTTTCCCCTGCAGGTTGGAGACTCCTGCTGTGGTGCCAGTCCGTAGGCCTGCAGGATCTTTGTGGGCTGAGTGACAGTGAGCAATTAGCAGGTGACGTGTTTGGGTGCGAAGTCCTGAGAAACCTGTCAACCCACCCTCATGACTTGCAAGACAAAGACTAAGGATGCGAGTGCATCGAGGGTAGAGACGTTAGGCAGAAAGAGGGAGGGGGATAAAGGGGGAAGGGCAGGAAGGGGAAGGGGAGGTGGATAAAAGGCCTCACAGAGTCCTACCCTGAGTTCGTCCTGGCTGGGCCTTGTCCCTCCAGTCTCCTTCACAGTGGCCACATCAGTGGGAAATTAGTACTGAGTTCAACCACGAGGCCATCGCTTCTGCAGTGAGGCCGTCTGTCTGTCTGACTGTCACCCACCCCCTATCCCCAGTCAGTGAGCCAGTCGACTGGGCAGTAAAGACAGAACTCTTTATTTGTCCTGACCATAACCTGTTTCGTCTTTTAGGATTGTCAGCTGTGACTTCAATCTTCAAGAGGCATTTCTAACACAGTGAAACGGCATTCTGAAATAGTGTGGCCTTCTTTGTTTCTTCTTTTCTTTTAAAATCGATCGTCTTCATTTCATTACGCTGCCCTGGGAATCAGAGGCTTTTGTGATTCTTTGGGGGCAGGATGTGGGGCGGAGAGTTTCATTGACAGCTGATGTGACAGGGGGGGGGGGGGGGAGACTGGTTTACCCGTTACAGGAGGGAGGGGGAGGAAAAGCAATGGAGCTTACACTGGCTGAGTTCATGGCTTGTTTGGGAGGCAGAAGGAGGTGGAGATGTTTTTGTCAGCTGGGGAATGATTTCTGGATGACAGCCTATGAACACTGATGCGCACAGTTTGCGCAGTTTGTGAGGATTCTTTATGCTGATTATAGCTGATGTGTAATGCATTATTGTTTTTGTGGTTCGTTGATCTTGTTTAAGTTTCAGTTTTTTAAAAAAAAAAACGGTTTTGCATTTGATGTATAATTCCAGATTTTGCTCTTTGAATCGTCCGATCGAATCAAAATTGAAGCACACACGGTGGGGATTTATTTGCCATCTGTGAGGGTTTTGTTTGTTTGTTTGTGTGTTTGTTTGTTATTTTATTTTGTGTTTCCCGTTTGTAAGCTTCTGAAAAATGATGTGGATAGCCCTCCACCTCTCTATTTCCCTCCCTGCGCTCCCCCCCTCTCTCTCTCTCCCTCCCTCCTTCCCTCCCTCCACCATCTCCCTCCACCATTTCTCCGTTCTTCCCTTTCAGTTCTTTCTCTTCTTTCTCCTGCAAGTTGGAGCCTTCTTATCTATCTGTTCCGATGCGAGCAAGTAGGCTTGCAGGACCTTTCTATCCTGAGTGACAGTGAGCAATTAGCAGGTGACGTGTTTGGATGCGAAGCTGGTGAAACCTGTCACTCCGCCGTCATGACTCGCAAGAAAAAGACCAAGGATGCGAGCGCAGCGACGGGAGAGAATTTTAGGCAGGAAGGGAGAGGGGGATAACGGGCTTCACAGCCCCCCCCCCCCCCCCCCCCCCCCCAATCTCCTCCCCCCACCCCTGAGTTCGCTTTGACTTGGCCTTGTCCCTCCAGTCTCCCCATAGTGGCTACATCATCGGCAAATTAGTATTGAGTTTCCACAGTGAAGGCGACACTTCTGCAGTGAGACTGTCTGTCTGTCTGTCGCCCTCTCACTGACCCAGTCGACTGGGCTGTGAGAAAGAACTTTGTTCTGATCATTACCTGTTTCGTCTTTCAGGATTATTAGCTATGGCTTTAAACATCAAGAGGCATTTCTAACACGTAGTAGAACGGCCTTTTGGAATAGTGTGTATTTTTTGTTTCTTCTTTCCCTGTAAAATCGATCGTCTTCATTTCATTATGCTGCCCAGGGAATCAGAGGCTTTGTGATTCTTTGGTGGTAGGATCTGAGGCAGAGAGTTTCATTGACAGCTGAAGTGACAGGGGGGTTGGGGAGACTGGTTTACCCGTTATGGAAGGGAGGTGGAGGAAAAGCAGTGAAGCTTACACTGGTTGAGTGTATCTTGTCTGGTGAAGCAGAAGTGGATGAAGATGTTTGTGTGTGAGACAGGAATATTGTTTCCAGATGAAAACTTATGGAAACCTATGTGTATGGTTTGCCCAGTTTTTGAGGATTCTTTAAACTTATTATAACTGATATTGTAATGCATTGTTGTTTTTTGCTGGTTTTTTTTTTTTTATCTGGCTCAAGCTGTAGATCAAGTTTTTTGTGTTTGATTCCAAAGTTTACCCCAGACGTTATGTTGTTTTAAAATTAGATCTGAATCGTAGCTTCTGAAAACGTATGTGGATGATTTATGCACCCTTCAGAACAGTTAAATCGGACAGCAACTGAGACTGAAATACATTGCTGTATATCGCTTTTGTTCATCTGTTCGGTGTTTGTGGCCAAGACTATTTTTCTATACGCGATACTGTCAAAGACCTGGTTGATATGATCGTAATATGTGTCAGTGGTATCAGTGCTTCTATTTCCAGTTTCTGTTTGTTTGCTTGTTTTTTTTTTATTGTTTCTTTGTTTTTACAAGCCCCGTATCATGGTGAATAATTCAATGGGAAACATTGTAGACAAAATGGGTGCCTTATTTGTTTGTTTGTTTTCAATTCCTCTATTATTTTTTATGTATATTCAATTATCCTTTTTGCATCCACACATCAGTTTGCAAAAAAGTTATGCTTTAGGATCTAGTTACAACTGAGAGAAGGAGAATATGGAAGAGTTTTGTGTGGACTTGAAGCGTTTCTGATTATATCCACAGCGCCACAGTAATGGAGGTCACAGTGGATCAGCCCATTGTGAACAAAAACCTTGACTGTTCACAGTCTGTGTGTGACGCCATGCAGAAGCTGCGAGCCAAATCCACTGTTCTTATGCCATGTAAGGTCTGTGACCCAAATCCACTGTTGTCACGCCATGTAAGGTCTGTGACCCAAATCCACTGTTATCACGCCATGTAAGGTCTGTGACCCAAATCCACTGTTGTCACACAATGTAAGGTCTGTGACCCAAATCCACTGTTGTCACGCCATGTAAGGTCTGTGACCCAAACCCACTGTTGTCACGCCATGTAAGGTGTGTGACCCAAATCCACTGTTGTCACACAATGTAAGGTCTGTGACCCAAATCCACTGTTGTCACGCCATGTAAGGTTTGTGACCCAAATCCACTGTTGTCACAATATGTAAGGTCCGTGACCCAAATCCACTGTTGTCACGCCCTGTTAGGTCTGTGACCCAAATCCACTGTTGTCACGCCATGTAAGGTCTGTGACCCAAATCCACTGTTGTCACACCATGTTGAGTCTTGGATCCGAAATCTGTTGTTATCCCATGTGAGGTCTGTGACCCAAATCAGCTGTCATGACCCCAGATGGGAGATACCAGTTGACCTTTCTAGTCATCCCGCAGTGACCTTCATTAATTCGTTAAGCCAAACGCCCATAAGAATAAGAACAGGAATGCTTACACTCCCTGGTGATTTCATGTCTGTCTGACTGTCCATCTATCTGTGTACTTGTCCGTCTGTTTTCTCTCCCTTGTGACTTTCTGTTTGTCTCTGCCTGTTTCTCTCTGTCAAAGACACACAGAGAGAGAGAGGGTCATATTTTCCATGTGTGTATGACTACTCAACTGACCGACTGACTCACACACACACACACACACACACACACACACACACTCACACACACACACACACACACACACACACACACACACACACACACACACACACACACACACACATGTATATACTATTTGATCCTCTCTCTCTCTCTTTCTGTCTCTCACCACCCACCCACCAGCACTACTCTCCCGCTCGCTGCCCCCCACCCCCACCCCCTCCTACTTCCTACTCGCTTCCTCCCATTTCCTTTCACATTCGCCATATTTTTGTCCTGCTATTTGCATTCCGCTCTGAGTCACTGCCAGATCCTTCATGAGCGAGTGAGCGAGCAATCCTCAGGTGACGGTTTGATGGGAAGCCTTGAGAAAGCTGTCACTCCATCCACGTGACTCGCAGAGAAAAGAGGAAGGATGAACGAGCCCAGGGGAGGGAAGGAGATGGGGGGGCTGGT